>BSQW01000001.1:29014597-29614597 GCA_030161315.1 Eutrema japonicum
AATCAAAATGGATTTAATCTACTCGTGTATTTAAAGGAGATGAGAAGCATCTTTGTTTGGTATTACGTACTCATTTATCTCTTTTACACAATAGTTGCTCAAATTCTCGGGTTCTTTACGTTTTTTTTGGATTGTCACAAGGCAATTTGATCAAGGATGATGGTTCGGGGAAGAAAGTGAAGACGTCATTGAAACGGTTGAATAAGGGTCCATTGAAACGGTTGAATATGTCTGGGTTTAGGTTTCGTTATTTTTTTCAGGTTTTTTTGGGACCTACTAATGTTAATTCGGTTGTACAGTGTCGTTTAAATGGCGGTTTCTCTTTTATTTATAATAACATTTTAGAGATCTATTTCTTACTACAAAAGAACCTTTCTCGCGTTATGAGAGCGGAATTACATTGGAAGGATAGCGGAATTACTTCGGCTCGTCTAGAGGATGGATCAGGTCAAGAGGCTCCAAATGGATCTTCAATCCTAAAGGTGGAGCACAAAACATTACATATTGGTTAATTTATGAGAATCCTTAGTTGAAATTGCCAGGGACTTGGGAATAAGTATACAATATGTTATTTTAGGGAGGTGTGGAAGAAACATAAACCCGAGATTTTGTTTCTTTCAGAAACCAAACAAGATTTTTTTTTATGCAAAAATTTCAATTTCATTTCGGTTATAATAAATTGTTCACGGTCGAGCCGCGTGGTGCGAGCGGAGGACTAGCTTTATATTATGATGATTCGTTTAATGTTACGGTATTATACTCAAGTAATCGAATAATTGATATTGAGGCAACAATACAAGGAAAAAACTATTCTTATCATTTATATATGGTGATCCGATACCAAAAAAGAGAGACCAAGTTTGGGAACGGTTAACACGGACGAGTCTAACAAGAGCGGATCCTTGGTTTATAATAGGTGATCTAAATGAAATAACAGGGAATAACGAGAAACAAGGAGGCAATTTAAGACCCGCTTCCTCCTTTATGTCATTTAACCTGATGATTCAACACTGCGGTTTTCTAGAATTTCAATGTTTGGGTAACACAATGTCTTGGCGAGGAAGACGAAACTCGAAAATTGTGCGGTGTCGACTGGATAGGGCCTTAGCAAACGAGGATTGGCATGAGATATTCTCCCATTCATTCGTAGAATATTTAGCAATGATTGGGTCGGATCATAGGCCGATTGTCGCCACTATAGAGGACAAAATACCCCTGAAACGGGGTCAGTTTCGGTTCGATAAACGGTGGATTGGGCGGGATGGCCTTATGGAAACAATAGTAAAGGGCTGGGAAATTAACACATCGGGAAGCGGGACTCTCTTTATAGAGAAAATAAAGAATTGCCGGAGAGAAATTTCAAAATGGCGGAAAAACAATTTGCCATATGGCAAAGTGAAAATTAGGGATTTACAACAAGCATTAGAGGAGATCCAAAATGATGATAATAGTACAAACGAGGAACTCATGGTTATCACGAGGAAACTCAAAGAGGCTTATCTGGATGAGGAATTATTCTGGCAACAGAAGAGTCGAACCTTATGGGCAACGGTGGGGGACAGAAATACAAAGTTTTACCACGCGCAAGTTAAGCAACGCAGGGCGAGAAATCGAATCACGGGACTCTACGATGCATCAGGAGTTTGGGTTACCTCGGACAAAGATGTAGAACAAGTAGCGGTAAACTATTTCGAGGAATTATTCACATCCACTTCACCGACGGAATTTGAGGAGGCCCTCAGTGAGATTCCAACATTAGTTTCGGAACAAAATAATGATATGCTCATGGCAATGGCCACGGAAGAGGAAGTTCGTAGAGCACTTTTCATGATGCATTCAGAGAAGGCTCCGGGCCCGGACGGAATGACGGCTTTATTTTTTCAAAGATCATGGCATATAATAAAGGCAGATGTAGTAGAACTGGTTAACGGTTTTCTGGAAACGGGTTCCTTTGATCAAAGGCTGAATATGACTAATATATGCCTAATACCAAAGACGGGAAGACCAACTCGTATGACGGAATTAAGACCTATAAGTTTGTGTAATGTGGGGTATAAGATTATCTCGAAATTGTTATGTCAGAGGTTAAAGATATTGCTACCGGATCTGATTTCAGAGACTCAATCAGCCTTTGTATCAGGGCGACTGATATCGGATAATATTTTGATTGCCCAGGAGATGTTTCACGGACTACGAACCAATAAATCTTGCAAAAGTAAGTTCATGGCAATTAAGACGGATATAAGCAAAGCATATGATCGAGTTGAATGGACTTTCATTGAACACCTATTGAGGAAATTTGGTTTTGCGGAAAAGTGGATTTCATGGATGATGTGGTGCATACAATCGGTACAATATAAGGTACTCATTAATGGTAATCCCAAAGGACAAATAACGCCATTCAGAGGACTGCGGCAAGGCGACCCATTATCTCCGTACTTGTTCATTCTCTGCACGGAGGTCTTGATAGCCAATATACAGAAAGCAGAAAGGGAGAAATCGCTTACGGGGCTAAAGGTAGCGAGGGCAGGTCCAGCGATCTCACACTTACTCTTTGCGGACGATAGTCTTTTTTTCTGCAAGGCTACGGTACAAGAGTGTCACACTATATTACATATACTTAAGCAATACGAGTTGGTCTCAGGGTAACAAATTAATTTTTCAAAATCTTCTTTAAATTTTGGATACACGGTTCCAGAAGCGGTACAGGACGAGATAAAACAATTGCTAGGAATCCAAAATATGGGAGGGATGGGTTTTTATCTGGGTCTGCCGGAAAGTCTCGGAGGGGTAAAGAGTAAGATTTTCAACTTTGTTGTTGAAAGACACAATGATATTGTAGCGCCCGTGTTCCGGAAGAATTGATTATTGTGGAGGAAAATAATTAATTCAGGTTATTCCGGGAAGTATCGATCGATACTGGGCTGTATCGATCGATACCCGTCGGGATTTCTCCTGGGTTGTCTTCTTCTTTCGAGTATAAAAGGTTATCTTTAGAAGGATAAGACCAGAGTTGGTCGTGAGAAAGAAAGAGAGAGCGAGAGAGAAAGAGAAGGAGAGAAAGACAGAAAGGAAGCTTTGTTAAGCTTGGATCTTGCGAGATCGAGTGAGAGTTTGAGCTTAAGAAGCTCGAAGAAGAGGTTGGAGGAGCTTGGTTTCGACGTGAGCTTGTAGGAAGCGAGGGAGATCTTCTCGGGCTTAGGGAGGTCGTTTTAGAGCTCGTTTCAGCTGTTTTAAGGTGAGTTGTGACCAAAGGTGATCAATTAAGCTTGTGTGATGATTGTTTAAGCTTGGTTGACGGATTTGGTGGCTTGTGTCTGTGGCGATTCCTGTGTTAGGTCTCGTGAGTATCGACCGATACCAGGTGGGTATCGATCGATACTAGACCATAGGCGGTGGTCTCGTGTTGTGGTTGTATCGATCGATACCAGGTGTGGTATTGGGCATCGATCGATACCAGTCCCTTGTCGGGACTTGTGTGTTGTTTGGGCATCGGTCGATACTATGGGAGTATCGATCGATACCAGTTGCGTCTGGTGTTGAATGTTTAATTTGTTGTAATTAATCATTGATAATTGTTGCTTGTGCTTATTGGTAGCCTGTTGTTGGGTTGATCAATCTCACTCAGCATTTGGTTAGCCAAATGTTGATGCATCACTTTTGTCGATGCAGGTAAAGATAAATCGTGATCGTGGAATCAAGGCGGTGAAGAGGGGATGATTAGGACCCGGGGCTTGCTTTTGTTGTGTGGGTATCGATCGACACTAGGGGAGTATCGATCGATGCCAGTTGTTGTTGTTGTAGTACTTGTATTGTACTGTTTAATGTGTAATAATTATTGTATAATTATTATGGTGTATGATTGTATTATTATTGTTTAATTATGTTTGCAAAAAAAAAAAAAATAAATTGAGTGCGGTCGTTTCATTTTGGTATCAGAGCCCTTACGGTTCTAGGAGCCTAGGTGGTTCTAGATTAAATTGGGTATTGTGTGGGGGTCTTAGAATCATCCTCTTCGAGCCTTGTGAGATTCCACGGTGAGTATCTTTATTGTGATGATTGTTTTTAGTTTTCTTAGCTTGTGCTTCTGCACGTGTGCAGATGGCTAGGGGTCGTGGCCGTGGTAGAGGTCGTGGCCGTGTGCCGGCGGAGCAGGTCGAGGATTCGCGTGCGAGTCAGGTTGGGTCTGAGGGTGCGGCCGGAGTGAGTGCCGTTGGGACTGGCGTGAGCGTCAGTGTGGCTGGTGTTCCAGCGGGTGCTGCGGGTGTAGCAGCGGGTGATGCTCGTGGCCGAGATGATCGCATAGCGGATCTGTTGACGAGGGTGTTGGAGCGGTTACCAGAGAGGGTACAGGCTCAGGCTCCTGTGGCTCCGGTAGTGGTGGAGGCTCCGCCTCAGGCGGCAGCTGCGGTTGCTGAGGAGCTCCCATCCTATCTGCGAATGATGGAGCAGATGCTGAGGATTGGCACGGGGTTCTTTTCCGGAGGTGCTAATCCTGAGGACGCTGATGTGTGGTTGAGGAGGATAGAGAGGAATTTCCTCTCGAGTAGGTGTCCCGCGGGATACCAGGTGGACATTGCGGTCCATTTTCTGGAGGGTGATGCGCATCTCTGGTGGAGGGGTGTGGCAGCACGGAGAGCGCAGGCCGCGATGGCTTGGGCGGATTTTGTGGAGGAGTTTAACTCCAAGTACTTTCCTCAGGAGGCGTTCAACCGGTTAGGGTCGAGACTTGCGAGTTTGACTCAGGGGGATCGGTCGGTACGCGAGTATGAGGTGGAGTTTGTCCGGCTCGGGTCTTATGTTAGACGAGCGGGTGAGAGTGAGTCGGCCCGTGTGCAGAGATTCTTGATGGGTCTTCGGGTTGACTTGAGGAACCGTTGCATGGTGAGGTCTTTTTGCACGGTTGATGAGTTGGTGGAGACTGCAGCTTTGCTTGAGGAGGGTCTGAAGGACGAGGTGGTAGTGGCTACACCGCGTTTTCAGGCGAGCTCTGTGCAGCAGCAGTCCGGTTCGAGCAGAGGCAGTAGTAAGCCGATGCAAGGACAGAAGCGGAAGCGGGAGAGCGCTTCGAGGGGTAGTCGGGGTGGTCCGGGTTGCTTTGGTTGTGGGAGCATGGATCACCGAGGGGCGAGCTGTCCTCATAAGGGCGGAGCGCGAGTGGATACTCGAGTGTGCTATCACTGCAAGGAGGCGGGGCACATCAGGCCTCAGTGTCCCCAGTTGCGGCAGAGTGAGCCCGCGGTAGTGCAGCCTCTCAGGCAGGTGGCATCAGCGCCTCGAGTGTACTCCATCACCGAGACCGGCGAGCCGAGTTCCAGGCCGATCACAGGTATTTTCTTAGACTCCTCTAAGTTTAATTCTGTGTTGGGGAATGTCGGGCTTGTCGGGGTGTTAAGGTTCGCGGCACATGTATATGTGCAGGGACCTTGTGTGTTGGAGGTGTAGAGTGTCATGTGTTGTTTGACACGGGAGCATCGCATTGCTTCGTTTCCCCGGAGTTGGCCGAGAAGGCTAATCTGCGGAACGAGCCCGGTGTGAGTTTGGGTTTCGTGGAGGTTGCCGGAGGGAAGCTCCTGAGGATTCACGGTCGGGTGCGAGACGTGGATGTTCAGGTAGCAGGAGAGTCCATGGCTGCCGACTTGATTATCTGCTCCGTGGAGCTGTACGATGTCATCTTGGGCATGGATTGGCTCGGGAAGTTCAGGGCGCATCTGGACTGTCACCGAGGGCGAGTTGAGTTCGACCAGGGGAAAGGGAAGTTGGTGTATCAGGGAGTGAGACCGACTTCCGGGAGTCTCGTGATCTCGGTTGTGCACGCGGAGCGTCTGATCGAGAGGGGTTGCGAGGCGTATTTGGCTACGATTTCTTTGCCGGAGGCCGTCGGAGAGGCCAGGGTGCAGGATATTCGGGTGGTCAGTGAGTTCCAGGATGTGTTCCAGTCGTTGCAGGGGTTGCCACCGTCTAGGTCGGATCCTTTCACGATCGAGTTGGAACCAGGGACGGCACCGATATCCAGGGCTCCTTATAGGATGGCTCCAGCAGAGATGGCCGAGCTGAAGAGGCAGCTGGCGGAGTTGTTGAGTAAAGGGTTCATTCGTCCGAGTTCTTCACCGTGGGGAGCACCGGTGTTATTCGTGAAGAAGAAGGACGGGAGTTTTCGGTTGTGTATTGATTACCGGGGACTTAACCGAGTCACAGTGAAGGACAGATATCCTCTTCCTCGGATTGATGAGTTGTTGGATCAGTTGAGAGGGGCTACTTGGTTCTCCAAGATTGACTTGGCGTCGGGATATCATCAGATTCCCATCGATGAGGTAGATATCCGGAAGACGGCTTTCAGATCTCGTTATGGCCATTACGAGTTTGTGGTGATGCCATTTGGGTTGACGAATGCACCGGCTGCATTTATGAGATTGATGAACCGTGTTTTCCAGGAGTATCTAGATGAGTTCGTGATCATCTTTATCGATGACATCTTGGTGTATTCGAGGAGCCGGGAGGAGCATGAGGTGCATCTGCGTGTGGTTCTTTCGAGGCTGCGGGAACATAAGTTGTTTGCTAAGTTGAGCAAGTGTAGCTTCTGGCAGCGGGAGATCGGTTTTCTGGGTCACATTGTCTCCGCGGAGGGAGTGTCGGTAGATCCGGAGAAGATCCAGGCCATTAGTACTTGGCCGAGGCCGAGGAATGCCACTGAGATTCGGAGCTTTCTTGGGTTGGCAGGGTATTATCGGCGGTTCGTCAAGGGTTTTGCGAGTTTGGCTAAGCCTATGACGAAGCTAACAGGGAAGGATGTTCCTTTCATGTGGTCCTCAGAGTGTGAGAGGAGCTTCGCAGGGCTGAAGGCCATGTTGTCTAGTACTCCAGTATTGGCGTTGCCTGAGCCGGGTGAGCCTTACGTGGTGTACACCGATGCGTCGGGAGTGGGTCTTGGTTGTGTGTTGATGCAGCGGGGAAAGGTTATTGCCTATGCTTCGCGGCAGCTGCGGAAGCATGAGGGCAACTACCCTACCCATGACTTGGAGATGGCTGCAGTGGTTTTCGCTTTAAAGATTTGGAGATCTTATCTTTATGGCGGAAAGGTGCAGGTGTTCACAGATCATAAGAGCTTGAAGTACATTTTCACTCAGCCTGAGTTGAATTTGAGGCAGAGGCGCTGGATGGAGCTAGTGGCCGACTATGATCTGGAGATAGCTTACCATCCTGGTAAGGCTAATCTGGTTGCGGATGCGTTGAGTCGGAAGCGGGTGGCTTTGGCTCGGGAGCTCGAGGTAGAGTCCTTGGTGAGCGAGATTAGCACATTGCGCTTATGTGTTGTATCTCAGGAACCTTTGGGCTTAGAGGCGGCTAACCAGGCGGATCTTTTGAGCAGAGTTCGGTTGGCTCAGGAAAAAGATGAGGGTTTGGTTAAGGCTTCGAGAGCAGAGGGTTCTGAGTATCAGGTATCTGCGAACGGCACTATCCTTGTTAGTGGGAGGGTATGCGTACCTTTGGATGAGGATTTGCGGCGAGAGATCCTGAGCGAGGCTCATTCGAGTATGTTTTCGATTCATCCAGGAGCGACTAAGATGTATCGCGATCTTAAGCGCTATTATCATTGGGTCGGGATGAAGAAGGATGTGGCTAACTGGGTTGCTTCGTGCAACGTGTGCCAGTTGGTGAAGGCGGAGCACCAGGTCCCGAGTGGTTTGTTGCGGAGTTTACCCATTCCAGAGTGGAAGTGGGATATGATCACGATGGATTTCGTGGTGGGATTACCGGTTTCTCGGACCAAGGATGCTGTTTGGGTCATCGTCGATCGATTGACCAAGTGTGCGCGTTTTCTGGCCATTAAGAAGACCGATGGGGCGGCAGTTTTGGCTAGGAAGTACGTACAGGAGATTGTGAGACTGTATGGAGTACCGGTGAGTATTGTTTCGGACCGGGATCCTAAGTTCACAGCGGAGTTCTGGAATGCGTTTCAGGCAGAGATGGGCACGAAAGTGCACTTGAGCACGGCGTATCATCCTCAGACAGATGGGCAGTCAGAGAGGACCATCCAGACTTTGGAGGATTTGTTGAGGATGTGCGTGCTGGATTGGGGTGGTCATTGGGTGGATCACTTGAGCTTGGTAGAGTTTGCGTATAACAATAGCTACCAGGCAAGTATTGGGATGGCACCATATGAGGCTCTGTATGGGAGGCCATGTCGTACCCCTTTGTGTTGGACACAAGTGGGGGAGAGGAGCACTTTGGGTGCGAGTTTTGTTCAGGAAACCACGGAGAAGATTCGGGTTGTGAAGCTGAACATGAAAGAGGCCCAAGATCGGCAAAAGAGTTATGCCGATAAGAGGCGGAAAGAGCTTGAGTTTGAGGTGGGAGATAGTGTGTATCTCAAGATGGCTTTACTGAGAGGTCCGAACAGGTCCATTGTTGCGACTAAGTTGAGTCCGAGGTATATGGGACCGTTCCGGATTGTAGAGCGTGTTGGACCGGTAGCGTATCGGTTGGAGTTACCCGCGGTTATGCAAGCATTTCATAAGGTATTCCATGTGTCGATGCTGAAGAAGTGTTTGCATAGGGGTGACGAGGTATTGGCTGAGATTCCGTCAGATCTCCAGCCCAATTTGACCGTTGAGGCGAGACCTTTGAGAGTTCTCGAGCGGAGGGTCAAGGAGCTTCGTCGGAAGAGGATTCCGATGATGCGAGTTCTGTGGGACTGTGACGGGGTGCAGGAGGAAACTTGGGAGCCAGAGGCTAGGATGGAAGCGAGGTTCCAGAAGTGGTTCCAGAAGCAAGCTGCGGCTTGAGTTCCATCGAGAGGTTCCAGTTTCGGTTGTAGCTGTGTGCTATGTGTGTTTCATTTTGTATTGCCGTTGTGTAGAACGATGTTACATTATGATGTGTAATAAGATGAGTATTTCTTATTATCGGTGACTTTGGGAGTCACGGCTTTGCATTACGTTGGGGTAAGAAACGTTAATGCAAGAGAGTGATAAGATGGATGTTCTTATTGCTATTGTGAGCGTTGCGTGTTTTCAGTTAAGCTTGTTCGGGAAAATGAGTCGAGTGACGAGACCGGGTTATTTCACTTAGCGGTTCTGTGTGGTGGGTCGGATTGCAGGCGTATGGTACTTGTTTGTTTTATTACGTTTGTATTGAGGACCTACTGCAGAGAGTTGTTGGGTGTTAAAGGTAGCCTAGTCATAGTTGTCTTGACAAGTCTTTCTAAAGCAAGCTGACACTGGAAGGTGCGCAAGGGAGGTGCGATGGCCGGGTCATTGGTCATGCACGGCAGATATTCCGGGTATGGAATATGAGTGATGCCTGTGTTGCCTTGCGAGGAGTTACACGGATCACGGGAGGTAGTTCAGTCGAGATGCTTAGAGATATGTGACTTATTGTTCGTTGAGAGGACTGGTTCCTCTGGTGCCGATAGCTCGCAGGACGGTGTGTCTTGAGAGTGTGAGTGGATATGTACCCAGACTCGGGAGGTTTATAGCCTAGAGTAATACGTGATACCGTGGATTCGTAAGGAGTATATCATAGACGTATGATATATTCCCTAGAATTGAGTGGTATGGGGTATGGGGACTCTTGTAGGTTATATTACCGAGGGGAGTGGTACAGCAGATACCCAGAACTCGGAGATGCTGCGGTGTCTTGGGTGATGTGGTATGGTTGATACCTTGCGAGGTATGGTGGATATCCTGCGGGATATGGCTGACGCTCGGAACTCGGGGATGCTGCGGTGTCTTGGGTGACGGGGTTGGCGTATGTTTGAGCAATAAATACGTATGATGCCGCGGTGTCATAAGCATAGGGACTGAGTGGGAAACCTCGGAGGTTGGTTTTGGACCTCGTATGAGTGTGAGTGGCCGGGTTGACCAAGATCTATGTGATCGTTGCGACGATTAAGGTTCATTGGAGATGGACGGTTCATTGGAGATGAACGGTAACGAAGATTCGAGGTCGAATCTAAGTTAGTGGGGGAGAATTGTAGCGCCCGTGTTCCGGAAGAATTGATTATTGTGGAGGAAAATAATTAATTCAGGTTATTCCGGGAAGTATCGATCGATACTGGGCTGTATCGATCGATACCCGTCGGGATTTCTCCTGGGTTGTCTTCTTCTTTCGAGTATAAAAGGTTATCTTTAGAAGGATAAGACCAGAGTTGGTCGTGAGAAAGAAAGAGAGAGCGAGAGAGAAAGAGAAGGAGAGAAAGACAGAAAGGAAGCTTTGTTAAGCTTGGATCTTGCGAGATCGAGTGAGAGTTTGAGCTTAAGAAGCTCGAAGAAGAGGTTGGAGGAGCTTGGTTTCGACGTGAGCTTGTAGGAAGCGAGGGAGATCTTCTCGGGCTTAGGGAGGTCGTTTTAGAGCTCGTTTCAGCTGTTTTAAGGTGAGTTGTGACCAAAGGTGATCAATTAAGCTTGTGTGATGATTGTTTAAGCTTGGTTGACGGATTTGGTGGCTTGTGTCTGTGGCGATTCCTGTGTTAGGTCTCGTGAGTATCGACCGATACCAGGTGGGTATCGATCGATACTAGACCATAGGCGGTGGTCTCGTGTTGTGGTTGTATCGATCGATACCAGGTGTGGTATTGGGCATCGATCGATACCAGTCCCTTGTCGGGACTTGTGTGTTGTTTGGGCATCGGTCGATACTATGGGAGTATCGATCGATACCAGTTGCGTCTGGTGTTGAATGTTTAATTTGTTGTAATTAATCATTGATAATTGTTGCTTGTGCTTATTGGTAGCCTGTTGTTGGGTTGATCAATCTCACTCAGCATTTGGTTAGCCAAATGTTGATGCATCACTTTTGTCGATGCAGGTAAAGATAAATCGTGATCGTGGAATCAAGGCGGTGAAGAGGGGATGATTAGGACCCGGGGCTTGCTTTTGTTGTGTGGGTATCGATCGACACTAGGGGAGTATCGATCGATGCCAGTTGTTGTTGTTGTAGTACTTGTATTGTACTGTTTAATGTGTAATAATTATTGTATAATTATTATGGTGTATGATTGTATTATTATTGTTTAATTATGTTTGCAAAAAAAAAAAAAAAAAAATTGAGTGCGGTCGTTTCAGATATAGTCAACGGGTGGACATCCAGACTCCTGACTAAAGGAGGTAAAGAGGTCCTACTTAAATCGGTAGCCACGGCTATGCCGACTTTCGTCATGTCATGTTTTCGGTTACCCAAGTCTATTACCACAAAACTAACCAGTACGGCAGCGCGGTTCTGTGGAGCTCAGACGGTCAACAGAAAGGAATGCATTGGATGGCATGGAAGAAGATGTGCCGGAATAAGTTAGACGGAGGAATCGGGTTTCGATCAATAGAGGAATTCAATACAGCATTACTAGCAAAACAGCTATGGCGGTTAATGGAACAACCAGAATCGCTTTTCTCTCGGGTCTTTAAGGGGCGGTACTATCGGAACACAGACCCTTTAGACCCTATTAAGTCGTACTCCCCGTCCTTTGGATGGAGGAGTATCATTTCGGCTAGACCTCTGGTTACAAAAGGGCTCATCAAAAGAGTTGGTTCAGGAGGCACCATATCAGTATGGAATGACCATGGATACCATCCTCTCCCCAGAGGTCAGCAACATGCAAAGGGTACAATTATTACCCAAATCTCAGGGTCAATCATTTGGTTGATCCAGCGACACAAACGTGGAACCTGGAATTGATAAACGCAATCATCGAACCGGCCGATGTGGAACTTATACGCGGAATACACATCAGTAGTACGTATCGACCAGATACGCCTGGTTGGCACTATACGAAATCAGGGAAATATACGGTAAAATCAGGATATTAGGTTTGCCAACAAATCACAGACAACGACGACAACTACTTCTACGGTCCAGATATAAAGAAGTTACAGGCACACTCATGGAAATTGACTTGTCCACCGAAATTGCGACATTTTATATGGCAAGCAATTTCAGGATGTCTGTCGGTCACATCAAACCTACGCGCTAGAGGAATAAATTGTGACACACAATGTGCTAGGTGTGGTGTGGAGGGGGAAACGATTAACCATGTATTGTTTGAATGCCCACCAGCATTACAAACATGGACACTCTCTCATATTCCATCGGCCCCGAAAGTTTTCCCGATGACATCGGTTTTCGCCAATTTTGATCATCTATTTTGGAGACTTCCAGATGAGGAAATGAACATAATGTTTCCGTGGATTGTGTGGAACATTTGGAAAGCAAGGAATGACAAGGTGTTCTCAAATGTGGATAGAAACCCACAAGAGATTCTGAGGATAGCGGAAACAGAAATAGCAACTTGGGAAGCGGCACAAAATAGTGAACCTGACATATCTCCCCAACAACCGGGTCCCAATACGGGAATAAATGAACAAAGTGAATATAACGGCATCACATGCTATATTGACGGGTCATGGACGGAAAGGGATAAATTTTCTGGTTTAGGATGGTTTTGCTTTCAGGAGGAATTGAAGGAAAGATTATGGGGTCCCGTAATCTACGAAGAAGCCTATCCCCGCTACACGTGGAATTGGAAGCGCTCATCTGGGCGATGCATTGCATGATTGCAAACCACAAGACGGCGATAGCCTTTGCTACAGACTGCTCAGAGTTGGTGAAGATGGTGTCTACACCGAAGGAGTGGCCGGCATTTACGTTACAGTTGGAGGAGTTCAAGAGAAGCAAGGAGGTTTTCACCTATTTCTCTATCACACAAATCCCACGCACGAGCAACACAGTGGCAGACAAGTTAGCACGAGGTGCTCGAGTCTACCCATCAGATTTCACTTATGTAAACTCGATACCCCTGATTTGGTTCACCGACTAGGGTTAGGTATCAAGGCTGTTGACAAAAAAAAATTCTATTTCAATTATTTTTTCTTATTTGTAATGACATAATATATAATAACTTACAAAACAAAATTCATTTTCCTAAATGTCTTCTTGAATAATATTATAAAAAATTATTCAACCACAAAAAATATTTGTACAATGAATGCAACTGAGTTTTGAATGTTTATAGAAAAGTTATTCTAAATTACAACCATCATAAAGTTTTGTTTGAATGTGACCATGCAAGATCAGTATGGAGATGTTTGAATTTAAAAATGCTGGAAAACCCTTCCTCAGATTTAGACGACAACATCAAAACTATTTTCCAAATACACGATATGGATTCATTGACATATCAGATCAGAATTCAACCTATTTGGACATTATGATTTTTTTTATGGAAATCAAGTAATGAATATTTATTCAATAAAAGAAATGTTCATCGTAATGAAAATGTAAAGTTATCTTTTGAAGCTACTTGGGAATGGATTGTTGCGCAAGAGATGACAATCTTCAAAAGGAAAAGGAATCATTAGGATAAGAACACACAATGGGAACCTCCACCACAAAATTGGATCAAATGTAACTTTGATAGCATCTACATAATGAACTCGGAATATACTGGTGTTGGATGGATTTTTAGAGACTCATCTGGAGCTCATATCAACTCGGGTTTTGCAAAGGTGAAAAGTGGAAATGGGGTCTTGTATGCACAAGCATTAGCTTTTCTACATGCATTACAACAATCATGGGATGCAAGGTCTGGTTTGAAGGAGATAGTTATAAAGTCTTGGCAAATGTGATCAATAGAAGAAAAGAATGTACGGAGTTGGGGAATTTGCTTTATGATAATATCATGTTTAAGCTACATGAATGTTCCTTAGATGTGAATATGTTGTGATAACACCATCTGACAACAAATTGCCTTTCAAAATGCGGCGTAGACAATTCCCATTATTTGTTGCTTTTGCTATGACTATTAACAAGAGCCAGAGACAATCACTTAAGGAAGTAGGACTTTTTATGCCAAGACCAGTTTTTCTCACAGACAACTATATGTGGCGTTATCCATGGTTACATCAAAAAAAAGATTAAAAGTGCTTATCGTAGACAAAGAAGGAAAGTGTAACACCCGTCTTTTACTTGCTCAAGACGGCGTGTCACACGAAGTAGCTTGTATCACACGTAACTCCATTTCTTAACTAAAAACTCAATAAATTCTTTTAATCCAACTTAACCGTCTTTCGACAAAAACAAATTCATTGTTTTAAATAAAATTCATATAGTTATTCTGATAATTTAATAAATGAAATAAACGGTAAAGTAAATCGCAATTTCCCCAAACCCAGTACCATGCGAACTCGGCATTAACAGCTACTCCTCAATCTCACCTGCAAGAAGAGAGGGGTGAATAATTGGGATTAATCAGCGAGAGCAAGCCTAAAGGCTCACGAATTCACCAAATACAATACAACCAGAGAATCACAAAGTCTAGACCTAAGACAGGCAGACAAACACGTGTCAACGACACACAACCAGCAAACAAATGGGACTTCATCCCATATCTCACCGCGAGAATGCGGACATGGATACCACGTGTCAACACACGTCATCCTTAGTGTTTATGAGATACCTCGTGCCTAAGCACTTCTTCCAACACTTTCTTTCTCATCCTTAGTACTTACGGGATCCTTCATACCTAAGCACTTCTTCCAACATTTTCTTCCTGTCGGGTTCATCAGCCCCCTCACACAACAACAAAGAAGTGCTTTGCCATGCTTAGCCGGACGGGTCTCAACGACTGACGCCATGGGAGCGACCTTCTTTGCAGGACCTATCGCGGCTTTACCGCGTTTGTATTAACATTCTTCTGCATTCAATAATTTATTTAACACACAATAACATGCATCTCACACAATAAAAAACACACGATAAATTATCAATTTATAACTTATTTTCTTGAGATACTAATTCCTTCAATTTCTTGTGTACATATATTTACTTAATTATATCTATCCATAATTATTTATAAAGTCAACAAGTAAATACGGATTATTTATAAAGTATATAACTCGCAGGTATACTTGGCTTAACCCTAAACTAAGTAATTAACTGACTATATGTGTATATGAAGAAAACACGAACTCATTCCTCACCTTAGCAAATCGGAAAGAGATCTCTGAACTGACTGAAATGGGATTCAGGTTCAACAACAAACTCAGACTGCATTGGTTCACAATTAATAAAACACGATTTAAATTAGTTTGGTATTCCCAGATAAATACCCAAACCCAAAAATAAATCGGTTACTAATTAAACCCACAACAATTCCTTAATTCTGATTTAATTAGCTAATCCCAAAATAATCCTAAGTCTCAGGTTAATTCCATATCATCCGACCAAACCAGTTTCGAATAAACCAATTAAAGATCTCATTTGCATAATGATCCCACAAACGATAACATCATCTCGTGTAATAAACTGCTCCAACCAATAAACCCACTACGCCGGTCCATCCAATTAAACCACCACATTAAACCAAGTCCCACATCAGATTAAACCAAGTAGGATAATTTAACAACAACAACATCATCTCTCGGGCAATTACCTCAAGAGAACAGACGGCTACGATGAACAGAGGTGGCAACGGCAGCTACAACGGCGGTGGTTTCCGACCTGCAACAACCGGTGGTCCAAATCCGGCAAGGACGGAGGGGGTTAGGTTCGGGTCTCAACCAGAATAGAAGCTAAACTCTCATATCTTAACTCGTGGTACATTTTCCGGCGGATCTAGTTCTCGGCGGGGAGGCTCGCGGACAAGGTCTGCTCGGCTGGGGCTCGCGGCGGCTCGAGAAATCGGACCTTTTCGGCGATGCGATTCCGAGGACGGCGGCAAAGGGTTCGCCGGAGAGAAAGAGAGGCTCCTCGACGGCGCTAGGGTTTTCTGGATCTGTTCCCGAGGCACGTCTTCTCCTTCTATATACTCTCTTAATGACTCGGGCTTGGTTTAGATCCGTCTCGGGTGCGGGCTCGATGACTTGGGCCTCGTGGTCAGTTAATGGGCTCGGGACGTTACAGAAAGCCTCAGAGAAAAACAATGAATGTAGTGTTTAAAGAGGTGTTTCTTAACTTGGACAAGTGTGTAGAAGAAATCTGATCTCAAATAGGTACTTTACAATCTCTATAATTTTTTTTTTTTTTTTTGAATATACTCATGACCAGATGGTTGCTAACGCTTTATAAACTGGTATGAGATTGGTGATTGCAGGTAAAGAAGTTTTAATTTGACCAAAGACAATGAAACTCACGTTCTGTTTGAAGAAATTGTTTTGGCGACTTCTAATGGAGAACGTCCTTCTTGCTACGGAGTTGGTAAAGGATTACCACAAGAACTCGGTATCACCACGTTGTGCAATGAAAATAGACATCTCAAAAGCTTTTGACTCGGTGCAATGGAGTTTCATGTTGAATACTTTAGAAGCTCTGAATCTCCCTAGTACCTTTATTCACTGGATAAAATTGTGTGTCTCGACAGCCTCATTCTCCGTCCAAATTAATGGAGAATTGGCAGGATTTTTTAAAAGCGAGAGAGGCCTAAGACAAGGATGATTTAATGGTGTTTGTGGAGGGTCACAAACACTCTATTGAGGGTATTCTGAATATCTTTGCCGAGTTTGGGAAGATCTCTGGTCTGAGGATTAGCATGGAGAAATCATCTATATACATGGCAGGGGTCTCAGATTTTAATCGTGTCGAACTGCTATCAAGATTACCGCTGATAGAAAGAAAGCTTCCGGTTCGTTACTTGGGTTTACCTCTACTTACAAAAAGAATGACAGCAAATGATTATATGCCTCTCTTGGAAAAAATTAGAGACAGAATCGGCTCTTGGACAGCTAGACATCTTTCTTACGCAGGCAGGCTACAGCTTATTAAATCGGTGATAACCAGCATAATAAATTTTTGGATACAAGCCTTTAGACTTCCAAATGGGTGCATTGAGGAGATCGAGAAATTATGCGGCGCGTTCCTTTGGTCCGGACCAGGGCTGAATGGAAGAAAGGCAAAAGTATGTTGGAGTCAAGTTTGTACGCAAAAAGATGAAGGAGGACTAGGGATAAGACCTATCAAAATCGCAAACAAGGTCTGTTGCTTGAAACTTATTTGGAGAATCCTCTCATCTCAGCCTTCGCTTTGGGTGATATGGATAAAGCAGACTTTGATTAAGAACTCGAGTTTCTGGGAAATTAAAGACGGACATGCCTCAGGCTCCTGGATGTGGAGGAAACTACTCAAGTATCGGGAATTGGCAAAGCGATTTCATAAAGTTGATATTCGTAACGGTGCTACAACTTCTTTTTGGTATGATTCTTGGTCGAAGATAGGACGATTAAGGGATATCACGGGGAGCCGAGGAAACATTGATCTCGGTATCCCAAATGAGGCAACTGTGGAGTACGCTATTTTACACCATCGTCGACGAAACCATCGTCAGGAGAGCCTGAACAGAATCGAAGATTCGATTACACTCGCAAGACAACAATATCAGGAAACACAAACTGCTCAGGACATTTCACTCTGGTTAATTGCTGAGAACAAATACAAAAACTCATTCACAACTAAAGGTACATGGACCCTTATTCGAGAGGAGAGAAGAAAGGAAGACTGGACTAAGGGGATTTGGTTCAAAAAAGCTACACCGAAATACTCTTTCACGGCCTGGCTGGCAATAAAAATAGGCTTCCAACGGGTGACCGTATGAAGACTTGGTTCAGCGGCCATAACTCAAAATGCATCTTATGTGGCACCATGGAAGAAACTAGGGATCATCTCTTTTTTCAATGCTCGTACGCATCTGAAATCTGGGCACTTCTAATGAGAAGATTGCTAGGAAGAAGATATACAACTTCATGGGATGACATCGTCAAGCTGCTACATGACGGTACTCTCAATAATCCAACTCTGTTCTTGGTTAGATACTCGTTCCAGGCGACACTCTACCACATCTGGCGAGAAAGGAATGCTCGAAATCATGGCGACCCGGCGCTACCCCACCAACGTCTACACAAGCTCATAGACAAGAATGTGCGAAACAGATTAACATCGATAAGGAAATCAGGAAGCCATGCTTTCGAAGACGGTATGATGGTTTGGTTCTCAAACCAACCATAATCTCTTTCTTGGATCCCATGTACGGTTTTATTCGTATAAACTATCTTCTCTATGCTTTCTCTTTTACGTTTTATCGGCTACTTGTTTCCGATTTGTTTTCCTCGATCAATGGTTAGCACTTGTTGTATAAACGTTTTTTTGGTTGAATAAATTTTACATTCGATTCAAAAAAAAAATTGTTTTGGCCTTTATCCACCACATAAATGTTTTAAATCCTTTATGCATCTAAGATTGATTGACAATATCTTTCTACCATGTTTTGTTGCGTTAGTTTGCAAGTTTGGATATTTTATTTTGGATGCAGATCTGAATTTTCATATTTCATAAACAATATATGAATGAGATTAAACAGTGAATTAGTTGGAAATATTTTGTGATGTGTGAAGCTTCGAAGAGAGCGAGAGACAGAGAAAGGAAAAAATTAGGTTTTACAATTTTCAGGTCGATTCGAGTAGTGTCGGACCAAAAAAAAGATTTAAAGCTTATAGAAAAACGGCATTGAAATAAAACCCAATAAAGAGAATAAACGGCGAAAACAAAAAAAAAACCCTGAAAATCAACGGAGTTTGAATCGAATAATCAAACAGACTCATAAGAATCAAGCTATTAAGTCTCCAATAATCGAAAAGATTTTTTATTTACCTCCGGGTCCGGCGAAGATAGCGACATGGGTCTGACTCAGCCGAATAAAAGATAGAAACGGCGAGTGTATGCGAAGGAAGAAGAAATGTATAAAAATGTGTATACGCAAAGAGGAAGGGCAAATTCCTTTGTTATTGGCTGGAGAGTGGAGAGTGGAGACGGAGGCGTACGGACGGCTTTAGCTTTGGGCCCCTTGCTTTTTTTTGTATGAAGTCAAGGGCCCAGTGACTAAAAACAATATTCACATGTGGTACAGTTCGAGGAAAAAAAAATTATTATAGAGATTGTTGATATTTTTAAAAAAAATTCCTCAATTTGTATTAAACCCACATATTAGTGAACAACTTTATTTTTGACTTGATACCTTATCTTTCATTTAAGTGATGATTACCTCAAATGAAATTTCTTTTTGATAAAACCATAACAACATTTCATTTTCATAACTTTTAATTTATAACAAATAACACATTTATATAAAATTAATGTAGAGATATTTTAACAACATTTTACTTTCACAACTTTTAATTTAAAATAATCTAATTCACATAATAAATTAATAACAATTTATTTTCAATTAATATAAAATATTAAAAATCAATAATTGTCAGGCCAAATCATATGTTCATTCTTCAAAAAAAAAAACGCAATATATTTGAATCATGTAACGTTTATAACAAATTGAAAAAACTTTTAAACAAATGTTACTTAATTCAAAATAAATAAATAAAAAGGTGCCCCGCGCTGTAGCGCGGGTTAAATCCTAATTTATTCAATAAAAGACATGTTCATCGTAACGAAGATGTAAAGTTATCTTTTGAAGCTACTTGGGAATGGATTGTTGCGCAAGAGATGACAGAGGAAAAGGAATCATTAGGATATGAACACACAATGGAAACCTCCACCACAAAATTGGATCAAATGTAACTTTGATAGCATCTACATAATGAACTCGGAATATACTGGTGTTGGATGGATTTTTAGAGACTCATCTGGAGCTCATATCATTAGCTTTTACAAAGGTGAAAATTGGAAATGGGGTCTTGTATGCATAAGCTTTTCTACATGCATTACAACAATCATGGATGCAAGGTCAACGTAAGGTCTGGGTTGAAGGAGATAGTTATAAAGTCTTGGCAAATGTGATCAATAGAAGAGAAGAATGTACGGAGTTGGGGAATTTGCTTTATGACAATATCATGTTTAAGCTACATGAATGTTCCTTAGATGTGAATCGTGAAAGGAATCAAGTAGCAGATAGAGTATCCAAAACAACACATGATTCAGATTTGTTGTATTCTAATTTCTATATTCCTCGTGATTGGATGATACACTTATTGTATTACCCTTTTACCATCTAATGAAATAATATGTAAAAAAAAAACTCGTTGGTGATTCAAATATTTTGTTATATGTTTTTATTTTTTAACACATTGGTCGTGCGCTCTTCTCGTTTTCCAACTATTGAAAATTTCAAATATAGATATTTGACTTTGCACTTTTTCTAACGTAATCAAGGCTTATTATAACTTCTACTTCTTTGAAATTCTGTCAACCACTTATTATAATCAAGGCATATTCTAATACTTTTTCACCATCCTAAAAATAAAATTGCATTAATTAGTTACAACAAACTTTCTTTCTTGTCATTATTCCTTTTCAGTTTCTCAAACGCCTTCGGTTTTTCGCCGCTGGCTTTGGAGAAATTTCAAGTACTAACAACTTTGTCATATATGTAACTGGCGAGTTGCATTATCTTCTTGTCTAAAGTTTTCTGTTTCATTGTTTTCCCATGCTGCTGAGTTTCTCATCAATGGCAAACGAGAAACCAAATGGTTTAGTTTACCTCCATGGAGATCTTGATCTCCAAATTATTGAGGCTCGATACTTGCCCAACATGGATCTCCTTTCTGAAAGGATTCGTCGTGTGTTCACCGCATTTAATTTTTTCGACAAGCATTGCACCACTGTCAATAGTAGCCATAGACGTCCACGAAACAATATAATCACTAGTGATCCGTATGTAACTGTTTGCCTCGCTGGTGCCACGGTAGCACGTACGCGTGTGATCTCAAATTCTCAAACTCCTGTATGGAACGAGCATTTTAAAATTCCATTGGCACATCCAGTCTCTCAAATCGAGTTCTATGTCAAGGATAATGATGTATTTGGAGCAGATCTGATTGGAATCGCAACTATTTCTGCTTCAAAAATCAAACTAGGTGAGACGATCAGCGGATGGTTTCCGATCACCGGCTCACCAAAACCAGATTCTGCCGTTCGATTGGAAATGAAATTTGTACCATGTGAAAAGAATCCTCTTTATACTCGTGGGATTACATCGTCGGGAGTGGCTAATTGTTATTTTCCTGTAAGGACCGGTGGGCACGTGACATTGTACCAAGACGCTCATGTGCCAGAGGACATGCCTGCGATTGAGTTAGAAGACGAAGTCATTTACCGGCATGAGCGATGTTGGGAAGACATATGCCACGCAATTTTGGAGGCTCACCACATGGTTTACATTGTAGGTTGGTCAGTTTTCCACAAAGTGAAACTGGTGAGGGACCCGTCGCAGACACTACCCAATGGAGGGGATCTCAGTCTTGGTGATCTGTTAAAGTATAAATCACAGGAAGGTGTTAGGGTGTTGTTGTTGGTATGGGATGATAAAACTTCTCACAGCAAATTTTTCGTTAACACGGTAACAAATCTGTTACATCACTCGACTAAATATACTTTTAAAAAAAAAAATTGATCATAGTACTTCTAAGGTTTGTATCTGAAGACATTAATTCTTCTTACAGACGGGAGTAATGGAAACGCATGATGAAGAAACTCGGAAGTTCTTCAAGCACTCTTCTGTTTCGTGTGTGTTGTCGCCGCGTTATGCTAGTAGTAAGCTTAGCATTTTCAAGCAGCAGGCATGCTTTGTGTTATGTTTCAATTACTATTTTTTCTCTATCTTTCTTCTAATCGATTAGTATACTATGCATAATTATGCATTTTACATAAGTTGTATAGTTCATGATAATAATCTTTCATGTTTTAATGGCATATGGACTAGGTTGTGGGAACCCTCTTCACGCATCACCAAAAATGTGTGATTGTGGACACACAAGCATCCGGTAACAATCGAAAGATAAGTGCTTTTATTGGAGGGCTTGATCTATGCGATGGTCGGTATGACACACCGGAACATAGACTTTTCAAGGGTTTAGACACGGTCTTCAAGGGTGATTACCACAATCCCACATTTTCAGTAGGTTTTTTATTGTATTAAAATATTTAAATGTTTACAGTAAACTACATTAGGACCTTCATGATATATGCATGTAAAAATATATATAACTAGGATTTAATCCGCACTAGTTATATATAGTGCGGGTTAATTTAAAAAATTGTTTTGAAATTTAAAAAAATTATTTTTATTTGAATTTTAAAATATGTTTAACTAATTATTATAGATAGAACTGTCAATACGGACTAACATATCTACTTAACTCGTTTTACAATAAACTAAAATATTATTCGGGTTAACCCACAAAAACCTATAATCTTGAAAACATAACTGTAGTATGCACCGCTTAATAACTATGATTTTTGTGGTCTGTCCACAAACTCTTAAATAATTAATTTTCTCATGTATAACTCTTTATAAAATTAGTAAAATATTTTACAATAATTAAAGTGAAAAATATTGCAAAGATTCGAATATATTTTTTCTTTGAATATGTATGTATTGATTATTATTTAATAATATCATAATAATTAATATACTAAATAGTTAATACTTTCCATATTCTCATCAATGATTTTAAAAGATAATTATATCATTTCCTATTTAGTTTATCTTTTTTTATTTATAATGGTATTTCATGTACTAACTTACAAAACAAAGTTCATTTTCAAAAATGTCTCTTAAATAATATTATAGAGATATGAAATTGATAACCCACATAATTTTGACAATTGCAATTATATTCTCGATTCAAACCCATGTAATTATCGAGAAATTTGAGTTTTATAAACTACATCTAAGAAAATCAAAATTTACCTAGATTAATTGAGAAACCCAACAAACCCGAGAAGAAAACTCTTTCAACGAAAGAGAGGATTCCAAAAAAAAAAAAAACATATTTCATATCTTATATAGCTTTAAATTGAATCTAATTGATAAATAAACATCAATTTTTGTAAAAAAGAAAGAATTATCCTCTGAAATTGTTCTTAGATGTTTGATAATTCTTTTATAATGAACTCATTAATGAACATTTAAACATGTAAACTTAATTTAAACCTGAATATACAATCTTTAAGTTAAAACATAAAATAACAAAATATCATAAAAATAACTAATATCAACTCGATATAACGTATACACATTATCGTAATAGCTATCATAAGAAATTAACATTGACATATCGTTTTGCTACATAGTCAGAGAGAGAATAATATGTGTATAGATATAATTATGAGAATATTGTCAAAAAAAATCTTCAATTTTCAAATTTCAGTCAAAAAATGAATATCAATTTCTTCATAAACCCTAAAAATACTCAACTTTTTTTATCAAGCCGTTTAATTCCCAATTCTTTTTTACCAAACCGTTTTAGTCCCAACGTTAATCAACTATAGATGTTGACTAACTTATGACTAAAATAGTTTGATAAATAAAATTTTAGATATTTGTTTTGGTTAATAAAAAGTTTAAGATTTGTTTTGGTAAATAAAAAGTTGGGAATTTTTTGGTAAATAAAAAAGTTAAACTTTTTTACCTAAATTTTTATTTTCTTCTAATTTTTGGACTAAAGTAGTTAAACTTATTAAGTATTACGTAAGATTGTGGAGTAGTAAATACGATTGTGGATGAAAAAATATTCCAATAAAATAAAAATCTAATTCGTTGATTTTGAAAAAGAAAATACAGATACCAAAAGATGAAATCACCGATTGATTTTGCACCTAAAATCTATATTGTGAAGTTTTTTTATATTAAAAAATAAATTTATAAAATTTATAACTTTTCGAAAATAAAATAAATTTCCGCGAAAGATAACTCAAATATGATTATTTATTTTAATTGATTTGTAAATAATTACTAAGATTAATTGCATATTTACTAACTATTTATAATATAAATGCAGATTCTATATAAAGTTTTCTTTGAAAATAATGAATATGAAAAAGTAATTCTCTAATTTCATAATTATGAATCTTATATGAAGTTTATAATTTCCATTTTTTTTATTTGTTAGTTTATACTTTTTTTTTACTTATTTTATGAAAAAATATTAATCGTAAATTTCATGCTTTGCTGATCTTTGGTTGTTCACAAAATTTAATACTTATAATTTAAATACTTGAAGGAATGTAAAAAGATTAAAAAAAAAAAAATTCTAAAGCATGGAAATTGGAAAAAAATCTTTAGAAAACCAATACTTTTTTTTGTTATTATATTCCTTAGGATTTCATTACAAAAAAAAAATTATATTATCATATTGATACGTGTCACAATTTAAATTAACAATGACACATATATGAATTATAATTATAATTATAATAAGTGTCACACTTGCGTTAAACAAGATATGATTATCTCCAACAAAAGTTATGCTTACGTTTGTAAAGATTCTATGCAATTGCAATAAAAAAAAAACTGTTTTCCTCGAAAATAGGTTGTAGAAAAATGCTTCTAAAGTTTACACATGAATTTTTGTTTAACGGTACAATTTGATCATTTGTATATGTGATTAATTCTAAATGGAAGGGAGGAATCAAAGCACCTAGGCAACCATGGCATGATCTTCACTGCAAAGTTGAAGGGCCAGCAGCTTATGATATCCTTACAAACTTTGAACAGCGTTGGAAAAAAGCTACAAAATGGTCTGAGATTGGACAAAAATTCAAGAGGGTGACCCGTTGGCATGATGATGCTTTGATAAAATTGGAGCGCATCTCGTGGATTCTAAGTCCGTCTACAGCAGTTTCAACAAATGATACTTCTTTATGGGTCTCTGAGAACGAAGATAAGCAAAATTGGAATGTTCAGGTAATTTCATTACTATTTTTTCAAATGGTTTTTGCAGCCTTTGTCGGAAAACATTATGATAAATTGTATGACTTCCACTATAACATGTTCTCTTGTAGGTATATTTGGAAGTAAACATAACTTTTCTATTTTTATTAACTACTACAGGTCTTTAGATCGATTGATTCAGGATCATTGAAAGGATTCCCTAAGGATGTTAATAAAGCTCATGCACAGGTCCTACCTAAGAAACCCCAATATTAGTTTCTAGTTATTTTCTATTAATTAAACTATTTGACATGTTTTTCTCTTTCTGTATTCTACATTGTTGACAGAATCTTGTATGTGCTAAGAATCTTGTGATCGAGAAGAGTATTCAAACAGCTTACATCCAAGCTATCAGATCTGCACAACATTTTATATATATCGAGAACCAATATTTTATTGGATCATCATTTGCATGGCCGAATTACAAAGAAGCAGGTCTTTGAACTCACATAACTTGGTTCAGACTATTTACTTGCCTGTAACAACTTATTCAAGTATTCAAAATAATGTGTAACTTTTATATATGCTTGCTTAGGTGCCGATAATCTGGTTCCCATAGAACTTGCATTGAAAATTGCCAGCAAGATAAGGGCGAAAGAAAGGTTTGCAGTGTACATATTGATCCCAATGTGGCCTGAAGGAGTTCCTTCTTCAGCGCCTGTACAAGAAATTCTCTACTGGCAGGTACTTCAACTTTGTTTTCTTCAAAAAGTGATAACATTTATTCCTTTGCGATTTTAACCTATACAAAATTAACATAACCGCTTTCATCTAATTTTGAGACAGCGATTGATTCTTTTTATTTTGTGGTTGGGTTTCCATGTTGTAATATTTAAAAGATTACAACATGGAAATGCAAAGGTTAAAGTACAGAAATCATTGCAACCAAACTCTCTATGGTCCTTTTATTATGTCACATTCTTGTGTTCATGTAGGGGCAAACAATGCAAATGATGTATGAGATCATAGCGCGGGAAATAAAGCACATGAACCTTGAGAATGTTAACCCACAAGACTATCTCAACTTTTATTGTTTAGGTAATAGGGAGGAGTTGCCATCTGATCGATGCTGTGTCTCAAACAGCAGCGAAATGGTAAAATTTTATCTTAGTAGGAACACAATTTTCTTAGTAACATTTATTTAATCATATGAAATATTATAGTTTATTATTGATCAGGTCTCTGCATCTCAAAAATGGCAAAGGTTTATGATTTATGTACATGCGAAAGGAATGGTAGTTGATGATGAGTATGTGCTATTGGGCTCTGCAAATATCAACCAGAGATCAATGGCAGGATCGCGAGACACAGAGATTGCAATGGGAGCATACCAGAAGCAACAAACATGGAGCCACAGGAATAAACACCCTCGTGGCCAGGTTTATGGGTATAGGATGTCGTTGTGGGCAGAGCACATGGGAAAAGTAGATGATACATTTAAGGAGCCTGAAAGTCTAGAATGTGTGAAGAAAGTTAATATGATAAGTGAAGATAACTGGAAGAAATACACAGCAAATAGTTTCATTCCTTTACAAGGACATCTATTGAAGTACCCACTCGCTATTGATGTCACTGGAAAAGTATTCCCTTTGCCTGGTTTCGATACTTTCCCTGACGTTGGAGGTAAAATTCTTGGTACTCGAACCAATCTTCCAGATGTTCTCACCACATAATTCAATTATTATATTGGCTTCAAGACGATGTCACATACGAAATTGTGCAACCTCTTTGGCCACGATATACAAAATTTGTTCTTTTTGTTTTTCCGTATGGATATTGTAATGGGTTTATTTTTCTAGTAGCGATGTTGGGCAAACAAACAAAGGTTATAACTGTTGAGATTTAATCCTCTCTTGATAATCACAGAATTGAGCAATAAGTAAAAGACACAGAGAATTAACGAGTTCAGATCACGGTGTGTGATCTTACGTCTCGGCCTGGAGCTTTTCAGTAATCTACTATCACCAAGGATTACAAAGAATTAGGGTTCCTCACTATCTCTCTAAGAACAAGAAAGATCTCTCTAGTTTCTCTCTAGAATTTCCAGGATACAGAAAACCCCACACATGCCTGTCTTTATATAGACTAGGGCAATTACAAAGTTAAGACAGTTTAAACCTAAACCAAAGCCCAATAGGAAAAACACATTCCTAATTGACTAACCCAAGTCGCGGGCCTAGTTAATACTCATGATTTTCATCACCAAAGCCCAACAAACTCCACCTTGATGACAATCATTTCCGAGTATAACTTCTTTATCTTTGCATTCATGTGCCGCTCCAGACAGTCCAGCACCTTAGTGCTATTCTAAGTTGAGAAAACTCAAAACCTTCTCAAACTTATCCACATGAAGTACCTTTGTCAACATATCAGATGGATTCCTCTCAGTAGGGATCTTCGACAGCTTCACTTCACCGGAAGCAACAATATCCCTGATGAAATGCATCCTCCTGTTGATATGCTTCGTCCTCTCATGATGAACGTTGTTCTTGGCTAAACTCAAGGTACTCTGAGAATCACATTAGATCTCTACCGTGTCTTGTTTGAATCCGAACTCCTCAGTCAAACCCCTTAACCAAATAGCTTCTTTCACAGCTTCCACCAACGCCATATACTCTGCCTCAGTTGTAGACAGCGCGGCGACATGTTGAAGACTCGATTTCCAGCTTATAGCCGTCTCACCAGCAGTGAAGACATAACTTGAAATCGATCTACTTCTGTCCAGATCCGATGCAAAGTCAGAATCACATAAACCTTCAACCTTAAAATCCTTTGGTCTTTTAACCAACCTCCAAGTCTTGTTCTTATCTAGAGAACTCTTCTCCTTAACCATACCTCCATTCCAGAAATCTTTATCCTTGCTTTCAACAGCTTCCTGATAGTCCCTAGGTTCTTCATAACTTATCTTGATAGCAGCGATTAAGGCGAAACTTACTAAATCATAATCACCAAGATATGCAGGTCGCCTTGTTACTCGTTTAGACCTGTTTCGCGTTAACTCCCAATCTTCTAGAGGTACATAATCTGTTTCCAGATCTCCAACAACTCCACCTAAAGATCCAACTTGGCCATCACCTTCAGTAACAGAAGTTGTCGCATCTGATCCTCCTCGGTGTCGATCGATACTCGGGATGTCATCGATCGACACCACCTCAAAAGGCTCACAAGACTTTTCTTTTTCATGTCCGTGTCGATCAATACTTGGGGTGGTATGGATCGATATACTCTCAGAAGTCGGGCTCCTCTGCGCAATTTCTTCCACGTAAACTTTATTCCTCAAGTCTTTGAATATTGTATCTTCCACAAAGACCACATTCCTGTTAATCACACATCTCGATTCATCCATGAGCCATACCTTGTACCTTTTGACTCCCTCCGAATAGCTTATGAAAATTCTCTTCATAGCTCTTGGTCTTAACTTCCCTTGATCTACATGAACATAGACCAATGACCCAAATCTTCTCATGTGTCCATAACCCGACTTTCTTCCCAGCCAAAGTTCCTCAGGAATACTGCCATCTAAGGCCGATGATGGGCTTCTATTAATTTGGTACACAACTGTGCTAACTGCCTCAGCCCAGAATTCTTCACCTAAGCCACTTTCATCCAGTATACAACGCACATTCTCCATTATTGTTCGGTTCATGCGTTCCGCAACTCCATTTTGCTGTGGAGTATATGCACAAGTCCTGTGCCTCTCAATCCCATGCTGCTTGCAAAACCCGTCGAAGTCTTTGTTCACATACTCCAACCCATTATCTGTTCTCAGACATTTCACTTTCTTGTTTATCTGATTCTCAACCAGTTTCTTCCATTCACAGAACTTTGTGAAAGCTTCACTCTTAACAGACAAGAAGAACACCCACACCTTTCTAGTGTAATCATCAATGATAGACAGGAAATACTGCATACCAGAGATACTTGGAGTGACCGATGGAGATCCCCAAAGATCTGAGTGAACATATCTCAACGCTTCTCCTGAATTGTGTTTCCCAATGTTGAAGCTCAGTCTCTTGGTAATACCCATTACACAACTCTCACAGAAATCCATCTCCCCAATCCTTCTCTTGTCAATGATGCCTCTTTTTACCAAGATCATCAGATTCTTCATGCTCATGTGTCCCAACCTTCTATGCCACAAAGCTGTCTCGTCTTTGGCTGGTTTCCTGGTAACACTTATGTTTGGTTGTCCTACCACAGTCTCTCCATCAAGCAAATACACAGAACCGCATAGAGTGCCTTGAAGACCCATCTTCTCATTCTTATAGAACCTTGTTTTTCCTTTTCCTCCAGCATGATCAAACCCAAGCTTATCCAATGTACTTGTAGATATTAAATTTTTCTTCATCTTAGGAATATACCTGACATTCGTCAATGTCTTTACCGTGCCACCACATGCTTTTATATTAATGGAACCTATTCCTTTAACCTCCACAAAATAGTCGTCCCCCAGTAGCACTTGTTCAGAGTTGAGCTCCTCAAATGTATCAAACCAATATCTCCTTGAGCTCATGTGATATATGAACAACCTCTCTAGATGCCAATTTTCCGAGACTGATAACGCATCAACTCCTGCTGATTTTTTGATGACAACCGCTGCCGTGGCATCTTCATCATCGCCGCCTTTCCGCTTCTTCCAAGCATAGCAATCAGCCTTCACATGTCCTTCCTTCTTGCAGAACCAACATGTGACTTTTGTTCCCGATTTCGATCTGCTTCTGCCTCGATTCCCAGAATTTCGTTGATCCCTATTTTGCTGTCTCCCACGAGCCACATACGCTTCACCAGTGCTTTGTGAAGTCGATATTCCCTTAGCTTTAAGCTCAGTTTCCTTCGATTTCGTCGCATTCACCACATCTTCAATAGAGATGGACTCTCTACCATACTTCAATGTCTCCGTCATGGAGTCATATTGAGGTGGCAAGGAACTGAGTAGTAGAATTTCCTGCACTTCATCCGCAACTGTAACCTTTACACTAGCCAACTCCGAAACAGTCTTCAAGTAGTCATCGACGTTTTGATCGATTGACTTAGACTCATCCATCTTAAATGTATAGAATTTATACAAAAGATGAATCCGACTCCGTAGAGTCTTGGTGTTGTATAACCTTTCTAGCGCTGCCCAAAGATCACGTGCTTTTGTGCACTCCTCTGTTTTCCTGAGGACATGATCTCCTAGATGGAGTGTCAAAATATCCATAGCATTCTCTGCTCGCTCCCCTTTCTTGACTTGTTCTGCTTTAAGTCTCTGTTCGAAATCCTCCGCTGATTCATCCTTCTTGATAACCAGCTTATCCGGCTCAGTGGTCGGTGTTATTAGCTCGCCTTTCAAACCCTGAAGATTCATGTGAGCTAACATCCTTCTCTTCCACATAGAGAAATCACCTTGTCCGTCGAAGATGGCTATCTTCACCTTCGGCTTCTTTTCTGAAGACATCTCGATCAAACAAACTTCTTAACACGCTTCTGCTACCGTATCAATCGATACGAGATGGAGTGTCGATCGATACCAAACTTTTCTTCGTTTTTATGCGAACACGTAACAGACGTATCGATCGATACCAGGAAGGAGTGTCGATCGATACTTGAGCGATCTGCGCGATCTTCTTCTTCGCGCCGCATACAACTTTTTCTCCCGGGCTGTCAGATTGAAACCCTAAACCGATTGATTCCTTGATTCCAGCTATCAATACAGATCTAAAACCTAGATCCCTGCAGAACTTCTCTGTCCAATTTCTCCCAAACATAAAACCTAGGCTCTGATACCACTTTGTTGAGATTTGATCCTCTCTTGATAATCACGGAATTGAGCAATAAGTAAAAGACACAGAGAATTAACGAGTTCAGATCACGGTGTGTGATCCTGTGTCTCGGCCTGGAGCTTTCCAGTAATCCACTATCACCAAGGATTACAAAGAATTAGGGTTCCTCACAATCTCTCTAAGAACAAGAAAGATCTCTCTAGGTTCTCTCTCGAATTTCCAGGTTACAGAAAACCCTCACACATGCCTGTCTTTATATAGACTAGGGCAATTGCAAAGTTAAGACAACTTAAACCTAAACTAAAGCCCAATAGGAAAAACACATTCCTAATTGACTAACCCAAGTCACATGCCTAGTTAATACTCATAATTTTCATCACCAAAGCCCAACAATAACCATCCAATTGTTAGAATTTAATAACCAAGTCAATGAACAGTATACCTAAAAAGCTCTTACGAAAATTAAATAGATGAGAAGAGAGGGGTTGGTGTACTATTTTCTGTTGTTCTGTTATAAAAAAATATGCTTACCCCACTTGATCTGGTCTATTGCGTTAATCTAATACTATTAATTGATTATATAAAATAAAAACAAAGATTTTTGTTTTGAATTTAACATGGTTTGAATTTTGAAAATCGTACACAAATTTCTTTAAGAGGTGAATAATGTCATTAATAAAGAACACATCATTTTATATAGACACACATAAAATAAAATAGCATACTATACTATTTAATAACATTTAATAACTCAACTCTAAATACAGAATACTAAACCCTAAATCCAAAAGTCTAGTCTCAAATACACACACACAAAATAAGTTGTAAAGCCTATAAATAAACTAAATAAATTTAATTTTGAAATGATATGTATATTATATGATTTCTATGTTAAACATATATCAGCGTATGTGATCTATATAGACTGTCGTGAATAATATTTTGTGTTTTTAACTATAAACCCTACTTAATAAACTCTACATCCAATACATATATTTGAAAATTGAAAAGTTGAAAGCATAGCCCAAAAGATAAGTTTTAAACACATAAAGCAATTAAAATTCTGAAATTGTGCATTTTCTTAGGTTTTTTTTTGTTTTTGAACATTTTCATTGCATTAAAATAAATGAAGCAAAAGTGCTCATATTGTTTTCCAATATAAGCCATCTTTAATCTCAAACTCATAACAATAAAAATCAAGTTGAACAAGTAGTAAAGGCCTTGATGAAAAAGTCCATTCCAGGAAATTGATATTGTCCATAGGAAAACCCATTGTTGAAAGTAATTTTCGGCCCAGCAATGTTGAGGAACCAAATCGTGATAACCTAACTAGATATCGTAAGTCTTTGACGGAGCCATCGTTCAGTTAGAGAGACTTAGATGCTTTACTAGTTACTGCAGAGAGAACCAATACTGCATGCAATCGCTTGCTACAGCTTGGTTTTGACAACAGAAGGAAGAAATCCTGTTTTTGATGGTGTTGGTAAGATGCTTAAACAGAGAGTCGACTGAACGATGAGAGTTGCGATGGAGTCTATTATTGCGTTCTTTCCAGATCTCGTAAATCGAAGCCTGTCATGCTAGTTTAGAGAGGTATTTGCGGTGATTGTTGCCTGAGATAGAGAGAAGACTGTCGATTACATTAGTCCAAGAGTAGTTTGCATTGGAGATGCCAAACTTGACTGCGAACTTTCCCCAAATCAACGAAGAGTATATGCATTCGAAATAAAGGTGATCTCTGGATTCAACTGCCTGATTGCAGATGAGACAATTATGATCCGTAAGCAACCCCCAAGATAGTAAGCGGTCTCGCGTTGGACAACGATTGAGCAGAAAGAGCCAATCAAGAGTTTTGTGCTTGGGAATTCCTCTCTTGATCCAAATGGTTGAGTGCCAAGTAACTTGAGGACGAGGATCCCTGATCCTATCATAAATGTTGCTCGAGCAAAAGGTATTTGTTATGTTTCCATCAATTACCCACTGAAGTTTATCTTCTCCATCTGAAAGTTTTATTGTCGTTAGGTAAAATTACAACTGCTCAATTCTAGGGGATCTGGCAGAAGGAAGATGCCAACCATTTCTGCGCCACAAAGAAGCCACTGAAGCAGATATGTTAATGCCAGTTTGTCTAGGACCTTGATTTCCAATGAACTTAATCAAAGGTCCAAAAGGTGTCCACAGGTCTGTCCAAAATTTGCATTTCAAACCATTACCAAGTATGATTCTCACCCACTTAATCACTACATCTCTCAACCGAAGTAGTTGTTTGAAAATCCAAGTGTGCTTTTGCTTTTCCTTAATCTCCCAAATGCTTTCATCTTTTATGACATTTTGGTGAATCCAAGCAACCCATATTGATTCAGTCCGAAATAACATAAGCCACAGAAGCTTGATAGAGCAAGTTTTGTTCCAAATATCCAGGTTCTTTAAGCCAAGACCACCTTCCTCCTTAGGTGTGGTGACAGTTTTCCCAAGACACCCTTCTAGGGATCCTTTCCCAAGGTAAGCTCCACACATTGACTCAATTTTTTTAATACATTCCTTTGGCAAGACAAAAGCACTACACCAAAAGTGTATAATTCCAGAAATCACAGTATTAATGAGTAATTGTCTGCCCGCAAATGAAAGATACTTGGATGTCCAAGAATTGATCTTGTTTTTAATGTTTTGCAGGAGAGGCTCACAGTCAAGCATGGAGAGCTTTTTTGAAGATATAGGCTGACCAAGATAGCGAATTGGCAGGGTACCTTGGGATATTCCATCGATTAAGGCAATAGAGGATAACTCATTCTCATTCAATCCGCAGGCGAAGAAGCATGACTTATCCGGGTTAGAGGCTAAACCAGACATGAGCTTAAATCTCTCAAGAATAGAAAGGATCCCTTGGATAGAGCTTGGAGACCCATCAGAGAAGATCAGGAGATCATCAGCAAAGCACAAGTGAGTTAGGCCAGAATCTCTGCATTTTGGATGGTAAGCAAATAATCATTCCATAGCTGCATCATTGAGCATTTGGGATAATATATTCATACCAAGACCAAAAAGATAAGGGGATAGAGGGTCTCTTCGCCTTAAACCCCTGCTTCCTTTAAAGAACCCATGCATCCTTCCATTTAAACTCACTTAATAGGAAGTTGTAGTAAAACATTCTTTAAGCCAATTAATGTAGATATCTGGAAGTTGAAGAGCACATAGGCATTGAATAAGAAAGTCCCATCTGATAGAGTCAAAAGCTTTGGATATGTCAATCTCTAAAGTTATTCTCTTTTGCTCCTTGTTTTTGTGATAGCCATTGACAATCTCAGAGGAAAGGAGGCCGTTTTATAACAGTAATCTCCCCTTTATGAAAGCAGTTTGATTTGGCAGAATGAGAGTTGGAAGGAGAGGTTTCAGCCTAGAAACTAACAGTTTCGAGATCAACTTGTAGCGGGTGTTGCAACAGGAGATAGGCCGGTAGTCTTTGATAACTGTTGCTCCAGGGAACTTTGGGATCAAGGTAAGAATCGTAGAATTTAAAGATTTTGGCATTGATGGCCTCTGGAAAAACTTTTTGATAGAAGTCAATACTTCTTCTCCTAAGATTGACCATGCAGCTGATATACTCATATATTGCATGTTTTAGCATGCATTTCATTTAGAGTTTTGTGTAATTCGCATGCATGATCATGGTCTTGTCTTGCATTTAGGTCTCATTTAGAGTAATAGGTGTTTGCATTAGGTCTTAGTGAGTTTTGCATACATTTGGAGTGTTTCTAGGTGTCTTGGAGACAATTGATGATGTTTGGAGTTATGGAGCATAAGAGGAATGCAAAGCCCATCCGAGACGCTGGAAAGATGTAGCTGAACGAAGGCCCTCCGTTATGAATCAGCCTCAAAGGTCTTCATAGGAGTTGTAGAGGAGTGAGTCATCTGTCAACAAGAGTTGGATTCAGGCTATTTCGACATTTTGTTGAGGAGTTATCGCGGATTTATTGAAGACGTCTATGCCTGGCCGAGGAGCTTTCTCTTGTAGATGGGAGATGGTATCGATGCGTGGCATCGGGCTGTGGCCTACCGATGGGAAGCTCACAAGATCGACGACAAGAATGGCATCGGTACACCAGACACTGATGCAACCGTCCGATGGAAATGCTGCGAATCTGAGAGTGTATCGATGCGTGGCATCGGGCTGTGGCCGACCGATGGGACATGTTAAAGACCCAAACTTCTTTAAATAGTGAAAAACCTAATTTTTAGATGCAAGCTTTCTTTTCCCTAGAGTTGGGTTTTCTCCCAAACACTTCTTATGATGATTTGGGATGGATCTTCATCATTCATGCCACTCTAGTGAAGGATTATTCAATCTATCTTTATATTATGTTTATTGATTCTTGTTCTTCATTTCTATGTCTTTTTTCTTGTGTTCTTCATGTTCTTATGAGTTGACCTTTTTGTTGGATTTTGGATTTTGCTTGATTTGGATGGTTTGATGGTTGATTGCTGATGCTTAGGACTAGATAAACATTTGTTCTCATGTTAGGAGGGATCTTAATGCTAGAATCGAATTGACAACTCATTTCTAGAACTTAAGACATTTCACTGCCCGGAAGGTGTTCGATGAAATATCTAGAAAACTTCTAAGCATGCAATTCAATTCTTAGCCAATGAAAATTGATGATTAAGGTGAATTGTTGACTTGTATGGACTAATGCTTAATGATTATGGATCATTTAGTTGCGAACGGAAGTTCTTGATAACTAGATGATTTGTAAATGGATTAGTATCATGGAAGTGAACTAATCTACTTGTGTGATCCATGTCATAAGAATGAATGTGCATTGAATGTTTAGGCATCTTTAGTCAATGGTTGATTGATGGTTAGATGATGATGATTTAGGATGATCTTGGATGAGTCTTTCACTTAGGTTGGTTCTCAATGCTAGATTTGACATGATAAACCGAAACCTAGTACTACACCTTAGATTAGTTAGATTTTTGGTCTCATCCCATGCATTAGGGATAGATTCGAGTAAGCGGTGTTAGTACTAGATTAGGATTGTTCATTTGTCTCTAGATCTTAGGCATTTCACTCATGATCCGAGTTTAAATGAATTGCTTGACCCGAACTTTTTGTGAGCTATGCATATCCTAGCCAATGGAAGTTGATGTTTAGGGTGTTAGTGAAATAATTGGAATTGTTTCTTAATGCTTGTTAATTATTTAATCACAAATAGAAATTTGTTCTTGATTAGATAATTAACAAAATGATTAGTGCCATGGGAATGGATTAGTCATATTTGTGAGTTCCATGTTCTAAGATAGTGATTAATGCTTCCAAATGATTCATTGTTTGATTGTTACCCATCTCATTGATAGCTTAGTTCATGATCCAACGCTTTTGTCTTGTGTCTTGTGTCTTTGTGTTTTGTTTTCCTTCTTGCATTTGTTTCTTTTCCATAAACATAAAAACCCAAAAACAGTTGCTCTAGCTTAGGAAGATTCATGTATTCCTAGTGCTTCAATCTTAACCTCCGTGGTTCGATATCTCAAATACTACAATGACATGAGTGGGATTTGAGTAATTGATTAGTAAAAATCATACTATCAATTTGGCGCCGTTGCCGGGGAGGTTTAGCATTGATCATTAGGATTTTGATTTTTCTTGAGACTAGAGCTTTTTATTTTCTTTTGTTGCTAATCTTTTCACTTTTCTTGTGATTTTCATGAAGGGAGTGATAATGAGGAAGCAACCGTCAAGCTAGTGACGTTAAACGCGCCTTTGGGGACCTCCCCAAGCCTATCCATTGTCGAGCTTGAGACACAAAATAAGCAATCAATAAGGGTCTTTTGGGTCCAAGGTCGTGGCAAGGCTCACTGGTGGTGATGCCGAAAGCTCTTCCTTCATCTCCATTCATCTAGGCTCACTCCTCATTTGTAAGTACTTATTTCCTTTTGAGTCTCTTTGCATTTTTATCTTTCGTTTTTGGTCTCTCTCTTGAACTTCTTTAACACCGAGACGTTGTGATTTAAGTTTGGGGGAGGGACCGGTGTCTAATTATGTGTTTTGTGATCTTATTTTGCCTTTTGCATCTTGAGTCTCATGCATTTTCAATAATTTTGAATTTTTTTGAAATTGTTTGCATTTCATATCTAGGATTGAGTCTAGATGCATATCATATTAGGTAGCTTTGCATGAACATTAGGAGCAATGATAGATTATCCTTGTAAAGTATCATTTTTAGAGCTTGATTCAATGCCCTCGTTGCTTGTTGTTTGATGCTTTTGATCTCGTGTTGAAATCAATGATGAACTATATCTCGATCTTGCGTTTCATTACTAGGGTCTTAGCTAAAACAAGTTTTGATTTGATTCCAATCCTACCTAAGTGAAAACCATAATTTTGACATTGAAATTATCATGCTTGTGCATTGCATAGTGAATTCATGGTTACCATATACATACTTGGGCTCTCTTATCCTTTCCACCACTCTTTTTCTAGTCCAAGTAGCTGATTCCCATCATTGGAACGGTTTACCATACCTTTAACCTACCATTCGTTCAAGCCAAAATATTTAGTGTGCGTATGTGAGGCCTAATTTTTCGAGTAAGCTTGGCAAAAAGTGTTGAGTTTAGGGCGACAAAGATAGGTTTGCATGTAGATCTAGCCGAACATCAAAGGCTAGACTAGGTTAGGCTCGTGGGAAAGGGAATTTGGGTTTGGTGTGAACGAAATGGTGTGACTAATGGGATTGTGGATAAGAAGGAAGTGAGTTCAAAAGAAGGAAGTGAAAGTGAAAGGAGAATGCAATATTGTGATGTGGTTAGTGCAAGTTATCAAGAATAGCTCTTAGTGATAGTTATAGCCTCATAGAAATAAAGGAAAAATCCAAAAATTGGATAAGGCATCAATTGGTAAATGATGAGGTAAGGGAAAGAAAAAGAAAGAAAGAAGAGCTAAAGAAACAACAAAAAGAAGCACGAGACCACAAGATTCAATGGAGAAAAAAATTCCCCAAGTGAGAAAGGATGAAGTGGAAGAAGGAGTTCAAGTATGGGACATGACGGCAAAAAGGCCAAGTGAGAAAATGGTAGCTTAGGATGAAGACTTCATGGGTAGATATGCTAGGGTTAGAGATGATTTAGGCATTGGGTAGATGTGAGTCTATCCTTGTATGTATAGATTGCCTTTTACTCTTAGCATTTTGCTAAAGCTTGCTCATTCATTGAGAGATCCCTTGCATTAGAGTAATCCCATACATTTGAGATCATCTTTATCTCAAGACCTTCACCCTAGCCAAATGGATTCACTTGCCTTGCATATTCACTTGCCTTGCATAAGCATGATTCACTTGAAACGATTAATGAATGTTAAAGGATTGGAAGACATGAATACTTGTGTAGGCTGAGGCTTGAATTTGATTCGTATAGGGAAGGATATGGCTAGCTCTTTTTGAGTAGACTTGTTTGATCGCATCTTAGAGCTAGTAACTTGGACATTGAGTTGAATTCTTTTTAAAGGCACTTTTGGATTTGAGCTCCCATTTTTAGTCTTCTCCCTTTCTTTATTCTTGTTTGCTTGAGGACAAACAAAGGTTTAAGTTTGGGGGAATTGATATACTCATATATTGCATGTTTTAGCATGCATTTCATTTAGAGTTTTGTGTAATTCGCATGCATGATCATGGTTTTGTCTTGCATTTAGGTCTCATTTAGAGTAATAGGTGTTTGCATTAGGTCTTAGTGAGTTTTGCATACATTTGGAGTGTTTCTAGGTGTCTTGGAGATAATTGATGATGTTTGGAGTTATGGAGCATAAAAGGAATGCAAAGCCCATCCGAGATGCCGGAAAGATGTAGCTGGACGAAAGCCCTCCGTTATGAATCAGCCTCAACGGTCTTCATAGCATTGTAGAGGAGTGAGTCATCTGTCTACATGAGTTGGATTCAGGCCATTTTGACATTTGGTTGAGGATTTATCGCGGATTTACTGAAGACGTCTCTGCCTGCCCGAGGAGTTTTCTCTTGTAGATGGGAGATGGTATCGATGCGTGACATCGGGCTGTGGCCGACCGATGGGAAGCTCACAAGATCGACGACAAGAATGGCATCGGTACGCCAGACACCGATGCAACCGTCCGATGGAAATGCTGCGAATCTGAGAGTGTATCGATGCGTGGCATCGGACTGTGGCCGACCGATGGGACATGTTAAAGACCCAAACTTATTTAAATAGTGAAAAACCTAATTTTTAGATGCAAACTTTCTTTTCCCTAGAGTTGGATTTCTCCCAAACACTTCTTATGATGATTTGGGATGGATCTTCATCATTCATGCCACTCTAGTGAAGGATTCTTCAATCTATCTTTATATTATGTTTATTGATTCTTGTTCTTCATTTCTATGTCTTTTTTCTTGTGTTCTTCATGTTCTTATGAGTTGACATTTTTGTTGGATTTTGGATTTTGCTTGATTTGGATGGTTTGATGGTTGATTGCTGATGCTTAGGACTAGATAAACATTTGTTCTCATGTTAGGAGGGATCTTAATGCTAGAATCGAATTGACAACTCATATCTAGAACTTAAGATATTTTTCGCCCGGAAGGTGTTCGATGAAATGTCTAGAAAACTTCTAAGCATGCAATTCAATTCTTAGCCAATGGAAATTGATGATTAAGGTGAATTGTTGACTTGTATGGACTAATGCTTAATGATTATGGATCATTTAGTTGCGAACGAAAGTTCTTGATAACTAGATGATTTGTAAATGGATTAGTATCATGGAAGTGAACTAATCTACTTGTGTGATCCATGTCATAAGAATGAATGTGCATTGAATGTTTAGGCATCTTTAGTCAATGGTTGATTGATGGTTAGATGATGATGATTTAGGATGATATTGGATGAGTCTTTCACTTAGGTTGGTTCGCAATGCTAGATTTGACATGATAAACCGAAACCTAGTACTACACCTTAGATTAGTTAGATTTTTGGTCTCATCCCATGCATTAGGGATAGATTCGAGTAAGCGGTGTTAGTACTAGATTAGGATTGTTCATTCGTTTCTAGATATTAGGCATTTCACTCATGACCTGAGTTTAAATGAATTGCTTGACCCGAACCTTTTGTGAGCTATGCATATCCTAGCCAATGGAAGTTGATGTTTAGGGTGTTAGTGAAATAATTGAAATTGTTTCTTAATACTTGTTGATTATTTAATCACAAATAGAAATTTATTCTTGATTAGATAATTAACAAAATGATTAGTGCCATGGGAATGGATTAGTCATATTTGTGAGTTCCATGTTCTAAGATAGTGATTAATGCTTCCAAATGATTCATTGGTTGATTGTTACCCATCTCATTGATAGCTTAGTTCATGATCCAACACTTTTGTCTTGTGTCTTTGTGTTTTGTTTTCCTTCTTGCAGTTGTTTCTTTTCCATAAACATAAAAACCCAAAAACATTTGCTCTAGCTTAGGAAGATTCATGTATTCCTAGTGCTTCAATCTTAACCTCTGTGGTTCGATATCTCAAATACTACAATGACATGAGTGGGATTTGAGTAATTTATTAGTAAAAATCCTATTATCAACAGCTTTGTAGAATCCTGAAGTTAATCCATCAGGACCAGGGCTCTTATTAGGATTCAGCTTGAAAAGAGTTTTTGTAATTTCCTCTGCAGTTGGAAGCCGGATAAGTTGTGCAGCCTTAGTTGCTGAGCATTGGACTCTGGTGAGAGTGGAGACAATAGGCAGAAAATATGCATCACTAGGGGTCATAGGAGGGCCCAAAATACTTTTGAAGTGATTAACATCCAGGTTGCCAATAGCATCTGCAGTGGATGCCTCTCTCCCATGTATCCCTATCAAGGTATGAACAGCCTTGAAAGAATTTCTCGCTTTAGTAACCTTGTGATAATATGGAGTATTCTGATCTCCAGTTGCTAGCCAGTTAATACGGGATCTTTGCATGAAGAACTCTTCCTCTATTAATTCCTCTAAGCATAGTTAGTTTATCTAATGCTTATCTTTCTTCTAGGAAATGAACTGAAGTAGGCTGCTGCAAGGAAGTGATCCGAGCACTATTGAACAAGCAGGGAGTCTCACCAAACCCTCTTCTGAATGTCTGAGTAGTTATCTTTATTCAGGGTTTTCAGATTTCTCCTTAGCTCCTGCTGTTTGAACATGACATAAGATAAATAGTGACTTTCCATATCTGTGCAAGTCCAAGCATTAGTCACTGTTTTTAGGGAATCTGGATGAGAGGCTAATTAGTTGAAGAACTTGAAAGGCCTGGAGCCAGCCAGAGGAGTATGACAGTCCAGACTGATACAACAGGGGGTATGATCTGATATTTCAGGGGCCAGAAACTTAGCCATACTGCGCGGAAGACATGTAATCCAATGTTCATTGATTAGGGCTATATCCAACTTCTTAGAAATAGGGTCATCTGGTTGTTTATTTGTCCAATAAAACCTTGTGCCATGATATCGTAAGTCTCTAACCTCCAGTTGATCCAAGCAGGCTTTGAAGTCAATCATTGCAGAAGTGAATTGATTCACATAAGGGGATGAGTACTCTGAAGGATGAGGGATTTCATTGAAGTCACCACCAATCAACCAATGAGTGTTCCCAATATTAATCGAGGACTGAAGGTTAAGAATCTCAATCCGAAGGTCATTTCTCTCTTCATTAGTGTTTGCTACATATATAGCAGTATAGTAGAAAGAGGTAACACCAGGCCAAGTTACTTTGCAGGTCATAGACTGCCTTGAAGAATGCATAATAACAACAGATAAAAGGGCTTTCCAATTCAAAATAATGTGTCCATCTGCATCATCAGAGTGATTAGATGCAAATGACCATTGAGGGTAGACAGAGTTCATTAATTGGTTCAAACTTGGTTCTTTAATATGAGTTTCGAGAATGGCTTCAAAAATAATATGGTGAGTCAATAGCCTGCGCCTAAAAGCAGGATGTTTTGTAGTTTCATTTAATCCTCTGAAATTCCAAAAAAATATGTTCTTTGACATAAAAATTTATGTTTGGGACTCTCTTGTGAAAGGAGAGAACCCACTGCATGGGTAGTAGCAGCCACATGGCTAAATGGATCAGTAGAAGTTGGAGTATTTGAGGAGGAAGAGGGTGAGGGGATAAATGGTGGAATGGGAAGGTTTATTTGTGGGTTGATAGGGCTGATTTGAGATGGTGGATGAGGGGCAGATAAAAGGTTTTGTGTAATGATCTGCTCTTGGCCAATTTAATTTCTAAATAATACCTTTTTATTTAATCCTAAATAGTCTTACAAAATCCAACTTAAATCATAAATAAAATCGAAGCAAATAGCGAACAATTGTCTTTAAATGAAATAACTGAAATGCCAAATAAAACCCAAAGGAGAACTTCTGAACTCCCAAAACCTCGCACCACACCGGTATTACTCATCCAGTTCCATATACTAAATATCATCAACAGCATCAACATAATAATCATCATCACCTACAAAAAGAGAGAGGGGGTGAGTAATTGGGATTACTCAGCGAGAACTAAACCTAAACTCAACCCCACACCAACTCATATTCAACCAACATATCTAGAATACATATAACCAAGCAATCATACATCACGCTCTAGAAGCGCCCACATAACTACCAAACAGGAGGTACCACAATAAAGATATATATCTCGAGCCAATAGCTCACAAGTTTTCTGGTCACAAAGACTCATGAGGCGCGTCCGAGCCCCTACGACGATGCTTCCAGTGCCAAGGTACACACCTCACCTCCCCGGTCGCAGCGGTTATGGTGCCAAGGTGCATAAACCCCACCGGTCCCAACAAACAAATGAGTTCTGACAACAAGTAAACACCCCACCAGTTCCATCACACAAATGGTTCTGATGCCAATGCATAAGACCCTCGTCAGTTCCCGCAATCAGTTCGTACCACAAGCACCCTCAACGCTGTGACGAATACCTCATAGCGCTTTCACACCATCTAGCTACTTACAACCATTAATCAACCAATAGACTTATCAATCAAGTGTGCCGGTTCTTCCTCTAATGATTTCCTAGTCCATATTCATTTAAAAGTATAGATCCAACATGATGCATCACATAAACGTGCACGTACTTTGTAGCACGTAGCATACCGGAGTATACTTAGACTCAACATACCAGAAGAAGATAAGAGAACATAGAAGGAAGCCTAGATCTAATCCTCACCTTAGAGATCTGGATGTTAGGGTTCTGGAAGAAGGATGGCATGGCTCATATCTGAATTAACGGTGACTCGAAGCAAAGGAATCAAGAAGGCAGCGGCTAGGAGCAACTTCGCGGTGGCTCCTCTTCGAAGTGGCGTCGGTCGGCGGTGGTGGAGAGGCTCGACGGCGGCGAGGCTCCGGTCTCGGTTGACGGCTAAGGTTTTCTGTTTGCAAAATACCTTCTCCTTCTTCTAAAGACTCACTGATATCATCATATTTTGCACCATTCTAGCATCCGCTTCACTTAGGTTTCGAGTCATTTGCATATAGTTCATGTTATCTCTTTAGCATTTTAGTCATTTTAGTAGTCTAATGTGTCCACATTTAGTCATAGAGAGTCCTTGCATGTTTTGGATCGTATTTCAGGTGCTAAAGAGGAGATTCGAGACCCGAGAAGAGAAGACATAGACTGTAATGTCGTCACTTGTCGGTATTAGTCCTCGGTATAGAAGGCAGAAGGGTTGCACCGAGGTCACTACTCGGTGCAACTGATCGGTATAGAAGACGGATGAAGACAGCCCCAATAACGACGTGCAACACCGAGGAGTGACGTCGATATCGAAGCTTCAGGGGATTGTACCGACGTCACTGCTCGGTACAACGGATCGGTGCTGCTCTCGGAGGAAACCCAGGAGAAAAATCCCTTAATACCGAGCAACGATACCGAGGAGTGACCTCGGTATCCATTGAAGATCATCAAGCAATCTCCCCTCAATACCGATGCCACTGCTCGGTACTCCTTGTCGGTGCTCAAACCAATGCTCAATACTGAGGTGTTGCACCAACGAGTGACCTCGGTATTGGCCAATAAGAACTTTTTATCCATCTAAACCGGGTCGGTACTCGGTTTTTTCCGGGTCGACCCGGTTCGTTACTATTCACTATTTATGCCCAAAAACCTAATTTTGATGGGTTAAGTCTTTTTCCTAAGCAAAAAACCCTCTCTAAGAGTGATTTGTAAGAGATTGATCCTTTTGATTTATGCAATTTGAGTATTGTTTTCTTGATTGATCCATCTATCTTCTACTTTCTAATCATCCAATCATCTTGATCATGAGTTTTAACTCCTATTTTCTTGAATTTGTTGAACCCATAATGATTAGTGAGTAATCTTTAGGATCTTGAGATAGGGTAGATTAGGGTGGTCCAAGATTTGATTAGTGGTGTTTAGGGTTAGATATTCTTATATTCCTTTTTGTCTAGTGTCCCTAATGCTAGATTCAGCTTGAAAGAGTGGATCTAGATCATAGGGCATTTCATGAACACCAAGTGTTTGATGAAATGCCCTGATGAACTAGACAAGAGATTTATGCTCATAGCCTATGAGAATAGTTGTCTAGGGTGTATTTTTGGTTGATCTTGCTTATTTTATTAATGCTTGCTAATTTATGATTCACAAATGAAAGTTTGTTAATTAATTAAGAGATTAGCATAGTGATTAGTTACTTGAAAGAGAGTTAGTCAAGATTAAGGATCTCTTGCATAGGAATTAGCTCCTTTGTGTGAATGAACACCACTAATTGGATTTGGATCACCTTACATCAATAACCCTATCTCTTGCTCTGCTTTTATTTATTGATTTACTACCTTGTTTAGTGCTTTTGTTTCCTTAATTAGAATTGGATACTTAACAACAACCACACTTGTTTAGCTTAACTTGCTTTAAGTCCCTTGCATTCTAAGTGATTAGAATGATCCCAATTATGGATTTATAACCTCATTACTACATCGTATTGGGGATATTGATACATTCTTAGAGACTAAAAAGTCTTGTATCACTCACTTATATAGGGAATTAAACTAGGGTTTTTATGTTGGGCCTTTCCTTGCTGGGCTTTTTCATCTTGAGCCAAAATTGGGTTGTTACAATTCTCCCCCTCTTGAAAGGAATTTGTCCCCGAATTCTCCCCTACCACTTTAGCTCTATGCTTGTCCTTAAAGAGCTCGGGGTAATCCTCTCGCATTTGCTGCTCCGTCTCCCACGTTTCCTCGCGGATACCATTTCTTTCCCAACAGACCTTAACACATTTTGTTCCCTTACCATGGATTTCCATCTCCAGACATTCTAGTATTTATATTGGCGTACTCATAACCGATAAATTCGTACCCAAGTCACTTGGCGGTTGAGGCAAAATGAGCTCTGGCTCCCTTACTACCTTCCTTAGGAGTGTTATGTGAAACACGTCGTGGAGTTCTGACAACTCTGGCGGTAGCTCTAGTCGGTAGGCCACTTCCCCGATTTTCTCGACGATAGGATACGGTCCCATGTATCTTGGCTTAAGTTTCTTCAGCTTCCAGTGCTTAACATTTCCCCTAAATGCTCTCAGTTTCAAGTACACTTCTTCTCCTACTGCAAATGCTAAGTCGGTCGACGCTTGTCTGCATAACTTCTTTGGCGGACATGGGCATCTTTTAGCCTTTTCTTAAGCAATTCCACTTGCTCGTTCGCTTCCTTTACCACATCCTGTTCCAGGCCCTTCCTTTCGCCCACTTCTGTCCAACAAAGGGGTATACGACACGGTCTTCCATATAGGGCTTATTATGGAGCCATACCGTTACTAGTGTGGTAGTTGTTGTTGTATGCGAACTCCTCTAAGGGTAGGAACTTCCCCCAGTTTCCAGCCCAATCCAGAACGCATGCTCTCAGCATATCCTCTAGGGTCCGAATCGTCCTTTCCGATTGACCGTCCGTCTGAGGATGGTATGCCGTACTCAAATGTACCTTCGTTCCCATCTTTTTCTGAAAGGCTTGCCAAAAACTAGCTGTAAACTTCAGATCTCTGTCTGATACAATACTCACTAGCACTCCGTGCAGCCTCACAATTACGTCCAAGTACTTTTGCGCCAACTGTTTTGCTCCATCTGTCTTCCTAATTGGCACAAAGTGAGCTGATTTAGTACGCCGATCCACGATTACCCAAATCGCGTTCTTCTTATCTAGGGTCATAGGCAATCCCGTTACAAAGTCCATAGTCACCATGTCCCATTTCCATTCTGGTAATGGCAAGTTCTTGAGTAACCCGCTGGGCGCCATATGTTCTGCTTTCACTTGTTGACACGTCGCGCACTGCGCCACCCATTTAGCAATGTCTCGCTTCATTTCGCCCCAATGGTAGTATCTCCTCATGTCTTGGTACATTTTAGTGCTTCCAGGATGAATCAAAAATCGCGACTGATGAGCTTGACTCAGCACTTCCGTCTGTAATGTCTCATCATTAGGCACACATACCTGGTTTCTATACAGGTATGTCCCATTGTCGGCAACGTGGTACCCAACCACTTGGTTGTCGACAAGCTCTTTTAAAGTGGGGTCTTCCCTTGAGCCTGTCGGATCTTCCAAAGTAAATCTGCATTATCCAATGCTTCTAGTCCCGCGGTATTTTCATCTATATGTGTCACACCCAACCTTAAACTGGCTAATGTCGCTATCAACTCTTGTACCCCCTTGACTTCCGCTATATCATTTCTGCGCCTACTCAACAAGTCGGCTACCTGGTTAGCCTTGTCAGGATGGTAAGTAATGTTCAAGTCGTAGTCTGCTAGCAACTCCATCCATCTTCACTGCCTTAGGTTCAAGTCGCCTTGGGTGAAGATATGCTTTAGACTTTGATGATCAATAAATATATTCACTTTCTCCTCGTACAAGTAAGCACACCAAATCTTAAGAGCAAAAACCACTGCTGCTAACTCCAAATCATGAGTGGGGTAGTTCGTCTGATGGGTCAGTAGTTGCCTATATGCGTATGCTATGACCTTCTCTTCCTGCATAATCACACATCCTAACCCTGTCCCAGAGGCAACATTGTACACGTCATATGGTATACCTGTCCTTGGTATAACCAACACCGGTGTTTGAGTTAGTCGCTTCTTCAACTCCTCAAAACTTTTAGCACGGGCTTCCGTCCACTCGAATTTCACATCCTTCCCAATTAACCTTGTCAGAGGCCTCGACAGTCTGGTACAAATCTGCGGTAGTAGCCGGCTAAACCTAGAAAGCTACGGACCTCGGCAACATTCTTAGGAATAGGCCATTTCGTCACGGCGTTTATCGTTGCGGGATCCACTGTCACTTCTGCTTCCGAAACGATATGGCCGAGAAATCTTATCTCTCTCTGCCAAAAGCTACATTTACTCAGCTTAGCAAAAAGTCGGTGCTCTCTTAGATTTTGGAGTATCATTCGCAGGTGCCAATCATGCTCCCCCTCCCTCCTCGAGTAAACCAAAATGTCGTCAATGAATACGATCACACATTTATCCAAACAACTCGTCGATTCGTGGCAACGGGTACTTGTTCTTAATCGTCACCTTATTCAACCCTCGGTAATCAATGCACAGACGAAAGCTTCCGTCTTTCTTTTTCACAAACAGCACCGGTGCTCTCCACGGTGAACTGCTAGGTCAGATGAATCCTTTGTCCGTAAGATCCTCCAACTGTTTCCTTAATTCTGCCATTTCCGCGGGCGCTAGGCGGTATGGAGTTTTCGAAACAGGGGCCGTCCCTGGCTCTACTTCGATAGTGAAATCGTCTCCCCGCGTTGGTGGTGGTCCTGTCAATGGTGCAAATACGTCCGCGTATTTAGTAGCCACATGTATGTCTTCCAACCATTGTGTCATTCCTTTTCCGGTCATAGATATTGTAGCAAAGTACGCCTCACATCCTTTCTCCACCAGTTCCACTGCGTGAATCATTGAGATCATTGGCACGCCGGTGTCGGTTTTCACTCCTTGAAAAACTAGACGTCCTTCCGGTCGTAGAATGTAAGCGCGCATCCGTCGGCAATCCAAAACAACTTGGTAATGCGTTAACCAACCCATTCCAAGGATAACGTCATAGTGGTTCAACTCCATCTCCACTAAGGTCCACAACAGCTCTGTCCCTTCCAACTTAATAAGCACATTTTCATGCAGACCGATAGACCTCACCTGCTCAGTCCCGACAGTCTCAATTGCGTTTGACCTCAGCGTGAACTTTCCAGTGAAGGTCCAACACTTAGTCAACCTCGGGCTAAAAAAACTAAGCGTAGCACCGGTGTCGAACAGAGTTTAAGCTTTCATGCCTCCTACCGAAACCGATCCTACACGATTTATACTTATGACTAAGTATTCAATTTCCATTTCGCACACAAATTTCACAACTTCATGACCATACACTACTAAGGGATTACTTACCCGCGATCGGTGCAGCTCCTTCGAGATCTCCAATTGCGAACACACGAGGTCCCACTGCTTGCCTCTTAGCTGGCGGTAGCGGCAATATCCCTTGCTGCTGAATTGGCACGGCCGTTCGGCAGTCCTTTGCGTAGTGCCCTTGCTTCCCACAACGGTGACATTTGCGTTCCCTTGCATCTGCACAGCAATCTTTACGGAGGTGGTCAACTCTTTCGCACCCATGACACCTGGCCACACCACACGGCCCTGTATGTCTCCTACCACAACGAGTGCACAGCTGAACATGATCGGCAGTCCTTACCGCAGCCATGTCATCCCATGTCCTCTTGGGTGCTTCCTGCCCCCGGGATGCACGACCTTTAGCATTCTTAGCCTTTCTTAGCTCCTCCTCAAGTCCAACCTCCTGAGTAGCGGCTGTCTCCACCAGCTCCACCATACTAGGATACTTCCGAATTGAACAACGGTTCTTTAGCTCTAACCTTAGCCCCTTCATGAACTGACGGATCAAGTTGGCTTCAGTGAAATGCTTCCTTTTAAACCTCCTCAAACGGTTGAATTCCTCCTTGTATTCCCTCACGGTACGGTTATCCTGACGAAGGTCCTCAAAAGCACTCTCCATTTGGTCCATGGCATCCGGTGGGAAATACTCTCGAGAGAACTCGTCCTTGAAGTCATCCCAAGTCAACTTATAGCGTCTCCGGATCTTTTCTATCACACCGTCCCACCAAATCAGCACCTCATCCTTAAGGTACTGAATAGACAACTCCCTTCGGTACACCTCCGGGCACCTTATCCACTCGAAACTCCGTTCAAGCCTCTTCTTCCAATTATCTGCAGAGATCGGGTCAGACTTCCCTCCAAATGAATCAGTCCCCATGTCCTTCATGAGTCTCATCACCTCGTAGTAAGTCAATCCCGTCACATTAACTCGCTCAGGCGGTGGAGGCGGCAACTATCGTTCTCGAACATTCACTTGTGGGTTCGGTTCATTCCTCCATTCACCGTACCTTCCTTGGTATCGGCGTAACTCTTCCAACACTGCAGCATGGGCCGCGGCTGGTACTGGGTCAGGCTCCCCAACTCGGTTTCCTTCCGGTTGGTTCACTTCCTCCTGGTACTGGTCATTCTGATTCTCATTCACACTCCCGTCAGCTGTGTTGTCTTGCTCTCCCTAAGCTTCACAACGAGCTGCGGATCTGGTCAACAGGTTTCTGGCGTTCTTTGGTGACATCTGTACAAAAACGATAGCATGTGAGTCAGTCCGGTTACGTAAAGACTAATCTCCCTACAAGATAAACATCAATAATAACTAGAGGCTCATCTAGGTGGTGGTTTTTATAACTTTGAAAAATCCCCATTTTGAAAACGTTGAAATCCTAAATAATACCTGCTTTTGGGCAATTTAATTTCTAAATAATACATTTCATTTAATCCCAAATAGTCTTACAAAATCCAACGTAAATCATAAATAAAACCAAAGCAAATAGCGAAAAATTGTCTTTAAATGAAATAACTGAAATGACAAATAAAACCCAAAGAAGAACTTCTGAACTCTCAAAACCTCGCACCACACCGGGATTACTCATCCAGTTCTACATACTCAATATCATCAACATAATAATCATCATCACGTACAAGAAGAGAGAGGGGTGAGTAATTGGGATTACTCAGCGATAACTAAACCTAAACTCAACCCCACACCAACTCATATTCAACCAACATATTGAGAATAAATATAACCAATCAATCATACATCACGCTCTAGAAGCGCCCACACAACTACCAAACAGGAGGTACCACAATAAAGATATATATCTCGAGCCAAAAGCTCACAAGTTTTCGGGTCACACAGACTCCTGAGGCGCGTCCGAGCCCCTACGAAGATGCTTCCAGTGCCAAGGTACACACCTCACCTCCCTGGTCGCAGCGGTTACGGTGCCAAGGTGCATAAACCCCACCGGTCCCAACAAACAAATGAGTTCTGACAACAAGTAAACACCCCACCAGTTCCATCACACAAATGGTTCTGATGCCAAGGCATAAGACCTTCGTCAGTTCCTGCAATCAGTTCGTACCACAAGCCCCCTCAACGCTGTGACGAATACCTCATAGTGCTTTCATACCATCTAGCTACTTACAACCATTAATCAACCAAAAGGCTTATCAATCAAGTGTGCTGGTTTTTTCTCTAATGATTTCCTAGTCCATATTCATTTAGAAGTATAGATCCAACATGATGCATCCCATAAACGTGCCCGTACTTCGTAGCACGTAGCATATCGGAGTATACTTAGACTCAACATACCAGAAGAAGACAAGAGAACATAGAGAGAAGCCTAGATCTAATCCTCACCTTATAGATATGGATGTTAGGGTTCTGGAAGAAGGATGTCACGGCTCAGATCTGAATTAACGGTGACTCGAAGAAAAGGAGAAGGCGGCGGCTAGGAATAACTTCGCGGCGGCTCCTCCTCGAAGCGAAGTCGGTCGGCGGCGGTGGAGAGGCTCGACGGCAACGGGGCTCCGGTCTCGGTTGACGGCTAGGGTTTTCTGTTTGCAAAATACCTTCTCTTTCTTCTAAAGACTCACTTATATAGGGAATTAAACTAGGGTTTTTCTGCTAGGCCTTTTCTTGCAGGGCCTTTTCTTGCTGGGATTTTTCTTGCTGGGCCAAAATTGGGTTGTTACATTTTGTTTATTAGGAGGAGCTGGATGAAATACAATGTCTTGTGAAGCCATTGTTGACTGGGAACTAGCCATATGATGAGGCTCAGAACCATCAGTATCAAATACCAAGCAAGAGAAAGGGTTGTGGAAAGCACCAACTTTGGGGATGTCAAGCAGATGTAAGACATCCTTTTTCTGATAAAAGGAGCTTTAGTTGATGTCTTGTAAACCTTTTGGACATCATCTCTTACACTGGCATGGGCTTTGGGGCCAGTATTTTGAGAAATCTTTTCTTTGATCTTGAGAAGATAGTCATTAGATAGCTGATTAAAGGTGACCAATTCATTGTTTCCTGGCGAAGGCTGCGAAACCGAAGAAGGCACATTTTCATATGTTTAACAGACTAATATATTTTATGTAGTCTTTATAGACCATAAGTCAGTTTGTGTTCTATGTAGATTGTAGACTGATGTGCGTTATTAGTTAGCTAGATGTTTCTTGAGTACCTTTTGTTTATATAAAAAAAAAATTAAACATTAGATTGATTAGTGTGTACATATGTATAAACATAAAATGAGAAACACTATTTTTTATCATATTTGAACTGAGTTAGCATATTTAACCATTTATTATGACTTATATAGGGACCGGGCTATACATGACCTGTTCGGAAGCAAGACACTGCGACAACATCAATCGAAAAAAGAAGCTATAATTATAACTGACTTGTGACACAAGTATGTGGATAGTAAATCGCAGTGACTACCGAAGCTGATCACAACAGCCACTCCAACTGCCGCTGCTTTTTCCAGCGACACCGGCGACAGTGATTTTCTTTGCAAAGTAAATCGCAGCGACATATATGGAGGAGAGATAAAGGCTTTTTTTTGTTGTCACTCGAGCTTGTCGCAGCGTCTTGCTCCCGAACATGGTTACTATATAAGAGTGTAAATAGTACCGACTTGATAACTCACTGCAAGCATCACTTATCTAGTAAAGTAGGCCCAACTAAAAAAACAATCTCTACAACAAAATGCATAATTCTGAATAGACATACAAAACATAAAAAATCAATATCACCGTCGTTATGCCATTAAATTTCACAATCTTCCATCTCCAACTGCCCTAGACAACTACATAGAATAGTGAATAATACGTAAGGGAACAAAGTCCAACATATAGTACATTATATGATTTCAGATAAAATATAACATTGTTTTAGTAGTTTTAACATATAGGAGAGCCGTATAATTCGAATATAATATAGGAGCACCGGATACAGCAAAAAACAATGCATGAGGACAAGAGGGCATGTGAATGGCTATGAGGGAAATGTTGGTTAGGAAGTAAGAAGAACATATGTTAATGCCACCGACGATTAATAACTACTATATATAAAACTAAGTAATCAAAGAAGAAATGTCAAATAGAATAAACTATAGAATAGTAAATACTGCATAAAAATCTTATGATAACGACAAAAATTGTGTTTTGAGAAATTGATGTATGTTTTATAAAAGTTAACATATAGCATATACGGAAAAAATCTATGTTTTTCCATTGAAATTACGAGTTTGAATTAATTCTCTTAAAGAAATTAATAGCAAATAAATTGAGGGGATAATTTTTTTTTAACAATTATGAAGAAAGAGAGAGGAGAAAGGGGGGGGGGGGGGGGGGGGGGGAAAGATATGGAAAAAACAAAAGAGAAAACATGTGTGATGTCTTTACCAAATGAGATGACAGATGAAAGTAAGCGTCAACTAAGAGTGTGTTATATAGACAATTAGGCATGGGCATTCGGATACCCGTTCGGGTTTGGTTCGTTTTTTTGGATTTTAGATACCTAAATTCTAGAAATTTAGGACTCATTCGGGTATTTCATTTTTCGGATCGGGTTCGGTTCAGTTTTGCCCGGATTCGTATCGGGTTTCGGGTACCCAAAATTTATCCCAATTCTCGAAAAAACTAAAAAAAAATTGTTTAATTTAAATAAAATTTGGTTAAATTTTGCAAAAATTATTTAATTTTAACAAATATAACTAACGATTTTCAAATATTTTGAGTATTTTGATTATTTCGGTTTAAACATAGTTAATATATTCGGTTTATAATTGTAATTTTTAGTATTTTGGCTATTTCAAAACTAAAGATACATAATATTTATAGATATATAATTGCATTTTGTATATTTCGGGTACCCGTTCGGGTTTCGATTCGGTTCGGGTATCCAAAATATTTTATAAGAGGAACCATTAGGGTATTGTAATTATTCGGTTCGGTTCGATACCTTCAAATTCGGTTCAGTTCAGGTTCGGTTTTTTGGTTTCAGGTATTTTTCCCCGGTCTAGACAATATCATAGTTTTTTTTTTGTCGTCAACTTACTTCATTACTTAGCACATTAATTGTACACAATTAAATCCAGCATACAACATAATTTTGGAGATTATTTCTAGCATGTATAGCTAGGATATAAACTATTACATTTGCCTCTCTCTTAATGAGCATAAAATTAAAGGTTCTGATCGGTTGAGAGAGCTTGAGAATGTCTTTCACATAAGTGGGGATTGAGAGATGTTTCCATTTGCTAGGATTCAAAACACTTCGTATGCCTCGAAGAAGCTTATAAAGAGATGCCGCATTGATATTCTCATATTTTATCTTTTTTAAGTATTCATTTAGTTTTGGTTTTATCCTTTTACATATGTCTCATAGCAATTCTTTCGTGTTTTGTTCTCGTTTAGAGTTTAAAGAGTTCATACTAGGTCCTAGAGAGTCTTGCATGTTTTGGAGTATGTTTAAGTGCTTTGGAGACCTTTAGAGACATTGGAAGACCTTTGATATGCTCAAATTAATACCCTAACATTACTAAAGCAGTAGTTGTAATATAGTTAGGGGTCGAACACAAGGACTCACAGAAATCACACAATTAATTGTATAGAATCGAGCTTAGCTAAGCAATTCAGTTTAAACAGAAAGCAGAAAGTAGTAAACGAGTTGTATTCGATGGGAAAAAGATAGGTTCATGGATATTTCTCAGGAAATCAATGAATGCAAAATAAACTAACTAATCAGGGTTCAGGTTACGCACGGTTCTCGAACTCAAATCACTAAAGTAAAATCAACCAACTGTCGTTGCGAAGACTATCTAAATCTAAACTTCAGAATCCCAAATTTCTTTGCAAAACCCTAAGAAGAAATCAGCCTTAATTTCAAGTTTGATATGTTCACAAATCAATTAAACCAAATCTCTTTGCAAATAATCAATTTGCTCACCCTAAGTTCTGTCAGGTAATTAATCGCACTGTCGTGCCTAATCAATTATCCTAAGATCTAAGTTCTAGGTGATCAATCTAGAATTAGCTTTGAGAACAACCTAAGGCGAAGAACTAATTCAGATTATGAACCCTAAATAACTAATCAACCTAGCAATCAAAGAAATCCCTTATGAGAATCCCCAAACCTAACAAGAGATCTACTCAGACATGGAAGTTGAATCAATAGACATGTTTGAATAAATACTCAATAGAAAATAAGAAAGGGTAACAATAGGTTTTGAGATATGATCTCGGACGAAGGGAGATCCAGACTTGTCTCTCTCACCAAATTCTCTCTTAATCCAAAGCAAAATAAAGCATAGAAAAATAAAGCTTTTAAAATAAAACTTAGCCTAAAAGTGGCTGTAAAACCTAATTATATAACTAAAACAAGTTCGGGGCCATCTTGTAAATATCAAAGTCTTCTGGGCCAATTCTGCAATTCTTTAACTCTTCAGTAAGTCGCGATCCTTCTGTTTCCTCGACGGGTATCGATCGATACCAGGGGGTATCGATCGATACTCAGGTGATTTTGATGTCTCAGCTACACGGATCTTCTGTTTCGCTCCAGAATGTTCCAGAAAGCTCCAATAATTCCAATAATGCTCCAAACGTGCTAAGACCTGCAAAAGACTCTAAAAGACTACAAAACACTAGAAAGACTCTATAAAAAGGACTTATATCATGGCCTAAACAGGGTAAAAACCATGATATATCAACTCCCCCAGACTTAGCCTTTGCTTGCCCTCAAGCAAATAGAAGACTAAACCAGAGAAAGAGGTTTGAAAACGCGGAGACTCACCTGTTCATGAACCATCGAAATGACCCTCTTTCCAAGTACCCAAATGTTACCTAACCAACTTTTGATCTAACCACCATGTACTTCTCCGTAGACATTCGCAGCTTTTCCAAACTCCACACATTATCTCACAACATTGTTCAAATAAAACCCTCATCGCCAGTTTTATCGCTGCAGCCAATATTCAAGAACCTTCTAGATTCTTTACCAGACAATATCATGATAAGGAACCACCCTTTTTTACACTTTTTGGTTTTATTTCTCTCCCCCAAACTTATTTCTTATTATGTTCTTTCTTTTCTTTTTAGCTTTGCATATACACATCAAGGTATGAGACGCGAGTATTGATGGTGTTTGCTACCAAATCCCCGATTCTTCCCTCTCTATGTATCAAAGGTTGTAGGCGAATAATGGCATAAGATTTGAAACGAATCCATAAAGCCTTGAATGCCTCTGCCGGGCCCTGAGCGAACTGAGAGATCTTGTTCCTGAGCTCCTCGGATCTTGTATCATCATAGAAATTAATCAGGAACGCATTCTTCGTCTCATCCCATGTAGTTAGTGAATCAAGAGCTAGCTGCTTCAGCCAATAAGCAGCATCCCCACCAAGAGAGTACGGGAAGAGTTTGCAGAAAAGGAACTCGTTGGACACTCCATTGTACTTCATACCAGTGACCAAGTCCTCGAACCTTTCGATGTGATCCATGGGATTCTCATGCGGTAGGCCATGGAATGGGTTCTGACTTACGAGGGCGTAATACGCAGGCTTCAACTCGAAGTCATTCCTTTGAAAAGTCGGGATGCGAATCTCAGCTCGATTGGCATAGAACTGATCAGGCCTGTTGTGCTCACCAATTGTTCTAGCTCGATCACCTGCAGCATTCCCAACGTTGGCGCGCCCAGCTGGCACGACAATCTCAACAACAGCAACAGGGACAATGACGTTTCCAGCTTCATCAAGTCGCTGCCCTCTCTCATTGCACACTTGACCCTCTTGGTCTCTCAGAATTCCAGCTTCGTCAGCTCTTAAAACCACTGGGTTTTTCATCCCTGATGTTTGCTTGATCTTTCTGTTTGTGCGTTCTAAACGTGCTAGCTTCTCTAACGATAGATTGACTAGCGGAGCGCTCTTGTTTCTTCTGGTTTCACAATTAGGCATGCACCTGAAACACCAAGATCAAGAACGTAAGTAACCAAAGACACTATGAGTATCGACCGATACTGAATGGTATCGATCGATATCAACAAAGTAAATCGCCTCAGTATCGACCGATACTAGGTAGTATCGAGTTGTAAACGAGGTGTATTCGATGGGAAAAAGATAGGTTCAGGGATATTTCTCAGGAAATCAATGAATGCAAAATAAACTAACTAATCACGGTTCAGGTTACGCACGATTCTCGAACTCAAATCACTAAAGTAAAATCAACCAACTGTCGTTGCGAAGACTATCTAAATCTAAACTTCAGAATCCCAAATTTATTTGCAAAACCCTAAGAATAAATCAGCCTTAATTTCAAGTTTGATATGTTCACAAATCAATTAAACCAAATCTCTTTGCAAATAATCAATTTGCTCATCCTAAGTTCTGTCAGGTAATTAATCGCACTGTCGTGCCTAATCAATTATCCTAAGATCTAAGTTCTAGGTGATCAATCTAGAATTAGCTTTGAGAACAACCTAAGGCGAAGAACTAATTCAGATTATGAACCCTAAATAACTAATCAACCTAGCATTCAAAGAAATCCCTTATGAGAATCCCCAAACCTAACAAGAGATCTACTCAGACATGGAAGTTGAATCAATAGACATGTTTGAATAAATACTCAATAGAAAATAAGAAAGAGTAACAATAGGTTTTGAGATCTGATCTCGGACGAAGGGAGATTCAGACTTGTCTCTCTCACCAAATTCTCTCTTAAACCAAAGCAAAATAAAGCATAGAAAAATAAAGCATTTAAAATAAAACTTAGCCTAAAAGTGGCTGTAAAACCTAAGTATATATCTAAAACACGTTCTGGGTCATCTTGTAAATATCAAAGTCTTATGGGCCAATTCTGCAATTCTTTAACTCTTCAGTAAGTCGCGATCCTTCTGTTTCCTCGACGGGTATCGATCGATACCAGGGGGTATCGATCGATACTTAGGTGATGTTGATGTCTCAGCTACACGGATCTTCTGCTTCGCTCTAGAATGTTCCAGAAAGCTCAAATAATTCCAATAATGCTCCAAACGTGCTAAGACCTGCAAAAGACTCTAAAAGACTACAAAACACTAGAAAGACTATAAAAAGGACTTATATCATGGCCTAAACAGGGTAAAAACCATGATATATCAACCTTGCACTTGGATTCGAATCGTGAGAAAATAGCTAGGAGTAATGGTGGACTCGGACTGACCACATTGGCCCATCACCGGCCGGTGTTGCATCCATGCTCAAGACAAGATGAATAATGGGCCATCACACCTCATCACGACTGCCCGGCGTTGCTTCCTCGGCATGAAGCACCGCTCCATGACCGTCTGGTGTGCTTCGTCCGGTCCTTGGCCAAGGCAAAAACAGGGTGAATACCGGCCTGTTATGCCCCTCGAAGACCATCCGGCGTTGCACTTCAGGACAGCCCGCACCGACCTGCGACCATTCGGTGTCATCGCCCGATACTTGACCAACAAACGAGCATGACTATTGCCGGCCGACTATGCCGTCCAAGCCTGTCCGGTGTGAAAGAAGACCACCTATACAGGCTGACCACCGTCCGGTGTAGGATCTCCGACCCAGTTTCGGCCGGGTCCCAACTCGGTTTGTTCCAGGTTGACCCGGTCCGCCCAACTTCTTATAAATACAAAAAAACCTATTTTTTCATGATCTATTTTTGTCTTAAACAAAAACACATCCATTTCGAGAGTTATAAATGATTGTAAGAGAGATCCTTTTGATTTATGCAATTTAAGCTTTATTCTCTTAATCTCTATCATCTTTTTTTCCTTCTTAATCATATAATCATGGAATTTAACATGTTCTTCATGGATTTATTGGGTTCCTCATGGTTATTGAGTAGTCTTTTATGAACTAAAGATGGGGTTGATTTAGGGTGATTTAATTGATGGTTTATGATGTTTTAGGTTTAGATTTATTGATTTCATTTCTTTCTAAGTGATCATAATGTTATATTGAGCTTGAGAGAGTAATTCTAGACCTTAGGGAATTTCATGCACACAAGGTGTTTGATGAAATTCCCCAAAGAGCTTAGTAAGAGATAAACATGCTTAACCTATGAGAGTAGTTGTTTAAGGTGTTTATTGGTTGATTTGAATAGTTATTTTAATGCTTGCTAATCATTTCATCACAAATGAGAGTTTGATATTGATTTAGTGATTATAAAATTGATTAATACCTTGAGAGATGATTAATCATAATTAGTGGTCATAACCTAATGATTAGCATTGCATATGTATTTGAGCAACATTAATTAGCTATAAGGTCACTCTATTCCCAAAACCTCATCCTTGGATTCGCTTTCCATTTGCATTTAATCTCGTTTAGTATTGCTAGTTCTTGTTTGTATGCTTTTAATTTGAATTTGCTTATTAGATTACTCTTAAAACAACCTTGTTTGGTTTGAATTAGGAAGTTCAATGAATTCTTAGTCCTTTGAATCAAAACTCATTTGGATTGATCCTTAAGTTCTACAATGATATGAGTAGACTTGAGTAATTCATACCGAAAATATCTACTATCAATTTTGGCGTCGTTGCCGATTGGATTTTAGCTTTCAACATTAAGATTTTGAATCTTTTTGAGATTGAGCTTTCTTTTTCTTTTGGTTACTAATCTCTTTCACTCCTTATTGCTATCTCTCTCTTATATGTGTATGCATACATGATATGCTTGGTTTTTACCGTTTTCTAATACCTGTTTTGGTGTTTCTTTTGAGTATTTTATCGAGTCAAAGTCCGTTTCTAGAGTCTTTTAGTCCTTTATTTAATTATCTCAGGTAAAAAAGCGTTTAAGGAAGAAATTGGAGTTACGTGGGCAAAAACGCATGGAACGGTACAAAAAGAGCAAGAATCGATCTATGCAACACCATCAGAAGATCCAAAATCGATCGATGCAACATGCTCATAAAGTTCAAAGTCGATCGATGCGCAATTGGAGCTAATAGATGCATCACCCTCCGAAGAGCCACAATCGATCGATGCAAGGAGTGCATCGATCGATGGAACATGCCCAGAAAGTCCAAAATCGATCGATGCAATATGTGCATCGATCGATGCAAGTCGGCGAGAAGGAAAAGAAATTTTCTTATTTTCCTGTTTTAACCCGGAAACTGCCTATTCTGACCTAATTCGCCCAGAACCCTATTTATACTTTATTCTCAGCCACTTTTTAGGCTATCTATCTTTTTACTGCTCTCTATTCTATTGAGACTTTTGGTAATTGATATTATAAGCTTGGAGAAGAATCTCTGCATCTATTGAGAAGAATTCTAAACCATTTCCTCTATTTAATTATTATTATGAGTTTCTCTCTATCTCCTTGCTTGTTCTCTGTTGCTATGTCTGAGTAGTTTCATAGTTAGGTTTAGAGTTTCAAAATGATCTATGAATCATTGAATTAGACATAGATAGGGACTCATTTTTTGTGGTTTTCGCTTATTGTTGTGTTTATTGCTTAGGCTAAGCTGACCGCTTGTCTATGATCTAGGGTTTAATCTATACCACGAAAGTGTCGTAGGTTGCTAGAAAGAACATACGCGAGCGAATTGTCCTTAGCCAACGGAAGTTGATGTTAAGGCGATTCGTGAACATAGTGAACATATTCGTTAAGGCTGGTCTAGAACTCTATGTTCAACGCAAGTTATGATTTTAGGTTGCTAGATTTAGTAATAATGCCACAAAAGTGGATTGGTTAGATATTTATGTTTGAGTTTGAAACTTGTGTTTAGTCATTCCCTGAATAGTTGTCTGATTTATGATCTCTGGATTCTCACGAAGAAACCCTCGACCTAACATTTTTCTCATATTGAATTTACACTGCTTTTAACTATTTTCATTACCTTGCAATTCAAACCTTATTATCGTCTTAGCTTAATTTCAATTTGTGAGAATCGTAGTGTAACCTTGGTCTATGTGGATTCTTTCCTAAAGTACTACATAGACATATTGTTATGATTGCAGTAGTGTGCACTTTAGTTATTAATTGACTACATAGTAAAACACCTAAATCAATTTGGCGCCATTGCCGGGGACCAATAGCGTTAACTTCAATTTTGAAATTGAAATTTAGTCTAAGATTCACTAACATATTATATCTTGTATTCTCGTGTGTTTTGGGGACTCTCTAAGATGGATCACTACTCAGGAAACGATGGCAACTTCAATGGCAACCGATCCCCTCTCTCTCGTGAAGTTCAGAGGCGATCGCCTATGGACCATGGACATGTTGGTGATTACATCCCAATGCCAAATTTCTACACATATCGAACAACTCAAGCTTACCCTCACCAAAATCAGAATTTGATCGATTTTGGCCATAAGAACTATCACCACCACTATCAGGCACACCCACAATCGCCACCTCGGGCCTAAAATCATGTCCCCAATGAGTCTTTGGAGACCATGATGCATGCGCTATTGAAAAATCAGCAAGAGTCCTCGTTTGAGCTTGATGCAAGGTTGGACCATATCAAAAACGATTTCGGTGGGAAATTTGATGATATTCATGCCCAAGTGCAAAAACTCGAAGAAAGGGTAAAGCAGATAGAATAGATGCATCTGCAGCAAACCCACGAAATTGGGAAGAACCAGGTTCTCATCGATCATGTCAACAAATCCATGGAACTCATGGAAAACAGCTTTGAAGAGAAATTAACAAACTTGAGGGAGAGCCTCTCGACTACGGCCACAAACCTCAGTGCCACTGAAAACAAGGCACACAAGGTTGAAAGAGAGATGAAGTAGATTGGCAGGCAATGAAGAAAGACTAATTCGATCGTTCATATCCTTTGCGACAGGCAAAGGCAAACGGGGGAAACGCTCCAAAAGATTCGTCTCGACATGGATGGAAGGTATAGTGATATCCTTGGCAAAATCATGGGACTCGGAGACATTTCTTCTGACCTTTCTGAGGAACTAAAGACGCTCAAAAAGCGTTTATCCGATGTCGAAGACACCATCAACCTTCACCTTGGATCAGATTCAGTGGAGGCCGTTCATGTTCTGAGATCTTTAGGGGAAAAAGAGATTTCTACAATAGCGCTAAGAGATACAGATAACACCTCCAAATCAAAGGTGGATCATCAATGCATGATGGTAAGACAGACCGCGAGGATCAGAGGCAAAAATCCACGCGAAGGAACCTCATTGGCCAGCCGAGAACAACCTCTCGGACACGAAGATTGGGAAACTCGTTATATAAACAGAGAGCTGCTAGACGATTTCCACTCCATTGTGAAGAAAATTCTACTTCATATCTCGTTTACCCAAGCATGGGAGAAATATCCAGAAATGAAGAGGCTCTTTTGGTATAGCAAGGAAGATAAGTACGAGATCGAAGACTTGTTTGACGAAGCTAGGAAAACACTGTCTAGACCCAGAACTTTGCATAAACTCAAAGAACCAGGCTACTTCGTCGTACCATGTGAGATTTTTGGCTCCTACATCAACAATGCTCTATGTGATTCGGAAGCCGCTGTAAACCTTATGTCAGAATCAAATGCAAGACGATTGAAAATCAACACCATGAAGCCTTCAAGGATGAGAATCGGACTTGCAGATGGTTCAACCACCACCACGGTTGACATGAACGAAAACCTCCCCCTCAAATTTGGAAATTACATTGTCCCGATCGATTTTTAAATAGCAAGAATACGTAGCATGAAGAATGAACCTTTACTTCTTGGAAAACTATTTTTAGAGACAGCAGGAGCCATTATGGATTGGCCAAATATGATAATGTGTCTAGCAAATGTTGACAAAGAAACCTTCTACCTAGCAGCATTTCCCGGTTTCACCTCTAAACACATTCGTTACACAATCGGAGGCAGAGGAGGATGCGAAGTGAAGGACACCTCTGACGATTGTTTAGGCGAGGATGAAGATACAGAGAGCCGCATAAAGAAGCCAAGGTGTGCTAAGGGAGATACGAGCCCCTTAGATCTATCATCCACCTAGAACACAAAAGGAGTCGAGCTATAAGACTTAAAACAAGCGCTTGGTGGGAGGCAACCCACCAGTAAGTTATATATATATGTTTTAGATTTTTAGGACACTGACTTAATAAATTTTGTTCCTTTTAGATTGATATTCCTAAACCAAAAAAAAAAAAATTGCAATCGATCGATGCAGAAGGTGCATCGATCGATGCAGAAGAGTCCGATGACCGAAAATCGATCAATGCAAGGTGTGCATCGATCGATGCCAAGGGCTCCGAGAAGCAGACATCGATCGATGCATACCCCACATCGATCGATGGCCGACCCAGGTAAGTTTTCGATTTCTAAAATTGGTTTAATCCGGTTTATTTCACTCGAATTAAACCGATTTTCCACTTTATCTTCTTCTTCTTCCCCGATTTTCTCTGCATAAATTGATCGATGCTATTTTTTCCCCCCTAAAATCTTCAATCCTCCATAACTCTTTCGATTCTTCACAGATTTGAACGATTTTGGTGTCTATCTCCATCAATTTTTTGTGCTATACAAAACCCCCAACCCAGTTTTTGCGATTAGCAAATGAAATTATCAAGAATTAACCAGCATAACAAAAACAAGGGCAAGGGAAAAGCACATGAAGTTGAACATAAGACGCCTTGGCCTCGACCTGCTGGATTGGCTTTTCTGATCCCGATGATGACCAAGAAGGAGTTACAGAATGATAAGGTCTACAAAAAACCGAGCACTGTCCAGCAAATGGGGGAAGTATGAGAGCATGTTATACAACGGGCTGTTAACCGTAGAGAGGTGCCCCATGCATTTTGCAAGCTCCTACATATTGGTTAAGATGGGTATCCGACAAGACATTGAGACCATGATTGAGCGTGTTGGTTTGGGACGGTTGGCCACTCTCGACCAATTTTTCAATGACGATCTCACTCGCCAGTTCTTGGCATCCGTTGAGCTGCGATATGACAGCCCGAGGGAACCCGTAACTAGTGAAGGGACACTCGTGTTCTTCGCTTATGGCATCCTCCGTCAGATCTCGATCCCCGATCTCTGCACTCTCTACGGTTTCGAGGCGAGCCACGAGGAGACTTCTTTTCCTGAATTTCTCAACGCTAAGAGCTTTTGGACGAAGATTGCCAGTGGGAAATACGATGGTGCTTACTCAAAGCAGTCAAGCATTCGCAACCCCGCACGCAGGGTGTTTTCAAAGATGCTTAGCCACATGCTCTTTGCTAGAGACGAAGCTGGAGCTATGCGTACTGATGAGCTCATCATGCTTTACTACGGGATTGCATCCGATATAGGTCATCAGCTCATACATCCCTTCCCCAGATCTCACCGTGTCAACCTTGGAGCCATTCTTGCTCAAGTTTTGGTAGGGAAGAAAACCCGAGGCCTTTCCGGGAAGGGCAAGAAAGAGTACGTTGGAAGCCTCCTTACACCCATCTTCAACCACTTCAAGATACATCGAGAGTCTTCCAGCGATGGAATAGCTAGCATGCACGAGAAGTACTTCCAGAACTGTCATATCCTCAAACCGTCGCTCATCTACCAGTTTCAGAACTCAGACGGAGAGATCTTGTATTTCCAGTTGCCGGATCAAGACTTGACCACACTGGATGATGAAGTGAACATCGATTAGATGCCACCGGAGCACAAGTTAGTGCCTGGTACTTCTAGTTCTCAGCGCAGACGCATAGGATCATCCACTCGAGCTTCTCGCTCATCTCCCAGAGCATCTGCTTCTCACATACAGGAGAACTTTCCTAAGGGCATCCCTGTGGACACAGCTAATCAGATCGAATACCTTCTTCCCCCAGATTGCAGCGAGTACCGTCTCACACCTTGCCCGTTCGAGACAGATGATGAAGAGAAGTGGAAATTTGTCAGTGGAGGATTGCAGAAAAACAACGCCATGCTGATGAAGATTTGGGGAGCACTTGCTAAGATACCGACTCCTAGGGTACCTTCTTGTTTTAGGGCACCCGCCACTGCAAATGATCGTGATAATGAGCCACCTGATGGCATGCACGACTTTGGGACCGAACCTGACGTTTCTGGACGCAGGTCTACTGTTGGTGAATCCAGTGGTTCACATCCACCCGATAAGAGATTTCCCAGGAGGAGGCGCACACTAGGACATGATGCGAGCGGTAGTTCGGAGGAGCATTGATTCACCAATAACATTCTCTATCGTTTGTTTTATTTTCCTTCTGTTTCAGTTTATTTTTATTGAGTCTGTTTTGCCTTCTTCTTGATTTATTTTCACACCGAGACGATGTGAAGTAAGTCTAGGGAAGGTTCTTTATCATTATTAACGCTATTTTTTTTTCTTTCTCTTTTGAGTCATTTTGATGTTTTCTTTTTAGTTATTATATTTTATTGAGTCAAAACTTGTTGGAGATTATGATCACGACCTTTGAATTTTTATGTGATTTTGCATCTAAGTGACCATTCTTACAAGACTAGTTTTAGATCAGACTAATGAAAAATCTAAAGGCTGACCAGTTAATCAGAGGCAGCCATGTTTCCAGAAAAATTCAAAAAGCTTGAGCTAATATCTGAGCTCTTCCTTTTACCTCATCATCGTGATTGGTGTTTTCAAAACTTGACTCCTCATTCATATCCGACAAGACGACCTGTGCGAAAGTATGGTACTCCTCTCCCTTATTTAAAATAAAAAGCAGAAAAGATGAAATGATTTTCTTTCGGGTAAAGGGCTAGAAAAATTTCCATCGATCCCATTATTTTACTTCGAAAGAGATGATCACACAAAGGTTGAAAGCGAGGTTGATGAAAATTTCCAGGGATACCACTATTCGCCTACACCTTAGAATTAAAGGGTGGCACTTAAATGAACCTGGGATTCGGTGGCAAAAACCATCAATACTCGAGTTCCATCCGCCATTGACTCTACGAAAAGAAAATGAGAAAAGAATAAGTATGGGGGAGGGAAAAAGTACCAAAGGTTGTGTTGTCATGGGGTCGAAAGGGAAAGAGTCTAGAAGGTTCTTGGCACTATGATCTTTGATGAGACCCAACGATGATGGCTTTTGATTATTCCGCGAAATAATGAGTAGAATATGGGAGGCTGCGATGCTTGCAGAGAAGTACATGGTGGTTTGACCTAGAGCTAGTTTGGCAATACGTGGATTACTAAGGTAATGGTCATTGCCGAGTTCTAAAGGAAATGTGAGTCTCCTTTGTTTTCAAACTTTTTCTTCTTGCTTAGTTTTATGTTTGCTTGAGGAAAAGCAAAATGCTAAGTCTGGGAGAATTGATATGCTTGGTTTTTACCGTTTTCTAAAACCTGTTTTGGTGTTTCTTTTGAGTATTTTATCGAGTTAAAGTCCGTTTCTAGAGTCTTTTAGTCCTTTATTTAGTTATCTCAGGTAAAAAGACGTTTAAGGAAGAAATTGGAGTTACGTGGGCAAAAACGCATGGAACGGTACAAAAAGAGCAGAAATCGATCGATGCAAAAATCGATCGATGCAACATGCTCAGAAAGTTCAAAGTCGATCGATGCGCAATTGGAAACCACAGAGCACATAGTGGTAATGGAAACCACCAAGCTCAAGCACACAGACAAGGAGCAAGGGTTGACCGTGCACCAATTCACCCTCCACGTGCCCAAGATGTTGTTGGCGCGTGGTGATGCCGCTAATGCACACCAACCCCGTCATGGGATTCAAGCCCTACCCGTTGAGAACAACAATTTTGAGGTTAAATCCGGCTTGATAAACATGGTGCAAAGCAACAAAAATCACGGACTTGCCATGGAAGACCCCTTAGATCATCTTGATCAATTTGATAGAATTTGTGGTCTCACCAAGATGAACGGAGTCTCCGAGGATGGCTTCAAACTCCGCTTATTCTCATTCTCACTTGGAGACAAAGAACACCCATGAGGACTCTCCTTGCAAAGTTCTTCTCACCTTCTAGGACGGCTAAGTTGAGAATAAGATCTGAAGCTACACCCAACAAGAAAATGAGAGCTTCAATGAAGCATGGGAAAGGTCATGCTTCAACACATTCTTCAAGGTCAAGCCAATGGCGCAATGGATATGAGTAAGAAGATGGCGGAAATCCATAACAAAGTGGATTGTTCTTACAATGATCTCACGTCTAAGTTTGAGACATTGAACTATAAAATCAAGCAACTTGTGGGCAAGAGAGTATATTCTTAATATCGTCCTCAAGGTACATTGCCGGGCAAGCCCAAAACTAATCCCAAGGAATACATCAACGCAATCACACTTAGGAGTGGAACGGTACTTCTAACTAGAGAGCCTCCTTCTAATCTCAATGTGGACATTGAGAAACTAAGTGGGGGGGGGGGGGGATCTTGAAGCCGAAGACAATGTGGTTGAAGATGGTTTTGTGGGTAATGAAGACAAGGGTAAAGGAGGTTCAAGAAAATATCAAGGAGAAGCCCAAGAGGAAAGAAACGTTGTTTTTTCCACTACCATACGAGCCCAAGCTACCATTTCCAGGCCGGTTCAAGAAACAATTGTTAGAGAAGTATAAAGCGGTCTTTGATAGACAAATGGAGAAGGTAGAGATCACTATGCCTTTGGTGGATGCATTTCTCCTTGTGCCTCAATATGCTCAGTTTCTCTAGGATGCCATCAAGGATAGGACTAAGGAGATGGAGAGCATGGTTCTTCTCACTCATGAATGTAGTGCTATTATCCAAAAGAAGGTGGTTCCAAAGAAGCTTGGTGATCCGGGAAGCTTCACTTTTCCGTGCACCATTGGAACATTGGTGTTCGAAAATTTTTTATGTGACCTTGGAGGAAGCGTAAGCCTCATGCCATTCTCCGTTGCCAAGAAGTTGGGTTTCACCAAGTATAAGGCGAGTAAGATTTCTCTAGTCTTTGCGGATAGAAGCATAAGAATTCTCATCGGACTTCTTGAAGACTTACCGGTGATGGTTGGAGATTTCATAGTGCCAACCGACTTTTTAGTCCTTGAAATGGATGAAGAGCCTAAAGATCCTCTAATCTTTGGTAAACCTTTCTTGACCACTGCCAGTGCAATTATTAATGTTTGAAAGAGGAAGATTGACATCCACTTGGGCAAGGATGAGATACTTGAGTTCAATATCAATGATGTTATGAAGAGACCCACCATTAATGGCCAAGTCTTCTACATCGAAGAAATGGATGAGTTGGCGGACGAACTCTTGGAAGAATTGAACTTTGAGGATCATTTGCAAGTTGCCTTGACCAAAGAACATGGATAGCATGGGTACTTACATGGAGCAAGTGAGGGCTACAAGATGCTTTTGGATTAACACAAGCCCATGGATGAAGAAGCCTCATTTGTGGACTTGGGTCATCAAGGAACAAAGAGTGGACACGGTTCTACAAGGGGTTTGATTGAAGAAGGGTTTGCTATAGATGTTGAGCAAGGTGATGACGTGATGGAGGCTAGCAATGGTAAGTCGAGCATTGAGGATGATCAGAGTGAGCTAAAGGCCCCAAAGGTGGACCTCAAACCGCTCCCACATGGGGTAAGGTACGCATTCTTAGGTCCTAATGAGTCTTATCCGGTAATTGTGAATGATGGTTTGAATGAAGATGAGTTAGCCACCCTATTGCATGAGGTGAGAAAATTTAGAAGAGCCATTGGATATTCACTAGATGATATCAATGGTATTTCTCCTACACACTCACCGCATTCATCTTGAAGACGAATTGAGGTATTCTATAGAACATCAAAGACGGTTAAAACCGAATTTGAAAGAGGTTATTAAGAAGGAGATCCTCAAGCTTCTAGATGCGGGAATCATATTTCCGATCTCGGATAGCACTTGGATTTCCTCGGTGCATGTGGTTCCTAAGAAGGGTGGCATAACCGTGGTTAAAAATGAAAAGAATGAATCAATTCCAGTTAGAAAAATCATGGGTCATTGAATGTGTATAAACTATAGGAAATTGAACTCCGCTTCTAGAAAATATCATTTTCCCTTGCCGTTCATTGATCAAATGCTAGAGAGATTAGCAAACCACCCATTTTATTGCTTTTTAGATGGGTACTCAGGATTCTTTTAAATCCCGATTCACCTTAATGACCAAGAGAAGACATAATTTACATGTCCTTATGGTACCTTTCCTTAACGAAGGATGCCATTTGGACTATGTAACGCACCCGCCACATTTCAAAGGTGCGTGATGTCGATCTTCTCGGACTTAATTGAAGATATGGTGGAGGTATTCATGGATGACTTCTTGGTCTATGTTCCTAGTTTGCTTCGTGTTTTTCCAATCTTTGTAGGGTTTTCACAAGGTGTGAAGAGACTAACCTCATGCTCAATTGGGAGAATTATCACTTTATGGTGCAGGATCCAAATTTGGTCATGGGTATCTAGCTTTGATAAGTAGGATTTTACGTATGAATAAATCCTAAATACTCATGTCATTGTAGTATTTTAGGTGTCAATCTAATCTGGGTTTAGTTCAATGCAACAAGAATGCAAGATACTCTTTAAGTCAAGCAAAGAAAGAGGGTTTGGTGATTTAATATAGCAACATAATTCAAATTTAAGCAAGTAAACAAGCAAACAAGACTAAATAGCTTAAACGAGATTAATAACTTAATAAAGGCAAGCTCTTGGATGAGGTTATGGACTTCGGAGAGTTCTATGATTAACGTATGATGTCTAAACAAACAATCAAACATGTTTTCCTTAACCTAGAACACTTAATCAAGACTAATCCGCTCCGATGGTCTTAATCACTTTGCTAATCAACTAATCAAGAACAAATTCTCATTTGTGAAAAGTTAATTAACAAGCATGAATATCAAGTTAATCTCTTATTTAGTTCTTGGGGAATTTCATCGAACACCTTGTGTGCATGAAATTCCCTATGATCTAGATTAGTTTCCCAAGCCTAATATAGCATTATGAACCCTAAATAAGAGAGGAATCATGTAATCTAATCACTAGGCATCATAGATCAAACAAGAAAACCCCTAATCACCTCATTCATGAGCCCTAAAAGAACCTACTCACTAATCATGGAGAAACCCTTAAATCCCATAAGGAAGATGATTGAATCCATGATTAGATATTAGAAAGATTAAAATGAAAGAAAGATTAGATAGATTCAGAAGAATTAAACTCACAATTGCATTAAAATCAAAAGGTCTCTTCCAAAAATCCAAGAACAAAATAAAAGAAAGGTTTTTTTGCCTAGGGAAAATTTAGGAAAAAGACTTAGAATGAAAATATGGTTTTTTTGTTACTTATAAAAGTTGTTGGGCGGACCGTATCAACCTGGGACAAACCGGGTGTTGACCCGGCCGAAACTGGACCTAAACTTTTACACCGGGCGGCGGCGGTCCGGTATGGCATGTCTTCGGCGAGAACTTTCACGCCGGACGGTGGCAGGCCGGTATGGGTGGGCGGTATTCCCCCTGGTCAAGGTTGGGTCTGACACCGGACGGGCACGCCGGACGAACACAGTCCGGTGCTGCGGGCCGGTATTCTCCCTGTCTGGATGCTGTGCAAGGACCGGACAGTCACACCGGGTAACAGCAGGCCGGTGTGGTTCATCTTGAAGCTTCAGTACCGGACGGCCGGCGAGTGGTATGACGGACCGGTGTGATGGTCTTGCGGCCAGACGGATATACCTTCGGTAGAAACCGCGATATCTCCTGGAATACATGTCCGAATGGCCTCAAACCACTTCAAATGGACGGCTAACTCATTGGGCTACAACTTGCATGAAGACTACTGAAGCTGAATCAGATTGGAAATCCTTCGTTCTGCCAGTTCTTTCAGATGTCTCGGATGAGCTTTTCCTTCTCTTATGCTCCATCACTCCAAATATCCCAAAAATGCCTCCAAGGTACCTAAACACACTCCAAAATATGCAATACTCTCTAGGACCTAGTGCACACTAGCTAAACTATAAATTGGACCAAAACACTAAGAAAAACTAAGATTATGCATGCATGTGACTCAAAACACTAAGTAGAATGCATGCTAACATAAGTAAAATATGAGAATATAAACTCCCCCAAACTTACTCATTTGCTTATTCTCAAGAAAACAAACAAGAACAAGAAGAGAGAGAGACATGAAGATGGGAGGTAGAATCCAAAAGCATCACTAGAAGAGATCGAATTCAATGTCCAAGTTTGTAATTCTAGAATGCATCAAGTGAGTCTACTCCAAAAGAGTTAGCCATTTCTATCTCCACATGCATCAAGTTACAAGTCTTAACTTACACAAGAATTCTTATCCTTCAACCCTTTGACATTCATTAATGGTTTATGTGAATCATTCTTATGCAAAAATCAAATGAACTCGTTTGGTTAAGGGATTCGATTTTGAGATAAAGATGATCTCAATCACATATGCGGATATTCCAATGCAAGGATCTCTCTAGGAATGAGCAAACTTTAGCAAAATACTAAAGGTAAAATGCAATCTATGCATACAAGGGTGAATTCTCATCTACCTGATGCCTAAGATGTCTCTAGCCCTAGCATCTCTAACCCATGAAGTTCCATATCTAAGTTACCCTTTACACAAGGCATTTTTGCCTTCATAACCCACACGTTTTCTTGTCTCTTCACTTCATATTTTTCTCACTTGGGGGATTCCTTCTTCTCTATTTAACTTGTGGCTTGGTGCTCTTCTTTTTATTGCTTTAGCTCTTCTTCTTCAATCTTTTTCTTGCCTCCTCTTTCATCACTTGATGCTTTGGCTAATTTTTGGCTTCTTTCTTTTTCACTTTGCACTTTGAGGTCAAATCTTTCACTAAGAGCTATTCTTGCTAATCTCACCAACCACTTCACATCCCTTTTCGCTTTCTTCCCATCTTTCTTTTTCCGTTACACCTTTCTTTTGTTGTTTCACCCACGTCCCAAACCAATACCCCAAAACTTCCCATCCTAGCTAACTTATCACTAGACTAGCCCCTTGATGTCGGAGCTAGATCTACATGAGAATCCATCCTTTTCGCCTTAAACCTAACACTTTTTGCCAAGTTTGCTAGAAAAGTAGGCCTCTCCATCACTCACTATTGATATTGGCTTGAAAGGAGGTTTAGTTCAAGGTGTGGGAAACCATTCCAAAGATGGGATATGGCTACTTGGATCCACAAGGGTGGTAAAAAGGGGAAAAGAAGATCCATGTATGTATATGGGTATCCACAAGTTCATTCAAAGATGCACAAACATGATAATTGCAAGTCAAGATTAAAGTTCTCATTAATAGGGTTGAAATCAATTCACAACTTTCTTCAATCAAGACGAGAACATCAATGCATGAGATCTAAAGATGGGGCATCCTTATTTTCAAACTCACTAGCATGCATTAGATAACTACGAACGAGGGCGTTGAATTAATTTCTTAAAGTGATACTCTAGCTCATCATTGATCCCAAAATGCTAGAATCGATCCTTGATATATTATGGTTTTTACCCCTTTTAGGCCATGATATAAGTCCGTTTTATAGAGTCTTTCTGCTATTTTGTAGTGTTTTAGAGTCTTTTACAGGTCTTAGCACGTTTGGAGCATAATTGGAGATATTGGAGCTTTCTGGAGCATTTTGGAGCATAGCTGAAGTTCATGTTGCTAAGTACCCGATTTCATGTCAAGCATCGATCGATACCCCCTGGTATCAATCGACACTCATCAAGGCAGACACGACCCACGACTTTAATGAAGAGTTGAAGAATTGCAACTTGGTCCAAAAGTCTTTAATAATTAAAAGAAGCCCCAAAACATGATTTAGGTTATTTATAGGGATTTTACAGCCACTTTGTTAGCTATGCTTTTTCTGTGCTTTTATTCTAAGCTTTATTCTACTTTTGGTTTTTGGAGAGACAACTCTGAACTCCTGTTTTCTATTGATTTCTTTGATGATCTATTCAATCATGTTGTTTTCAATCTCCATGTCTGAGTAGATCCACTTTAGGTTCAGGGTTCTCATAAGGGTTTTCTCTGAATGCTAGGTTGATTAGTTTACTAGGATTCACAATCTGAATTAGTTCATCGCTTAGGTTGTGTTCAAAGCTTGTTCTATTTTAGCTACCTAGAATATAGATCTTAGGATAATTGATTAGGCACGACAGTGTGATTAATTACCTGATAGAACCTAAGGTGAGCAAATTGATTATTCGCAAAGAGATTTGGTTTAATTGATTTGTGAACATATCAAACCTGAAATTAAAGCTGATTTATTCTTAGGAATTTGCAAATAGATTTGGGATTCTGGAGTTTAGATTTAGAAAATTCTCGCAACGACAGTTGGTTAATTATACTTTAGTGATTTGAGTTCAAGAACCGTGCTAAATCTGAATCTTGTTAATTAGTTTATCTGCATTCATTGATTTCCTAAGAAATACCCTGAATCTATATTTCATCCATCGAATTTATAACTCGTTTACTACTTATTGTTTTTGTTTCATCTTATTTGCTTAGCTTGATTCGATACAATACAATCTATTGTGTGATTTCTGTGAGTCCTTGTGGTCGACCCCTACACTTACTACAACTACTGCTTTTGTACTTTTAGGGTATTAATTTGAGCATATCAAATTTGGCGCCGTTGCCGGGGACTCAATTTCGCCATTAAATTTTAGCTGTCGAGTTTCGACTAAGTTCGTCGGTATCGATCGATACTACCTAGTATCGGTCGATACTCGTCGTCTTATTTTGTTGATATCGATCGACACCACTTGGTATCGATCGATACTCATCGTGTCTTTGGTTACTTGCGTTCTTGATTTTTGTGTTTCAGGTGCATGTCTAATCGTGAAACCAGAAGAAACAAGAGCACTCCTCTAGTCAATCTATTGTTAGAGAAGCTAACATGTTTAGAACACGCAAAAAGAAAGACAAAGCACACATCAGGGATGAAAAACCCAGTTTTTTTAAGAGCCGATGAAGCTGGAGTCTTGAGAGACCAAGAGGGTCAAGTGGGCAATGAGAGAGGGCATCGACTTGATGAGGCTGGAAACGTCATTTCCCCTCCTGCTGTTGTTGGTCAGATTATCGCGCTAGCTGCGCAAGCCAACGTTGGGAATGCTGGGGTTGATCGAGGTAGAACACTTGCTGAGCACAACATACCTGATCAGTTCTATGCCAATCGATCTGCGATTCGCATCCCAACTTTTCAGAGGAATGATTTTGAGCTGAAACCTGCGTACTACGCTCTTGTGAGTCAGAATCCTTTCCATGGCCTATCTCATGAGCATCCCATGGATCATATCGAAAGGTTCGAGGATTTGGTCACTGGTATGAAGTACAATGGAGTGCCCAATGAGTTCTTTTTCTGCAAACTTTTCACGTACTCTCTTGGTGGAGATGCTGCTTATTGGCTGAAGCAGTTGGCTCCTGGTTCACTAACTACATGGGAAGAGACGAAGAATGCATTCCTGATCAATTTCTATGATGATGCGAGATCGGAGGAACTCAGGAACAAGATCTCTCAATTTTCTCAAGGTCCAACAGAGGCACTCAAAGCTGCTTGGACTCGTTTCAAGTCATATCAGAGGGATTGTCCACATCATGGGTTCACTCAGGTTCAGTTGCTGGTTACTTTCTACAGAGGAATCGATTGGAGGTACCAGATGGCTTTGGATACTGCAAGTATTGGGAACTTCAACACCATGTATCCACATGATGCGGTTGTGTGTATTGAGAACTTGGCGTCTAGTAATAGCACCAAGAATGCTGATTTCGAGCGGAAGAAGCAAGCTAGAGGAGTTGACGGATCGCAGATTGCTGAGGTTCAGGCCAAGCTGGATTTTCTGATCGGGAAGTCTAGGAAGACTATACACTTTGCTGATGGAGTCGATAATATCGGTGGAGACGAAGTGGAGGATGTTAACTACGTTGGTGGTTATGGATTTCAGGGTCAGCAATTTGGGTACAACAACAACCGAAACTTCAACAATAACACTCGCAATTATGGGAACTCTTCGTACCAACCCATCTCTCCAAGGTCCACAGAGAATAAGATGGAATCCATGCTTGAGCAGATTCTTCAGGGTCAGCAAAAACTGCAAGTAGATTTCAATGGGAAGATTGACCATCTGTACACTGATCTGAATGGGAAGATCGACTATCTGAATGGAAAAATTGAAACTGTCAATCTTTCTCTGAGGAAGCTGGAAACTCAGGTTGCTCAAACCGCCGCAGTTGTGAAGAGGCAGGAAGGTTTTCTTCCAGGGAAAACTGAGAATCCAAGAGCACACGTCAATGCAATAACCATAGGGAGTGCTAAAGAAGCCATTGAAGTGGTAGAAAAGGGTTTTGATGCAGGAATTTTCGACGATGCTGTTGAAGATGACGACTTGGATTCTGAAATCACCCAGGTATCGATCGATACCAGTCCAGACACCTGCACGAGTAAATCCAAAATCACATGTATCGATCAATACCGAGACGCATGTTGAGAAAGAGCCTGAATTTGTCAAGGAGAGGGTGTATATACCCAAGATACCTTATCCTATGCCTCATATTATGACAAGGAAGGAAGGGGAGGACGCCAGATGCAAAGCTTTGTTGGATAAATCGGTTGTGGAACCTCCTTTTGATGATGATATATCTGACAGGGACAATTCAAGAGCGAGAGTATTGATCGATACCCTACCTGGTGTCGGTCGATACCCCTCGCAGATTGAGCCAGAAACTATGAAAACGCCTGAGTTGATTGAAGAAAGAGTTCGCAAGCCCAAGAAGCTGAATTCTATTCCTCAACATCTCAGAGACTCCATCACTCCAAAGCAGTTGCTTGGCTTTGAGAAGAGAGTACGAAGGATACCCCACTCGTTCACTTTTGAAGAAGCTCTAGAGGGCTGGCCTCTGCTAAGTCACTTCAAAAATTGCAGAGAAACTGAGGAAGAAATTAAGGCACTCTTTATCGAGGCATGACGCAAGTCACTACCGCTGCGGCAGTTGACACGGAGGGAAGACCCAGGGAAATTCGCGATACCATGCTCTATTTCTGGAGTCGAGTTTAAAGAGTCTCTCGTTGACTAAGGGGCTAGTGTCAATGTCATGTCAAAGGCAATTGCAGAGCGGTTGAGAGCTGATATTCGATCTCCCACGACATCTATCACATTCGCAAACTCTTCAACCTCAATTCCATATGGTACAATCTCTGATTTGATGATCAAAGTAGGAGATTGTCTGGTGCCCACTAATTTTCAGGTTGTGGAGATGAACGAAGGATCTAAAGTGTCTTTGCTCCTGGGACAGCCATTTATGGCTACTGCTGGTGCGATCATAGACACACCTAATAAGATAATCTCTCTCTCTTACATTGACGGAGATGTCTACTATGATGCCATACCTACTAGAGGAACTCCCACACGTGTCTCTTGCATTGAAGTTGTCACAGGAGATACATTAGCAGTTAATCTTTTGGAAGAGCCTCCTGACGAGCCAACTGTCATAGACGATTCGGTTGAACCGCCCATCATCCCCACGAAAGTTGTCAAGAAGGCTAAGGCAACAAAGAAGAAGGCGAAGCGCAAAAGAGTGGAGAATCCCCATGTCACTTTAATGCCTCAGAACTATGATGGAAACTCATTTGAGTACAAGGTGAAGTGCAAAGGAGCCTCGAAACCATTCTCTAAGGCTAGAGTTCTTCTTACTTCGGAGCTGAAAGAAAAAGGGCAGGAGTTTGTGGAAGGCATGTTGAGCAGAACTCTGAGTCTGCAAGTATCTAGTTGTGGAACTTGCATGGGAGTAAGCTCTCAATCTTCTCCTAACTGATCACCCGAGCCAAAGTCAAGCTATTGACTTTAAACGAGCGCTTGGTTGGAGGCAACCCACTGGTGAGTCTGTTTTTGAGTCGTTTTTCTTTTTCATTTTTCGTTTTGTGTTTGTGTCAGGATAAACAAGGAGCAAAACTCGAAATTGCCTGAGCATCGATCGATACCCCTTAGGTATCGATCGACACCCTGCGCGAATAAGGAGAAAATATGTCGACTTAAGCCTGGTATCGATTGATATGCTCAATTTAATACCCTAACAGTACTAAAGCAGTAGTTGTAATATAGCTAGGGGTCGAACCACAAAGACTCACAGAGATGCACAATAGATTGTATAGTTGAGAATTAAGCTAAGCCAAACATATGTAATTGAAAGCAGTGTAGAAATTAAAAGGGTTGTAATTCAATTGGGAAAATATAGGTCCAGGGTTTTTCTCAGGAAATCAATGAATGCAGATAAACTAACTAGCATGATTCAGATTTAGCGCAGTTCTTGAATTCAAATCACTAAGCTATAATTAACCAACTGTCTTTGCGAGAATTATCTAAATCTAAATCTTAGGAATTCCAAATCTCTTTGCGAATCCTAAAGTCTAAATCAGCTTTAATATCAGGTTTGATATGTTCACAAATCAATTAAACCAAATCTCTTTGCGAATAATCAATTTGCTCACCTAAGGTTCTATCAGGTAATTAATCGCACTGTCGTGCCTAATCAATTATCCTAAGATCTAAGTTCAAGATTCGTCAACCTAGAATTAGCTTTGAACACAACCTAAGGCGAAGAACTAATTCAGATGGTGAATCCTAAATAGATAATCAACCTAGCATTCAGAGAAATCCTTTATGAGAAAACCCTAAACCTAAAGTGGATCTACTCAGACATGAAGAATGAAACAATCAACATGTTTGAATAAATCATCAATAGAAAATAAGAGTAACAAGAGGTTTTGAGATCTGATCTCGGTCGAAGGGAGATACAGACTTGTCTCAAACCAAAGTATAGAAAATAAAGTTTAGAAATAAAGCATAGCCTAAACAGGTGGCTGAAACTAGGGGTGGGCATTTTAACCGAACCGAACCGAACCAACCGAACCAAACCGAACTCAAACCGATCCAAACCAAACCATAGTTAATACCCAACCATTTGGTTCAAGTTTTTCTCAACCCGAACGGTTCGGTTTGGTTCGGTTTAAAACCGAACCGAACCGATAAACCAATGTGTTTTTGTTAATTAGTTAATTAATAATACTAAAAATAATAACACATATGGTGATAGTTTTATATTAATGATATAAGCCTATAATGACTCATATAAGAGATGAATAAACATTAACTTGTATAATTAACTTATATTTAAGTTATTGACTTGTTGTATATTCATTTTAGTGGTATGGAAAGACGAAACCATAAATTTTTTTATTTTTATTTTTAATTTTGATTAAGTGGAATACTTTCAGTTTGGTTTTAAAATTTTAGGGAATGGTTTTTTTTATTACTTCGTTTTGTTTAAGTTTCGTTAGGATTCTTGTTTTTATAAGTTGATTTTTTTAAAACCGAACTAAAACCAAACCAAAGTACAACCGAACCGAACTAAACCAAACCGAACTAAACCCAAACCGAACTAAACCCAAACCGAACACAAACCGAACCAAACCGAACCAAACTTATTTCGGTTGAGTTCGGCTAGAGTTTTATTCAACCCGAATTAACCGAACCGAACCGAACCCGAACCGAACCCGAAATTAAACCGAAATGCCCACCCCTAGCTGAAACCTAATTTATAAGCTAAAACACTTTCTGGGCCATCTTGTAAATATCAAAGTCTTCTGGACCAATTATGCAATTCTTCTACTCTTCAATAAGTCGAGATCCTTCTGTTTCCTCGACGGGTATCGATCGATACTAGGCAGTATCGATCGATACTCAAGTGATTTTGATGTCTCAGCTACACGGATCTCTGCTTCGCTCCAGAATGTTCTAGAAAGCTCCAATATCTCCAATTATGCTCCAAACGTGCTATAACCTGTAAAAGACTCTAAAGGACTACAAAACACTAGAAAGACTCTATAAAAAAGACTTATATCATGGCCTAAACAGGGTAAAAACCATGATATATCAACTCCCCCAGACTTAGCCTTTGCTTGCCCTCAAGCAAATAGAAGACTAAACAGAGAAAGAGGTTTGAAAACCCGGAGACTCACATGTTCATGAACCATCGAAATGAACCTCTTTCCAAGTACCCAAATGTAACCAAATCAGCTTTTGATCTAACCACCATGTACTTTTCCGTAGACATTCACAGCTTTTCCAGACTCCACACATTATCCCACAGCTTTATTCAAATAAAGCCCTCATCGCCAGTTTCATCGCTGCAGCCAATGTTCAAGAACCTTCTAGATTCTTTACCAGACAATATCATGACAAGGAACCACCCTTTTTCCACTTTGTGTATCAATTTCTCTCCCCCAGACTTATTTCTTATTATGTTCTTTCTTTTCTTTTCAGCTTTGCATATACACATCAAGGTATGAGACGCGAGTATTGATGGTGTTACCCACCAAATCCCCGGTTCTTCCCTCTCAATGTATCAAAGAATGTAGGCGAATAATGGCATCATAGGAAAATCCTAGCCTCGCTTCCAATCCTTTGTGTGATCATTCCCTCTTAAGTAGAATAATGGGATCGCTGGAAATTTTCCTAACCCTCTACTCAGAAGAAAATCATTTCATCTTTTATGCTCTTATTTATCAACTTATAACAGGGGAGAGAGATACCATAACTCTAAACACATGTGTTCCTTTATCAGATATGAATGATGAATCAATCTCTAAAAACACTAACCACATCGATGAAGTGCAAAAGTTGGCTCAGGTTTCAGAAGAACTCTGCTGGAGACATGGATGTTTTCTAGTCAACTGGTCAATCTTTGGATTTTTCATTAGTCGATCTAGAGCTGGTACTGTAGCACTGTTCACTCAAAAACAAAATCAAATCAATAGGTTCAAGCACAAGATCATCATCTCCAACAAGTTTTTGACTCAATAAAACAATTTTGACTCGATAAAACGACTGACTCTAAGAAAACAACCACAATGTCAGCAGACACCTCCCCCAGACTTGAACAACACTGTCCCCAGTGTTATCTAGCCTAGAGTCAGTGAAATAAAACAAAATAACAGAATAAAATTGGGAAAAACAAGAAGTTACCTTGCTGGAACATAGAGTATCGACCGACACACAGCGTGTATCGATCGATACAGGCTTAAATCGACACAGAATTTCATCATTGCCCGCAGGGTATCGACCGATACCAACAGGGTATCGATCGATACCCTGACGATTTCTTCAAGGCCAGTTCAGCTTCTCCTCGTTTGCTCCAAGCTGATTCACTCAAGACACAAAAACGAAAAATAAAAGAAATAAAAGACTCACCAGTGGGTTGCCTCCCACCAAGCGCTCGTTTAACGTCAATAGCTTGACTGTAACGCCCTTCAGGCCGGATAAGAGTGAGAGCTTGCATCAAAACAGGCTCCACAATTTGACATTGCTAGCGTCAGAGTTCTGCTCATCATGCTGTCCACAAACTCCTGTCCTTTCTCTTTCAGCTCCGAAGTAAGAAGTACTCTAGCCTTAGAGAATGGCTTCGAGGCTCCTTTGCACTTCACTTTGTACTCAATCGAGTCTCCGTCACACTTCTGAGGAATCAATGTGATATGGGGATCCTCGACTCTTTTGCTCTTGGCCTTCTTCTTCTTTGTTGCCTTAGCCTTCTTGACAACTTCCTTGGGAATGCTGGGCGGTTCAGCTGAAATGTCTGCGACAGTAGGCTTATTAGGAGGCTCTTCCAAAGGATACGATATCAACGTCGCTCCTATTACAGCATCGATGCAAGAGATACGTGTGGGAGTTCCTCTAGGGATAGCCTTGTAGTACACCTCCTTGTCAATGTATGAGAATGAGATGTGCTTGCTGGGTGTGTCCATAATGGCACCAACTGTAGCCATGAACGGTCTTCCGAGAATCAACTGCGTACGAAATTTTGCATTCATCTCTACAACCTGAAAATCAGTAGGAACCAGGCAATCTCCTATTGTGATCATCAAATCAGCAATCGCCCCATATGAAAGAGAGGTGGAATCGTTCGCGAACGTGATAGATATCTTTGGAGGTTGAATATCAGCTCCTAATCTCTCTGCAATTGCCCTGGACATGACATTGACGCAGGCTCCTGAGTCAACGAGAGACTCTTTGAATTCAACTCTAGAGATAGAGTATGGAACTGAGAAGATCCCTGGGTCTTCCCTATTGGTCAACTGTCTCAGCGGAGGTGTACCTCTGGCCTTAATGAAGAGTGCCTTGATCTCTTCCTCAGTTTCCCTGAAATACTTGAAGTGACTAAGCAGAGGCCAGTCCTCTAGAGCTTATTCAAAAGTGAACGAATGAGGTATCCTTCATACCCTCTTCTCAAAGCCACGCAGCTGCTTTGGAGTGATAGGATCCCTGAGGTGTTTAGGAATAGGGTTCAGCTTCTTGGGCTTGCGAACTCTTTCTGCAATCAACTCAGGTGTTTTCACAGTTTCTGGCTTGTTCTGCGACGTGTATCGATCGACACCAGGTAGGGTATCGATCGATACTAGTGCAGTTGAATCGTCCATGGCAGATACATCATCATCAGAAAAAAGCTCCACATTCTGCTTATTCAGCAAATACTTGCATCTAGTGTCCTCCCATTCCTTCCTTGTCAGCTTAGGAATTATAGGATAAGGCATCTTGGATATATACACTCGTTCTGCAACTACCTTAGGCACCACAGTCGAAACCTCAGGTGTCTCCTCAAAAATTGCCTCAGTATCGACCGATACTAATGGGGTATCGATCGATACACGGGATTTGGAAGTATCCCGTTTCAGAATTGTAACCGGCATCGATCGACACTTGGGGGTATCGATCGATGCTCTGGCGATTTCAGGATCCTCATCGAATTTTTTTGCACTTGAGGAGATCGCATTGACGTGTGCTCTTGGATTTTCAGTTCTCCCTGGAAAAAAACCTTCCTGCCTCTGCACAGCTGATGCGGTCTGAGCGACCTGAGTTTCCAGCTTCCTCTGGGAGAGACTGACAGCTTCAATCTTCCCATTCAGGTGGTCAATATTCCCATTAAGGTCAGTGTACAGCGAGTCAAACTTCCCATTGAAATCCACCTGCAACTTCTGCTGTCCTTGAAGAACCTGTTCCATCATGAGTTCCATCTTATTGTCTGTAGACTTTGGAGAGATGGGCTGATACGAAGAGTTCCCGTAATTGCGAGTGTTGTTGTTGTACCCAAATTGCTGACCCTGAAATCCAGAACCACCAACGTAGTTACAATCTTCCATTTCATCTCCACCGATTTTATTGATTCCATCAGCAAAGTGCACAGTCTTCTTCGACTTCCCAAACAAAATATCCAGCTTTGCTTGAACTTCAGCAATCTGAGACCCATAAATTCCTGCAGCTTGCTTCTTCCTATCGAAATCAGCATTCTTGGTGCTATTGCTAGACGCCAAGTTCTCAATCAGCACGACTGCATCATCTGGATACATGGTATTGAAGTTCCCATTACTGGCAGTATCCAGAGCCATCTGGTACCTCCAATCGATCCCTCTGTAGAATGTGCCCAGCAGCTGAACTTGGTTGAACCCATGGTGCGGACAATCTCTGTGATAAGATTTGAAGCGAATCCAAGCAGCCTTGAGTCCCTCTGTTGGACCCTGAGAAAATTGGGAAATTTTGTTCCTGAGCTCTTCGGATCTCGCATCATCATAGAAGTTGCACAGGAATGCATTCTTCGTCTCTTCCCATGTAGTTAGCGAACCAGGATGATATGATCAAGGCAAGCACTAAGGAGGAAAAGCTCAAACCATTGCATGATGCTGAGCTTGTAGCTGAGGAAGCTAAGCAGGAATCAAGCTCGAAGGTGAAATATTGGATCAGCACAACAACAACAACAATATTTGATCCAGGCATTGCAAGAAAGAGAACATCAATTGGGTTTGTGAATCATTTGTGTGCTCTTTTTCCCTGTCTTCTTTTTTGTCCCACTTGGTTTTGCGAAGATAGGTTTTTAACGAGGCCAAATGATTCACCATCTTTCCAGCCCAATTCTTGTGATCTTTCTCAAGCCCATCAAGGCCCATCACCTCAGATTTTCGACCATGAAGCAAGGCCCATTATCTTATTTTCGTTTTTATGCAAAGCCCACCTGTTTTAGGGGTTTTCCTTGTTGTTTTTCTATTTAAACTCTTTGTTTTCTTTGTGGCAACTCATCCTGGAATGGATCATCAAACATTTATCAAATAAACTTTCTCTTATCAAAATACAGCCACGAAAATCTCTCTTGTCTCATGAGATCGAATCGTTGCTTTGCAACATCTTCTTCGTCTCATCTATCTCTTGTCTTATGAGCGGTTCGTTGCTGGGCAACATCTTCACCGTCTCTCTCTCTCTCAAAACCAGAAGTCTCTTCCGCAATACTTCTGCCTCCATCTCATCGTAATCCAGCTTCTTTGTGCCGATCTTAGGAGGTTCTCATTAAATGGTATCAGAGCACCACATCGAAGCTTGGTAGTCTCTATCCTTTCTCCTTTTTTCGAATCTGTTCATTCTTTTTCATTGTGTTTTCGTGACTGTTCATCTTCTTTTGCTGTGTCGAGTCTGTTCTTACTTTTTAGTTTTGTTTTTCATGCATCTAGTTACTTGTTTAGGTTGTTTTCGTGTAGATCTATCCAAAGAAAAAAATCAAAATTTTTTTTTTAGGGTTCTTAGCTTGTTGTCGATCTGCGCTGCATCTGTGTGTCTCTTCATATTCTGTGTTGTGTGTGACGTGATTTGCTGTGTTTAGATCATTGTCAGTGTGTTCTAGATCGAGTGTGTCTCAGTTTGATTAGTTGTGTTTCTAGTTTCTGTTGGAAAGTGTTTTTATTCCAGTTTGTTTTAGATCGAGTCTCTTATTTATGTTTGTGTCTTGTTTGTGTGTTATTTTCGTGGGGGACTAGTTACTGGCTTGTTTGTTGTGTTCTTTTCAGGTACATGATGGATAATCAGCAAGGAGACATCAGCAACAACGATCGATTAATGATGGAAGCAATGATGAATCGTTTCGAGCAAATGCTAAAAAATCAGAGAGATGAGATCACTAAGAGGATTGATCAACTTCCAAGAAGGGGACTCTCTCCATCAACTTATGAAGCCAGGGCATCCAATGCTAGACCAAGAGAGAAGACGTCTACTGCCTGGCCGAGTTACCAAAAGGAAGAACAAAGGAGAGAATCAAGGCGTGACAAGCTGAAACAGCCAAAGGAATACGTTTCTAGTTCTACACTGTTCTTTAAGCCAAAACAGAAGAGAGACGTGCCAAAAACAGAGGAGAAGAAGAGCACTCTCAGCCAAGATGTGTTGTGCAAACCAAAAGAAAAATCAGCACCGCACAACAACTCTAAAACGAGCAGCAATGAGCAAGGTAAATGTCTAAAACCAGTTTCACTTTGTAAAACTGATATGTTTGCTCATGATGCAGGAAAAACGAGTTTGAGCTCTAGGCATTCTGAAATTAACGAGCATAACGTGTGTGATAGGCTGAAACAGAATCCAAAGAGTCCTACGGTTCTGAATGAAAACGTGCATAGCAAAGAGATTGCGACTACTCACTCTAATTCTGTCGTGCATGCTGGTGAAATCAAACAAACTTTACCTTATAAACCACATGTACTTAAATTTGCTTATAAAGAAACTCTTGTGAGCTTAGCTAACCCAGAACCGGTGCTGCCGAGTAGAGTCCTTACTGTTTTGCAGGATTTCGAAGACAACAACCCAGGAGGATTGCCACAAGTCTATGGACTTGAACATCAGGTTGTCGCTGAACCAGGAGCACCCATCAAAACATTTCTATATGCAATCATAAACCAGCAAGGTAAGAAAAACGTGTGGGCTGAAGTAATGGCTCAAAGGTATGAATTTCTTTCTATTCATAATGCTAAATTGTTAGATTTTGAGCACACCAAAGAGCTGTACGAATCAGAGGTAGATTTTAAAGATTTGATTCAGTTTTATGAGCAGCGTACATCTGAAAATGGCTTTAGAACTACAAGTTTGCTGTGTGCTGAAACTAAATCGTGTGAACCAAACTATTTCTTAAGAAATTTTGTGGTTGTAGCTGATAAACTCTATAAGATAACAGACTGCACTTCATTTCAGAAAACTAAAAAGAAACTGATTGCTGATCAGAATGAGTATGCCTTTTGTACCTATAATCTCTTATTTCGAGTTTTTGAAAGTACACAGGGAATACAAGAGGAGAGCAACGTGAATGTTAAGTTTGGATATCAGTTTTGGATTCGCATGAAGGAGAAACGTTTTCCATCCCAAACGGAGTCCAAAATGATGCTAAGAGGAGGCTGTCTACTCCGCGTCATAAACCAGATCAATGCTTACAAGATCAGTTTGCAAGGTGAGCATATTTTTAATTCAAACTTCAGTTTTTCTAACTTAGTTCTTGTCCTTGCAGATTGTTCAGATTTGAGGTCAAATCCTTTTCAAGTGGGAGAGGATGATATGATCAAGGCAAGCACTAAGGAGGAACAGCTCAAACCAGTGCATGATGCTGAGCTTGTAGCTGAGGAAGCTAAGCATGAATCACGCTCGAAGGTGAAATATTGGATCAGCACAACAACAACAACAATATTTGATCCAGGCATTGCAAGAAAGAGAACATCAATTGGGTTTGTGAATCATTTGTGTGCTCTTTTTCCCTGTCTTCGTTTTTGTCCCACTGGGTTTTGCGAAGATAGGTTTTTAACGAGGCCAAATGATTCACCATCTTTCCAGCCCAATTCTTGTGATCTTCCTCAATCCCATCAAGGCCCATCACCTCAGATTTTCGACCATGAAGCAAGGCCCATTATCTTATTTTCGTTTTTATGCAAAGCCCACCTGTTTTAGGGTTTTTCCTTGTTGTTTTTCTATTTAAACTCTTTGTTTTCTTTGTGGCAACTCATCCTGGAATGGATCATCAAACATTTATCAAATAAACTTTCTCTTAACAAAATCCAGCCACGAAAATCTCTCTTGTCTCATGAGATCGAATCGTTGCTTTGCAACATCTTCTTCGTCTCATCTATCTCTTGTCTTATGAGCGGTTCGTTGCTGTGCAACATCTTCACCGTCTCTCTCTCTCTCAAAACCAGAAGTCTCTTCCGCAATACTTCTGCCTCCATCTCATCGTAATCCAGCTTCTTTGTGCCGATCTTAGGAGGTTCTCATTAAGTGGTATCAGAGCACCACATCGAAGCTTGGTAGTCTCTATCCTTTCTCCTTTTTTTCGAATCTGTTCATTCTTTTTCATTGTGTTTTCGTGACTGTTCATCTTCTTTTGCTGTGTCGAGTCTGTTCTTACTTTTTAGTTTTGTTTTTCATGTATCTAGTTACTTGTTTAGGTTGTTTTCGTGTAGATCTATCCAAAGAAAAAAATCAAAAATTTTTTTTTTAGGGTTCTTAGCTTGTTGTCGATCTGCGCTGCATCTGTGTGTCTCTTCATATTCTGTGTTGTGTGTGACGTGATTTGCTGTGTTTAGATCATTGTCAGTGTGTTCTAGATCGAGTGTGTCTCAGTTTGATTAGTTGTGTTTCTAGTTTCAGTTCGGAAGTGTTTTTATTTCAGTTTGTTTTAGAACGAGTCTCTTATTTATGTTTGTGTCTTGTTTGTGTGTTATTTTCGTGGGGGACTAGTTACTGGCTTGTTTGTTGTGTTCTTTTCAGGTACATGATGGATAATCAGCAAGGAGACATCAGCAACAACGATCGATTAATGATGGAAGCAATGATGAATCGTTTCGAGCAAATGCTAAAAAATCAGAGAGATGAGATCACTAAGAGGATTGATCAACTTCCAAGAAGGGGACTCTCTCCATCAACTTATGAAGCCAGGGCATCCAATGCTAGACCAAGAGAGAATACGTCTACTGCCTGGCCGAGTTACCAAAAGGAAGAACAAAGGAGAGAATCAAGGCGTGACAAGCTGAAACAGCCAAAGGAATACGTTTCTAGCCAAAACAGAAGAGAGACGTGCCAAAAACAGAGGAGAAGAAGAGCACTCTCAGCCAAGATGTGTTGTGCAAACCAAAAGAAAAATCAGCACCGCACAACAACTCTAAAACGAGCAGCAATGAGCAAGGTAAATGTCTAAAACCAGTTTCACTTTGTAAAACTGATAACTTCAATAAGGTAAACCCAGTGGAACAAAAACGAAGACAGGGAAAAAGAGCACACAAATGATCCACAATCTTATTGACCCATCTTGTGATCTTCCTCAAGCCCAGCAAAGCCCATTTTCGAGTGACATGAAGAAACAAGGCCCATCTATTTCTATTTTCGTTTTTATGCAAGGCCCATCTGTTTTAGGGCATTTATTTTGTTGTTTTCATTTAAAAACCCTTGTTTTCTCTTGTGGCAACTCACCTTGGATTAGGTCATCAAATATTTTCACTCTTTTCTCTCTAAAACTTTGGCGACAAACCCCTATCTCTCGAGACTGAATCGCTGCTTGCAGCATCTTCTTCATGTCTCTCTATCTCTTTGTTTATGAACATTTCGTTGCTGAGCAACATCTTCACCGTGTCTTCTCTCTCTCTGTGTCGATCTAAGGAGGTTCTTATTAAGTGGTATGAGAGCTTCATCAAGTCGCTGCCCTCTCTCATTGCACACTTGACCCTCTTGGTCTCTCAAGACTCCAGCTTCATCAGCTCTTAAAACCACTGGGTTGTTCATCTCTAATGTTTGCTTGGTCTTTCTGTTTGTGCGTTCCACAAGCGCTAGCTGTTCCAGTGACAGTTCAACTAGCTGAGTGCTCTTGTTGCTTCTGGTTTCACGAACATGCATACATCTACAAACAAAACACTAGACAAGGCACGTAAGTAACCAAAAAAATACGCTGAGTATCGACCGATACTAGTGAGTATCGATCGATACTGACGAACTTAGTCGAAACTCGACAGCTAAAATCTAAAGGCGAAATTGAGTCCCCGGCAACGGCGCCAAAATTGATATGCTCAATTTAATACCATAACAGTACTAAAGCAGTAGTTGTAATATAGTTAGGGGTCGAACCACAAAGACTCACAGAGATGCACAATAGATTGTATAGTTGAGAATTAAGCTAAGCCAAACATATGTAATTGAAAGCAGTGCAGAAATTAAAAGGGTTGTAATTCAATTGGGAAAATATAGGCTCAGTGTTTTTCTCAGGAAATCAATGAATGCAGATAAACTAACTAGCAGGATTCAGATTTAGTGTAGTTCTTGAACTCAAATCACTAAGCTATAATTAACCAACTGGCGTTGCGAGAATTATCTAAATCTAAATCCTAGGAATTCCAAATCTCTTTGCGAATCTTAAAGTCTAAATCAGCTTTAATATCAGGTTTGATATGTTCACAAATCAATTAAACTAAATCTCTTTGCGAATAATCAATTTGCTCACCTAAAGTTCTATCAGGTAATTAATCGCACTGTCGTGCCTAATCAATTATTCTAAGATCTAAGTTCCATATTCGTCAACCTAGAATTAGCTTTGAACACAACCTAAGGCGAAGAACTAATTCAAATGGTGAATCCTAAACAGATAATCAACCTAGCATTCAGAGAAATCCTTTATGAGAAAACCATAAACCTAAAGTGGATCTACTCAGACATGGAGAATGAAACAATCAACATGTTTGAATAAATCATCAATAGAAAATAAGAGTAACAAGAGGTTTTGAGATCTGATCTCGGACGAAGGGATATTCAGACTTGTCTCAAACCAAAGTATAGAAAATAAAGTTTAGAAATAAAGCATAGCCTAAACAAGTGGATGAAACCCTAATTTATAAGCTAAAACACGTTCTGGGCCATCTTGTAAATATCAAAGTCTTCTGGACCAATTATGCAATTCTTCAACTCTTCAATAAGTCACGATCCTTCTGTTTCCTCGACGGGTATCGATCGATACTAGGCAGTATCAATCGATACTCAGGTGATTTTGATGTCTCAGCTACACGAATCTCTACTTCGCTCCAGAATGTTCCAGAAAGCTCCAATATCTCCAATTATGCTCCAAACGTGCTATAACCTGTAAAAGACTCTAAAGGACTACAAAACACTAGAAAGACTCTATAAAAAGGACATATATCATGGCCTAAACAGGGTAAAAACCATGATATATCATCGATCAATACCAGGCCATGTGTCGGTCGACACCAGACGTTCCAGCACGGTAACTTCTTGTTTCTCTTCGTTTTATTATGTTCTTTTGTTTCCTTTTACCTACTCTAGGCTAGATAACACTGGGGACAGTGTTGTTCAAGTCTGGGGGAGGTGTCTGCTGACATTTTGTTTGTTTTTCTTAGAGTCAGTTGTTTTCTCGTGTCAAAAACGTTTTATTGAGTCAAAACTTGTTGGAGATGATGATCCTGTGCTTGAATTGTTGTTTTGATTTTGTTTTTGAGTGACCAGTGTTTCAGGATCAGCTCTAGATCGACTAATGAAAAATCCAAGTACTGACCAGTTGACTAGAAAACATCCATGTCTCCAGCAGAGTTCTTCTTAAACCTGAGCCAAATTTCTGCACTTCATCGATGTGGTTAGTGTTTACAGAGCTTGATTCATCATTCATATCTGCCAAAGGAACCCATATGTTTAAAGTAATGGTATCTATCTCCCCTGTTATAAGTTGATAAATAAGAGCATAAAATATTGAAATGATTTTCTTCTTAGTAGAGGGCTAGGAAAATTTCCAGCGATCCCATTAGTATACTTAAGAGGGAATGATCACACAAAGGTTGAAAGCAAGGTTAGGAAAATTTCCCGTGATACCACTATTCGCCTAAACCTTTGATACATAGAGAGGGAAGAATCGGGGATTCGGTGGCAAACACCATCAATACTCGCGTTTCGGACTATGATGTGTATATGCAGATCTAAATAAAAAAGAGAACATAATAAGAAATAAGTCTGGGGGAGAGAAAGTGATACAAAAAGTGTGAAATTAGATGGTTCCTTGTCATGATATTGTATGGTAAAGAATCTAGAAGGTTCTTGAACATTGGCTGCAGCGATGAAACTGGTGATGAGGGTTTTATTTGAACAATGCAGCGAGATAATGTGTGGAGTCTGGAAAAGCTGCGAATGTCTACGGAGAAGTACATGGTGAATATATCAAAAGCTGGTTAGGTGACATTTGGGTGCTTGGGAAAAGGATCTTTGCGATGGTTCCTGAACATGTGAGTCTCCGTGTTTTCAAACCTCTTTATCTGATTTAGTCTTCTATTTGATTGAGGGCAAGCAAAGGCTAAGTCTGGGGGAGTTGATATATCATGGTTTTTACCCCTTTTAGGCCATGATATAATTCCGTTTTACAGAGTCTTTCTGCTATTTCGTAGTGTTTTAGAGTCTTTTACATGTCTTAACACGTTTGGAGCATAATTGGAGATATTAGAGCTTTCTGGAGCATTTTGGAGCAAAGCTGAAGTTCATGTTGCTAAGTACCCGATTTCACGTCAAGCATCGATCGATACCCCCTGGTATCAATCGACACTCATCAAGGCAGACACGACCCGCAACTTTAATGAAGAGTTGAAGAATTGCAACTTGGTCCAGAAGTCTTTAATAATTACAAGAAGCCCCAAAATGTGATTTAAGTTATTTATAGGGATTTTACAGCCACTTTGTGGGCTATGCTTTTTCTGTGCTTTTATTCTAAGCTTTATTCTACTTTTGGTTTTTGGAGAGAAAACTCTGAACTCTTGTTTTCTATTGATTTCTTTGATGATCTATTCAATCATGTTGTTTTCAATCTCCATGTCTGAGTAAATCCACTTTAGGTTCAGGGTTCTCATAAGGGTTTTCTCTGAATGCTAGGTTGATTAGTTTATTAGGATTCACCTTCTGAATTAGTTATTCGCTTAGATTGTGTTCAAAGCTTGTTATAGATTAGCTACCTAGAATATAGATCTTATGATAATTGATTAGGCACGACAGTGCGATTAATTACCTGATAGAACCTAAGGTGAGCAAATTGATTATTCGCAAAGAGATTTGGTTTAATTGATTTGTGAACATATCAAATCTGAAATTAAAGCTGATTTATTATTAGGAATTTGCAAAGAGATTTGGGATTATGAAATTTAGATTTAGATAATTCCCGCAACGACAGTTGGTTAATTATATTTTAATGATTTGAGTTCAAGAACCGTGCTAAATTTGAATCCTGTTAATTAGTTTATCTGCATTCATTGATTTCCTGAGAAATACCCTGAATCTATATTTCCTCCATCGAATTTACAACTCGTTTACTGCTTATTGTTTTTGTTTCATCTTATTTGCTTAGCTTGATTCGATACTATACAATATATTGTGTGATTTCGGTGAGTCCTTGTGGTCGACCCCTACACTTACTACAACTACTGCTTTAGTACTTTTAGGGGGTCCTTGTGGTCGACCTCCGGCGCCGTTGCCGGGGACTCAATTTCGCTATTAGATTTTAGCTGTCGATTTTCGACTAAGTTTGTCGGTATCGATCGATACTACCTAGTATCGGTCGACACTCGTCGTCTTATTTTGTTGATATCGATCGACACCACTTGGTATCGATCGATACTCATCGTGTCTTTGGTTACTTACGTTCTTGATTTTTGTGTTTCAGGTGCATGCCTAATCGTGAAACCAGAAGAAACAAGAGCACTCCTCTAGTCAATCTATCGTTAGAGAAGCTAGCACGTTTAGAACCCGCAAACAGAAAGACAAAGCAAACATCAGGGATGAAAAACCCAGTTGTTTTAAGAGCTGATGAAGCTGGAGTCTTGAGAGACCAAGAGGGTCAAGTGTGCAATGAGAGAGGGCATCGACTTGATGAGGCTGGAAACGTCATTGCCCCTCCTGCTGTTGTTGGTCAGATTATCGCGCCAGCTACGCAAGCCAACGTTGGGAATGCTGTGGTTGATCGAGGTAGAACACTTGCTGAGCACAACATACCTGATCAGTTCTATGCCAATCGATCTGCGATTCGCATCCCAACTTTTCAAAGGAATGATTTTGAGCTGAAACCTGCGTACTATGCTCTTGTGAGTAAGAATCCTTTCCATGGCCTATCTCATGAGCATTCCATGGATCATATCGAAAGGTTCGAGGAATTGGTCACTGGTATGAAGTACAATGGAGTGCCCAATGAGTTTCTTTTCTGCAAACTTTTCCCGTACTCTCTTGGTGGAGATGCTGCTTATTGGCTGAATCAGTTGGCTCCTGGTTCACTAACTACATGGGAAGAGACGAAGAATGCATTCCTGATCAATTTCTATGATGATGCGAGATCCGAGGAACTCAGGAACAAGATCTCTCAATTTTCTCAAGGTCCAACAGAGGCACTCAAAGCTGCTTGGACTCGTTTCAAGTCATATCAGAGGGATTGTCCGCATCATGGGTTCACTCAGGTTCAGCTGCTGGGTACTTTCTACAGAGGAATCGATTGGAGGTACCATATGGCTTTGGATACTGCGAGTAATGGGAACTTCAACACCAGGTATCCAGATGATGCGGTTGTGTTGATTCAGAACTTGGCGTCTAGTAATAGCACCAAGAATGCTGATTTCGAGCGGAAGAAGCAATCTAGAGGAGTTGACGGATCGCAGATTGCTGAGGTTCATGCCAAGATGGATTTTCTGATCGGGAAGTCTAAGAAGACTGTACACTTTGCTGATGGAGTCGATAATATCGGTGGAGACGAAGTGGAGGATGTTAACTACGTTGGTGGTTCTGGATTTCAGGGTCAGCAATTTGGGTACAACAACAACCGAAACTTCAACCACAACACTCGCAATTACGGTAACTCTTCGTACCAACCCATCTCTCCAAGGTCCACATAGAATAAGATGGAATCCAAGCTTGAGCAGATTCTTCAGGGTCAGCAAAAACTGCAAGTAGATTTCAATGGGAAGATTGACCATCTGTACACTGATCTGAATGGGAAGATCGACTATCTGAATGGAAAAATTGAAACTGTCAATCTTTCTCAGAGGAAGCTGGAAACTCATGTTGCTCAAACCGCCGCAGCTGTGAAGAGGCAGGAAGGTTTTCTTCCAGGGAAAACTGAGAATCCATGAGCACACGTCAATGCAATCACCATAGAGAGTGCTAAAGAAGCAATTGCAGTGGTAGAAAAGGGTTTTGATGCAGGAATTTTCGACGATGCTGTTGAAGATGACGACTGGGATTCTGAAATCGCCCAGGTATCGATCGATACCAGCCTGTATCGATCGATACTTGTCCAGACACCTGCACGAGTGAATCCAAAATCACATGTATCGATCGATACCCCTTCTGTATCGATCGATACCGAGATGCATGTCGAGAAAGAGCCTGAAATTGTCAAGAAGAGGGTGTATATACCCAAGATACCTTATCCTATGCCTCATATTATGACAAGGAAAGAATGGGAGGACGCCAGATGCAAAGCTTTGTTAGATAAATCGGTTGTGGAGCCTCCTTTTGATGATGATATATCTGCCAGAGACGATTCAAGAGCGAGAGTATCGATCGATACCCTACCTGGTGTCGGTCGATACCCCTCGCAGATCAAGCCAGAAACTATGAAAACGCCTGAGTTGATTGAAGAAAAAGTTCGCAAGCCCAAGAAGCTGAATTCTATTCCTCAACATCTCAGAAACCCCATCACTCCAAAGCAGTTGCTTGGCTTTGGGAAGAGAGTACGAAGGATACCCCACTCGTTCACTTTTGAAGAAGCTCTAGAGGGCTGGCCTCTGCTAAGCCACTTCAAAAATTGCAGAGAAACTGAGGAAGAAATTAAGGCACTCTTTATCGAGGCAAGACGCAAGTCACTACCGCTGCAGCAGTGGACACGGAGGGAAGACCCAGAGAAATTCGCGGTACCATGCTCTATCTCTGGAGTCGAGTTTAAAGAGTCTCTCGTTGACTCAGGGGCTAGTGTCAATGTCATGTCAAGGGCAATTGCAGAGCGGTTGAGAGCTGATATTCGATCTCCCACGACATCTATCACATTCGCGAACTCTTCAACCTCAATTCCATATGGTACAATCTATGATTTGATGATCAAAGTAGGAGATTGTCTGGTGCCCACTAATTTTCAGGTTGTGGAGATGAGCGAAGGATCTGAAGTGTCTTTGCTCCTGGGACGGCCGTTTATGGCTACTGCTGGCGCGATCATAGACACACCTAATAAGAGAATCTCTTTCTCTTACATTGACGGAGATGTATACTATGATGCCATACCTACTAGAACTTCCCCATGTGTCTCTTGCATTGAAGTTATCACAGGAGATACATTAGCAGTTAATCTTTTGGAAGAGCCTCCTGACGAGCCAACTGTCATAGACGATTCGGTTGAACTGCCCAGCATCCCCACGAAAGTTATCAAGAAGGCTAAGGCAACAAAGAAGAAGGCGAAGCGCAAAAGAGTGGAGAATCCCCATGTCACTTTAATCCCTCAGAACTATGATGGAAACTCGATTGAGTACAAGGTGAAGTGCAAAGGAGCCTCGAAACCATTCTCTAAGGTTAGAGTTCTTCTTACTTCGGAGCTGAAAGAAAAAGGGCATGAGTTTATGGAAGGCATGTTGAGCAGAACTCTGAGTCTGCAAGTATCTAGTTGTGGAACTTGCATGGGAGTAAGCTCTTAATCTTCTCCTGACTGATCACCCGAGCCAAAGTTAAGCTACTGACTTTAAACGAGCGCTTGGTGGGAGGCAACCCACTGGTGAGTCTGTTATTGAGTCGTTTTTATTTTTCATTTTTCGTTTTGTGTTTGTGTCAGGATAAACAAGGAGCAAAACTCGAAATCGCTTGAGCATCAATCGATACCCCTTAAATCACAACGTCTCGGTGTGAAAGAAGTTCAAGAGAGAGACCAAAAACAAAAGATGAAATGCAAAGACTAAAAAGAAAAGAGCTACATACAATGGAGGAGTAGGTCTATGGGAATGGAGAGAATGGGAATTTTCCAACATCAAACGTCGTTGCTTTGCCATGCTACGACCTTGCTACCATCAAAAATCTTGCAACCACTCAACAAAATATCAAAAAGCCCTAGAAACACAAAATCAACTAGAAAGCAAAGAGAATATATACAATGATAAACATGAGAATGTCTCCCAAGTGTACTTTGTTTAAAGTCGCTAAGTTTGACTTGGGTTACCCTTTTAGACGGGTAATTGAGGAGTGGGAACACTCCATGGTGGGTCTTTGAGCTCAAGTTTGAGCTCTTTGCACATGATCATTTGAAGACCGGCTTGCCCTTTCTCTTTAAACACCGGTGTGAGAATTGACTTGACCGAGCCAAAGGGCTTGGACCGTCCTTCACACTTGATTTTGTACTCAATCACCCTGTCTTGATGTTTCCAAGGGGTGAGAGTCATGGTGGAAGGTTGGCTTAGCTCGGACTTAGACCCATCAAGCATACTTGGCTCGTTTTTCACCTTGGCCTTGGTCTTTGCTTTCTTCTTAGCAACCGTGCTACTTTGAACCTCATTCTCCTTCGTGGTTTGGAAGAGGGATCCTAAGCAATAACCGTCCAATGCACGGGCTTTTTCATCATCACCATACCCCACCATTGCACAAACACCAACATACTCGACTTTTGGAGCTTCATCCCCATTAACTTCACAAGTGATCGTGTGATATTCCCATAGTTTGCATCTCTTAGCATGCATTCTTGTTATTGTTTTGTGTCTCATACATGTGTCTTGCATTGTTTTTATAGCATTTTGGTCTTTATTAGAGTATTAGGTGTTTTCATTAGGTCCTAGTGATTTTTGCATGCATTTGGAGTGTTTTTAGATGTTTTGGAGACGGTTGATGATGTTTGGAGTTATGGAGCATTAGAGAAGGAAGAGTCCATACGGAGTGTCCGAAAGAACGGTTCAGACGAAGGGTATCCAGTCAGATTCAGCTTCGGAGGTGTTCATAAGAGTTGTAGAGGAGTCAGTTATCTGTCTAAGAGAGTTAGATTCAGATCATTTGTACATGTGGTTCGCGAGATATGGCCGATTTTCTAAGCAGTCTCCGTCTGGCCGCGAACCCGTTGCACCATACCAGACCAATCTTGTCCGGCGTCACCGTCAGGTGTTCAACTTCAGCTTGGACAGGAAGATTACCGGCCCAAAACACCCCTCCATCACTTACCGGTACTGCTCCTTCACTCGACCAGGAAAAATACCGGCCTCTTGTGCCAGCCCAATCTCGCCCGGCGTGGAAGCTCTCGCCAAAGTGTCTGAAAGACCAGGCTGGACGAAGGACCTACGCTCAGATTTAGCTTCTTAAGTCTTCATAGAGGTTGTAGGTAATTGAGTTAGCTGTCTTCTGGAGGTGGTCGCAAGTCATTCTGATCGGTGGTTTGAAAGATACACCATATTTATAAGGGACATGACTGAATGGCGCTCAAACGAGTTATGCTCAAAGAATCAAAGTCTCCATACCGGCCCAACCATACCGGCCCCAATTTGGCCGGTATTAGAACGTTGACCAGAACTTGACCTGTTCAATATCCGGTTTGTCTCGGGTTGGTTTGTCACAGGTTGACCCGGTCCGACCCAACTCAAGAAACTCAATTAAATATTGAAAACCCTAATTTTTTAGATCTAAGCTTTCTTTTCTCTAGAGTTGGGTTTTCTCACAAACTCTTCTTATGATGATTTTGGATGGATCTTCATCATTCATGCCACACTAGTGAATGATTCTTCAACTTATCTTTATATTATGCTTATTTAATCCTTGTTCTTTATATTTATGTCTCTTTTTCTATTGTGTTCTTCCTTGTTCTTCATGTTTAGGCCTTAGACCCATTTTTGTTGGATTTTGGATTTTGCTTGATTTGGATGGTTTGATGGTTGATTGTTGATGCTTAGGACTAGATAAACATTTGTTCTCATGTTAGGAAGGATCTTAATGCTAGGATTGAATTGAAAACTCATTTTCTAGAACTTAAACATTTTATGCACACAAGGTGTTCGATGAAATGTCTAGAAAACTTCTAAGCATACATTTCATTCTAAGTGATCGGTGGATGCTGACTTTAGGATGAATTGTTGACTAAAATGGACTTGTGGTATATTATGGATTATCCAAGTGATCGGTGGATGCTGACTTTAGATGATTCATACAATGATTAGTGTCATGGAAGTGAACTAATATACTTGAAAGTGTTCCATGTCATAAGAATAAATGTGCATTGAATGTTTAGGCATCGTTAGTCAATTGTCTTGATGGTTAGATGATGATGATTTATGTTGCATCTTGTTAGAGCCTTCACTTAGGTTGATCTTAAAGCTAGTTTTGGATTGAGAGATCAAAGCTAGAGCTTAAGCATTTCACGCCCGATAGGTGTTCGATGAAATGCTTGAACCAAACCTTTTGTGAGCTTTTCATGCCTAGCCAATGAGAGTTGATGTCTAGGGTGATTAGTGAGCTAAATGGGATTGGAGATTAAAGCTTGTTAATCATCTTATCACAAACGAGAGTTTGATCTTGATTTGGTGATTAACAAAGTGATTAGTGCCACGAGAGTGAATTAGTCAAAATTGTGAATTCCATGTTCTAGGATAGTGTTTAATTCAATCTTTATCATCATTGTTTGTTCATTAATCATTTTCTTGATAGGTAATTTATTTTCCAACACTTATATCTTTTGTTTTCTTTCTTGCATTTTACATTCTTTGTTTAAAAATATAAAAACCCAAAATATTTGCTCTAGATTAGGAAGGTTCATGTATTCTTGGTGCATTGATCTTAACCTCTTTGGTTCGATCCTCAAATACTACAATGATATGAGTAGGTTTGAGTAATTGATATGGACTTAACACAAAACCCTAATATCAATTTGGGGCCGTTGCCGGGGAGGTTTAGCATTTATCATTAGGATTTTGATTCTTCTTAAGACTAGAGCTTTTTATTTTCTTTTGTTGCTAATCTTTTCACTTTTCTTGTGATTTTCATGAAGGGAGTGACAATGAGGAAGCAACCGTCAATCTAGTGACGTTAAACGCGCCGTTGGAGACCTCCCCAAGCCTATCCCTTGTCAAAATAGTGACACAAAACAAGCAACAATAAGGGTCTTTTAGGTCCAAGGTCGTGGTTTGTGATGAAAGGAGGGCTTGAGCAACAACGTGTCACACTCCTCTCTTCACCATCTCCATTCCGCTAATCTCACTCCTCCTTTGTAAGTATCTATTTTCCTTTCGAGTCTTTGCATTTCATCTTTTGTTTTTGGTCTCTCTCTTGAACTTCTTTCACACCGAGACATTGTGATTTAAGTTTGGGGGAGGGACCGGTGTCCAATCATGTGTTTTGTGATCTTATTTTGCCTTTTACATCTTGAGTCTCATGCATATCATGCATTTTCAATAAATTTGATTTTTTTTGAACTTTTGTGCATTTCATGTAGGATTGAGTCTAGATGCATAGCATATAGGGTTACACTCACTTGAATTGGGAGAATTATCCATGTAGAATATAAACTTAAGAGCTTGATTTAATGCCCTCGTTAGGAGTTCTTTGATGCATTTGAACGATCACGACGTTAAGGATGATCCATGCTTTAATCTCGCGTTTTGAATGTTTATGTCTTGGTTGAAGCATGCTTAGATTTGATTCCAACTCTATCTATTATTTGAACTCTAATCTTGACTTGGAATTATCATGCTCATGCATTGAAAAGTTGAACTCATGGATATCATATACATATTTGAGCTATCTTCTTCCTTTTACCATTCTCTTGTAAGCTGAAATAGCCATGTCCCACCTTTGGAATGGTTCACCTCGCCTTAACCCTAACCTTCTTTCAAGCCTACATTACTAGTGTGTGTCGTGAGGCCTAATTTCGAATGAACTTAGCAAAAAGTGTTGAGTTTGGAATGACAAGGAGAAGCTTCCATGTAGAACTAGCTCACACATCATTGAGCTAGACATATGCTAGGGTGGATATGTTTGGGTTTTGGGCGATTGATTGAAAGAAAAGAGGGTATGGAGAAATGGAAAGAGATATGGAGAAAGGAATGGAGAAATACAAAAGATGGATTGGTTTGAAACAAGAAAGTGATTTAGCTCCAAGTGTTGAATTGTAAGGATCTCTAAGTGTGAAAGAAAGAAAAGAGCCAAAATGGCTTAAGCATCCAAAGGATTGAAATGGAGACAAGTCGTGCAAGCAAAAGAGGAGCTAAAGGAAAAGAAAAGACAAGAAGCCAATCCAATCAAGTTTGAAGAAGAAGTCCTCAAAGGAAAAGAAGTGATGAAACATTGTGGTATAAGAAGGCAAATGGCCTTGTGAAAAAATGGTAGCTTAGGAAAGGTCACCTTCGGTTTAGAAGTAGGAGTGAAGTTTATATCGGAGCATTGGGTAGATGGAAGTCATCCTTGTATGCATCGGTTGATCCTTACTCTTAGCATTTTGCCAAAGTTCGTTCTTTCATGAGAGATCCCTTGCATCGGAATACCCACATTGTTTGAGATCACTTTTATCTCAAGACCTCTCCCTTAGCCAAATGAGTTCACTTGATTTGTATGAGCATGATTCATCATTTGCACTTAATGAATGTCAAATAGTTGGATGATAGGAATGCTTGTGGATGTTAAGGCTTAGACCCATTTCGTTTTGAAAAGAGTATGGCTAAATTTTGTAAGGTAGAGGTTGTTTGTGCATCATATAACTTCTCTCAAGGACATTGATTCGAATTCTTTTGTTAATATTCTCGGATTTGATCTTCCACTTTCAAACCTCTCTCTCTACTTGTTTGTTTGCTTGAGGACAAGCAAATGAATAAGTTTGGGGTAGTTGATATTCCCATATTTTGCATCTCTTAGCATGCATTCTTGTTATTGTTTTGTGTCTCATACATTTGCATTGTTTTTATAGCATTTTGGTATTTACTAGAGTATTATGTGTTTGCATTAGGTCCTAGTGATTTTTGCATGCATTTGGAGTATTTTTAGGTGTTTTGGAGACGGTTGATGATGTTTGAAGTTATGGAGCATAAGAGAAGGAAGAGTCCATCTGGAGTGTCCGAAAGAACTGTTCGGACGAAGGGTTTCCAGTCAGATTCAGCTTCGCAAGTGTTCATGAGAGTTGTACAGGAGTCCGTTATCTGTATACGAAAGTTAGATTCAGGTCATTTGGATATATGGTTCGAGAGATCTTGCTGATTTTCTAAGGAGTCTCTGTCTGGCCGCGAACCCGTTGCACCGTACTGGACCAATCTTGTCCGGCGTCACCGTCAGGTATTCAACTTCAGCTTGGACAAGAAGATTACCGGCCCATAACACCCCTCCATCCCTGACCGGTACTGCTCCTTCACTCGACCAGGGGAAATACCGGCCTCTTGTGCCGGCCAATCTCGCCCGGCGTGGAAGCTCTCGCCGAAGTGTCTGAAAGACCAGGCTGGACGAAGGACCTACGCTCTGATTTAGCTTCTGAAGCCTTCATAGGAGTTGTAGGTAATTGAGTTAGATGCCTTATGGAGGTGGTCGAAAGTCATTCTGATAGGTAGTTTGAAAGATACACCAGATTTAGCAGGGACATGTCTGACTGGCGCCCAAACGAGTTATGCTCAAAGAAGCAAAGTCTCCATACCGGCCCCAATTTGGCCGGTATTAGAACTTCAACCAGAACTTGACCGGATCAATACCCGGTTTATCCCGGGTTGATCCGGTCCGACCCAACTCAAGAAACTCATTTAAATATTGAAAACCCTTTTTTTTTTTATCTAAGCTTTCTTTTCTCTAGAGTTGGGTTTTCTCCTAACTCTTCTTATGATGATTTTGGATGGATCTTCATCATTCATGCCACTCTAGTGAAGGATTCTTCAACCTATCTTTATATTATGCTTATTTAATCCTTGTTCTTTATCTTTATGTCTCTTTTTCTTTGGTGTTCTTCCTTGTTCTTCACGTTTAGGCCTTAGACCCCTTTTTGTTGGATTTTGGATTTTGGATTTTGCTTGATTTGGATGGTTTGATGGTTGATTGTTGATGTTTAGGACTATATAAACATTTTTTCTCATGTTAGGAAAGATCTTAATGCTAGAATTGAATTGAAAACTCATTTTCTAGAACTTAAACATTTCATGCACACAAGGTGTTCGATGAAATGTCTAGAAAACTTCTAAGCATGCTTTTCATTCTAAGTGATCGTTGGATGCTGACTTTAGGATGAATTGTTGACTAAAATGGACTTGTGGTAAATTATGGATTATCTAAGTGATTGGTGGATGCTGACTTTAGATGATTCGTACAATGATTAGTGTCATGGAAGTGAACTAATCTACTTGAAAGTGTTCCATGTCATAAGAATAAATGTGCATTGAATGTTTAGGCATCGTAAGTCAATTGTCTTGATGGTTAGATGATGATGATTTAGGTGGCATCTTGTTAGATCCTTCTGATATATCATTGTTTTTACCCCATTTAAGCCATGATATAAGTCCGTTTTATAGAGTATTTCTACTATTTTGTAGTGTTATAGAGTCTTTTACATGTTTTATCACGTTTGGAGCATAATTGGAAATATTAGAACTTTATGGAGCATTTTGGAGCGAAGCAGACGTTCGTGTAGCTGAGTACCCGATTTGAAGCCTCGGTGTCGATCGATAGTGCCTAGTATCAGTCGATACTCACCGAAACAGACACGACCCGCGACTGTAATGAAGAGTTGAAGAATTGTAAAATTGCCCAGAAGACTTTATTATTTACAAGAGGCCCCAAAACATGATTTAGGTTATTTAATAGGATTTACAGCCACTTTCATGGCTATGCTTTATTTTACTTTGGTTTTGTGAGAGAGCTTTTGAAAGGAGACGAGTCTGAAACTATGGTCGTCCGAGAGAAGATTTCGAACCCTCTTGTTACTCTTTCTATTTTATTTGATAATTTATTCAAACATGTTTATTGCTTCAATTTTCATGTATGAGTAGATCTCTTGTTAGGTTTAGGGTTCTCAATAGGGTTTTCTCTGAATGCTAGGTTGATTAGTTATTAGGATTCACTATCTAAATTAGTTCTTCACCATAGGTTGTTTGCAAAGCTAATTCTAGATTGATCACCTAGAACTTAGATCTTAGGATAATTGATTAGGTGCGAGAGTGCGATTAATTACCTGATAGAACCTAAGGTGAGCAAAATAACTATTCGCAAAGAGATTTGGTTTAGTTGTTTTGTGAACAAATCAAACCGGATTTAAAAGCTGATTTAGACTTTAGGATTCGCAAAGAGATTTGGAATTCCTAGGATTTAGATTTAGATAGTTTTCGCAACGAGAGTTGGTTAATTATATCTTAGTGATTTGAGTTCAAGAACCGCGCTAAATCTGAATCCTGACTAGTTAGTTTATCTGCATTCATTGATTTCCTGAGAAATATCCTGAACATATCTTTCTCCAATCGAATTTACAACCGTTTTAATTTACGCTCTGTTTTCAATATCATTGATCGCTTAGCTTGATTCTCATCTATATAATCTATCGTGTGTCTTTGTGAGTCCTTGTGTTCAACCCCTACTATACTGCAACTACTGCTTAGTACTTTTAGGGTATTAATTTGAGCATATCAAATTTGGCGCCGTTGCCGGGGACTCAATTCGCCATTAGATTTTAGTCTGAGAATTTCGACTACGCTCGTCGATATCGGTCGATACTATCTAGTATCGGTCGATACTCGCCGTTCTCTTTTTGTTGATATCGATCGACACCACTTGGTATCGGTCGATATTCATCATATTTTTTGTTACTTACGTTCTTGACTCTTGTTTTCAGGTGTATGCGAACCATAGAGTAGAATCTCAATTTCTCTAATAGCCTCTTCATTCACATCATTAGAACGTGATTCGTTAGAGAACATGGCATTGCAATACTCCTTTGGGGTTTGTATTGCCTTCCCAGTTAAAGAACTTTGAGGGTGAGGTGATGAAGGAACTGCTCCCTTTTGCTCCATTTGTTCCACCTTGGAGCTCAATGCTTCAAGCTTCTTATTTAGATCATTTTAGGAGCAAGCCACTTTAGTATGGATGTCCTCCATCTTTTTGCTTATCTCTAGTGCTTCATTAGCTTGTCCTTGTAGGAGTTGTTGAAGCACATTCTTCATTTCAAGGTCTTGAGGCATGGAGTTGTTACCTTGAACTTGTGGTGTAAAATTTTGTTGAAAGGCCGGTTGAGGCATAAATGGAGCCTTGTTGTAGTAGCCACCTTGGTGTTGATTGTTGTTGAAACCACGTTTGTTGATTCGTAAATCACACATGGAGTTTTAAACAGAGAACTTTGATCGGAAACTCGTTTTATTGATTGAATTCGGCGTTACAACAGAGTTTCGTTGAAAAATTACTAAGGAGACTAAAGAACTTGAGATCGGTTCTTGATGAAGCTCTCTCTCTGTTCTTCTGTCTCTCAGATGATTGTGGATACCCTTCTTCTATTTTTCCTCCTCCTTATTTATAGGTTTTTGAGTCGGTTGTTTTGAGAGAATATTCCCCTTTTCCAAGATCAATTAGGAAAGGAAATATTCTGAATCCCCTCCGAGATAAGGAAATCTTCCGTATATCTCGGAGGCCGGTTCTCCCTCGTTATATCGGGCTGGGCCTTTGTTGGGCCGTTAAGTTCGGTAATGAAAATGGGCGAGCTTGTCTTTGGACTTTTAGAGTTTGGCCCGTCAATTCGAAGTCCGTCTTCCTTTGATCCGAATTATCGTAGACCGGTACCGATCTCCGTTCGAACCGAGTTAAACCGAGGGGTGCTAAATCTCCCTCTAACAATTGGTCTCCACCTCAGTTCGGCGAAGGAGTCTTTTGGAGTTCGTAGAGGTTTCTAGAAGTATTATTTAGCTCGGTTAAAATTGAGATCGGTATGGCTCGTCCGATGATTCGAGTTCGGTAAATTTTCCTCGGGATTCGTGAGTTCAGAACTTTCTAGTCCGCATATTTCCGTAATGGTTCTGAACGTTAGAGTTTGGTGGATTTTTCTCGGGAAGGGGGTGTCGATTTGTTTCCTTCAATCTCAGAATTCGAGGAGTCGCGTGTCGATTCATCTCCTTCTGTCGCAGATTTCGAGGAGTCGTCATCATTACTATTTTCCTTATAAATAACGCCCGACCCTTCTTTCATTTTTCACTTTTTCCTTGTTTTCAAAAAGGTATTTTACTTTCTCTCTCTAGCGCTCTCCCTTCTCTCTAGATTTTATTTATTTTTCCGTTATCCGATCATCGCTTCCGCCGTGATTTCTCCGATTTGCTTGAAGATCTTCGAGTTCTTCATTTTGTTCCTCGTCAATTTCTTCTTTTCAATCGAGATGAATTCAAGAACTTCTTCTTCCTCTGTTAATGAACGAACTCCACCACTGAAGTTCCCCGATCTTGAGTTGTTTATCGACAGCTCCTATTCGAGCTCCACTACAAGAAAACACAGTTTTTGCGACCTCCAAAAGAGTCCCAAAATGGTCGCACAAACTGTATTTACGACTCATGTAAGACTATTAAAAGTGGTCGCAAATTTTTGGTCGCTAAATAAAGTAGTCGCATAATGATCACAAATTTACGACCACTTTTTGACTACATATTTTAGTCGTTAATAAGCAACTAAATTGACACTCAAAGTATTGGTCGTTTATTAACGACTATATAGTGACTACGTTATTTTTGCGACTCTTTTCAGATCCACTCAGGAGTCGTATTATCGAGACTAATTAAGAACGGTATTTTAGTCGTAGATTTGCGACTGACTCAGAAGTCGTTTTATCGAGACTAATTAAGGACGGTATTGTAGTCGTAGATTTGCGACTGTTTTAAGATGGTCTTAAAGTGGTCGCGAATTTTTGCGACTAATCTAAGACTACTTGTTAGCAAATCAGTCGCAAAAGCGTCGCGTATTAGCTACCAATTTGCCACTTTTTTGTTCTTTTCTTGTTGGTCGCAAATCAGGCTTGTCATGTTTGTCGCAGATCAATTCCTCCTGTACATTCAAATACAGAATCTAAAAAAAACTAAAATCAAAAAAATCATTCAAACATAGATTTTTTTATACAAAAACACTTACAATATCCAAAAGCAATATCCAAAAGCAATATTCAAAACAAACATTGATGAATCAACAAAAACAAAGCTAATAGTATTTTTAAGAGGGAGAGATTGAAGAACAGTTTGTGCCTGGTCTGATGGTTCCTGCGGTGGCTGGTACAGAGGCTGGTGTGGTGGTTGCTGCGGTGGCTGGTGTGGTGGTTGCTGCGGTGGCTGGGGTGGCTACTTGATAAGCCACAAACGATGCAAACGCGAGATCATTTTTCTTGAGGTACGCCTCCAAGCTTGAGATCCAAGATTGAGAAAGCTCCTCTTCACGTCGAGCATTTTCCGCTTCTTGTTCAGCGATCTTCTGATTTGCAGCTCGAAGTTCGTTTTGCATCTCTAAAATCGATGATGAAGAGCTTGCATAACTTTCTTTGCTTTTCCCGTTGTTGAACAACTCGCCAAGCTCGCCAAGTCCAAAAGCATTTCCTTTCTCATCTGTTTCTGTAGATTTGGAAAACAAAACACAAAAACACAAAATGAATCACAACCAATTCAATCACTCAATCATCAATCAACCAATTCAGCCAAAAAAAATGAACAGACAGAAAGAATTCAAGTTTTGTTTGCTGAACAGACATAACAAAATACACAGCAAACGGACATAAAACAGACTGAAAGAAATTGAGATTAAGAAAAACAGTTTACAATGCAAACTCAAAAAAACCAATGCAAATAGACAGAACACAGTATACACAGCAACAACCAGAACACAATATACAATGCAAACTCAAAAAAACCAATGCAAACAGACAGAACACATTATACACAACAACAAACAGAACCAATGCAAACTCAAAACCTCATGGAAACTAAAAAAAAAAACAGTATACAGAATCTAACATAACCATCGACCAAAAAAAACAAAAAATAAACCAGAAAACAGAAAACAGAAATTACCTTAAGAAAGATGACATTCTTTTCCTCAATGGTGAGGGTGCGATGAGTAGAATGCTGAGAAGAATTCTCTGAAGTTGCAGAACCATCGACCTCCATTTGTAACATCATCTCTTCGATGTTCTTGTCATAATTCTCAGCTACTTTTTTGGCCTTGTGATCAACAAAACTTCCATCTGCCCTTGTATGTGTTTTGATAAACACTTCTCCAAGCGAGACAGGACGCCCTAATGCTTCCTCCTATAACGATACAAAAACATATTAAAAAACTGAAATGCAATATATAAAATAAACTGAAAACGTTTTACCATTTCTTGTTTAATTTGCAGGTACGATTTCTGGCCGGATACGTGCTTGTGGGGACCAAGACCGCCACGGTCAGAGTTACGACACTGTGTCGCAGTAGAGCTCCTATCAATAGCATCCGGAGTGTCCCAATGAGCCCACATTTCAGCCCAAAGCGTCTCGCCAATCCAAGGTGGTCTCTCACCTTTGTGTTTAGATTGACTAACGATACCTTTCATCCTTTTTTTGGCTCTCTTCGAGAAGCCTGCTTCACCAGATCGGTAATCCCGCTATCCCAATTGTACTTTCGCTACACAATACAATAATGGTAAGTATCATTTTATATGTCACTTACAATGAAAACTATATAAAGACTCTTACCGCAAACGTTCTGAAGTATCTCTCTTGAATATCTATAGGGGTTTTGCGCCAGCTATAGTACGGACCATCAAACTTCCTCCGAAATATGCCAGCAATGACTCAATACAGTTTTCCTTTGTCTCGGTTAAACCTGTTAAATTAAAATCCACAAACAAAAAGCAGATTGTTTAGTCATAAACAATTACACAATTCACACTTAGCTGTAGTATCTTACATGAACCAGATTATTAAGAACTTTGAATTAGCTCACTAAACTAATGAGACATGAACTGTTAACACTAATAATAGAAATAAAACGCAAACTGCAGTTTTTTTGAAAAACAATTTTGAACTATCATACTCCATAGACTCGATCCAACAACAAACTGAAGCAATACTTGAAGATCTATCACACCAAAAACTAGACCTAACACAACTGAAGAGACAGAAACAACAACACATTGAATTAAATCAGTAAACCAGATTGGTTAAGAGACACGGAGAGACCTAGACTTCCATCTAAATCAGCGGATTCAATAATCTGAGCTGAGCCAATACTGATTCAAACCAGCAACTATCTATCAATCCAAGCAATACTATTTATTTCAATCAAAGCCTACAAATTCAAACCAGCAACTATCTATCAAGCAAATCAATCCAGCAACCACAATTTTATCAAAGGAAGACTTTACCATATGTTTTGAACGTCGGGAAGAGGATGTGGACTCAAAACTGTTAGATGTTCTCGGCCAGGAAGGGCCAAAAAATCATCTAACAGTTGTTGGTAGTCCGGTTGTTGCTCTGGATCATTAGGAGGAGGAGGATTATTCGGTATCTGGGATGCTCTAGGATCTGAACTTGCGGCAGTTGTTGTTGGGAAAACAGATAATGATGCAGTTGCTGCTGCTGAATGTGAAGAGAAGGAGCTTGTGACTGGGGATTAGAGGTTTGCGATTGTTGAATCGCGAATTCGGGCTGTACATTGGCTCCTTGCGGTTGTTGATTAGAGGTTTGCGGTTGTGTCGTCAGTGGATATTGGGCTGGAAGAGATGGTCTAGATGTCTGGGAATAGGATATTGTCGCATCAAAGGATCGGTTTGAGGCGTGAGAAGACGAGCCGTCACCGCGGCCTTTGCCGTCACCGCGGCTTTTGCCATCACCGCGGCCTTTGCCATCACCGCGGCCTTTGCCGGCACCGCGGCCTCTACTTGTCTTTCCCGTGCCAGGCATTAGCTTTGGAGATCGAGAGAGAGATATATTGGGAGAGGAGGATCGGATAGTGAGAGCGATTGAAAGAGATGGTTGCGGAGATTGAGAGAGATATGCGGCGATTGAGATATATGGGGTTTCGGAGATCGAAAGAGATGCTGATTTTTCGGAGATTGAGATCAGATATCGGAGATCGAAAGATATGCGGCGGCGATTGATAAATTTCTTAAGGGTTTTTCGGGGAATGGAAGATAAGAGAAAAAGAAGAGAAATAGTTTCATTTAGAGTTTCACGAAGCAGTCTCTAAAGAGTCGCGAAAGAGTCGCAAAATAAAAAAAGGAGGGATAAATTGCCGCTTGTTATTTCACCAAAAAAATATATAATTTGAGTTGGTCGCAAAATGGTCACAAAATGGACACAAGTAGCGACTGTTTAGTGACTCTTCTTTAACTTATACCCTAAACCCTAAACTCCTCCTAATGATCCAGCGCAACAAACTTCCTTTCTGCGTATTCTAATATAATTCTTTGACTAATCCTAACTCTAAATCTCTCTATTTAAACAGTAAACTAAGAAATACTGAAAATTTGTAAGAACTTATATAATACTAAATCATTTCATATAAAACTTATATGTATTTACTACATGTTATGAAAATATACAACCATAAGTTTAAAAATATTAGAATTTATATGTTTTTCTCTGTTATCATGAATCAGTGTATTTATAAGTTTAAATATATGTAAAATCGTACAAATTAACATATTTACAATTCTATATTGATGGTTTTTTGAAAAAAATAGAGGGTAGTTGCTAAACAGTAGCAAATCAGTCACATTTTCAGGTGTTGGTCAGGAAGTGGTCGCAAATTAGTGGGTATTTTAAGACTCTTTTGTGACTACTTAGAAAATTGTAGAAAAACTGTTTTCCAGAGTCTCGAACCGCAGAACTCTGAAACATAAGCTTGCTGTGTAACAAAAGTGCCATTACGATCATTCGGTATTTAAATACATTAACTATTTTATAAAGCCTCTTTTTGATTAATTAGAAAATTGTTGAAAAATTGTTTTCCCTGAGTCTCGAACCACAGACATGTGATCCACAATCTAGGTGTGTAACCAAAGTGCCATTACGATAATTCGTTATTTGTTAACATTTACTAATATATAAAGACTCTTTTGTAACAAAACATAGACAATAATTATACATGATAATTAATTTACAAAGTTATTATACATGAGAATTATACATGATAATTATATTACGAAACATACATGATAAATTGTTTTCTTACAAAATTTATTACAGATATATAAAGTAAAGTTTTATTCAAATTCCTCATCTTCATCATCAGAAGATGATAAATTAGAACGAAACTCGTCATCAGCTTCTTGGTCTTCGATTTCAAAATCAATTTCTTCATAAGGATGATTCCCCTCTACTAAACTATCAATTATGGTTTCATCAATCGTATCCGTGAGGCCATCATCAACTGTTTGCTGCAATATAATCACCTCTTTTTCGTTAAACTTTCCTTGAACACCTTGTCTTGGATTTACTTTGAGAACTGTGAGCCACACCTTCCGAGGTCGTTTAATGTATGGGTATGAAAGATAACAAACTTGATCAGCTTGAGATCATGTACATTAAGTAGGTGTAAAATTAGAAGTATACATATATACATATACACATACATATACATACTTAATTAAATTAAACAAAACTTACCTAAAATAAAAGGTTCGTAATTTTGATATCTCCTCGATGATAGCACATCGACAACGCCTCCTTCTCGCATTCTGGTGCCTTTGCCAATCGTAGGGTCAAACCATTCACAATAGAAAAGTGTGATTTTCAAATTTAGAAATCTTGGATACTCGAGCTCTATGATGTTTTCCATAGTCCCATAAAAATCATCCCCTTCAGATGTTTCAGAATAATTTTGTCCTCGCACCCATACTCCATAATTCATTGTTTTTTTCGTGAGTCCATGGTCTCGCGTGTGAAACAAATACCCTCTTGTAAAATACATGGGCCATGACTTGACTTTATTTTCAGGACCTTCCACTATTTCAATAACCCAAGGAGGAAATTTTTCTTGACTTTTCATTGTACTCACCTATATATGTATATGCAAATATATTAATTAAAAAATAAATTCATAAATATTCTTTAATAATCAATAGATGGATAGTAAATTAAATACGTACATATTGGCGAACACATATATGAAAATCTTCATCTCCTTTTGACTTCACCTCATCATCAGAGAGTTCCGGATATTCAAATCGAATATGCGCTTCCAACAATCTGATTTGCCAATTAACAAGAATAAGAAATATAAATTAATAAAAAAGTATAATTAAGTTAATGAGCCGTATATAAATACCTCTCAAGCGGTTGAAAATAGTCACAATTCCGCAAGACATATGCATGTGCGCATTTATAATCTTTCTCAGTTAACCAAAATTCACTACTCTGGCCACTTGGACGACCTACTTGAGTGAATATATCCGGTACATGTATAGGATATATGGGTACTTCACCTTCATCATACCTACTTGACCTGAGAAATATTAATATATATATTGACGAACAAAAATAGTCACCTTTATTTTAGCTCGTATAATTTAAAGCGAAAATTGAAATTAGTGTTCGGAGAAATATTCAACACCATACCTTCTTCTACGAGCTGTAGAAATGTGTGAAGCGAATTAGTGTTCTGAGAAATAAGATATCTCGTCATTTATGTATGATTGAACTATTGATCCCGCTGGATATCTTTTGTTCTTCGCCTGTCCTTTTAAACGTTTAAAAAACCTTTAGAAGGGATACATCCACATATATTGCACAGGACCACCAATCTCCGCTTCGTAAGGTAGGTGTATTGATAGGTGCTCCATCACATCAAAGAAAGAAGGTGGGAAGATTTTTTCCAAATTACACAAAATCATGACAATGTTATCCTTCAGAATTTTGAGGCGGGTTTGATCCAATGATCTACTACATAAGTCACGGAAAAATGCTCCAATCCCTACGACAATATTAAAATCATATAAATTATATATATATATATATATATATATATATATATATATATAAGTGAAACATATATGATAATATATATATATATATATATATATATATATATATATATATATATACATATACCTGATAATGCAAGGTGCACGTTCCGCGACAGAAGTTCTGCAAAGACAAACGGAAGCAATCGTTCCATAAATACATGGCCGTCGTGACTTTTCATTCCCGAGAGCTTTCCACCATTGATGTCTGCACAACTAGCTAAATTTGCTTCATAGCCATCGGGGAATCTAACCTCATTTTTGACCCATTGTAGTAATCTTTCTTTTGCTTTTGAAGTCAATCGCCAAATAGGAAATGGAGCTCTCCCTCGATCATCTACATGCAAATCTTTCCGAGAATAAAATTTTGCAATATCTAATCTTGACTTTAATGTATCTTTTGATCTGTCTTTAACATTCATAACAGTATACATGATGTTATCGAAAAAATTCTTCTCGATATGCATCACATCAAGATTGTGTCGTAGCGTCAGATCGGTCCAGTACGGTAGCTCCCAAAATATGCTTTCTTTATGCCAATTATGCCACTCTCCATAGCCGTCCACTTTATTTTCATGACCATTTCCACCGACTTCAGATGTTTTGGGTGGTTCTGCATGCCTTATACGCTCATATAAAACTTGTTCGCCAGTTAAAGATTGTGGTGGGTAGTCGTTCAATGCGTGCTTTCCCTTCAAAAAGTTTTTTTTATTCTTCCGTAACGAATGACTTGCAGGAAGAAATCTTCTGTGACAGTCAAACCAACATGTCTTCCTACCAGCCGGAAGATTAAAAGCATTTGTATCATCCATACAAATATGACACGATAGTCTTCCATGTGTCGTCAATCCCGGCAACATACCATATGCTAAAATCGCTTATAGTCCACATTAGAACAGCTTTCAGGTTGCAATTTTGATCTAATGACACATCATATGCCTCAACTCCGCTATACCATAACTCATTTAACTCATCGATCAATGGTTGGAGGAAAACATCAAGACTGGCTCGTGGATGATTTGGTCCCGAATTCAAAATCGTCAGGAACAAATACTCAGTATTCATGCACATATATTGCGGTAAGTTGTATGGAGTCATGATCACAGGCCACAACGAATGATTTTTTGACATACCAAAAGGATTAAAACCGTCAGTACATAACCCAAGATATACGTTTCGCTTTTCTTTTACGAACGCAGGATGAAAATATTGAAAATTCTTCCACTCCACCGCATCAGATGGATGACACATTACTCCGTCTTTTGAATCATGCTCAGCATGCCATCTCATCGATGATGTAGTCTTCTCTGATTGGTACATTCTATTCAATTCGTCAGTGATAGGTAAATACCACATATGACTAAACGGGATTTTATTTCGTCCCTCACTAGCCTTATATCTTGGTTTTGCACAGAACTTTCAATGCTCCAACTTCTCATCTTCTTTCTAAAAGATCATACAACTATCTATACATACATCAAATGTATGGTACGACAATCCTAGCTTTCGCATCAAAGTTTCTGTCTCGTAGTACGAACTAGGTGATTGATTTCCCTCTGGTAAAACCTCCGTAAACAATTCATACCAAGCGTCCATACAGCTTTCGTCCATATTATGGTCTGACTTAATGTTCATGAACCGAGCAGCCAAAGATAACTTCGACAGACCTTCACGACAACCAGCATAAAGTGAAGTATTTGTAGCATCTAACATGTCGTACAACCGTTTTGCCTCTTAGGTAGGTTCTTCATGAACATGATGATCATATCCTCTTTCATCATGTTCATGATGATGATTAAATGGCGTAGCACCATGAAATGCATGATTCATGAAATGCACCATGAAATGCATGAAATGCATCATTCACCATCCCAGCATATGCATTCCCCCCATCATATTTGTTGGTTGATGATTACCACTAGTATAATCTACATTAGTATAATGACTATTCGATCCTCCCCCAACCACATCATAATCTTCACCATGTTCACACCATACATAATATCCTGGCATAAATCATCTACTATGCAAATGCTTCGAAATTATATTTCCATGAAAAATTTTGGAATTTTTACATTTAATACAAGGACAGTGAAACCTACCTCCACTGCTTTGCGCTAGTGGTTGGCTATTAGCAAAATTCATGAACTGATCCACCCCCGCCAAGAATTCACTGGATATATGATTTGTGTGTGGATCGATCCTATTATACATCCACTCTCGTGATGAATTCCACATTTTTTTAGTTTTTGTGACTCACTCGAGTTATTTTTTTCTTTCTGTTATCCTTCGATGAATGTGTATGTCGAGCGAGGGGTGTGTTATATTTATATGCAAAATTTTGAGACTCTTTTCCGACTCTAAAATAGAGTCACAAAAGTTTGGTATACCAACTTATTTCACGTATTTTCCACGTTTTCTACCAACTTTTAGCGACCACTTTTTTCTTTAATTTTCCGTAGCAAATTGGTCGCAAATTTGCGACAACGTTTGCAACCAAATTTATCAATCTCAAATTTGGGACTACTTTTGCAACTACATTTATCTGTCGCAAATTTAGGACGATATTTACTAAACAGTCGCAAATAAGCGACTCTTTTCTGACTATTAAATTTTGTCGTTAATTTGTGACTCTTTTGCTTCTAATTTACAAACAGTCGCAAAAGAGTCGCAAATTCGTCTCACTTTCGTCGCAGCTTTTTGCGACAAAAAAAGAGTCGCAAAAAGTGGTCGCAAAAACTGTGTTTTTTTTGTAGTGCTCTCTGGGCAGGAGTTGATCAGGCGCAATTCTCAACGTGCTGGTGCCGGACCGAGCAGCCCAAGGGTTGTTATTGAAGTCCCTCATCTCGTTGATGAGGATGAGCCCGAAGAAGGGGTCGCTGAATCGCCTAATCAAGTTCGGGCGGATCGAGAGTTTGCAGCTCGGCTTGCAAAGGGTGACGATGCAACTCGCCCGGACGGTCATGATTCTTCGTCAGTAGTTCGTCCAGGCGATGAGGACGGTGTCCCTTTGATGGCGGCCCGGCGAGTGGTTGAAAGGCCTGCGAACATCGGGCCGTCTTGTTCTAAGATAGAGACGGTTCATGATACCTTGGAACGCTGCAACGCTCCGAACGATCTTCTTTTCAAGATTCTGAAGGTTGCCGATCGTCCGTGGGACGCCCCTGAAGGTTACATATGCGTTTATGAGGAGTATTTCAGAAGTTGCGGCCTTCAGTTTACTCTCCCGGAACTCTTTTATAAGTACTGCAAGAGGCGACATGTCGCGATAATAAACATTGTGGGTCTCCTTACTCTTTGGGAGGAGTGCGGTATTCCTATCATGGCCAAGATCTTCGAAAGGCTGTTTCGGGTGACTTTGTCGAAGGCAAGGACCTGGTTTTTATCGGCTAATGCGAAGCCGGAGTATGATCTTGTTACCGGGAATAAGCCGAGAAAGGTCAACAATTGGAACTCTCGGTACTTATATGTTAAGATTGACGAATTTTCTGTTGGGCGTCCGGACGGGAGCTACCGAACTCAGTGGAGGACTCCTATCGGTAGACATTGGTTTCTCGATCTCTATCTTTTACTTTGTTTTGCCTAAGTTATATTTTTCTTTTTTTGTTTTAAGATCGTCACGTACCGGGCATCCTTATCACCACACCTTTATTTACCTTTGTTCACGCGAAGCAGTTGAGTGGGGCTGGAAAAGCTCGGTGGCCTGAGGCATATCAGGAAAAACTCGACTTGAAAGCCAAGCGAGCCCTTAAAGGTAAGTGTCGAGAAATTCTCCTTCGTAGTCCGGTGATTTCTGTTCTGGTGACGATCTAGTCCGGATTTTTATAAATATATATATATATACTTTCCTTTCTTCTCTCTATAGTAAATCCTTCTCGCCGACGAAAAATGAAGCTCGATGACATCCCTGATCTATCCGCCGAGATGGACGGTGAAGAAGAGAACGTCGAAGTCCCGTCTGCTGCTCAGGATGGGCAAACTGCTGCAGATGTTGAAGTCATCGAAGAGCAGGTTCCGCGTGAGGAACCGGTTCTTGTCGAGAAGCGTACTTCTTCGGCAGATGTGGCGAAGATGAGGAGAAGGAAGAAAAAGGGGAAGAGGCCAGCTAAGCAAGCTTCCGAGGCCGGTACGGGTGATGCCGAACCTCAAAGTGTCGATCACGAGACGGTAGTCATATCGGACCGCTCTGCTGCGTCGAAGAGGCAGAGAACTTCTAGAGCCAGGGCCCATTCTGTCAGTTTCAGCTACGACAAGAACGAGCCAGTGACGTATGATACTGAGACTTGTGCCGATCTATATCGGCAATTAAATTTCAGCTCGGGGATGCTTCCGCCGATCGAGGATCTCTTCCAGTCCGATGCTTATAAAAAGTTGGCTCGGACTACTACTGAGGTAACAGAGTTTTCCTGAATTCGGATGATAACCTTCTTTTGTCCTAAGATTTCTTGTCGTGATGGTTGTTTTGTTTCTTTTTCTTCTTTAAATGGTGGCACAAACTAATGAGCTCGTTGGCACCTATGATCGCGAGCTCGATTCAGCCCATCTAAGGGCGTTGAAGACCGGTCTGCAGGCCGTGGAGCTCCGTGACCGATTTGTAGAGTAAGAGAGGACAAGGGCTGGTGACTTCGCGGTTGCTGAGCTGACGAGGAAGATCGCCGCGCTGAAGTCCTCTAAAGCCGAGCTTGCCAAGGAGAGGGATGCCCTTGCCCATACTTTGTTCAAGGAAACCTCCCGTCTGCGAGCCGTTCGAACTCAGCAGATCATGAAGAGGAAAGAGGTCATCGAGAAGTCCCAAGTTCGGCTTCAGAAGGTCCATAATCACTTGGCGGCCCTTGAGCGGGTTAAAAAACCGTTCCTTGCTGTTAATCAAGCCCAAGGGGTCCTCAACTTCTGCAGTAGCCTCGAGTTGAAGCACGGTGTCGTCGTCCCGCCATCTTGCATTGAGCGGCTCAAGAAAATCAAAGCCGCGAAGTTGGCTGAATATGAGTCGGTCGATCTCTGCGAACTAGCCGAGGGAAATCTGGTTGTATCACCTTTCACCGACCCGATTCACCCGGAGATCTCTCTTCCAATGGGCACTGAGGTACCGGCGGGCATTGATATGTTTGGTTCTAATCAAGCTGCTATGTCCGTTGACCGAGCTGACGCCATGCGGAATCAGAATGTTTAATCTATTTGCCTTGTAATTTTTTTGTGTTTTTACCCGACGAGGCTTATGACTCTACCTCTTGGACCGGAGTTCTATAGTCCGGTATCCGTTAATTTTTGTACGACCCCTTTTTTATATAATTATGATTATGACTTTCCTCAATCGTTTTTTTAGAATTTTGTCTTATCGAAGCTCGGTTTGTTTGAAATAGTAAATCTATACGAAATTCTCAAGTCTGTCGTACACAAAATTGTGGCGTAAACAGTACGGTCTTAGCCGGGGTGAAGAGGACGGACTTGATTCTACGATTTATTCAAAATCGGCGGCCTGTTTAACAGATCGGCTTATGCTTTGCGATTGTTGAGGAATCGGCTTAGGATTTCGCGATTGTTGAGAAATCGGCTTATAATTTCGCGATTGTTGAGCAATCGGCTTAGATTTTTGCGAGAAATGGCGTTCGGCTTTACCCGTGGAGCTCGGCAAAAGAGTACGTGAACAGCTCGTCTTAAGATATTCCAAGGTTTTCTCAGATCGAATCCGAGTGTGCGAGACAGTCTCGGCTTATTTAGCTCGAATGGTCTAAGAAAAGGTTAAATGCGAGACTGGTCTCGGCTTTATACATGGAAGGTGTTTTATCCATAGCACCATGAGGATGCATGCTAGCAATAGCTCGACTTAGTTTGATTTTATCGATCGTCTGGCCAGTAGGTCGATGTGGGAACCGTGATGGTTGGTAGCGAACTTTTGGAGTTTGGCGGACTTTTAAAAATTTGCCTTTTGTGGATACGAATTTTTATAATTCGGCGAACTGTTTAAAGTTCGGCTTTCGACAAATACAATTTTTTTGAATTCGGCGAACTGTTTGAAGTTCGGTTTTTTGATGAATACGAATTTTTAGATCTCGGCGAACTGTTTAAATTTCGGTTTTTTGTTAAAGTAACAGCTAAACCCAAGGAGGGCTGCCTACGTACCCTCGAAAGAGGGATCAAGCCATTCGTAGTTCTCATTACATCTTTGTTGAAATCGAGCATAAGGGGGGCTCGGTGATCCTTTTTTTGGGCCCTTCTAGTAGTAGTAGCGTTTGAGATTCATCGAGTTCCATGATCGCGTGATCGGTGTTCCGTCCAACTTCATGAGTTCGTACATGAGTTCGTATACTATGGGCTTGATGACCCTCATGATTTGATAGGGTCCTTCCCAGTTAGTGCCGAGCTTTCCTACGTTCTTCTCTTCGGTGCCTTCGAAGAATTTCGTAAGACGAGATCGCCATCTCCAAAGTGGCGTCCGCGAACCTTTTTGTTATAGTAGCGTGCTGCCAGGTTTTGATAGTTTTTGATGCGAAGCAAAGCTTGATCGCGTTGCTCTCCGAGTGCGTCGAGGTTGTAGAGCATGATTTCGTCGTTTAGACCAGGATTTTCCACGAGCATTGTCCTGCGTATTGTTGGAATGTTTAGTTCGGCGGGACAGAGAGCTTCAACGCCGTAAGCCAGGTAGAAAGGGGATTGTCCGGTTGATTGTCTCGGAATGGTGCGATAAGACCATAAGACTCCATCAAGTTCGTCGGCCCATCGACCTTTTCTGATATCCAAGCATTTTTTGAGTCGGTCGATGATGGTTTTGTTTGTTGATTCGGCCTGGCTGTTGCTTTTAGTGTATCTCGGCGTGGAGAAACTTAGTCGGATTTTCCACTAGGCATAGAAATCGCCGAATAATGTTGAGATAAATTGCGGCCCGTTATCGGTGACGATCTCATACGAGACTCTGTGCCGACATATGATATTTTTCCAGACGAACTTCTTGACACAGAGAGCATGGATTTCAGGGTATGACTCGGCTTCGACCCATTTGGTGAAGTAGTCCATCATAACGAGGATGAACTTTTTCTGTGTAGTGGAACGTCGTAGAGGACCGATTATGTCTATTCCCCAGCGCATGAACGGGTATGGGGTTGTTGATGTGGTTAGCAGTTCGGTTGGGAGATGTATCATCGAGCCGTGCTGTTAGAGGTTGATTTAACACTCCCCCGGTTTAACCCGGTTTGAGTTTAAATCAGCACAATAATCGACTTCAATGGCCATCAAGACCGATCTACGAAATAAAAGGAAGTTTCCTTTTAATTGATAAAAAGAAGACTTCCTTTTATTGGAAAAAGGCAAATCCCGAGAAGAAATGAGATTATCGTTATCGGTTTAAAGGAAAAATGACAATTGCCAATACAAAGTCAAGAAGGAAAAGGAAGAGCTAACGACTTCAAGACTTATAAATAGGGGAGCCCCCTATTCATAATGACCATCTCACAATCTCTCAGTCTAGAACTTAGACAGAAACTTCTTTTGTAACAAGAACTACGTTTTGGCTTGATCCCTTCAAAGGGTACGTAGGCAGCCTTCAACGGAACATCTATAAATCTAATAAAAATAATTCTCCTAAACCCTAAACTGAATTCGCCAATCTACGATATGTGCGAATTCTGGTTTTTTCAATTGGCGCTAGAAGGAGGGGCCAAGAAAAATCTGGTGTTTATGGAGAATTATTTTTAAACCCTAGAAATCCGAAACTCGAAGACGACGTGAACGCCTCGTCATATTTATCGATTAAAGATCAATAATTCTCCGATCTACTCAACAACAGCTCATTTTCAAAAAAAAAAAAAGGGCACGACGCCATCTCTGTTTTCTCGAGAAGCTATCTCCGTTGCGAAAACCACTCATCTTCTCCGATCATAACACAACCATGATCACAGTCATAATTCCACCACCATTCGAGCTTGCCGGAGGTCCGCCATCACCACTACCGATCTTCATCTTCTTCGCTGCGAACACTGAACGTGAGTAGAGGGAAAAGCCGCAAGCAGCACCACCTCCGTCCACAACATCCTTCGCCGACCACCATCTCGGATATGTTCCCCTGTTCTGATCTCGACATCACTCATCATCACACGTCGGAAATCCGCCATCGCTCAAGCTTCCCGGAGCTCCGCCATGACCGCCGCTGCTTATCGCCGCCCCTGCAACAAAACCTAACTAACGTAAGAAGGAAATCAGATCTTCTTCTTCAGTTGGGCTTGAACATATTTTTGGCCCAAATGGATATTACGATGCTAAAGCACATCTTCTGGTCCAAAAATGATGTTAAGACTCGAGCCCATATCCCAATCTTCATGATCTCCGAGTTCCCTAAAATTCTCGGCTTCGACCCATTTGATGAAGTAGTCCGTCATGACGAGGATGAACTTTTTATGTGTAGTGGAACGTCGTAGAGGACCGATTATGTCCATTCCCCAGCGCATGAACGGGTATGGGGTTGTTGATGTGGTTAGAAGTTCGGTTGGTAGATGTATCATCGAGCCATGCTGTTAGAGGGGGATTTAGCACTCCCCCGGTTTAACCCGGTTTGAGTTTAAATCATCCCAACAATCGACTTCAATGCCCATCAAGACCGATCTACAAAATAAAAGGAAGTTTCATTTTATTTGATAAAAAGAAGATTTCCTTTTATTGGAAAAAGACAAATCCCGAGAAGAAAGGAGATTATCCTTATCAGTTTAAAGGAAAAATGATAATTGCCAATACAAAGTCAAGAAGGAAAAGGAAGAGCTAAGGAATTCAAGACTTATAAATAAGGGAGCCCCCTATTCATAATGACCATCTCACAATCTATCAGTCTAGAACTTAGACATAAACTTCTTTTGTAACAAGAACTATGTTTTGGCTTGATCCCTTCAAAGGGTACGTAGGCAGCCTTCAACGGCATATCTATAAATCTAATAAAAATAATTCTCCTAAACCCTTAACTGAATTCGCCAATTTACGATATGTGCGAATTCTGGTTCTTTCATGTGCCTTTAACATTTTTCGCACTTGGCTACGAATTTATCACAATCTGCTTGCATGGTTGGCCAGTAGTAGCTCGCCTTTTTTATCTTTAGGGCCAAGGAGTGTGCTTCGGCATGGTTTCCACCATCGCCTTCGTGTAACGTTTTCATGACCTCGTGAATGTCGTCGCCGGATACGCATTTGAGAAGGACGCCTACATCACTCCAACGGAATAGTCCATCGCGGATAAGTATGTATCGAGCAGCTCGCATTTTGAGTCGTCGGGCTGCCCATCTGTCGGCTGGGACTATCACGTCGAGGATATACATTTTGATTTCTTGTGTCCAGTCAGTGGGCGTACGCTCGCTTAAGGGTTGGATGTTTATTGGCGCTTGAAGGCCCTCTGATGGTTCCTCGGTTTCATCGTTAGAATGGTTTTGTGTTGGCTCAACGATGTGTTCGATTTTGTTGTTGTGTTCGAGCTCGGCGTCTGTTATCTGCGTTTGCCTTTGTCTTCGTGGGATGGGCTCGGCTGCGGGGTAATCTTCGTAATTATGCATGCGAGTGGTGATATTGCATTCCTCTATCTTTCCAATGCTCGGCACATGTATACTTTCGACTGGTATCGTCCTTTTGAGATGAGGATCCGAACTTGATGCCAGCGCGGCAAGTGCGTCGGCCGGAGCATTTTCCCCCCTTGGAATTTTGGTGAGATCAAAGTATTCGAACTCGGTGGCGAGTTTTTTCACGAGTTTGAGGTATGCGTCCATTCAATCATTTTTTGCATCATACTCTCCGCTGAATTGGCTGGCGACGAGCTGTGAGTCGCAATAGGCATGTATGCGAGTTGCGACGATGGCCTTGGCTAAGCGGAGTCCGGCGAGTAATGCTTTATACTCTGCTTCGTTGTTTGACCCGTTGAACGCCAGGCGGAATGATTGTTCCAAGATTTCTCTGGTTGGAGACTGAAGTAGTATGGCTACTCCCGACCCTCGATGGGATGATGATCCGTCCACGTGGAGGATCCATTGTTCGGTAGCAGTGATGTCCGTATCGAATAACTCATGTGGTATCTCGATAAGAAAATCGGCGAGGACTTGCGACTTGAGGCTTATCCGATTCTTATAATTGATATCATATTCGCTGAGCTTGATCGCCTACTTGGCCAGTCAAACCGGATTGACTTGGACTGTGCAAGATAGTTCGGATTGGCTGTTGGTTAAGATGGTGATATAATGTGATTCAAAATACGGTATAAGTTTTCGAGCGGCAATGACGACGGAGAGAGCAAGTTTTTCGAGGGTTGGATATCGGCTCTCAGCGCCATCCATCGATTTGCTTATGTAGAAGATCGGCTTTTGTTTGCCTCTATCTTCCTAAACAAGAACTCCGCTGACCTCCGAGGTTGAGATTGAGATGTAAAGGTATAGAGTTTCTCCGTCCTCGGGTTTGGCTAAGATCGGTGGAGTGGACAGGTACTCCTTGAGTTGTTTGAACGCTTCTTCGCATTGGTCGTCCCATTCCAGGTTCTTGTTACCGCGCAGCAGCTGATAGAAGGGGAGACACTTGTCGGTGGATCGTGAGATGAACCTGTTAAGTGCGGCTATGCGGCCGGTTAACCGTTGGACTTCTCTTTTTGTTGTTGGGGATGGGAGATCTAGGACTGCGGAGATCTGTTTAGGATTAGCCTCGATTCCTCTTTGAGTGACGATATATCTGAGGAACTGTCCTGATGTTACTTCGAACGTACATTTAGTTGGATTGAGCTTCATGTCGTACTCGTTTAATATGTCGAAACACATGTTGAGATGTCTGATATGATCCATAGAGACAAGTGATTTCACGAGCATATCGTCGATGTAAACTTCCATGGTTTTGTCGAGCTGGCTAGCGAACATGCGGTTGACAAGTCTTTGGTATGTTGCTCCGGCGTTCTTCAGGCCGAATGGCATGACTTTGTAGCAGTAGATACCCGATCGGTAATGAAAGAGGTTTTCTTGCGATCGCCTAGATGCATGAGTATCTGGTTATAGCCCGAGAACGCATCCATCAAAGAGAGGAGTTCGTTCCCTGCTGTAGCTTCGACGAGTTTATCGATGTGTGGGAGTGGGAAGCTGTCTTTTGGGCAAGCTTTGTTGAGATCGGTAAAATCGACGCATATTCTCCCCTTTCCGTTTTTCTTTTTAACGACGAATGGGTTTGCCAGCCAGTCTGGATATCAAACTTCCGTAATCGATACTGCTCCAAGTAACCGTTCGACCTCGTCGTTGATAGCCTGGGCCTTCTCGGGTCCGAGTTTGCGCTGCTTCCGCTTGATCGATTTGAAGGTGGAATCGATGTTGAGCTTGTGACTTGTGATTTTTGGGTCGATCCCGGGCATGTCGTTGATTGACCAGGCGAAGGTTGATACGTTCTTTTTGAGAAAGCGGACTAGATCATACTTGATCTCTTCGTCGAGTACGGCTCCGATTCCGACACATCTGTCAAGGTTGAGTTCGTCGATGTTGACTTGAATCATTGTTTCTCGTCTTGGCAGATCGGGATTGTTAACGGTTTTCTTTGTGTCGATTATGCATGTTCGGGGTGTTGTACTCAACTTGCATTCGTTGATGTAGCAAGTTCGGGACATCACTTGATCGCCTCACATAGTGTATACTCCGGATGGTGTCGAGAATTTTAGGCATTGATGATAAGTCGAGACGATGGCCTTCATCATGTATATCCATGGTGTTCCAAGTAGGACGTTGTAGATGGCGGGTTTATCCAGGAATAGGAATTTGACCATCTGCACGACCCCGCCGATGTAAAAGGGGATTTTTACAGTTCCAGCTGTCATGGTTTGTTCGCTTGTAAACCCTGTTAGTAGTTCGATGGTCGGCTTGATTTGAGCGTCTGGGAAGTCCATGTTTCCAAGTGTTTCCCTGAATATTACGTTAACCGAACTTCTGGTGTCAGCGATGACTCGTCCGACGGCGACGTCTCCGAATAGTATTTCGACGACTATCGGGTCGTTATGCGGCATGTGTAGCCCTTCAGTGTCGGCTTCAGAGAAGGTGATCGGCACTCCACTTGTTGTAGCTCTGTTTTCTCGTTGTGCGGCCAATGCTTTTCTACTGTACTCTTTAATTGCCTGAATGGAATAGTTACAGGATTCCAGTGCTCCCATGATCATGTTGACGCATTTCCGAACTTGTGGGTATGTTGGTTTTCCGTTTGCTCCTCCCGATCGTGTTTCTGTTGACCTATGTCGGCAGCGTTTATCGGTTGTTCGGTATTTTTGCTAAGTTTGTCGTTGTCACGACGTCGTTTTCCGTTGTTGCTGCGGCGTGGTCTGCTCGTAGGCCAGAACGCTCCTTCTACCGGGACCTCCGCTTTCTTGTATTTCATCAGTAAAAAATCCTGGAGATGTCGGCAGTCTTCGGTGGTATGGCCCTCTCGATTGTGAAAGTGGCAGAACGGTCCGGACTCCTTGTCGGATTCTTTTGAGTCGTCTGATCGGATCCATGTGTTCCAGTTTTGTTGTGTTTGGACGGCATTGACCGGTTGCCTCGGAGGGGCGTATTGCTTTTCCTTGACGAGAAGTTACTTTGGGGGAGCATACTGCTTATCCTTTGCGGCTTCCTCTTCTTGCTCAAGGATGTAGATGTGCGACTTTTGTAGGATATCTTCCAAGGATTTTGTCTAGTTTCGTTTTTTTTTTTTTTTGTGAAAGTCGGACCGATACCAGGTTGCTTTGTAAAGGGCCTATATCGTGGCTTCGTCGTCGATTGTGCAATGAGATACCACCTCTTTGAAGCGGTTCATGAAACTGCGTAGAGGTTCGTCGCTTTTTTGCTCGAGTGCCCAGAGGTCGGCATTCCTTGTTTTTTGTTTCATGAACATGGTAAAGCGTTTGAGGAACTTCGTTGTAAGCTCGTTGTAGTTGTTGATCGAGTTCGCGTCGAGTTGGGAGAGCCAGTTGAGTGCGGTTACGCAAAGATTTTCCACGAACAGCTGACACATGGATGCGTCTTTTTCTTCCTTGTTAAAGAAGCGGAATCGGTTCATCATGATTACGAACGAGGTCAGGAAGTGACACGGGTCAGTATGTCCGTCGTATGGGGTAATCTTAACTCTTTTCAGGCGCCGGACTGGAGTATTGATGACCTGATCGGTGAACGGTGTCTTTTGTGTCTTTTGGACAACTCGATCGATCTATGATGCTGAGCTCGTAGCTTGATGGATTTTGGGTCGGTTATCTTGGAGCTGAGCTCAGACATTTTCAAACTCTAGGCCTATGGATGTTTGATCAGTGATAAGGGTTCCCAGATTGGCCGTGGATCTTCTCGTCGGTAAGTCTACCGTGTTTGGATTTTGGGCACCGTTAAGCTCGGGCAAAAGGTTCCGACGAAGATCGTTTTCAGGGGTGATCGGGTTTTGGTCTAATATCCCGATCCGGTTTCTGAGTTCGGCTTGTGAGGCTAGCAAAGACTGGAACCGCTCTTCGTTCCTCTTGGAGATTTCCGCGAGTTGAACTAGCATGGCCTCTAGGAGCGTGGTTGGATCGGCTAATGTCGGAGCTGTTGGCGTGGTCGCCGGAGGGTTCGGCGGACTGTCTTCATCGGTAGGTAAGTTTGGATGGTTTCCTCCGGTTGGTAACAGACCGGTATCCTTTGGGATGGTCACGTCGTTTATCTGATCGACGTCGTCGACGATGATTGCTGGGGTTTCTAACGGGTTCGTCATTGCCGAACTCAATCAATCGAGATCTCAAAGTTTATGTTTTTATTCTCTCCCCACAGACGGCGCCAATTTTTGATTAGTAAATAACACAAGGAGTTTTACACAGAGAACTTTGGTCGGAAACTCGTTTTATTGATTGAATTCGGCGTTACAACAGAGTTTCGATGAAAAATGACTAAGGAGACTAAAGAATTTGAGATCGGTGCTTGATGAATCTCTCTCTGTTCTTCTGTCTCTCAGATGATTGTGGATGCCCTTCTTCGATTATTCCTCCTCCTTATTTATAGGTTTTTAAGTCGGTTTTTTTGAGAGAATATTCCCCTTTTCCAAGATCAATTAGGAAATGAAATATTCAGAATCCCCTCCGAGATAAGGAAATCTTCCGTATATCTCGGAGGCCGGTTCTCCCTCGTTATATCGGGCTGGGCCTTTGTTGGGCCGTTAAGTTCAGTAATGAAAATGGGCGAGCTTGTCTTTGGGCTTTTAGAGTTCGGCCCGTCAATTCGAAGTCCGTCTTCTTTTTATCCGAATTATCGTAGACCGGTACCGATCTCGGTTTGAACCGAGTTAAATCGAGGGGTGCTAAATCCCCCTCTAACACCGTTGATAGCCACCATGGTTCCCAATGTATTGCACTTCCTCTTGGTTACTCAAATCCACCATATATTCTTGGGACCCTTGATGACCCTCACAATCACCAACAAAGTGAATCGATTTCTTAGAAGCAGTGAGAAGCTTGTCAATCATAGTGGCTTGCTTATCAAACTTCTCATTGAGAGCTTTCATGTATGTGGTTCGTCTTTCCTCCTCAAAGTCACTTGTAGTCCTTGTAGACGATCGTACTCATCACTATAGGTTCCATCGCTTTGGGCAAGGTTCTCTACAAACTCCATTATTTCATTAACTTCTTTAGCCAAGCAATTACCATTGGAAGCGGTGTCTAGAAACATTCTTATCTTTGGAAGCGCTCCACGGCAGAGTGTACTCAATAGAGATGCGTCATTGAATCCATGATGAGGACATTGCCTGGTGTAACTCCTAAACCTTTCCCACGCCTCATTGGAGCGTTGAGTGAAGCTCGAGATCTCATTTCTTAGCTTGGCCGTCCTTGAAGGTGAGAAGAATTTGGCAAGGAAAGCCCTCTTGCATTCATCCCATGTAGTGATAGACCCTTGAGGCAAATTTTTCTCCCATTGGCGTGCCTTGTCCCCAAGAGAGAACGGGAACAATCGTAACTTGAAGCCATCCTCGGAAACACCGTTCATCTTTGTCAATCCACAAATCCGGTGAAGTGATCCTGGTGATCAAGTGGATCTTCCACCGCTAAGCCATGGAACTTGTTGCTTTGCACCATGTAGATGAAGCTAGCTTTGACTTCAAAGTTGTTGTACTCAACCGGTGATGCTTGAATTCCTTGGCGGTTGGCATGAGCATTGGCGGCATCACCCGCTCCAACAATGTTTTGAGCTCGTTGAGGGTGGTTTTGAGCTCTAACATTATGGGTGGGTGGTGGTGGGTGTGCTTGAGCTTGTGAGTTTCCATTTCCACCATTAGCTCCGTGGTTTCCATTACCACCATTTCCTTGTTGTTTCGCAAAAGAAACGTTCTCATTGAAGTTACCAACTGGAGGTTCTTAAACGTTGTTCATACCCAACCTCTCGATGTGTTGAGCTCGTCTTCTTTCTCTCCTTTCTCTACGTCCACGTTCCAATAGATGTATGTCGTCGATTGGCTCAACAAGGTTGTGTCCAGTTCTAGCCCTTGTGTTCATACACCTCTATGAAAAAAGAAGACTAGAGAGAGAGATTAGCAAACAAAGAAAATAAAAACTTAATCTTAAAAAAAAACTAAATCATATTGACTAAACTAGAACACAACTAGCAACGGCGCGAATTGATAAGTAGGATTTTACTTATGAATCAATCCTAAATACTCATGTCATTGTAGTATTTTAGGTGTCAATCCAATTGGGGTTTAGTTCAATGCAACAAGAATGCAAGATAATCTTTAAGTCAAGCTAACGAAGAGGGTTTGATGATTTAATCTAGCAACCAAATTCAAATTTAAGCAAGTAAACAAGCAAACAAGACTACATAGCTTAAACGAGATTAATAACTTAATAAAGGCAAGCTCTTGGATGAGGTTATGGACTTCGGAGAGTTCTATGATTAACCTATGATGTCTACACAAACAATCAAACATGTTTTCCTTAGCCTAGAACACTTAAACAAGACTAATCTACTTTCATGGTCTTAATCACTTTGCTAATCAATTAATCAAGAAAAAATTCCCATTTGTGAAAATTTAACTAACAAGCATGAATATCAAGTTCTAATGGCCATAATACTCTTTAGACAACTAATCCCTTAGGCTAAACAAGTAAAATCTCATCTTATTTAGTTCTTGGGGGAATTTCATCGAACACCTTCTGTGCATGAAATTCTCTATGATCTAGATTAGCTTTCCCAAGCCTAATCTATCATTATGAACCCTAAATAAGAGAGGAAACATGTAATTTAATCACTAGAAATCATAGATCAAACAAGAAAACTCATAATCAACCTCATCCATGAGCCCTAAAAGAACATACTCACTAAACATGGAGAAACCCTCAAATCCCATAATGAAGATGATTGAATCCATGATTAGAGATTAGAAAGATTAAAATAAAAGAAAGATTAGATAGATTAAGAAGAATTAAACCTAAGATTGCATTAAAATCAAAAGGTCTCTTCCAAAAATCAAAGAACAAAATAAAAGCGAGGTTTTTTTGCCTTAGGAAAACTTAGGGAATAAGACTTAGAATTAAAATAGGGTTTTTTTGCTACTTACGAAAGTTGTTGGGCGGACCGGGTCAACCCGGGATAAACCGGGTGTTGACCCGGCCGAAACTGGACCTAAACTTTTACACCGGGCGGCGGCGGTCTGGTATGGCATGTCTTCGGCGAGAACATTCACGCCGGGCGGTGGCAGGCCGGTATGGGTGGCCGGTATTCCCCCTGGTCAAGGTTGGGTTTGACACCGGACGGGCACACCGGACGAAGCTGGGCCGGTTCTAGACGTCCTAAAGCTTCATGCCGGACGAACGTAGGCCGGTGCTGCGGGCCAGTATTCTCCCTGTCCGAATGCTGTGCAAGGACCAGACAGTCACACAGGGTGACATGTACAACAAGCCAGTGTGGTTCTGCTTGAAGCTTCAGTACCGGACGGCCGACGAGGGGTATGACGGGCCGGTGTGATGGTCTTGCGGCCATACGGATATACCTTCGGTACAACCGCGATATCTCCTCGAATACATGTCCGAATGGTCGTCTAACGCATTGGGCTACAACTTTCATGAGGACTATTGAAGCTGAATCAGATCGGAAATCCTTCGTTCTGCCAGTTTTTTCAGACGCCTCGGATGAGCTTTTCCTTTTCTTATGCTCCATCACTCCAAATATTCCCAAAATGCCTCCAAGGTACCTAAACACACTCCAAAACATGCAATACTCTCTAGGACCTAGTGCTCACTAGCTAAACTCTAAATTGGACCAAAACACTAAGAAAAACTAAGATTATGCATGCATGTGACTCAAAACACTAAGTAGAATGCATGCTAACATAAGTAGGATATGAGAATATCAAGCTTTTTGGGACATGCATGCTTTATAGACGATTCATAAAAGACTTCTCCAAGATAGCAAGACCTCTCAATAGGCTTATATGTAAGGAGACCGCTTTTGTGTTTGATGAAGAATGCCTCAATGCATTTTTGGAGATCAAGAAGGCGCTTGTGAGTGCACCAATAGTCCAAGTACCGGATTGAGAGTTGCCCTTTGAGATCATGTGCGATGCAAGTAATTACGCGGTTGGAGCGGTCCTTGGCCTAAAGAAGGATAAGAAGCTCAACGTGATCTACTATGCTAGTAGAACGCTTGATGACACACAAGGGATATATACAACCACGAAAAAAGAGCTCATAGCGGTTGTGTTTGCATTTGAAAAGTTTAGATCCTATTTGGTTGGCTAAAAGATCATAGTCTACACGGATCATGCCGCACTAAGACACATCTACGCCAAGAAGGACACCAAATCGCGATTTCTAAGATGGATCTTGCTTCTCCAAGAGTTCGACATAGAGATCATTGACATGAAAGGCGTCGAGAATGGAGTGGCGAATCACTTGTCAAGAATGCGAATTGAGGATCTCATTCTGATAAAATGACTCTCTTCTCGAATAGAGTCTTATGTTGATCGGTATCTTGAACAATGGTTATGAAGCGGTAACAGTTCTTTAAGAAGCCAAGAGTTTGGAAGACGGGAAGTTGCCTTGGTATGCAGACTTTGTTAACTATTTGGCTTGCAGGAGAGAACCGCCAAGGTTGGAAGGATACAAGCAAAAAAATTCTTCCATGATGTCACCCGGTTCTATTGGGATGAACCGTTTCTCTACAAGTTGTGCTCGGATAGCCTATACCGAAGATGGGTACCGGAAGTGATGTGATACTAAGCAGCATCAAGAAGAAGCCACCTGAATCGGAGCTTGTAGCGGAGCATGAACGTGTTGGACAACTTGTAGCCGAAGGAGAGCATCTCATGATCAAAGAAGGCATTGGTGATTGATATGATCATGGACACGAAGGCATTGGATGAGGTTCAAGAAGACACAATGATCATTCCCGCAGGCCCCATCACCCGGACCAAGACACGGAAGCTAGCTAGAGCGGTTCGAAACTTACTTACGAATTTCCGGATCGAGGAGGATCAACTTACGCACCCAGTCCTCACCTCAATATCTTTGAATTCTTCTTGTGGTTTGGCCGTTTTTGTAAGTTGTGTTGTACTCTTTTTCCTGTATACGGTTTTGTCCCAATGGGTTTTCCGTATAGAGGTTTTAACGAGGCAACCGGCTTACACCGTCTAACGGTCCGATCTCTCGAGAATTCCGCGGGGGGATTTTTCCGAGGGAATTTTCTGAATGATTATTTCCGAGGGACTTTTCCGAGGAACTATCCCGAGGGGATATGTCCGAGGGGATTTTTCTGTGGAATCCCAAAAGTCAGTCAAACCTTCATTTATTTTTGTTGTATTTTCGAGATGTGTTTTTTCCAACACATTTTCTCTTTATCTTCTCCCATCACTCATTGTCGAAAAACATACAATAATTTTATCAAAATATTTCAGAGTTTTGTTACTCTTTTCTCTCGATTTCTTTGAAGGTTATTCATCGAAATTATTTTCGGTTTATCGAGTGTATTCCGCAACACTTCGACGCAGCCATCCATCCGATCGTTTGTAGGTATTTTTCTCGTGACAAGGGGCACAAAGATTTTCGGGTTAATCCCCACGCTTTGTCATCCTTCTCCACGGATCCCTCAAGCATCGAAGCCACCTCCTTGTTTCAATTCGTTCATCGACGATTGGGCCTAAGGATCTCGAGGGTTACTCGTGCCTTAGCATCTCTCGGCGTGGATTCCTTGAAGTCTAGGAATTATCCAACCTTCACTGTACGATGAGCAAGCCGGTCCTTAGTCGATTTGTATCAAGTGGTATCAGAGACACTTGCTCTTAAAAAATCGGTGAGATCTATCCATTCTACCCCTTCATCTTCTATCGATTTTTTTGGTTTTTTTTTGTTTTCCTTAATTAAATTAAAATCTTATCAAAAAAAAATTATAGATCTGTAGAGTAGATTTAAAAGCATAATTTTTAAAATTCAAAAAAAAAAATCGTTTTTGTTGAATTTTGAAAAGTTTGTGATTTGTGAGAACTTCAGAATTGTGCATACACTGAAAAGTTTGTTTAATTTTTTGCGAGGAACAAAATGTCGGATGAAAGAAAAACTGGTACTTCACGGTCGAAAAGAGAACAAGATGCCATAAATCAATTACTAAATGAGATGATGGATCGCATGGACACTCTCGAGGGGAGGACGCCGAGAAAGGAGGAGCTTGATTCCGCATCTATTTATGACGAATATGATGAGGATGAGCTTGATTCCGCACCTATCTATGACGATGATGAGGAATATGCGGTTGAGGGAGAGCTACTTGTAGCTAGGCGAGTTCTTATGTCTCAAGAGAAGGTCGTAGAAGATGAGCAAAGGAAGAAAGAAAGCACTGTGAGTGAACCCCCAAACACTAATCACCCAAAAGAGAGTCTGAGAGAAACCAAGCAAAAGGCCTTTGAGAGCAATCACGTGAGAAATTCAAACTCTCTTGTGAGGAAAGGTGACGTTCACTACAAGAAAACCTGGTTATTGCGACTACAATAGCAGTCGCAAAGTAGTCGTAAAATCCATTTTTACGACTACTTTGCGACTAAATGTAGTTGTAGGAAATTTTTCGTCGTAAAAACATATAGTCGTTATATAGTCGTAATTTTACGATTAATTTACGGCCAAATAACGACTGCTCATTGTAGTCGTAAATTCGTCGTAAAGTATTTGGACGTACTTTAGTCGTAGTATAGTAGTAAAATACACAGACGTAATTTAGTCGGTAAAAGTTACGACTATTTACCGACGATATAATTAAAGATTTAACGACTAAATAACGACGAAATTATGTTAAAGTATTCGAATTGTTAAACTTTTAACGACCAATTAGCGACTAAATACCGACTATTTTTGTGATTTTTACGACCAAATTGCGACTACGTTTGTAAATATAAAATCAGAATGGGTAATTGTTTCAATGATAATTCGTTTGATTTGAAATCTTGTTTGTGTAAATGAATTTGTTTGTAAACGAAAAACAAACTAGAAGTACTAATTAAGCTAAATATTTACAATACCGAATGTTGAAGTACATTTACAAAAGGAAACTCCTATACTTAAGGAGTTTTGACAAAAACCAACATTTAACAAGTTCATGTTGCAAAAGACCTAAGGCTACCAAATAGAAAACAACCTAAGGATCAGAGGTACCAAACGCCTCTGTTGTTGCTTGATCAGTTGGTGTAGTAGCAGCTTCATGAGACAAGAAGTCAACATACCTTGGATTGAGTCTGAGGAACTTTTCCATCATAGAAAACTGCCGAAACTTGGTTTGTTGATCAGCCTCTAGTCGAGCGTTCTTGGCGGCTTGGTCTTCTAGCAATTTCTGAGTTGCCACAAGTTGATCTTGAAACGATTGAAAGGAAGAAGAACTTGCAGCGTGGTTCTGCTTTCCAGTCACAAGAGCATTGGCGAGACTTCCTATTCCATATGGTGTTCCTCTTGAATCTTTTTCTGTTGACAGCAAAAGTTAAAAAAAAAATTGAAGGTTAACATATATGGGTTTAGATCACAGGTAAACAAAACAGAGCATGAAATTTTTCACCTGAAGAAAGATCTCGTTGTCCTTCTCTGTGGTAAGATCTCGATTACCATCTTCAGACTGAAACTCAGAGAGCTTAGCTTTCACATTCTGCTCATAGGTTTTCGCAACCTTTGCTGCCTTCCGATCAACTAAAACACCAATCGGTCTTGTGTGAATTCTGATAAAAACCTCACCAACACTAACTGGCCTCCCTAATTCCACTTCCTGAAACATTAAGAAAATTATGAAATAAACCTGAAACTTGAAGAATAACCTCACAAACAGAAGCATTAGATATTGAAAGTCAACTTACCATTTCCTGTTGGACTTGAGCGTATGACTTTTGGCCTGTGAAGTGCTTGTGCTCGCCCAGGCCTTTCCGGTCAGATTTTCGAGCTTTCGATGCGGTCTGACTCCTGAGCTTCTGATGTGTCCCAGTATGTACACATTACTGTCCACAGAGTTGAATTGATCCACTTTGGTCTCACTCGAGTTCTCTTGCAGGTGCTGACCATATCCTTCATTCTGGTTTGACAAATGGTTTCAAAATGTTGTTGAACTAGCCTTGAGAAAACGGGATCCCAATGATGTGTTTTCTACAATAGAAGAATAAGCAACAGGTGTTAGTAAAGTACATTATATAAAGAAAATAATGCAATATACGAGATCAGAGAACTAAATATTTTTCATGTCTATCGCGAGGCACACAAAACCATGTGTAATATGGTCCATTGAACTTGCTGGTGAAGATCCTTGTGATCTTCCTTGTGAGCTTTTAGGAGTCAGGACCAAACCTAGACATAGAAATGAAAATCAATAAACTTAGTGATCAAAAAACACAAGTTACACAATCTCATCATCATCACAAATAAGCAAAAATTACTAACCTAACAAGAGAATCATCACAGATACTAACCTAACAAGAAAACACTAACCTAATCATCACAGATAATCAATCTTAATATAGTAGTTTTGGCAGGCTAAGGTTCGATGTAGTCCACTAATCATCACAAATTAGTCCACTTCCGCAACAAAAAACCTAATGAACCAGAGAAACTCACCATGTAGTTTTAGCAGGCTGAGGTTCGATGGCTGAAAGCGTCGTAATACCCCTAATCTTGTACCGGTTTGGGATGCTTAGCAGAGCATTAAGGGCTTCGAGTCTGCTGTCTTCGAGATCCGGGTCAAACTGGGCAGTGTCGTCGATCACCTCATCGTCGGAATCATCTGAAGCTTCGTCATTGTCCACTCTGTTGGAGAAGTGATTGCTGTGACCTGAAGAGTTCTGCAGCCGAGGACTAGGGGAGCTTCGTCGTGGAGACACCACAGCTTCAGGATTCGAGATGCTCTGTCGTCGAGGAGTCTCCGATTGAGGTTGGGAGCTTTCAAGCGGAGTCATCAAAAGTTGAAATTGAGAGGTGTGGGATTGCCGCGTTAACGTCGTCTGGAACAACTGGGTCGGCGGAGGGTAGTCTTTGAAATGTGTCGATGGAGATGGTTGCGGCGGAGAGAAGTTCTGCTCCGGAGATACTTTTATCTTCTTCGGTTGAAGTTGCGGTTGCGCTGGTGTGAAGTTGTATCGGGATGATAGTTGCGGCAGCGCTGGTGTGAAGTTGGGTATTCTCTGTTAGCTCGAACCTTGCCCCCCCCCCCCTCTCCCTCCTACAAGCATCAGAGAAATTTCGGTTTCGAATGGGGTTTTTGGGAGAGATATCGACTGCGACGGTTTTGGGAGAGATCGATTAGGGTTTCTGAATTAAGAAGAGATCGATTGTGCGAGGGATACTGAATTAAGGAGATACTGAATTAGGGAGAGATCGATTGTGCGAGGTTTTTGGGAGAGAGCAATTAGGGTTTGTTGTTTGGGAAAATTAGACTAATGATTTAAACGATTTGGGGAAAAAGATTTTCCTAAAAATTATGTTTAAAATTTTTTGGGGAAATTATGTTTGGGGAAAATTAAACATAATTTGGGGAAAATTAAAATTATTTTTAAGAAAAAACTTATATAAAGAAATTAGTATATAAAAAAACTTATATAAAGAAATTAGTATATAAAAAACTTATATAGGAAAAAAAACTTATATAAGAACATAATAAACTAAAAAAAAAACTTATATAAGATCATTAGGAAATTGATATATTTAGTGGCATTTTGTTACAAACTTATGTAAGGAAATTAGCAAGCTTCTTCTTCAGCTACATCATCATCATAATCCAATAAATAAACTTCGAATTCATCTTCTCGTTCTGCATCTCCGACATCCCAATCGAGATTTATTGAGTTAACACTTCGAGATTTTCAATTGTAGTTATCATTACGGGTTCATCATTTTCTTGTTGCAATAGAATCGGTTCTGTGTTGCTATATTCACCTGATATATTTCTCCTCGGGTTGACTTTGACAACATTTAGCCACGGATGATTCTTTCTCTTCTTGTACGGGTATGGGATATAACAAACTTGATTCGCTTGAGAGGCTGTGTATAAAAAACATTTAGCCACAAATGATTCTCTTCTTATAGATAAATGAATGTACATACCTAGAATAAATGGTTCGTATTTATTGTATCTTCCCGATGAGCGAACATCTACAATGCCAGCGTTGCTCCTTCAAGTGCTTGTACCGATAACGGGATCGTACCACGTACACTTAAACAGTGTGATTCTCAAATTAACCACCCCTTCATACTCGAGTTGTATGATATCAGTTAAGATCCCTTGAAAATCAGCTTCATCAGATGCATCACTATAATTCTCTCCTTTAGCACACACACCATAGTTACATGTCTTTCGGCCCTCGCTGTGCTTTTTCGTATGAAACGAATTGCCTCTTGTAAAATAGATGGGCCAGATTTTGGCCTTATCCAAAGGACCATGAACTATCTCTTGAACCCACATAGGAAATTATTTTATGGCGTTCCAGTAAGTAACCTGCATAATGATAGTCAATATCAAATATATATAGCTATAGATCATAACATATATATTATATACATAGTGAAAAATATTATTTAGACATACATAATCTTTCACCCATAAATGATATTCCTAATCTTTCACGAGTTCTTTTTCGGAGAGTTCTGGATACTTTGTAGAAATATAATATTCAAAGAAACTGTGTAAAACCAACACACATATATATATATATATATATATATACTTCTCAAGTATCTGAAAATATTCACAATTTCGCAAGACATATGCATGTGCGATTTCAATGTCTTTCCCTGAAAGCCAGATTTCATTCATTTCCCCACTTGGACGGTCCACGTGTGTAAATATATCAGGAACTCCAGGAAAATGGTATTTGGGGACTTCACCTTCATCGAATCTTGTTAATCTGGCGTAATTATTGAGAACAAATTTAGAATATCTAGCATGTTTAGCAATGGCAAAGTGAATGTTCGATATTAATTGTAGTGTTTACCTTGAATTTGTTTGTATATTCGAGGGAAAATAATGTGCTGTGAAATAAGCTACCTCCTCTTTTAAATATGATTGAACACTCGATCCTGGTGCATATCTTTAGTTTTTTGCTTTCCCTTTCAACTTTTTGAAAAACCTTTCAAAAGGGTACATCCACCTGTATTGCACAGGGCCTCCTACTTCAGCTTCGTAGGGGAGATGTATAGGCAGGTGTTCCATCACATCAAAAAATGATGGTGGGAAGATCTTTTCCAGATTGCAAATGATTAAAACTATGTTTTGTTTTAGAATTTGGACGCGAATTTTCTGCAAAGTTTTGGAACATTAGTCACGGAAAAATACTGCGATCCCTACAATTTTTTTATGGGGAAACTACAATTGGTTATTATAAATTAATAGAATCATATTTACGTGTGGCATGTAAACAAAATTATAAGTAATTAGTACCTGATATATCATGGTTTTTACCCCTTTTAGGCCATGATATAAGTCCGTTTTATAGCGTCTTTCTGCTATTTCGTAGTGTTTTAGAGTCTTTTACAGGTCTTAGCACGTTTGGAGCATAATTGGAGATATTGGAGCTTTCTGGAGCATTATGGAGCAAAGCTGAAGTTCGTGTTGCTAAGTACCCGATTTCACGTCGAGCATCGATCGATACTCCATGGTATCGATCGACACTCAACACAGCATACACGACCGCAACTTTAATGAAGAGTTGAAGAATTGTAACTTGGTCCATAAGTCTTTAATATTTACAAGAAACCCCAAAACGTGATTTAGGTTATTTATAGGGATTTTACAGCCACTTTGTTGGCTACGCTTTATTTTAATTCTGGATTTGTGAGAGAGCTTTTCAAGGGAGACAAGTCTGAAACTCTGTTCGTCGAGAGAAGATTTTGAACCCTTTTGTTACTCTTTCTTATTTTCTATTGAGCATTTATTCAAACATGTTTATTGATTCAATTTCCATGTCTGAGTAGATCTCTTGTTAGGTTTAGGGATTCTCATAAGGGATTTCTTTGAATGCTAGGTTGATTAGTTATTTAGGGTTCATAATCTGAATTAGTTCTTCGTCTTAGGTTGTTCTCAAAGCTAATTCTGGATTGATCACCTAGAACTTAGATCTTAGGATAAATGATTAGGCACGACAGTGCGATTAATTACCTGATAGAACTTAGGGTGAGCAAATTGATTATTCGCAAAGAGATTTGGTTTAATTGATTTGTGAACATATCAAACCTGAAATTAAGGCTGATTTATTCTTAGGAATTTGCAAAGAAATTTGGGATTATGAAGTTTAGATTTAGATAGCTTTCGCAACGACAGTTGGCTAATTATACTCTAGTGATTTGAGTTCGAGAACCGTGCGTAACCTGAACCCTGATTAGTTAGTTTATTTTGCATTCATTGATTTCCTGAGAAATATCCCTGAACCTATCTCTTTACCATCGATTTACAACTCGTTTACTGCTTACTGCTTTTTGTTTAATCTGAATTGCTTAGCTTGATTTGATAACTATATAATCTATTGTGCGATTTCTCTGAGTTCTTGTGTTCAACCTCTGATATACTGCAGCAACTGCTTTAGTACTGTTTAGGGTATTAATTTGAGCATATCAAATTTGGCGCCGTTGCCGGGGACTCAATTTCACCATTAGATTTTAGTTGTCGAGTTTCGACTAAGCCTGTCGGTATCGATCGATACCATCTAGTATCGGTCGATACGCGTCGTTTTATTTTGTTGATATCGATCGACACCACGTGGTATCGATCGATACTCATCGTGTCTTTGGTTACTTACGTTCTTGATTTTTGTGTTTCAGGTGCATGCCTAATCGTGAAACCAGAAGAAACAAGAGCACTCCGCTTGTCAATTTATCGTTAGAGAAGCTAGCACGTTTAGAACGCGCAAACAGAAAGGCAAAGCAAACATCAGGGATGAACAACCTAGTGGTTTTAAGAGCTGATGAAGCTGGAGTCTTGAGAGACCAAGAGGGTCAAGTGTGCAATGAGAGAGGGCAGCGACTTGATGAGGCTGGAAACGTCATTGCCCCTCCTGTTGTTGTTGGTCAAATTGTCACGCCAGCTGCGCAAGCCAATGTTGGGAATGCTGGAGTTGATCGAGGTAGAACACTTGGTGAGCACAACAGACCTGATCAGTTCTTTGCCAATCGAGCTGCGATTCGCATCCCAACTTTTCAGAGGAATGACTTCGAGCTGAAACCTGCATATTACGCTCTTGTAAGTCAGAACCCTTTCCATGGCCTACCTCATGAGCATCCCATGGATCATATCGAAAGGTTCAAGGATTTGGTCACTGGTATGAAGTAGAATGGAGTGCCCAATGAGTTCCTTTTCTGCAAACTTTTCCCGTACTCTCTTGGTGGGGATGCTGCTTATTGGCTGAAGCAGTTAGCTCATGATTCGCTAACTACATGGGATGAGACGAAGAATGCATTTCTGATAAACTTCTACGATGATGCGAGATCTGAAGAGCTCAGGAACAAAATCTTTCAATTTTTTCAAGGTCCAACAGAGGCACTCAAAGCCGCTTGGATTCGTTTCAAATCATATCAGAGAGATTGCCCGCACCATGGGTTCAATCAGGTTCAGTTGTTGGGTACTTTCTACAGAGGGATCGATTGGAGGTACCATATGGCTTTGGATACTGCGAGTAATGGGAACTTCAACATCAGATATCCAGATGATGCGGTTGTGCTGATTGATAACTTGGCGTCTAGCAATAACACCAAGAATGCTGATTTCGAGCGGAAAAAGCAGGCTGCATGAATTGATGGATCGTAGATTGCTGAAGTTCAAGCGAAGTTGGATATTCTGCTTGGGAAGTCGAAGAAGACAGTACATTTTGTTGATGGAATCGATATCATGGATAAAGAAGAGGTGGATGATGTTAACTACGTTAGTGGTTCCGGTTTTCAGGGTCAGCGATTTGGGTACAACAGCAACCGAAACTTCAACAACAACAATCAGAGCAGCGATTTCACTCGAAATTTTGGGAATTATTCGTACCAACCCATCTATCCAAAAACCATGGAGAGTAAGATGGAATCCATGATGGAACAGATTCTTCAAGGACAGCAGAAGTTGCAGGGGGATTTCAATGGGAAGTTTGACTCTCTGTACGTCGATCTGAATGGGAAAATCGAAGCCATCAATCTTTTCCAGAGGAAGCTGGAAACTCAGGTTGCTCAGACAGCAGCAGCTGTAAAGAGGCATGAAGGTTTTCTTCCAGGGAAAACTGAGAATCCAAGGGCACACATCAATTCCATCACTTTGAGGAGTGGAAAAGAGGTGCATACAGGAGTGAAGGACAGTCCAATTGCAGAAAATCTCGTCAATCTTGCTGGAGATGACCATTGGGATTCTGAAAATCCCCAGGTATCGATCGATACCAGCCAGTGTCGATCGACACCGGTCCAGACATCTGCACGAGTGGATCCAAAATCCCGTGTATCGATCGATACCCCTCAAGTATCGATCGATACTGAGACACGGATCGAGAAGGAGCCCGAGATTGTCAAGGAGAAGGTGTATAAACCCAAGATGCCTTATCATATACCTCCTAAGATGACAAAGAAGGAATGGGAGGATGCCAGATGCAAGGCTATACTGGATAAGTTGGTTGTAGGGCTTCCTTTTGTTGATGCTATTAAGACTTCCCCAGCTTTTAGGAGATATGTGAAGAAGATGGTCTCTAGCAATGTGAATCTGGAGGAAGGTGTCATGATGATCATAGCTGAGTGCAGTGCGATCCTACTCAACAAAATTCCCAATAAGCTACCAGACCCATGGAGCTTTGTTTTGGACTGCACTATCTTCACAGAGAGATTTGAGCGTGCTCTCTGCGATATTGGGTCGAGTGTGAACCTTATGCCACACTTAGTTGCCAAGCGAATGGGGATGACAGATTTCCAGCCTACAAGGATTTCGCTGGTACTTGCTGATCGCTCAGTGCGACTTCCAGTGGGACTACTTGAAGATGTCCCAATCAAGATTGGGAACTGCTTGATCCCAGCAGATTTCATCGTCCTGAAGTACGATGTTGAGCATAAGGATCCTCTTATCTTGGGCATACCATTCCTTGCAACTGCTGGAGCCTTGATTGACTGCAAGAATGGACATATAGCTCTCAACATCGGTGATTTGGTGATGTCCTTTAACATGGAAAAGATGATGAAGAGGCCAACCATCGATGGGCAGACATTCTATGTGGACACCTTCAGTGACATAGCCGAGGAGTACTTCCTAGAGATGCGCCCTGAGGATCCGCTGGAGAGAGAATTTGTTTGTTCGGCCACTTCAGAGGTCCGTCCATGTGACGATACTGCTGGATACTCGAAGATGCTTGATTCAGCATCACCGGTATCGATCGATACCCCTCTAGTATCGGTCGATACCCTGCAACCAGAAAGAGGGTTGGTCGACAGTTCTAAACAAGCTGCTGGGCTTGGAGATTGGAGTGCAGAGAATGCTCCTAAGGTGGAACTAAAGCCACTTCCAGCAAATCTGAGGTATAGTTTTCTTGGTCCTAATTATACATACCCAGTCATTGTTAACGCTTCTTTGAACAACGCAGAGATTGCCTTACTGCTGAACAAGCTGCGCAAGTATCGCAAAGCTCTTGGCTATTCTCTTGATGACATTTCTGGTATAGCACCAGACTTGTGCATGCATCGGATTCACTTGAAGGATGAGTCAAAGTCTTCGAGAGAGTGTCAGAGGAGGCTGAATCCGAACCTGAAGGAGGTGGTCAAGTAGGAAGTGATGAAGCTGTTGGAGGCAGGGATTATCTATGCCATCTCAGATAGTTCTTGGGTTAGTATAGTTCACGTTGTGCCTAAGAAAGGAGGCATAACTGTGGTGAAGAACGAGAAGGACGAGCTGATCCCTACAAGAACAATCACTGGTCACAGGATGTGTATTGACTACAGGAAGCTGAATGCGGCTACAAGGAAGGATAACTTCACATTGCCATTCATTGACCAGATGCTGGAGAGGTTAGCGAGTCACCCATACTACTGCTTTCTTGATGAGTACTCAGGCTTCTTCCAGATTCCTATACATCCATATGACCAGGGAAAGACGACCTTTACATGTCCCTATGGCACATTCGCCTACATAAGAATGCCATTTGGATTATGTAACGCTCCAGCGACCTTCCAACGATGCATGATGTCGATTTCACAGACATGACTGAGGAGTTTATGGAGGTGTTCATGGATGACTTTTCAGTGTATGGATCGTCTTTCAAGGATTGTCTGGATAACTTATGCAAGGTACTTCAAAGATGCGAGGAGAAGCATTTGGTTCTTAATTGGGAGAATTGCCACTTCATGGTACAAGATGGCATTGTTCTTGGGCACAAGGTTTCTAAGGCAGGGATCGAAGTCGACGAGGCTAAGATTCAGGTCATGACGAGCTTGCAACCTCCACGATCTGTTCCTGAGATACGAAGCTTCCTTGGTCATGATGGGTTTTACAGGAGGTTCATCAAGGATTTCTCTAAGCTTGCATGCCCACTCACAACCCTGTTATGTAAGGAAGTCAAGTTTGATTTCACATCTGATTGCGTTGCAGCCTTCGAGGAGATTAAGAAGGCATTGGTGAGTGCTCCTATTGTCCAACCACCTGATTGGAGTCTGCCTTTTGAGGTTATGTGCGATGCAAATTATTTTGCTGTTGGAGCTGTATTGGGCCAGAGGAAAGACAAGAAGCTCCATGCTATTTATTATGCCAACAGGACGTTGGATGATGCTCAGCGTAATTACAACACCACTGAGAAGGAATTACTTGCAGTTGTTTTCTCTATTGAGAAATTTTGGTCCTACTTGATTGGGAGCAAGGTTATTGTTCACACAGATCATGCTGCTCTCAAATACATGCTGAAGAACAAGGACCTCAAGCCTCGTATATGCCGACGGGTTATTTTGCTCCAAGGATTCGATATCGAGATCAAGGACAAGAAAGGAGTTGAGAATGGAGTTGCTGACCACTTATCGCGCATAAAGGTCGAGAAAATCGTGCCTATTGATGATTTCTTACCAGAAGAGGGTATTTACTTCATTGAAACTCAACCACATGATGATCGGTCCGAAAATCTGCAATTTTCACGAGTGCAGACCTCCGGTATCGATCGATACCAGACTCGATCCGAATCAGTTCTGCCTGCAGCGTACTTCAACTCTTTTGACGTCTATACAGCTGATGTATCTAGTCCTGCACGACCATGGTATGCTGACATTGCTAACTACCTTGCTGTAGAGACTGAGCCCAAACATCCCACAAAGTATGCGAGGAAGAAGTTTATGCGTGAGATGAGACGATTCTACAGGGATGAGACTTACCTCTACAAGCACTGCTCAGATGGTATCTACAGAAGATGTGTTGCAAAGTCTGAGGTGCCTGCGATTCTCTTACATTTTCATGGATCTGAGTATGCTGGACACTTTGCTACCTTCAAGACGGTGTCCAAGGTTCTTCAAGCAGGCTTCTGGTGGCCTACTATGTTTAAGGATGCTCATGCTTTCATTTCACAGTGCGATGCTTGTCAGATGAGAGGGAAAATCAGTAAGAGACACGAGATGCCAAAGAATTTCATCCTTGAGGTTGAAGTTTTCGATTGCTGGGGCATCCATTTTATGGGTCCCTTTCCCTCATCATACGAGAACATGTACATCCTGGTTGTTGTGGACTATGTGTCCAAATGGGTGGAGGCGATTGCTAGCAGAACCAATGATTCTTCGGTGGTCTTTAAGCTGTTTAAGGCCATCATCTTCCCTCGATTTGGAGTACCTCGAATTGTGATTAGTGATGGTGGTTCTCACTTTATCAACAAGATTTTCGAGAGGTTGCTGAAGAAGTATGGTGTAAATCATCGCGTGGCTACTCCATATCACCCTCAGACCAGTGGGCAAGTCGAGGTCTCCAACAGACAAATCAAGAAAATTTTGGAGAAGATAATGGGTGCTTCTAGGAAGGATTGGTCTAAGAAGATGGATGACGCGCTATGGGCGTATAGGACTGCTTTCAAGACACCGTTGGGTACTACACCATTCCACTTGTGTATGGGAAGGCATGTCACCTTCCAGTGGAGATAGAGCACAAGGCTGCCTGGGCAACGAAGTTGCTGAACTTCGACATCAAGCCTGCTGCAGAGAGAAGATTGATTCAGCTGAACGAGTTGGACGAGATTAGGCACCACGCTTACGAGAACTCGAAGTTGTACAAGGAGAGAACAAAGGCTTATCATGATAAGAAGATCATCTCCAGACACTTCGAGCCGAATGACCAGGTACTTCTGTATAACTCTCGTTTGCAATTGTTTCCTAGTAAACTGCGTTCTCGTTGGTCAGGTCCTTTCACAGTTATGGAGGTCAGACCACATGGTGCCATCTTTCTGATTAGTCCTACAGGAGAGGAGTTTACTGTCAATGGATAGAGGGTAAAATACTATTGGGCGAAAGCCGAGATTCCAACAGGGCAGATAATACCTTTGGATGATGCACCCACAGCCTGAATGGCGTTACAGTCAAGCTAATGACGTTAAACGTGCGCTTGGTGGGAGGCAACCCACTGGTGAGTCTGCTTCTTTTTCTTTTTATTTTTCGTTTTGTGTTTGTGTCAGGATAAACAAGGAGCAGAACTCGAAATTGCCTTAGTGTCGATCGATACCCCATTGGTATCGATCGACACCAATCGCGAATGAGATGTTCATCATGTCGACTTAAGCCTGGTATCGATAGATACCAGGCCGTGTGTCGGTCGACACCAGACGTTCCAGCACGGTAACTTCTTGTTTCTCTTCGTTTTATTCCGTTCTTTTGTGTCCTTTTACCTACTCTAGGCTAGATAACACTGGGGACAGTGTTGTTCAAGTCTGGGGAGGTGTCTGCTGACATTGTGTTTGTTTTTCTTAGAGTCAGTTGTTTTATCGAGTCAAAATCGTTTTATTGAGTCAAAACTTGTTGGAGATGATGATCCTTTGCTTGAATTGTTATTTTGATTTTGTTTTTAAGTGACTAGTGTTGCAGGATCAGCTCTAGATCGACTAATGAAAAATTCAAGGACTGACCAGTTGATTAGAAAACATCCATATCTCCAGCAGAGTTCTTCTGAAGCCTGAGCCAAAATTTTGTACTTCATCGATGTGGTTAGTGTTTACAGAGCTTGATTCATCATTCATATCTGACAAAGGAACCCATATGTTTAAAGTAATGGTATCTCTCTCCCCTGTTATAAGTTGATAAATAAGAGCATAAAAGATGAAATGATTTTCTTCTGAGTAGAGGGCTAGGAAAATTTCCAGCGATCCCATTATTCTACTTAAGTGGAAATGATCACACAAAGGTTGAAAGCGAGGTTAGGAAAATTTCCCGTGATACCACTATTCGTATAAACCTTTGATACATAGAGAGGGAAGAACCGAGGATTCGGTGGCAAACACCATCAATACTCGCGTTTCGGACCTTGATGTGTATATGCAGATCTAAAAAAAAGAGAACATAATAAGAAATAAGTCTGGGGGAGAGAAAGTGATACAAAAAGTGTAAAAATGGGTGGTTCCTTGTCATGATATTGTATGGTAAAGAATCTAGAAGGCTCTTGAACATTGGTTGCAGCGATGAAACTGGCGATGAGAGTTTTATTTGAACAATGCTGCGAGATTTTGTGTGGAGTCTGGAAAAGCTGCGAATGTCTACACAGAAGTACATGATTGTTAGATCAAAAGCTGGTTAGGCAACATTTGGGTGCTTGGGAAAAGGATCTTTGCGATGGTTCCTGAACGGGTGAGTCTCCACGTTTTCAAACCTCTTTTTCTGGTTTAGTTTTCTGTTTTGCTTGAGGGCAAGCAAAGGCTAAGTCTGGGGGAGTTGATATATCATGGTTTTTACCCCTTTTAGGCCATGATATAAGTCCGTTTTATAGAGTATTTCTGCTATGTCGTAGTGTTTTAGAGTCTTTTACAGGTCTTAGCACGTTGGAGCATAATTGGAGATATTAGAGCTTTCTAGAGCATTTTGGAGCAAAGCTGAAGTTCGTGTTGCTAAGTACCCGATTTAACGTCGAACATCGATCGATACCGCCTGGTATCGATCGACACTCATCACAGCATACACGACCCGCGACTTTAATGAAGAGTTGAAGAATTGCAACTTGGTCCAGAAGTCTTCAATATTTACAAGAAACCCCAAAACGTGATTTAGATTATTTATAGGGATTTTACAGCTACTTTGTTGGCTACGCTTTATTTTAATTCTGGATTTGTGAGAGAGCTTTTCAAGGGAGACAAGTCTGAAACTCTGTTCGTCGAGAGAAGATTTCGAACCCTTTTGTTACTCTTTAATTTCTTATTTTCTATTGAGCATTTATTCAAACATGTTTATTGATTCAATTTCCATGTCTGAGTAGATCTCTTGTTAGGTTTAGGGATTCTCATAAGGGATTTCTTTGAATGCTAGGTTTATTAGTTATTTAGGATTCATAATCTGAATTAGTTCTTCGCCTTAGGTTGTTCTCAAAGCTAATTCTGGATTGATCACCTAGAACTTAGATCTTAGGATAATTGATTAGGCACAACAGTGCGATTAATTACCTGATAGAACTTATGATGAGCAAATTGATTATTCGCAAATAGATTTGGTTTAATTGATTTGTGAACATATCAAAAATGAAATTAAGGCTGATTTATTCTTAGGAATTTGAAAAGAAATTTGGGATTTTGAAGTTTAGATTTAGATAGCTTTCGCAACGACAGTTGGTTAATTATACTCTAGTGATTTGATTTCGAGAACCGTGCGTAACCTGAACCCTGATTAGTTAGTTTATTTTGCATTCATTGATTTCCTGAGAAATATCCATGAACCTATTTCTTTCCCATCGATTTACAACTCGTTTACTGCTTACTACTTTTTGTTTAATCTGAATTGCTTAGCTTGATTTGATAACTATATAATCTATTGTGCGATTTCTCTGAGTTCTTGTGTTCAACCCCTGATATACTGCAGTAACTGCTTTAGTACTGTTTACGGTATTAATTTGAGCATATCAGTACTGATAAAGCGCGGTTGATGTTCGGGTCTACTAGTTCTCCGAGGATAAATGGAAGTAGCCGTTCCATAAAAACATGACAGTCATGACTCTTCATCCCAGAAAATTTTTCATTCACCATATCAGCACAACTAGCTAAGTCTCCAGCATAACCATCTGGGAATTTGACCGAATGTTTCACACATTCAAATAAGCTTCTTCTAGCTTCGTCTGACAATGAGTAGGCGGGGAAATGAGCTATACCCTCATCATCAGTATGTATGTGTGGCCGAGAACAAAATTGTGCTATATCCAATCTTGACGAGATGGTGTCTTTTGATTTACCCTTCACACGCATAAGAGTATTCATGATGTTATCAAAAATATTCTTCTCTATATGCATCAGATCGAGATTATGACGAAGATTGAGGTCCCTCCAATACGGCAGCTCCCAGAATATGCTTTCTTTGTGCCAGTTATGTGTCTTCCTAAATCCAGGATTCTTCTTTTCGTGACCGTTTCCACCAACATCCTTTGTTTTCGGTGGCTTTACCCGACGCAACCGGTATTTATAAACTTGCTCACCTGTCAAAATCTCAGGTGAATACTCTTTCTTAGCGTCTTTTCCCTTCAAAATGTATTTTTTATTCTTCCTTAGTGGATGATCAAGAGGAAGAAATCTTCGGTGACAATCGAACCAACACGTCTTTCTTCCATGCGGCAGATAAAAAAACTTTGTATCTTCCATGCAAATTGAACAAGCCAATTTCCCATGGGTGCTCCATCCTGATAACATGCTATACGCCGGAAAGTCGCTTATCGTCCACAGCAACACTGCTTTTAGATTAAAATTTTGGTTCAATGACATATCGTACGCATCAACTCCAGTGGACCACAATTCTTTTAACTCCTCAATAAGAGGTCGGAGGAATATATCAAGACTACCTCGAGGATGATTTGGCCCAGAATTCATAATGGTAAGAAACAAGTACTCCGTATTCATGCACATACCAGGGGTATATTATATGGAGTCAAGATCACGGGCCACATCGAATGATTTTTTGACATGCCAAATGGATTGAACCCATCTGTACATAACCCAAGATAAACGTTACAGGGTTCTTCGGCAAACCGGGGATGTAGATATTGAAAATTTTTCCACTCCGTCGCATCAGACGGATGACTCATTTCTCCTTCATTCGGCTGGTGCTCGGCATGCCATCTCATTGCCGCTGCAGTCTTCTCACTCTGATACATTCTCTTTAATATGTCAGCAATAGGCATATACCACATACGACTATATGGTACCTTGCTCCTACGGTGTTGCTCGTTTGGCATCCATCTTTCTGAATTACAAAATCGACACTTATCTAATATTTCGTCTTCTTTCCAGAAGATCATACAATTGTTAACGCAAACATCAATTGCATGACATGGGAGACCTAAATTGTTCATCAATTTTTCCGTCTCGTAAATTTAACTCGTTGCTTGGTTTCCTTATGGTAAGTAGTTATTAAACATTCCGCACATCGAATCCACTAACCTCTGACTCATATTATGATATGCCTTATGTTGCATGAGCTCAGCAGCAAAGGATAACTGCGAGTGACCTTCACGACAACCATCGTATAATGGATTTTTGGCTCCTTCTAACAAGTCATAGAACTTTTTGGAATGATTGTGTACCGGTTCTTCTACATTTTGATAACTACCATCCTCATGATAGTAATAAAAACTCACGTTTTCACGAAATGCATCATTCACCATATCAACATATCTACCTTCTTCTACATTACCCACTTCTTCACTACCACTTACCCACGTCGGATCTACGGAGCTCGTTCCTAAATCCATATCGAGTTCTTCTCCATGCTTATACCAAACATAATAATCTGGCATAAATCCTTTACTATAAAGATGTTTCCAAATTCTTGTACCCGACAAGAAATTATTGTTCTCGCAATCACTACAAGGGCATTAAAACTTACCGCGATTGTTCTGCGTTAGGGGCTGGCCATTTACAAATGTCATGAATTGATCCACCCCCGCTATGAACTCTGAAGAGAAATTTCTCGTCTCTTCATCGAACCTTTTATACATCCACTCCCAAAAATTACTATAATTGTAATTTCCCGACATTTTTTAGTAAAAACTTTTTTCTTTCTCCTCAATTTCGTGTTTCTCACCACCAATGGAATGTGAATGAAACCAACGAATGTTGTTCGAATATATTTATAGAGATTTTTGCGACTGATTATGCGACTGTTTTTGCGACTACATTTACATTTTATGACTACTTACCGACTGCTTTATAAACTTTAACTCAGTTAGGTACACCGACATCAAAACGAGAAGCACGTGGCCTATACCGGTTTTTCACGACTACATTACGACTATATTAACTACTCGCCGTATAACGTCGCTATTTTGTCGCAATTTTACGACTAAGTTACGACTAAAAGCGGAGCATCTATTGTATAGTCGTAACTTAGTCATAATATAGCATGCAGTCGCAACGTGGTCGTTAGTTAGTCGCTATTTGTTTACGACTACAATAGTAGTCGCAATATCCAGGTTTTCTTGTAGTGGTTAAGAAAGCTTTTCTTTCTAAACAATCTTTATTTATGTCTAAGAAAACTCCCATGAGTTTTACTCACCACACACCGGTGCCACCGAGTGAAAAAATTTGTCTTTTGCAAGACTTTGAGGACGCAACTTCAGAAGACAAAAGGATCGATCGATCCTTAGTTTCTGAGCACCAAAATTGCTTGCAACAAATGAGGGAACGTTTAAATCATCGAATTTCAATTGAGGGAGATGATTTTCCTCGACCAAGTGTACCTCTAGAAGAAAGTAGTCAAATCAGAATTCAGTTTGGACAAATAAATCCCATACTTCTTTTGAAAAACCCATCCGATGGCCTTATCTTCGCCAAAACGAGTCTTGAACTAAACGAACGTTCAAACGACCAAACCACTACTGGGAAATGTAAGTTTCTTCAACCAAACATATATTTAAGGACTAATAGTCGTGGTATTTTGCTGTTTGGTCATACAGGTTGTAAGTTGGTTCACAAACCACGAGTCGGACCCGATGGAGACCAATTCGGACAAGGAGAAGGAACAGAAGCTGAGGAACTACTGAAACTTGTGAACAATGACCGTTCTGTCTTTGAAGACTCTAGAGAGCACGAACAACTTCAAATCCCAGCACATATCACTTCCAAAACATATAAGAAAAATTTGCAAGGTGAGTATACGTTATTATAGTTTGAAGATTCTAATTTAATTCTTTTTCTTGCAGATAGTCCTGATTTGAGGACAAACATTGAACACAAGACGGAGCAATACCGCAAGCATGCAAACAAAGGACGGCACAAGAAGGTTTTTGAACCCGGCGATCTTGTGTGGATCTATCTAAGAAAGGAGCGGTTACCGGAAGAAAGGAAATCTAAACTCTTGCCCAGAGTTGACGGACCGTTCACTATTGTGGAAAAGATTAACGACAACTTCTATAAACTTGATCTCCAAGGTAAGTATTCCATTAGCTCGAGTTTCAACATTGCTGATATTATTCCTTATATTGCAGATGAAATCGATTTGAGGGCAAATCCTTTTGAAGTGGAGGGGGATGATATGATCATGGACACGAAGGCATTGGATGAGGTTCAAGAAGACGCAATGATCATTCCCGCAGGCCCCATCACCCGGTCCAAGATACGGAAGCTAGCTGGAGCGGTTCAAAGCTTACTTACGGATTCCCAGATCGAGGAGGATCAACTTACGGACCCAGTCCTCACCTCACTATCTTCGAATTCTTCTTGAAGTTTGGCCGTTTGCGTAAGTTGTGTTGTTGATATACTCATATATTGCATGTTTTACCATGCATCTCACTTAGAGTTTTGTGTCATTTACATGCATAATCATGGTTTTGTCTTGTATTTAGGTCTCAATTAGAGATTATGACATATTGCATTAGGTCTAGTTAGTTCTTACATTTCTAGGTGATTGGAGGCAATTTAGGCATATTTGGAGAGTTGGACCAAAGTAGAGTGCAAGGTCCATCCGGTACACCGGAAAGATGTGGCTGGAATGAGACCCTCTGATATGAATCATCTTGGATGACAATCATGAAAGCTGTATAGGAGTGAGTTAGCTAGCTACTGGAATTAGAATCAGGGGATTTGGACTTGTGGTTTGGAAGATATGTTTTACTGAAAACATGTCTGTCTGGCTGAGGCAGTTTATTCAACACCGATGTGTGACATCGATATTGAAGCCTCAGGGGAATACACCGATGTCACATATCGGTGTAACAGCTCGGTATTGCCTCTCTGAAGTGACCAGGAGCAAAAAAACCTTAGCACCGAGGTCCAACACCGATGTGTGACCTCGGTGTTAGACATCTCTCACCCGAACCAGCCGAGGTCGTCCGAAGTATCTCAAAGATGTGGCTAGACGTGGACCATACAATCCGATTCAGCTTCAACTGCCTTCATAGAAGTTGTAGAGGAGTGAATCAGATTTACACAGGAGTTGAATCGGGTTATTTGGACGTATGTATAGGGATATAAGACGGATTTACTGAAGGTATATCCGTCTGGCCGAGAGAAGACGACATCATCCAAAGTGTCTCAAAGATGTGGCTAGACGGGGACCTTAGAGCATGTGCATTGGGGGTGTCTCAATGAGACACCCTCCATTAAAAAAAAAGTGAAGAGAGAGAAGAGAGAGGGTGTCTCATCTGAGACACTTTTCTTTGGGTGTCTCACTACTCTCTTCCCACATGTCAATTTTCTATTGGTACAATTTTATTTTTTAATTTAAAATTTAATTATAAAAAGAAATTATATTAAAATAATAATTTTTTTTTGTTGAGACACCCATATTGGGTTTCTAACCAATGCAAATGCTCTTACAATCCGATTCAGCTTCAACTGCCTTCATAGAAGTTGTAGAGGAGTGAATCAGCTTTACACAGGAGTTTGAATCGGGTTATGTGGACGTATTGATAGGGAGGTAAGAGGGATTTACTGAAGGTATGTCCGTCTGGCCGAGAGAAGACGACCACGTCCAAAGAACCGGCAAAACGAAGGCCGTCTGATATGAATCAACTCAAACAGTCTTCATAAGAGTTGTAGAGAAACGAGTTAGCCGTCTACAGGAGTTTGATTCAGGTCATTTGGATGTCAGGTTCAGGAGTTATGACCGATTCACTGAAAACGTATCAAAGTTTCGGCCGGGTCAATACCCGGTTTGTCCCGGGTTGACCCGGATCCGACCCAACTCAGCAAACACCTTTTTATATTTTATAGATCTGATTTTTAGATCTATCTCACTTTTTATCCATTTTTCCTTTTTTCTCTCTCTTTTCTCTCTAGAACAAATACTTGTCTTTAGGGTTCTTGGGATTTTTCCCAAATATCTCTTTGATTTATACAAGTTTGAGTTTATATATTTTCATATTTCTCTAATCTTTCACTTTCCTATTCCCTAATCATGATTAACATCACTTATTTCATAAGATTTGGTGTGTTCTTTATGACTAGTAAGTATTCTTTTAAGATTTGAGGATTTGGTAGATTTATGGTTATTTGATGGATGATTAATGATGTCTAGGATTAGATTATATGATTTTCCTTCTTGATTAGTCGTTTTAAAGCTATATCTGGCTTGAGAAAGTGGATTTAGATCAAAAGACATTTCATGCACCGTTTAGTGTCTTTAGCTCTTGTCACTTGTCTTTTAATTGAGAGTTCACTAGCTTAATCACCAAAACCACTTTGTTTGCTTGAATTAAAGAGTGTCTTATATTCTCGTTGTATTGAACTAGACCCTAGATTGGATTGACACCTAAAACACTACAATGACATGTGTATTTAGGATTGATTCTTAAGTAGGATAAAATACTATTTATCAATTGGCGCCGTTGCCAATTTGGGGTTCTAGTTTAGTCAATAGGATTTAGATTCTTTTTGAGATCAAGATTTTATTTACATTATGTTAATGCACATCACTAAGAGCATGCATCTCATCGAGATGATGAATTTTCTCTTGTATATTGTCACTAACTTGTCTTCCTTAGGTCTCTTGTGCTTTCAAAGGTACCAAATCAAAAAAAAGGAGCAATGGAAAGACAATATCACTTGAAGTATTGGATACGGACGATCAAAGAGGGTACCAAGTCCAAAGGAAAAGTGATGGAGAGACAAGATCACTTGAGGTGTTGGAGAAGGACTACCAAAGGAACATTCTTTAAGCCCCACAACCTCAATAAATGCCACAACCTCAAGAATTGGCATCAAAGTCGATCCAAGTTCCAAGGGAGAAGCCAACGGTTGGAAGCTTTGACACTCCTTGTTGTCGTGGATCGAGATATGGGATCCACCCTCCTACAATTGAAGCCAAGGCCTATGAGATCAAAGCAAGCTTGGTTAGGTTGATTCAAGTGTCTAGGTTCTTGGGGATGAAAGTGGAGAACCCTTATGATCACTTGGATTCCTTTGAGAGGTTGTGTGACACGTTTAGAACCGGAGGAGTGCCCCATGATAGCATCAAGCTCATCTTGTTTCCGTTTTCTCTTGGAGGAAAAGCAAGCCAATGTGAGAGAATGTTGCGATCTCACTTGGTAAATTCTTGGGATGATTGCAAGGAGATTTTCCTCAACAATTTCTACTCCACACAAAGAACAGTCCAAACTAGAAGGGACATCTCGAATTTCAAGCAAAGCATGCATGAAAGCTTCCATAAGGCATGTGGAAAACTTAAGGGATATAATCAAGATTGTCCCCATCGCGGGTTCAAGAAGGAAGCCATCCTTAGTATCTTCCATCTGGGAATTGATCAAGAGCACAAATGGATCTTGGATGGGGCTAGCAATGGGCGTTTTACAAACCTCACCGTGGAACAAGGAGAGCTACTAGTGGAGAACTTTGCCCAAAGCGAAGAGAATTATGGTGATGAGTATGCTCGGGATACAAGGACCGCGAGTGATAATGAGGAGCAAAGGAGAACTAAGGAAATGCAGGCTTTAAACGAAAGAGTGGACAAGAAATCCACATTGATAGACAAGCTCATCAATGCCTCTCTAAAATCCGCTCACTTTGATGGGGATTTTGATGCCACTACACGGTTTGAGGAGGATAATGTGGATTTGGGTACACAACAAGACCTTGAAATGAAAGGCATGCTTCAACAACTCCTAATCGGGCAAGCTAATAGAGCGAATGAGTTGAATAAGATGGTGGCCGAGATTCATGACAAGGTTGATTGCTCTTATGATGATATATACCAAAAATTTGAAGCCCTATCTTCTAGGATCATGCATTTAGATCATCAAAATGCTCAAGGACGTTCCTTTTATAGTAAACCCATGGAGAATCTCGAAGGAAAAAGTAATGAGAGCCAAGTGGAGAAGCATTTGATTGATGAGCATGAGGAGTCTCTAATAGAGATTGAGGAATTCCTCCACGGCTCTCAATACAAAGAATCGATGGTTGCTAGCAAGGAGAAGGTTGAGGAACAAGCCGTGGTATTGATGACCATTGATGAGCATGAAAAGGCAATTGATGAGATCTCTAACCTTCTCTACGGTTCTAAGGTCGATGCTAAAGAGGTGATGGTTTACAAGGATGATGAGGTTGAAGCTCCAAGAATTGAGCATGTGGGTAGTTTTGCAACAATGGATGTCATTTCACCCCCAAATGCTAGTTTTGAGAAGAAAGGATATTGTGGAGAAAGAGCTTTTGGTTATGGTAATGGTGATGAAACTTTGGAAATTGATAGAGCTAGCTTGGAATCTCCTCCTCCCACCACAATGAAGGACGTGAGTGAGACTAAAAAGAAGCAAGAGGAGAGTGAAGGCACTAAAGCCAAAATGAAAAAACAAGACACGCATCACCCTTTTGCATTTGCTAAGAATGAACCAAGCAAGCTTGATGGGTATAGGTCCGAGCCAAGCCAACATTTTATGATGACTCTCCATGGAAGCACAACGATGGAGTGATTGAGTACAAGATCAAATGCAAAGGCCGATCCAAACCCTTTGCCTCGGTCAATGCGATTCTCACACTTGAGCTCAAGGAAAAAGGGGAAGCCGGTCTTGAAGAGGTAATGAGCAAGGTGCTCAAACTCGAGCTCAAAGATCCACCATGGAGTGCTCACACTCCCCTCTCACCCGCCTAAAAGGGTAACCAAAGTCAAACTTAGTGACTTTAAACAAAGTGCTCTTGGGAGACACCCCAAGATTATCATTGTACATACTTTCGTTTCTATGTCTTTTTATGTTTTTTTGTTCTTTTTGATGGGTTTTCTTAGTGTGAATAAGTTCTTGATGGTCTAATGGTCATGAACTTAAGGACAAAGGTGTGAAGGATTGAGGTGATCACTCTCGTTCCCTCCATTCAATTCCAAGGTAATACTCCAAACTTTGTAAATAGCATTTAGAATCATATATTCTTTCTTTCTTTCTTGCATTGTTTAGCTCTATCTTAAGCTTCTATTACACAAGGGACTATGTAATTTAAGTTTGGGGGAGGGTTTTCGTGTTATCTAACTTTCTTTTTGGTGATCTTATTTTGCCTTTTGTATCTTGAGTCTCATGCATATCATGCATTTTCAATAAATTTGAATTTTTTTGAATAATGTGCATTCCATATAGGATTGAGTCTAGATGCATAGCATTTTAGGTAGCCTTGCATGACCATTAGGAGCAAAGATAGAATTATCCTTGTAAGTATCATTTTTAGAGTTTGATTCAATGTCCTCGTTGCTTGTTGTTTGATGCTTTTGATCTCGTGTTGAAATCAAGGATGAACCATGTTTCGATCTTGCGTTTCATTACTAGGGTCTTAGCTAAAGAAAGTCTTGATTTGATTTCAATCCCACCTTAGTGAAAACCATAATTTTGACATTGAAATTATCATGCTTGTGCTTTGCATAGTGAGTTCATGGTTACCGTATACATACTTGGGCTCTCTTATCCTTTTCACCACTCTTTTGCTAGTCCAAGTAGCTAATTCCCATCATTGGAACGGTTTACCATACCTTTAACCCACCCTCATTTCAAGCCAAAACCTTTAGTGTGCGTATGTGACGCCTAATTTTTCGAGTAAGCTTGGCAAAAAGTGTTGAGTTTAGGGCGACAAGGATAGGTTTGCATGTAGATCTAGCCGAACATCAAAGGCTAGACTAGGCTAGGCTTGTGGGAAAGGGAAGTTTTGGGCTTGATTGTGAACGAAATTGTGTGACTAATGGGATTGTGAATAAGAAGGAAGTGAGTTCAAAAGAAGGAAGTGAAGGTGAAAGGGGAATCTAATATTGTGATGTGGTTAGTGCAAGTTATCAAGAATAGCTCTTAATGATAGTTATAGCCTCATAGAAACAAAGGAAAAAGCCAAAAATTGGCTAAAGCATCAATTGGTAAATGATGAGGCAAGGCAAATAAAAAGAAAGAAAGAAGAGCTAAAGAAACAACAAAAAGAAGCACGAGACCACAAGATTCAATGGAGAAGAAGAAATTCCCCAAGTGAGAAATGATTAAGTGGAAGAAGGAGTTCACGCATGGGACATGAAGGCAAAAATGCAAAGTGAGAAAAGGGTAGCTTAGGATGAAGACTTCATGGGTAGATATGCTAGGGTTAGAGACGATTTGGGCATTGGGTAGATGTGAGTCTATCCTTGTATGCATAGATTGCCTTTTACTCTTAGCATTTTGCTAAAGTTTGCTCATTCATTGAGACAATCCCTTGCATTGGAATAATCTCATACATTTGAGATCATCTTTATCTCAAGACCTTCACCCTAGCCAAATGGATTCACTTGCCTTGCACGAGCATGATTCACATGAAACAATTAATGAATGTTAAAGGATTGGATGATATTAATGCTTGTGTAGGTTAAGGCTTGAATTTGATTCATTTAGGGAACGATATGGCTAGCTCTTTTTTAGTAGACTTGTTTGATCGCATCTTAGAGCTAGTAACTTGGACATTGAGTTGAATTCTTTTTATGACACTTTTGGATTTGAGCTCCCATTTTTAGTCTTCTCCATTTCTTTATTCTTGTTTGCTTAAGGACAAGCAAAGGTTTAAGTTTGGGGGAATTGATATACTCATATATTGCATGTTTTAGCATGCATCTCACTTAGAGTTTTGTGTCATCTACATGCATAATCATGGTTTTGTCTTCTATTTAGGTCTCATTTAAAGATTAGGATATATTGCATTAGGTCTAGTGAGTTCTTTCATATTTTGGAGTACTTTCTAGGTGATTGGAGGCAATATAGGCATATTTGGAGAGTTGGACCAAAGTAGAGTGCAAGGTCCATCTGATACACCGGAAAGATGTGGCTGGACTGAGACCCTCCGATATGACTCCGCTTAGATTACCTTCATGAAAGCTGTATAGGAGTGAGTTAGATAGCCACTGGAATTGGAATCTGGGGATTTGGACTTGTGGTTTGGAAGATATGACAGTTTTACTGAACACATGTCCGTCTGGCCGAGGCAGTTTTTTCAACACCGATGTGTGACATCGGTATTGAAGCCTCAGGGGAATACACCGATGTCACACATCGGTGTAACAGCTCGGTATTGCCTCTCTGAAGTGACCAGGAGCAAAAAAAACATTAGCACCAAGGTCCAACACCAATTTGTGACCTCGGTGTTGGACATCTCTCACCCGAACCAGCCGAGCTCGTCCAAAGTGTCTCAAAGATGTGGCTAGACGAGGACCATACAATCCGATTCAGCTTCAACTGACTTCATAGAAGTTGTAGAGGAGTGAATCGGCTTTACACATGAGTTATAATCGGGTTATTTCGAAGTATTATAGGGCGATAAGACGGATGTGCTGAAGGTGTGTCCATCTGGCCGAGAGAAGACGACATCGTCCTAAGTGTCTCAAAGATGTGGCTAGACGGGGACCTTACAATCCGATTCAGATTCAACTATCTTCATAGAAGTTTCAGAGGAGTGAATTAGCTTTACACAGGAGTTTGAATCGGGTTATGTGGACGTATGGATAGGGAGATCAGACGGATTTACTGAAGGTAAGTCCGTCTGGCCGAGAGAAGACGACACCGTCCAAAGAACCGGCAACATGAAGGCCTTACGTTATGAATCAACTCAAATGGTCTTCATAAGAGTTGTAGAGGGACGAGTTAGCCGTCTACAGGAGTTGGATTCAGGTCATTCGTATGTCAGGTTCAGGAGTTATGACCGATTCACTTAAGACATATCCAAATTTCGGCCGGGTCAATACCCGGTTTTTCCGGGTTGACCCGGATCCGACCCAACTCAGCAAACACTTTTTTTATATTTTAGAGATCTGATTTTTAGATCTATCTCATTTTTTATCCTTTTTTCCATTTTTTCTCTCTCTCTTTTCTCTCTAGAACAAATACTTGTCTTTTTAGGGTTCTTTGGATTTTTCACAAATATCTCTTTGATTTATGCAAGTTTGAGTTTATATCTTTTCATCTTTCTCTAATTTTTCACTTACCTATTCCCTAATCATGATTAACATCACCTCTTTCACAAGATTTGGTGTGTTTTTCATGACTAGTGAGTAGTCTTTTATGATTTGAGGATTTGGTAGATTTATGGTAATTTGATGGATGATTAATGATGTCTAGGATTAGATTATATGATTTCACTTTTTGATTAGTGGTTTTAAAGCTAGATCTAGATTGAGAAAGTGGATTTAGATCAAACGGCATTTAATGCACACAAAGTGTTTGATTAAATGCCTTGATGAACTAATCAAGAGATATTCATTTCTAGCCTAAGGGATTAATTGTCTTGAGTGATTATTTGGTTGATCTTGAATGATAGACTTAAAGCTTGCTAATTAGTGATTCACAAATGAGAATTTGATGTTGAATTAGTAATTAGCAAAGTAATTAATGCCTTGAGGGATGATTAGTTAAGATTAGTGATCTTTGCCTAGGGATTAGTCTTCATTAAGCATTGGATATCATTAATTAGCCATTGGATTGCCCTATCTCAATTACCTTATCCTTGAATTTGCCTTTTATCATTGTTTTATTCACCGTTTATTGTCTTTATCTCTTGTCACTTGTCTTTTAATTGATAGTTCACTATCTTAATCACCAAAACCACTTTGTTTGCTTGAATTAAATAGTGTCTTGTATTCTCGTTGCATTGAACTAGACCCTAGATTGGATTGACACCTAAAACACTACAATGACATGTGTATTTAAGATTGATCCTTAAGTAGGATAAAATTCTATTTATCAGTTGTACACTTTTTCCTGTATACGGTTTTGTCCCAATGGGTTTTCCGTATAGAGGTTTTAACGAGGCAACCGGCTTACACCGTCTAACGGTCCGATCTCTCGAAAATTCCGCGGGGGAATTTTTCCGAGGGGGAATTTTTTCGAGGGATTATTTCCGATGGACTTTTCCGAGGGACTTTCCTGGGGGGATTTGTCTGATGGGATTTTTCGGTGGAATCCCATAAGTCAGTCAAACCTTCATTTATTTTTGTTGTATTTTTGAGATGTGTTTTTTCCAACACATTTTCTCTTTATCTTTTCCCCTCCCTCATTGTCAAAAAATATAAAATCATTTTATCAAAATATTTCAGAGTTTTGTTACTCTTTTCTCTCGATTTCTTTGAAGGTTATTCATCAAAATTCTTTTCGGTTTATCGAGTGTATTCCGCAACACTTTGATGCAGATCGTTTGTAGGTATTCTTCTCGTGACAAGGGGCACAAAGATTTTCGGGTTAATCCCCACGCTTTGTCATCCTTCTCCACGGATCCCTCAAGCATCGAAGCCACCCCCTTGTTTCAATTCCTTCATCGACAATTGGGACTAAGGATCTCGAGGGTTACTCGTGACTTAACATCTCTCGGTGTGGATTCCTTGAAGTCGAGGATCTATCCAACCTTCACTGTGCCATGAGCAAGCCGGTCCTTAGTCAATTCGTATCAGCGATTCAAAGACACATCTAACCACACCGGTTAGATTCAGGTCCAAAGAAATCACTAGGTGGGGTTTGTGAATCATTTGCATGCTCTTTTTCCCTATCTTCGTTTTTGTCCCACTGGGTTTTACGAAGATTGGCTTTTAACGAGGCCAAATGATCCACAATATTATTGACACATCTTGTGATCTTCCTCAAGCCCAGCAAGACCCATTTTCGTGTGACATGAAGAAGCAAGACCCAACTATCTTTATTTTCATTTTTAGTCAAGGCCACCTGTTTTAGGGCATTTTCTTTTGTTGTTTTCATTTTAAAACCCTTGCTCTCTCTTTGTTGCAACTTACCTTGGATTATGTCATCAAATATTATCAATCTTTTCTCTCTCAAAACTTTGGCGACAAAAGTCTTCATCTTCTCTCTTGAGATTGATTATTGCTTATGCAACATCTTTTCGATTCTCACCTATCTCTCTTATCTCGTGTGCGATTCGTTGCTGCTGTGCAACATCTTCATCGCTGTGTCTCTCTCAAAACCAGAAGCTATTCCGCATCACTTATGTCTCTGTCTCATCATTTTCAACTTCTTTGTGTCGATTCTAGAGAGGTTCTTATTACGTGGTATCAGAGCACACATCGAAGCTTGGTAGTCTCTATCCTTTCTTATTTTTTCGCATATGTTCATCAATTTTCTTTGTGTTTTTGTGTGTCTGTTCATCTTCCTATGTGTGTTGAGCCTGTTCTTAATTTTTAGTTGTGTTTTTAGTGTCTAGATCCTTGTTTAGATATTGTTTTCGTTTAGATATATCAAAAATACAAAAAAAAAAAAAAACATTAGGGTTCTTAGCTTTGTCGATCTGCTCTTAGTCTGTTTCTCTTCAGATTATGTCTTGTTTGTGGTGTGATTTGCTAAGGCTTAGGTCGATTTCAGTGTGTGTTGTTTCAGTTTTTGTTTCGGTTTGATTTAGTTCTAGTCGTGTCTCCGTTTGTGTTGATTTATCTAGTTGCTGTCAATTTTTTTGTTAGAACTTGTCTCTTCATATTCTGTCGTGATTAATCTATTTAGGTTTGTAGAATTTTTTTTCCTTAATTTTGTTTGAATCATTGGTGAGGATTTTTGTGAGTACTAGTTGCTGGTGATTTGTTTGTGCTTTTGTTTCAAGTACATCAATTTCTACATTAGGTGTCATGTTCAAGGCAAAATATGCAGCCTCATGATCGATGAGAGGAATTGCAACAACGTGGCAAGTAAGTACATGGTTAAGAAGCTTGGATTAAAGGTGAAGCAGCAACCATGGCTCGGTGATAATTACAAACTAAGAGTGAGCCGCCAAGTGATGATTTCCATAACCATTGGAAAATATGAAGACGAGGTTCTGTGTGATGTTCAACCAATGGAATCATGTCATATCTTACTTGGAAAACGTGGCAAAACAAACGTCAAGCAATCTATGATTATTCTGGTTTCAAAAACGTCAAGAAAACCCTACATGATGGCCTCACCTTCAAGAAGAAGCATGTTGAGCTAAAGGAGCATCAGAATCGTATAACCTCGTTTGAGGCAGGTAAGATTCCTCAACGAAATGCATATTTTATGACTAATGATCTTGTTCTTTTGCTGTTAGGACAAACATGTTACAATTTGGCTCACAAACTTCAAATCGGACAAGAAGGAGGAACGAGGGCCGAGGGACTTCTGAAAATTGGATTCATTGACTATTCTGACTTTGAAGACTCAAGGAATCACGAACCATACAAGATTCCAGCACATATCATGTGCAAAACATACAAGAAGCAACCGTTGAAACAATTCCTTGTGACATCCGAAAAGGTAATGACATTATTGTGTCTGATGCAATAATTCCAAGGTATGATTCGCTTTCTACTCTCAACAATAAGTTGCTTTATGTGTTTCAGTCTAGTGAGAAATTTATCCTTGGACAATTCTTTAAACAAAAAGGTTTTCTATTTAATACGCATAAATTATGTGAGCCTAGTTATTCTTTGAAGAATTTTGTTTTGTTGAATATTGATAAAATCTTTAAAACTGCTACTAGTGCTTCACGTTTTGCTGAACTATTTTTTGGAGAAATTGTTTATTATGATAGCACTCTGAATTTTAATAACAACTTAGATGATCATGATGAGCCTTTGAAATTCATTTTGGATGATCTAAGTAAGAAAATGTGTGCTAGTCGTAATGAGTATGTCTTCTGTACCTATAATATTTTGTTTCAAGTTTTTGAAAGTGCACAGGATATGCAAAGTCAAGCAGTGAAAGCTTATGCACCAAAAACGTGGTGGTGTTATTTATGGCTTAAGATGTTTGTTGTTCGAGTTATCTATGAACCGTGGAAACAATTGCGAACAGAACAGTGTAGGAGATGCAAGTTTGTCTTTAAGCCTGGCATTTGGATTTGGATTCTTGAGAGGAGGAGACGTTCTCTAGCACAACAGAAATCAAAGTTGATATCCAGAAGAGACGGACCGCTTCAAATCCTTGAGCTGACCAGAAACGATGATTACAAGATGTGCTTGCAAGGTGAGTATACTACCGATTTAAATTCTACTGGTTCTAACTTAGCTTTGTTCTTGGCATATTTCAGGACAAATCCTTTTCAACTGGGGAGGATGAGGTGATATTAAGCAGCATCAAGAAGAAGCCACCTGAACCGGAGCTTGTAGCGGCGCATGAACGTGTAGGATAACTTGTAGTCGAAGGAGAGCAACTCGTGATCAAATAAGGCATTGGCGATTCAAAGATACATCTAACCACACCGGTTATGATTCAGGCCCAAAGAAATCATTAGGTGGGTTTGTGAATCATTTGCGTGCTCTTTTTCTCTGTCTTTCACTACAAGAAAACAGGGTCATTTCCGACGGCCATAATTCTGTCGGATTTCAGACGAACGTGGCATCTGTCGGAAATCCGTGGGAAATTTCCAATCGATTTCTGATGACCATAATCCGTCGGCTACTTTTCAACGGATTTCCGACGACTTTCCGAGAAATTCTTATATTGCCGACATACGACCGACGGATTTTCGACGACGACCTTGCCGACATGGTTGCCGACATCGATAATATCTACTTTAAATCTGTCGAAAATCCGTCGGAGAATGCAGAAATTTTTCCTTATAAAAACGTAACCACCCCTCATTTATAATCACAAAAAAACTCTCTTATCTAATTCCTTACGGAAATGTCTTCTTCAAATCCTTATAATTACTTTCGATCATGGATGGACAAGCCTCATCAAATTCCGGACACGGGCCTAGTTACGGAGGAATTCAAAGAAGGTCTGCAGGAATTCATGGCATTTGCGGGTATGCAGAAGAAAGCAAAAAAAAAACGGTCAAATCTAATGCCCTTGTACCAATTGTGGGAATCGTAGATTTATCGTGATAGATGAAGTATGGTCACACTTGTATTGTCATGGATTTATGCCGGGTTACAAGATTTGGTATTATCATGGAGAAAATGATATAATGGTGGATAATTATGCTAGTACTAGTGAACATTATATTGGGGATAAAGCTAGCTTAGAATAACCCGCAATGAATGTACAAAGTACTGTATGTCATGTTCAGATAGTATGGAGATAGAGGAGAAGAACCTAACTTAGAAGCTCAGAGATTCTTTGATATGTTAGACGCTGCTAAACATCCGTTTTATGATGGGTGTAGAGGTGAACATTCCCCTTTATCAACTGCAACTAGGATGATGGGTATGAAGACAGATTTCAATTTGAGTGAGGAGTGCGTGGATGCAATCGCTGATTTTGTGAAAGACATTTTGCCAGAAGATAATCTTGCGCCGGCATCATGCTATGAGATACAAAAACTTGTTCAAGGTCTAGGATTGCCGTATAAGATGATAGATGTATGCATAGAAAACTGTATGCTCGACTGGAGAGAGGACGCTGACCGTTCGACATGCCGTTTTTGTCGCAAACCTCGGTATAAGGAAACAGGTGGAAGAGTGTCAGTGCCATATAAACGGATGTGGTATTTGCCATTAACAGACAGATTGAAGAGGTTATATCAGCCAGAGCGAACAGCGGGAGCAATGAGATGGCATGCAGAGCATACAACAGGTGGACAAATAGCCCATCCGTCAAACGCAGGAGCATGGAAACATTTTCAATCAATGTATCCTAGTTTTGCGTTTGAGGCGAGGAACGTATACCTTGGATTATGTACCGATGGTTTCAACACTTTTGGGAAGCCCGGCAGACAATATTCTTTGTGGCCAGTAATTGTAACACCATACAATTTACCGCCATCTTTGTGCATGCGAAGGGAGTTCTTGTTCCTTAGCATTCTCGTTCCTGGACCAGAGCATCCGAAGAGATCACTCGATGTGTTTTTGCAGCCATTGATTTGTGAGATGCGAATGTTATGAGACCAAGGTATTGAAGCGTTTGATGTTTCTTGTCACCAGAATTTCATCATGCAAACGGTACTTATGTGGACCATTAGCGATTTTCCAGCATATGGCATGTTATCAGGATGGACAACGCACGGGAGGTTATCATGCCTGTACTGTCAAGATAACACTGATGTGCTCCAATTGAAGCACGGACGCAAAACGTCTTGGTTTGATTGTCATAGGCGATTCCTACCTAGCGATCATCCTTATCGTCGGAGCACCACATTGTTTAGGAAGAACCGGCAAGTATTTGATGGTCCACCTCCTGAGTTAGATGGTGAGTATTTGTTGACTCTGTTTAGAGATTTCGGTGCAGAGAGGACCATTGATTGTGGTGGTAACGGGCATCATCCTGTTGATAGTTGTGGCAACGTTCATAATTGGCACAAGAGGAGCATTTTTTGGGATTTTCCTTATTGGAAGAACCATCTTTTGAGGCATAATTTGGATTTCATGCACATTGAGAATAACTTTTTCGACAACATTATGAACACCGTTCTAAATGTCCAAGGGAAGACGAAGGACAATCTGAAGTCTAGATTGGACTTGCCAGACATTTGTTCTCGTAGAGCACTACATGTGACATAGAACGGGAAGCCTCCGGTCCCGGCTTTTCGTTTGGATGAATGTTCAAAGGCCGAGTGTTTTGACTGGATTGCCGAAAGTGTTAGATTCCCGGACGGATACGCAGCTAACTTTCGGAACTGCGTTGATCATGGAGAAGGGAAGTTTACTGGGATGAAGAGTCATGATTGCCATGTGGTGATGAAGCGCCTCCTTCCATTTGCCTTTGCATGTCTTCTACCACGTAATGTCCACGAAGCAATTGCAGGTACATTCATTAAATTATTTTGTTAATACTTTACACAATATATACTTTAGTATTTAATTATTCTTTTGTTATCCATATTTTGCAGGGATTGGTGCATTTTTCCGAGATATATGTTATCGCTCTCTTACATCAGACGGTATCCGCAATCTTGCGGATAATATACCTGTAATCATTTGCAATTTGGAGAAGATTTTTCCGAGTTCTACTTTCCATCACAAGTCAAAACAAAGAGTCGTAGAGCAGCTCGACATGATGACGGAGGCGTACTACGTTTCCATCCAGTCGATGTTCCTCATATATTTTTAAAGATTGGACGAGTTAGTGGAAAAGGCAAAAAGTGGAGAGGTATTATATTGAACCACAGGAGCGAGAGCATTTGCATATGTATATTCTCACAAACTGCGACGGAGTTGATGAATATGAGAGGTATTATATTGAACCAAATTATTAATTACTTATTGGGTTCTTGATTATATATATGTACTAACGTGATGATTGCTTCAATCTCACTGGATGTATATGGCTTATCAACGTTTTGCATTTCCGGACAAAACAGAGGACGATCTAATCGAGCTCAAACAGGAAGAGTTCGGACGTTGGTTAAGAGATTATGTAAGTCTTTTAATTGCCTTCTTTTTAACTATCATCATATGTAATGAATTATTTATTTGACGTTTTTTTATTTTATTTGTGCAGGTCACGACAGAGAAGGCTAACAGACAAACATTTCTCACTTGGTTAGAAGAAATTGTGCGATTTCCACTAGCAACTGTGCAGTCACATGTGATGTATAGCACACGGGGGTACGCTTTTAAGATTCTTCGGGATGATAGGAGTGCGATAACTTCATATTACGGTGTATCAACTCAGTCTGGTGATCTTGTATACTATGGTGTCGTACGTGAGATTTTCGATGTTCAGTATCTGGGAATGCTCGATCTAAGATGTGTTGCATTTTTATGCGACTGGAACGACCCATTAGTAGGAAGCGGTGTGCGACACGACCAATTTGGTGTTACATCATTACATAGCAGAAGGCAACTCCAGAAAAATGAGCCATTTGTACTTGCATCACAAGGAGACCAGGTTTGTTTTTTCTTTTACGTTAATTGAGAAATTTAGTATTGTTGCATTCCCGTGGTTAAATTTTTACATGGTGTAGGTATGCTACATTCCCTATCATCGGGTGACAAACAAACAAGACCTGTGGGTTACAGTCACATCGATAAACCCGAGAGGTAGAGTTCATGGGATGTCTGATCATGAACCCATCCAACAAAGCTCCGTAGGTGTGGGTTCAATCGAGCATTCCCTTGAGGTCGACCTTGTCGTTGATTTCACCATACATGCAGACGATCGGGTATTTGATGATTCAGAAGAAGAATTTGGCGAATTTGGGGAAACTTCCGATTCAGGAGAATCAGATTACTCATCATCGGATTCAGACGGATTTCAGACGGATCTGGCAAATATGACACGTGCCTGTTGACTGGCCAATCGATAAACATGCAAGGAATATACCTTATCTTTTCAAATCCGTCGGAAATTTCCGACGGATTTCCGACGGTCTTTGGTATTTTCGAGACCGCGGGAATATCAACCGCATAAATGAAATTAGTTTTCGGAATCCGACGGATTTTCGACGGACATCGATATATATCGACAAAAGCGTAAGTTTCTTTCCTCATTTCTCTCTTCTCTCTCTCTCCTCTTCTCTCTTCTTCTTCCTCACCGAGAATCTCTTCTCTCTTCTTCTTCCTTACAATTCCTCAACTCTCTCTTCAATTCCTCAACTCTCTCTTCTCAAAACCATGCAAGTTTCATCAATCCCTTTAATTTTTTTTTTAGATCTTGTTAGATTTTAGGGAATATATTAGTTAGGTTATTAGAATTTAATTTATGTGTATTGTTAGGTGGTTAGAATAGAATTTGTTATGTAGAATAATATTAGTTTTAGGGTTTATGTGATTAGATTGTTGATTTAGAATTGTTAGATTTAGAAAACAATTTTTTTATTTCTTATTTAGAAAATTACAATTGAATTTTTCACATAATAAAAACGTTTTTAATTATTTGTATATATTAAAAACGTTTTAAAAATATTTTTTAAGTAATAAAAACGTTTTTAAAATATGTTTATATATTAAAATCGTTTGTAAAATATTTGTTTTAGTAATAAAAACGTTCTTACAATATTTGTATGTATTAAAATCGTTTTTAAAATATTTTTTAGTAATCAAAACGTTTTTCAAATATTTGTATATATTAAAATCATTTTAAAAATATTTGTTTAGTAATAACAATGTTTTTACAATATTTGTATATATTAAAATCGTTTTTAAAATATTGTTTTAGTAATAAAAATGTTTTTAAAATATTTTTATATATTAAAATTGTTTTTAGTAATAAAAACGTTTATTAAATATTTTTATATATTAAAAACGTTTTTAAAATGTTTTTTTAGTAATAAAAACGTTTTAAAAATATTTTTTAAGTAATAAAAACGTTTTTAAAATATTTGTAAATAATAAAAATGTTTTCAAATAAATTCGTTTTTATAATTTTTTGGGAATTACAAATTTTTTAATTTTTTGGAAAATTTTAATTTTTCGGAAAATTTGAATTTTTCGGAAAATGTTTTGGTAAATTCCAAAAATTTTGGTAACTTTTGAAATTTTAGTTAATTTACTAACCATTTTACGGTTTTCCGCAGGGATCACGAGGACGTACTTCAGTTGGGAGGCGGCAATCAAGGACGCCGTTCTCGGGGTTCTCGGTGTACGCTTCTGGGACCAACGAGCTCGGGAACTCATATCCTGGATTCTCAGCAATCCGCTGCTCGGAGCAACATTCGGATTGAGGAGCTAGTCCAGCAGCCGAACCGGGGCTATTGCATCCGACTCGACCCGAAGTTTGAGGACGGGATTTGGTAAGATATAAAACAGATTGTACTTGAGGTACGTTTTAATTTCATTTCATTTTCTTTTTATTTTCGTTATTTAATTATTAACGGTTATAATTATTCGCAGCAAACCCGGCAAGTGAAAGGTCGATTCGCTGGGTTAGGCACCCTTCCGACCCATGAATCTTCTTCCTCGCTTCCTCGTTATCCTTCGGAGTACCGGGTAGAAATCGAGAAGCTCACCCAAACAGTGAAAGACCGTGACCAGCAGGTCGAAGAGCTACGGACGGATCAACAGTCTACCACTTAGAAGCTCTCCTCGTTGGAAAAGATGATGCAGCAATGTTTCCCGCATATGTTTTGGGATAATAATCTCGACGACGACTCCGAAAACTCTCCAACCATTTAATTATTTTATTTTATGGTTTTTTTATTTTTGAACAAATTTTTTTAATGTGTAATGAATTTTATTTTTGTTTAATGAATTCTAATATTTATTATTTTCCAAATTTATATTTATAAAAAAAATTTAAAAAAAAAAATTTTAATTAAATAAAATTCAAAAATTAATTCAACAAAAAATTAATTAATTAAATATAATTTATTCTTTATCCGTCGGAACAGTCCGTCGGAAATGATCCGTCGTAAATCCGTCGGAACTATAACCGTCGGAACTTATTTCCGACGAACTTCTAACGGACTTCCGACACAAACTTCCGATCAATAATCCGTCGGAAATACCTGACGGCCAACCGACGGACTTCCGACGGAATTTCCAATCAAAGATCCGTCGGAAATGCCGTCGGAAATTAGGCCGTCGGTTTTCAATCGGAAATTTTCGACTGTATTCCGACGCCCATAATCCGTTGGAAAATTCTGACGGATTTCTGACAGAATTCACATTTCCGACGAGCTGTAACCGACAGCTAAAATTCGTCGGAAATCCGTCGGAAATAGCATGTTTTCTTGTAGTGTTTGGTTTTGTCCCACTGGGTTCTACGAACATAGATTTTTAACGAGGCCAAAAGATTCACAATATTATTGACCCATCTTGTGATATTCATCAAGCCCAACAAGACCCATTTTCGTGTGACATGAAGAACCAAGGCCCATCTATCTTTATTTTCGTTTTTAGTCAAGGCCCACCTGTTTTAGGGCATTTTCTTTTGTTGTTTTCATTTAAAAACCCTTGCTCTCTCCTTGTTGCAACTTACCTTGGATTAGGTCATCAAATATTATCAATATTTTCTCTCTCAAAACTTTGGCGACAAAAACTCTTCATCTTCTCTCTTGAGATCGATTGTTGCTTATGCAACATCTTTTCGATTCTCACATATCTCTCTTATCTCGTGTGAAATTCGTTGTTGCTATGCAACATCTTCATCGTTGAGTCTCTCTCAAAACCAGAAGCTATTCCGCATCACTTCTGTCTATGTCTCATCATTTCCAACTTCTATGTGTCGATTCTAGGGAGGTTCCTATTAGGAAGAAGAGGTGAACAAGATCTTATTTCATTGCCATGGTTCGATTTATGGAGGACACTTTGCTCCTTTCAAGACCGCAACAAAGGTTCTACACTCCGTGTTTTGGTGGCCAAGCTTGTTCAATGATGCTCATGCCTTTGTCTCTACTTGTGATGCGTGTCAACAGAAAGGGAACATTAGTATAAGGTACGAGATGCCACACAATCCAATTCTTGAAGTTGAGATCTTCGATGTGTGGGGTATAGATTTCATGGGACCGTTTCCCTCGTTTTTTGGAAACCAATACATTTTGGTTGCGGTTGATTATGTCTCTAAGTGGGTTGAAGCGGTTTCAAGTCCAACAAACGATGGAAAGGTAGTTCTCAAGCTTTTCAAGACGATCATTTTTCCAAGGTTTGGAGTTCCTCGGGTAGTGATAAGTGATGGCGGTTCCCATTTCATCAACAAGGTGTTTGAGAGCTTGCTTAAAAAGCATGGAGTCAAACACAAGGTGGCCACGCCTTATCACCCCCCAAACTAGTGGGCAAGTTGAACTGTCTAACCGCCAAATCAAGGCGATCTTAGAGAAGACCGTGGGAAGTTCAAGGAAAGATTGGGCAAAGAAGCTTGATGATGCTCTTTGGGCTTATAGGACGGCTTTCAAAACTCCCATTGGAACTACCCCTTTCAACGTTCTATATGGGAAGTCTTGTCATCTACCGGTGGAGCTTGAGTACAAGGCATTGGGGCTGTAAAGCTTCTCAATTTTGATCTCAAGACGGCTCAAGAAAGACGTTTGATCCAATTACAAGAGCTTTACGAGATCCGGCTTGAAGCTTATGAGAGCTCCAAAATCTACAAGGAGCGAACCAATACCTTTCATGACAAGAAGATTTTTCACAAGGACTTCAAGGAAGGGAATCAAGTGTTTCTCTTCAACTCAAGGCTCAAGTTGTTTCCCGGAAAGCTAAGGTCTAGATGGTCCGGTCCGTTCACGATCAAGGAAGTGAGGCCATATGGAGCTATTGTGCTTGCGAACAAGAATGGGGAAGAGTTTGTTGCAAGTGGGCAAAGACTCTAACCGTATCTAGCTCATGAATCCATTGAAGAAGGGATCTCACTCCCTCTCGATGATGCTCCTCAAGCCTAAAAATGGTAACAAACGTCGAACTTAGTGACGTTAAAAAAAGTGCACTTGGGAGACATTCCCATGTTTATCCTTGTATATACTTTTCTTTTTCTCTTTTTCAATCTTTTCTAGTTCTTTTTAATATTTTGTTGAGTGCATAGGTTTTTTGATGGTCTAGGAGGCAATGTCTTGCAAACAAGAGAGTGGAGAAATGGATGAAGACACCGGCCAAGATTGGCTTGGTGTAAGCAACACCCGCCTTGAACACTGGATGGAAACTGCCACGTGTTGGAGAGTGGCAAAAATCAGGGGAAAAACCGGCCCTCAACAGCAGCCAAGATTAGCCCGGTGGCGGCAATACCGGCCTTGACCACCGGATGGAAACGGCCAGGTGCTTAGGAGTGGCCAAGAACAGGACAATTACCGGCCTTGGGTACCGGTTTGAGATGGTCAGGTGTTGGGACCATAAATGACTTGCACAAACACACGCCTGTTTGCGTACACCAAATGGAACTAGTCCGGTGTGAGCTCTTTACCCAACGGACCACTCTATTGTCCAACGGTCCGAGGTGCATATCTATTGTCCAGCGATCCGTCCGGTGTATCCACCCAGGTAAGCGACCCGACCCGCCAGGTAAGTCTTCTTCCTCCTTTTGTCGCGGCCAAAGTCGATCTAAACTCCTTTGTTGAGACCAAAGCCTCACAAACTTTATTTGCTCATAACTTTCTCTTCTGGTGCTCGAATTTTGTGATTCAAGTGGCTACGAACTCGTTTTTCTCTCCTCTCTTTGGATCTATGAGCATTTTTATCATTTGTTCTTGCATCCCCAAGGTATTTCACTCATGCGTTTCATGAAAACCAAGAACTTGCTCTTAAGTAAAAAGCTTCATGATTTTGTTTGGGTAATGCATTCACTTAAACAAAAACCTTGGAAATTGACTCGAAAATGATTAGGCTTGGTAGTTCTTGTACTAATTTGTGCTCTACTAGAGAAATTTTTGTTTCTTGAACCCAAATCGAGTTTTGTCTCTCTAGTGCTTAAATGTTGCAACTTCGGAAATTTAATTGAGTCTTTGAAGCATCTAAGCTAGATAATCGATCTTGTAGGTCGTTCTAATTGGATTTTGAATGTCTTCTCTAGCTCATTAAGCATTGTCTTTGTCTCTTGAGTGCCTTTGCTAAATTTGTGTCTTTGTCTTTTGAATCTAACAATCTCTTAGAGACCATGTAGGTATGACAAAGGTAAAGGCCAATGCAACCCAAAGTGAGCCTCAAGGTAAACCAAAGAATAGACAATTGGCTCTAGTGGGATGCTCTAAAGGCCAAGAGAAAACGAAGAGAGCGGCGAGAGACAATGAAGAAGAGGGTGATGAGAGAAACATGGTGGAAGTGAAAAAGAAGAGAGTTTCCAAGACCAAACCAAGAGTCCCAACTTATAATGAATACCTCAAGGAGCTCAATGCGGTGGAGTTCGTGGAGACAAAATTTCCGGACAAAGCCATACTAGAGAAGATGGGGATTTATGAAGATGTGAAAACAATCTTCAACAACATAGGATTTGGGAAAGTTTTTGACTTGGCTCACACATCTCACAAGGACCTCGCGCTTGTCAATTTTTAGCTTCTTTGGAAGCGGTCTTCTATGACCGAGATGATGAGAGTGAGGATGTTGGAGATGGACATGGGTACATTGAATTCAAGGAGGGGCGAGAAGCTTACAAGATGACTTTCCATGAGCTAAGTCAAGTGTTTGGGTTCAAGGAAGAGGGAACCAATAAAGGACTCCGGTTTATCTATGCACCAAATGACCTTCCATACTTCTGGAACATCATTGCCATGGGGAGTTACAAACCCGTCTCTATTAAGAGCTCTTGTATTCGCCATCCCGCCATACGCTATGTCCACAAGACTCTTGCTCACACACTCTTTGCCAAGAAATAGGATGGAACCGTGGCGGAAGATGAGATGGAGTTACTTGCTTTAGGGCTAAGGCCGTTTCTAGGCTCACCTAGGGATCAAAGGCTATTTAATGGAAGATGCAAACCCGGATCTAGCCGCTATTCTCTTGAATCATTTGCTTTGGTACAAGGGTTGGGCATACACGACAAAGATAAAAAAAGCCTCAATTGCTCATTGGTGGTTTGGTTACTTCCATTCTCAAGGCCAAGGGAGTTGAATTGGTAGAAGATGCCAAAGAGATAGAGCTTATGGATGAAACTTATCTCTCAAGAACCAGATTTTTTAGGGCAAGATAGGCAACACATATGCCTACAACCTCAAGCCCACCGAGTATAACACCGTGAAGCTTATGTGGCCCAATGTCCCTCTCACCATGGTTCACGGGAGAAAGGAAATCCACTTCTACCCCACCAATGACCACTTCTACAACCCGGCCACGGATCCACCACTTGAGATAATACGCTTGTCAAAGAGGAATGCAAATCAAACACCAACGGGAAATGCCGAGACATCCAATGATCTCGATGATGAAGACGCAAGACTGTTCTCCACCGACCCCAAGTATGGAAGTGAGAGGTATAGCTTTGATCCTTATGATGGAAGAATGCCGGAAATTTCCACTCGACATGCTCACCACCAAACAAGGCTCCTTCAAAGGTGGTGCAAGTGGCAAGACAAGACTATGAGAAAATTGGTGAAAACGGTCAAAAGCTTGAAGAAGACGATCAAGGAGCTCAAGGCAAAGGGTGGAGAGGCTAGCTTATCTCACGGCCAAAGAAAGACACACGCAAAGGACCAAGAAGAGGTTGGCGAGAGCTTCACACCATTGGACCGAAGCCTTGCGCTACATGGAGGAGAGTTGGTGGTCCATGAGGGAACACGCTATTCATTGGCTCATGAAGGGAAAATGTCAAAGAGGAAGGCTATGAGGTCTCCATCTCCTTGCTCGAGCAATCCATCTTACTTCATGGGGTCTTCTTCCCCATCTCAAAGTTTCTAAGGTAATACTCCAACCTTGTAAATATTTTTTCTTTCTTTTGAGACTAGCATTTTTTTTTTGGGTCTCTTCCTTGAATTTATTTCACACAGGGACGGTGTGATTTAAGTTTGGGGGAGGGACCGGTATCTAATCTTGTTTCTTGTGTTCTTATTTTGATTTTTACATCTTGAGTCTTTTGCATTCATGCATTCATATAAGGCATCGAAAAATTTGAAACTCAAAAAGAAATCATCTAGTTGCATTTCATGGTTAAGATCGAGTCTAGTTTGCATATAGGTATTGCATTCATATGCATTGGGAGCAATGATGTTTCTACCTTGTAGAGTATCTTTTTAAGAGTTTGGTTCAACGCCCACGTTGCTAGTTGTTTTATGCTTTTGATTGAGTTTGAAATCAAAGATGAACCATATTTTGATCTCGTGTTTTATTATTCGTGTCTTAGCTAAAAAAAGTTGTGAATTGAGTCAAATCCTACTTAATTGAGAACTGTTGGAGGTGAGTTTAGCACTCCCCGGTTTATGTCAGTTTTAACCGAGTCCGGCCCAATTGATCCCGGTTTACGATGGTTCAAACTAAGTGAAGGAGGCCCATAATCACACTCGATGGGCCGATCTCGGTCTAAAGACCAATTCGTTATCGAACACGCCGACCTCCGAGATTTGCAGGATCTTTCCCAATTTCAGAGGGAGATGAGGAAGATTTTATTTTTTTGATAAAACTAGGAAAAGAAAATCCACTCATTTAGACCGACTCATAACTGTATAAATAAGGAGGTCATCATCTCATTCAAAGCATCGACAATCATCTACGAGACCTAAGAGATCGAGAGCTGAGATCTTAGCTTTGATCTCCTTAGTTCTTAAGTTTTTCTTTTACGATCAAGCAATCTTGTAGCTCCACTGATTTTAATCAATAAAACGAGATTTGATCTATTGAGATTACTGTTTTGCCCCTTGTATGATTTTCAGAATCAACAATTGGCGCCGTCTGTGGGAGGGGGCTGTTGCGAAGAATCAGGACCTCGAGGCCTTCCGAGTTGAAAATGAGAGGATGAAAGCCTAGGTACTTGATATGCTCAAATTAATACCCTAAAAGTACTAAGCAGTAGTTGCAGTAAAGTAGGGGTCGAACACAAGGACTCACATAAACACACAATAGATTATATAGGTGAGAATTAAGCTAAGTGATCAATGATATTGAAAACAGAATGTAAATTAAAACGGTTGTAAATTCGATTGGAGAAAGATAGGTTCAGGGTATTTCTCAGGAAATCAATAAATGCAGATAAACTAACTAGTCAGGATTCAGATTTAGCGCGGCTCTTGAACTCAAATCACTAAGATATAATTAACCAACTCTCGTTGCGAAAACTATCTAAATCTAAATCCTATGAATTCCAAATCTCTTTGCGAATCCTAAAGTCTAAATCAGCTTTTAGATCAAGTTTGATTTGTTCGCAAAACAACTAAACCAAATCTCTTTGCGAATAGTTATTTTGCTCACCTTAGGTTCTATCATGTAATTAATCGCACTCTCGTGCCTAATCAATTATCCTAAGATCTAAGTTCTAGGTGATCAATCTAGAATTAGCTTTGCAAACAACCTATGGTGATGAACTAATTCAGATAGTGAATCCTAATAACTAATCAATCTAGCATTCAGAGATAACCCTTATGAGAACCCTAAACCTAACAAGAGATCTACTCAGATAAGAAAATTGAAGCAATAAACATGTTTGAATAAATCATCAAATAAAACAGAGAGAGTAACAAGAGGGTTCGAAATCTTCTCTCGGACGAACAGAGTTTCAGACTTGTCTCCCTTCAAAAGCTCTCTCACAAAACCAAAGTAAAATAAAGCATAACCATGAAAGTGGCTGTAAAAACCTATTAAATAACCTAAATCACGTTTTGGGGCTTCTTGTAAATAATAAAGTCTTCTGGGCCATTTTGCAATTCTTTAACTCTTCAATAAAGTCGCGGGTCGTGTCTGCTTCGATGAGTATCGACTGATACTAGTCAGTATCGATCGACACTGAGACTTCAAATCGGATACTCATCTACACGAACGTTGCTTTGCTCCACAATGTTCCAGAAAGCTCCAATATCTCCAATTATGCTCCAAACGCGCTAAAACCTGTAAAAGACTCTAAAACACTACGAAATAGTAGAAAGACTCTATAAAATGGACTTATATCATGGCTTAAACGGGGTAAAAACCATGATATATCAACTCCCCCAGACTTAGCCTTTGTTTGCCCTCAAGCAAATATAAGACTAAACCAGAGAAAGAGGTTTGAAAACATAGAGACTCACATGTTCTTGAAACGCTGCAATGACCCTTTTCCCAAGCACCCAAGTGTCACCTAACCAGTTTTTGATCTAACCACCATGTACTTCTCCGTAGGCATTCGCAGTTTCCCAGACTACACACATTATTTCACAGCATTGTTCAATCAAGCCATCCTCGCCAGTTTCATCGCTGTGATTAATACCAAGAACCTTCTAGATTATTTCCCATACAATATCATGACAATGAACCACCCTTTTTCACACTTTCTGGTATTGTTTCTATCCCCAGACTTATTTCTCATTATATCTCTTGCATGTACATATTAAGGTTCGAGACGCGAGTATTGATGGTGTTTGCCACCGATTTCCCGGTTCTTCTCTCAAAAGTAATCAAATGTGTAGGCGAATAATGGTATCACAGGAAATTTTCCTAACCTCACTTTCACCTTTGTGTGATCATTCCCTCTGAAGTAGAATAATGCGATCGCTGGAAATTTTCCTAACCCTCTACTCAGAAGAAAATCATTTCATCTTTTAATGCATCTTATTAACTTGTAATAGGGAGAGAAATACCATTATTTTAAACACGTGGGTTCCTTTGTCAGATACGAATGAGGAATCAAGCTCTATGGATACTAACCACATCGATGAAGTGCAAAAATTTGGCTCATGCTTTAAAGAACTTTGCTGGAAACATGAGTGTCTTCTAGTTAACTGGTCAGCCTCTGGATTTTTCATTAGTCGATCTATAACTGATTCTGTAACAATGGTCACTTAGAAGCAAGGTCAGATCAATAGATTCAAGAAAAAGATCACAGTCTCCAACAAAGTTTTGACTCAATAAAACAACGAATGACTCAAAAACGACTGACTTAAGGAAAAACAAAAACAATGTCAGCGACTACCTCCCCCAGACTTGAACAAAACTGTCCCCAGTGTTATCTAGCCTAGAGTTGGTGAAAGAAAGCAAAAGAACAGAGTAGGATTGTGAAAAACAAGAAGTTACCGTGCTGGAACATCGAGTATCGACCGACACACGGCCTGGTATCGAGCGATACCAGGCTTAAGTCGATATGATGAACTCTTCTCATCCACGTAGGGTGTCGACCGATGCCAACAGGGTATCGATCGATACTCAGGCGATTTCGTGTGTGCTCCTTGTTTATCCTGACACAGACGCAAAAACGAAAAATAAAAAGAAAAAGACTCGAAAACAAACTCACCAGTGGGTTGCCTCCCACCAAGCGCTCGTTTAATGTCATGTGCTTGACTGTACGGATAAGAATGAGAGCTTGCAGCAAAACAGGCTCCACAACTTGACATCTCCAACTTCAGAGTTCTGCTCAACATGTTCTCCACAACCTCTTGTCCTTTCTCTTTCAGCTTTGGAGTAAGAAGAACTCTAGCCTTACAAAATGGTCTTAAGGTCCCTTTGCATTTCACCTTGTACTCGATCGAATCTCCATCGCACTTCTGAGGGATTAAGGTTACATGTGTAGTACTCTCGAATCTTCTGTTCTTCACCTCCTTCTTTGCCTTAGTCTTTTTGATGAATTTATTGGTGATGATAGAAGGACTATCTAGAAGGGCTATGACAGTTGGCTCGTCAGGAGGCTCTTCCAAAAGATCAACTACCAATGTCTCTCCTGTAACAATGGTGATGCAAGAGATATATGTGGGAGTTCCTCTTGGGATGGCTTTGTAGTACACCTCCTTGTCAATGTATGAGAACGAGATGTGCTTGCTGGGTGTGTCCATAATGGCACCAACCGTAGCCATGAACGGTCTTCTAAGAATCAACTGCGTACGAGATTGTGCACTCATCTCCACAACATGAAAATCAGTAGGAACCAAGCAATCTCCTACGTTAACCAGCAAATCAGGGATTATACCATATGGGAGTGCGGTGGAACTGTTCGCGAATGTGATAGATGACTTGGGAGATCAAATATCAGCTCCTAAACACTCTGCAATTGCCCTTGGCATGACATTGACGCTAGCCCCCGAGTCAACGAGAGACTCTTTGAATTCAACTCTAGAGATAGAGCATGGAACGGAGAATATTCATGGGTCTTCCCTCTTGGTCAACCGCCTCAGTGGTTAGTGATGTTCTTCTTGCCTTGATAAAGATTACTTCGATCTCTTCCAAAGTTTTTCTGCAATCTCGGAAGTGACTCAGCAGAGGGCGGTACTCTAGAGCTTCTTCAAAATTTAGTGTGAGGGAAATCCTTCGTACCATCTTCTCAAAGCCAAGCAGTTGCGTTGGAGAAATCGGGTCTCTGAGGTGTCTGGTGGCATGGGGTATGGCGCCTTGGGTTTGTAAACCCTTTCTGTACTCAACTAGGGTTTCGTTTCAGCAACTGAACTAGTATCAACCGACACAAGGGTGGTGTCGATCGATGCTTTCGCTCTGGAATCATCCCTAGCAGAACTTTGGACGGGTGTCGATCGATACAAGGGAGCATCGGTCGACACAGGGGTGATGTCCGAAATCTCATCGTCATCCTTGGCATGAGGGACGAAAATCTCAGCAGTTGAGCTCTCCTGCACTCATGGGTGTACCATCAGTCCCTTGACAGTTGTTGCATTATGGGCTACCTGATTATCCAGAATCTTCTGATGAATAATGAGAGTCTCGATTTTTCCATTCAGATCAGTGTATATGGCATCCAACCTCCCGTTGAAATTCACTGTCATCTTCTCCTGCCCTTGAACCAGTTGTTCAATCATAGCCTCAATCTTACTCTCAGAAGTTCTGGGTGGTGTGGGTGGGCATTGATACCTTTGATCTTGAAATCCAACTCCATCAATGTGGTTAACAAATTCCACTCCATCCTTTTCCGCAAAACGAACAGCCTTCTTCTGCTCGCCCATCAACAAATTGTGCATTGAATCTAACTTATCATTCACCTCAGCAATCTGACTGCAATCCAAGTTACCAACTTGCTTCTTGTGCTCCATGTCTGCATTCTTGGTACCATTGCTAGAAATCAAGTTCTCAATAAGCACATAGGCATCGTCAGGATACCTCGTGTAGAAATTTTCATTGCTCGCAGCATCTAGAGCCATCTGATACCTCCAATCAATCCCTCCGAAGAAAGTACCCAGCAACTGAACCTGACTGAACCCATGGTGCGGACAATCTCTCTGATATGACTTGAAACGAATACAAGCAGCTTTGAGTGCTTCTGTTGGTCCTTGAGAAAACTGAGAGATCTTGTTCCTAAGCTCATCGGATCTTGCATCATCGAAAAAGTTGTTCATGAAGGTTTTCTTCGTCTCTTCCCAGGTATTCAGCGATCCAGGAGGTAACTGGTTCAGCCAGTAAGTTGCATCTCCACCAAGAGAGTATGGGAAGAGCTTGTAGAAGAGGTAATCATAGGACACTCCATTGCACTTAATGCTTGTAACCAAATCCTCAAACCTCTCAATGTGATTCATAGGTTGTTCATGAGAAAGACCATGAAAAAGATGCTGACCCACAAGAGTGAAGTATGCAGGTTTCAGCTCAAAGTCATTCCTCTGAAAAGCAGGAGGGCGAATCGCTGATCGATTGGCATAGAACTGATCATGCCTCTTGTACTCACCAATCGTCCTACCGCGATTAATCACAGTGTTCCCTGCATTCACAGCAATTGCAGGGACAATGATATTTTCAGCTTCATCAAGTCGCTGCCCTCTCTCATTGCACAATTGACCTTCTTGGTCTCTCAAAGCTCCAGCAGCATCCTGAATCAGAATCATTGTATTGTTCATCTCTGCTGGCTTCTTTGCTTTCTTGTTTTCACGTTCCAAATTCACACCTGAAACACACTAGGCAAGGCACGTAAGTAACAAAAAAAACACGTTGAGTATCGACCGACACTGTGTGGTTGATATCATTATATTTTGCATCATTCTAGCATCCGTTTCACTTAGGTTTCGAGTCATTTGCATATAATTCATGTTATCTCTTTAGCATTTTAGTCATTTTAGGAGTCTAATGTGTCCACATTTAGTCTTAGAGAGTCCTTGCATGTTTTGGATCATATTTCAGGTGCTAAAGAGGAGATTCGAGACCCAAGGAGAACGGACATAGACTGTACCGACGTCAGTGGTCGGTACTAGTCCTCGGTATCGAAGGCAGAAGGGTTGCACCGAAGTCACTGCTCGGTGCAACTGATCGGTATAGCCAGACGGAGGAAAATAGCTCCAATACCGACGTGCAACACCGAGGAGTGACGTCGGTATCGAAGCTTCAGGGGATTGTACCGACGTCACTGCTCGGTGCAACTGATCAGTGCTGCTGAAGGAAGAAACCCGGAGGAAAAATCCCTTAATACCGAGCAACGGTACCGAGGAGTGACCTCGGTATCCATCGAAGATCATCAAGCATTTCCCCTCACTACCGACGTCACTGCTCGGTACCCCTCGTCGATGCACAAACCCAGGCTCAATACCGAGCTTTGGTACCGACCAGTGACCTCGGTATTGGCCAAATCATAACTCTTTATCCATTTAAACCGGGTCAGTATCCGGTTTGTCACGGGTCGACCCGGTTCGTCACTATTCACGATCTAAGCCCAAAAACCTAATTTTGAGGGGTTAAGTCTTTTCTTATGCAAAAACCCTCTCTAAGAGTGATTTGTAAGAGATTGATCCTTTTGTTTTAATGCAATTTGAGTATTGTTTTCTTGATTGAATCCATCCATCTTCTACTTTCTAATAATCCAATCATCTTGGATCATGAGTTTAACTCTTCTTTTCTTGGATTTGTTGAACTCATGATGATTAATGAGTAGTCCTTAGGATCTTGAGATATGGTAGATTAGGGTGGTCCAAGGTTTGATTAGTGGTGTTTAGGGTTAGATAATCCTATATTCCTTCTTGTCTAGTGCCCCTAATGCTAGATTCAGCTTGAAAGAGTGGATCTAGATCATAAGGCATTTCATGCACACCTAGTGTTTAGTTATTGTCTAGTTCATCAAGGCATTTCATCAAACACTTGGTGTGCATGAAATGCCTTATGATCTAGATCCACTGTTTCAAGCTGAATCTAGCATTAGAGGCACTATACAAGAAGGAATATAGGATTATCTAACTCTAAACACCACTAATCAAACCTTGGACCACCCTAATCTACCCTATCTCAAGATCCTAAGGACTATGCTTTTCTTATGCTCAAAACCCTTACCTTTGAGAGAGTTTGATATTTGTAAGAAGGATCTTTTGATTATTGCAATTTAGTATTTATTTCAATCAATCTCTTCCATCTATCTTCTTTCTATCTTGATTAATCAAACATCTATCCAAGGAATCATCCTCTATCCACATCGATTTTGAGGTGTTCTTGATGGATCTTGAGTAGTCTTTTAGGATCTTGAGATGTGGTAGATTAGGGTGATCTAAAGCTTGATTAGTAGTGCTTAGGGTTAGATTATCTTATATTCCTTCTTGTCTAGTGCCTCTAATGCTAGATCTAGCTTGAAAGAGTGGATCTAGATCATAATGCATTTCATGCACACCAAGTGTTTGATGAAATGCCTTGATGAACTAGACAAGAGATTTATGTTCCTAACCTAAGACATTAGTTGTTTAGGGCATATCTTTGGTTGATCTTGTTATGATTCTTAATGCTTGTTAGTTGTTAATCCACAAATGATAATTTGCTAATGGACTTGATAATTAACATAGTGATTAGTTGCTTGAAAAAGAACTAATCAAGATTAGAGATTGGAATTAGCTTACTTGAGTGAATGAGCATCACTAATTAGATTTAGATCACCTTATATCAATAACCTCATCTCTAGTTCCGCCTTTGTTATTTGAATTACAACTCATTTAGTATTGCTTTTGTAGGTTTGAATTTAGATACTTAATAAACTAACTTGTTTAGCTTAATTTACTTATGAACCTTGCATTCTTAGTGATTATGATAAATCCCTTTATGGATTGATAACCTTCATACTACACGTATTGGAGTTATTGATACCTCCTAAAGACTAAAAAGTCTTGTATCAGTGGTGTCGATCGATATCAACAAAAAAGAACGACTAGTATCGACCGACACTAGATAGTATCGACCGATACCGACGAACTTAGTCGAAATTCTCAAACTAAAATCTAATGGTGAATTGAGTCCCCGGCAACGGCGCCAAATTTGATATGCTCAAATTAATACCCTAAAAGTACTAAGCAGTAGTTGCAGTAAAGTAGGGGTCGAACACAAGGACTCACAGAAACACACAATAGATTATATAGGTGAGAATTAAGATAAGTGATCAATGATATTGAAAACAGAACATAAATTAAAACGGTTGTAAATTCGATTGGAGAAAGATAGGTACAGGGTATTTCTCAGGAAATCAATGAATGAAGATAAACTAACTAGGCAGGATTCAGATTTAGCGCGGTTCTTGAACTCAAATCACTAAGATATAATTAACAAACTCTCGTTGCGAAAACTATCTAAATCTAAATCCTAGGAATTCCAAATCTATTTGTGAATCCTAAAGTCTAAACCAACTTTTAGATCAAGTTTGATTTGTTCGCAAAACAACTAAACCAAATCTCTTTGCGAATAGTTATTTTGCTCACCTTAGGTTATATCTGGTAATTAATCGCACTCTCGTGCCTAATCAATTATCCTAAGATCTAAGTTCTAGGTGATCAATATAGAATTAGCTTTGCAAACAACCTATGTTGAAGAACTAATTCATATAGTGAATCCTAATAACTAATCAATCTAGCATTCAGAGATAACCCTTATGAGAACCCTAAACCTAACAAGATATATATTCAGACATGGAAATTGAAGCAATAAACATGTTTGAATAAATCATCAAATAAAACAGATAGAGTAACAAGAGGGTTCGAAACCTTCTCTAGGACGAACAGAGTTTCAGACTTGTCTCCCTTCAAAAGCTCTCTCACAAAACCAAATTAAAATAAAGCATAGCCATGAAAGTGAATGTAAAATCCTATTAAATAACATAAATCACGTTTTGGGGCTTCTTGTAAATAATAAAGTCTTCTGGGCCATTTTGTAATTCTTCAACTCTTCATTAAAGTCGCGGGTCGTGTCGGCTTCGATGAGTATCGACCGATACTAGTCATCTACACGAACGTTGCTTTGCTCCAAAATGCTCCAGAAAACTCCAATATCTCCAATTATGCTCCAAACGCGCTAAAACCTGTAAAGACTCTAAAACACTACGAAATAGTAGAAAGACTCTATAAAACGGACTTATATCATGGCTTAAACGGGGTAAAAACCATGATATATCAGTACTCGATGCCAATAACGCGCTTAGCCATATGACCATCAAAAACGGAAGTTTGACATTAGCCTGAAGTCCGAGAAGAAGGCGCTTAGGGTTTCTCGATCCCTATGGGTGACCAAAGAGAGGGATAGTCGAAGGGAGAATATAGCTAAGTTGTATGCATGTCTCGAGAAGATAAATGACTATATCGACCGGCCTGATGCGGCGAATGACATGCAGCTCGTTTTCAGTCAGGTTACATGCACTAAGAAATGCCTGGATCGGCTCATGCAAGGAAGGACTCACATTCCTCAGGAGACGTTTAATCAGTATGTAGTGGAAGAAAAGAAAATGATGGTCGACATGCAGGCTATAAGATCTGGAGAAGAATTATATTATTATCTCTCAAAGGTTTACAATTGTATATCTCTTCTATATATAATAAACCTACATGATAATATTGTATCTCCTAATACCCCCCCCCCCCCCCCCCCAAGTTGGAGCATGAAGATCTCGAATGCCCAACTTGGACAAAATTGCTTGGAAAGGACGCCCTCCAAGTGCTTTAGTGAAGATATCCGCTAATTGTCCAGTTGTTGAAACATGCTTTGTTCGAAAATTCCCAGCTTGTGTATCATCTCGAATGAAATGACAATCAAGCTCTACATGTTTTGTTCTCTCATGAAACACATGATTAGCTGCAATGTGAAGCGCGGATTGGCTATCACAATACATATCCATTGCACCATAATGTGTGATACCCATAGATGACAACACATTCTTTATCCATATTAACTCCTTCAACACAACAACCATAGCCCGATACTCTGCTTCTGCTAAAGAAAGAGACACAACATCTTGCTTCTTTGACTTCCATGACACATGAGAATTTCCTAATTGTATCAACCATCCATTCAAAGATCTTCTTGTAAGAGGGCATCTAGCCCGATCCGAATCACACCAACCTGTAAGATGAAAATCACATTCAGCTTCCAAGAGGATTCCTAGTCCTGGACATCCCTTCAAGTAACGAACCACTCTCAATGCAGCCATCCAATGATCCTCCCTTGGCTCATGCATAAACTGAGACAAGATGTGAACCGAGTAAGCAAGATATGGTCTAGTCGCAGCCAGATAAATCAATCATCCAACAAGTCTCCGATACTTCTCCGGATCAGCAAGCACCGTACTCGTCGATATTGCCAACTGATGGTTCGGCTCCATCGGAAATTCTATCGGCTTACCACCAAGCAACCCAACATCGGCAATAATATCAATAACATACTTTCTTTGTGACAAGTAGATACCCTCTTTGCTTCGTGCAACTTCTAATCCAAGAAAATACTTTACTTTACCCAAATCTTTCATATGAAAGCAACTACTCAAATATGTTTTGAACTTCTGTATAACCTCTGGAGAGCTCCCTGTCACCACAAGATCATCAACATACACTAGAACATGTAAGTGAATCTTACCACGAACCAATGAGAAAATAGAGCAATCAACTCTACTATGTATGAAATTCCCATGTGTGTCTAGATCAAACAAAGACCACCCTTTCTTCGCGTAAGGATAACCAACAAAAACTCATTTTCGGCTACGACTAGCAAACTTGTCTCAATATCGCTTCTTATTATGAGCATATGCAAGGCATCTAAAGATCCGAATCTCACCATACGCATGCGGTTTGCCAAAGATAATCTCGAAAGGACTTTTTCCTTTGTGTAACTCACACGGGGTTCGATTGATCAGATATGCAGCACTTAACACACATTGACCCCAAAATTTGATTGGCATCTTCTCTTGAAACATCAATGCCCGTGCTACATTCAATATATGTCTATATTTCCTTTCAACTCTCCCATTTTGTTGAGGTGTTCCCACACAAGAAGTCTGATGAATCACTCCCACTGTACGAAAATAATCATTCATTCTCATGAATTCGCTACCATTATCACTACGCATTATCTTCACATACTTTTCAAATTGTCTTTGGATAAGAGCAAAAAAAATCCATAATAGTCTTCTCAACATAGCTCGAGAATAATCATCAACAATAGTGAGAAAATAATAAGCTCCACATAAACTCTGTGTTCGATATGGCCCCCATATATCACAATGTATGTATCATCTCAAAACACTCCTTGGTTTTATTAGAACTCAACGAAAATTCACTACGACACTGCTTTGCTCGGAAACATATGTCACACTCAGAAACTCCAATACTTCTATCATCAACTACTGGTAATCTCCTAATCGCTTTCCCGGAGGCATGACCCATTCTCTTATGACAAACTTCTAATGATTCCAACTTATTCCCTAGACTCCACACGAAAGAAGCGACCGCCATCGTGTCAAGTCACCTCCATCATCGATCATTAACCGGCTAAAGGAGACCGCCTGTCTTTAGCTCCATAGCTATCCCGGTTAAGCTCTCACCACTGAGGCTTACACCATATACAAAGCTTATGAGAATTTTGCCTCGGTCATTACTATAGGCATGAAGGATTTCTCTCATATGATAATCGTTTGTGTGTGCCTAATTGCTCTCTTCGAGATTTGTTTATTAGAGAAGCTCATGGGGGAGGCTTGATGGGGCATTTTGGTATTGCCAAGACACTTAAGGTGATGCAATATCACTTTCATTGGCTGCATATGAAGAGGGACGTAGAAAGAATTTATGGCAGGTGTGCCACGTGCAAGCAAGCTAAGTCAAAGGTCCAACGACATGGTTAGTATACTCCGTTACCCATTCCTACTCATGCGTGGAATGATATTTCTATGGAATTTGTGCTAGGTTTTCCTAGGACTAGAACAGGAAAGGATTCAATTTTTGTTGTGGTATATAGGTTCTCAAAGATAGCACATTTCATTGCGTGTCATAAGGTTGATGATGCATCGCATATATATAGCTGATTTGTTCTTCAAAGAAATAGTTCGTTTATCTGGGATGCCTAGGACTATTGTTTCGTATAGAGATATGAAGTTTCTAAGCTACTTTTAGAAAACTCTTTGGTCTAAGTTAGGTACTAAGTTGTTGTTTACAACTACTTGTCACCCTCAAACTGATGGTTAAACAGAAGTGGTTAATAGAACGTTGTCTAGTTTACTGCGTGCATTAATCAAAAAGAATTTGAGAACTTGGGAAGAGTGTTAACCACATGTTGAATTTGCATATAATCATTGAGTTCATTCTGCTACTAAGTACTCTCCTTTTCAAGTTGTTTATGGCTTTAATCCGATCTCTTCTTTGGATCTAATCTATTTGCCTTTGAATGAAAAAACTAGCATAGATTGTAAGAACCAGATTTCACACATAGATGAAATCAGTTTAGGGTTTAGGAGAATTATTTTTATTAGAATCATAGCTGAGCTCGTGAAGGCTGCCTTCGTACCTTTTAAAGGGATCAAGCCAAAACGTAGTTCTTGTTTACAGAGAACGTTTGTGATTTCTAAGATTAGAGGGATTGTGAGATTGTAGGATGTCAGAATGGATATTATGAATATGGGTTCCCCTATTTATAAGTATTGAAGTCCTTAACTCTTCATTTTCCTTCTTGACTTTGTATTGGCAAATATCATTTTTCCTTGAAGCTAATAAGGATAATCTCCTTTCTTCCCGGGATTTGGCTTTATCCAAATAAAGGAAATCTTCTCTTTATTAATTAAATGAAATTTCCCTTTAATTTCGTAGATCGGTCTCGATGGGCCTTGAAATCGATTGTTGGGCCGATTTTAACACAAACCGGGTTAAACCGGGGGAGTGCTAAATCCCCCTCTAACAATTAGTCCCCCCCCCTCAGTTCGGTGAAGCAGTGTTCGAGTTCGGCGGATAATTCTTTAGCCTGGTTGGAGTTAAAATCAGCATCATGTCTTGATCGTTCAGACTTGTGTCCTTCGAATCTTCTTTGGAGGACTTGAAGTTTCTCAGCTTCGTTCGAGTAAAATTTAAGCTCGGTTCGATGGTTTGTGCGAGACTGAGGTCAGCGTGTTGTGAGTTTAGTGAGCCGTGATTGCGCGATGAGTAAGCTGCGACTGAGCTTCCTTGGTGCGAGGCTGAGGAGCTGCGAACGCGAGCTTGTCTTACTGCGAAGGGTGATATGTTTGATTGCGAGGTAGGCGGACGTCTCCCCTTTTCTTTGTTGGTCGTGCTTTGGGATGGACCCTGCGATATAATCTGGATAGAAAATCTCCTGGAATAATAAAGTAAAAAGATTTTGATAAGGGGTACCCAAATTTTAGGGAGCTCGGTAGACGAGCTGTGATGTGTAGCGAACAGAGCTCGGAAGCTCCTGTGAGATTATTAGCTCGGCTTCTGCTGATTGAATGTCTGGATCGATGAGCTGCTTCAGGAAGAGCTTTTTTTGGATTTTCTTTAATGTTATATATGCGTCTTGGGAAAGACTGCCTACGTACCCATTGACGGGATCAAGCCATTCGTAGTTCGGGATATGATGGTTTTGCGAGCTATGTGAGCTCAGCTTAAGAGATTCAATTTATTTTTACTTAGTCGTTTCTTGACTGTTAACTCCGAGGTCGTGATACACGATTCTCTCGAGTTCACCGTGCACAAAATTGGTGCCGTACATAATACGGTCTTAGCCGGGTGTAGGGGATGAACTCGATCTTACGACATGTTTCGAGATCGGCGATCGTCGGTTGATCGGCTTAGTTCCCAGATTGAATTGGAGTGTGCGAGACGGAATCGGCTTATTTGGCTCGGACAATATGGGAATTGCGTTATTCGGCTTATAATTTGCGAATGTTGAGAATTTGGCTTACTATTTCCCAGATCGAATCGGAGTGTGCGAGACTGACTCGGCTTACTTGGCTCACATGATCTGGGAATTGCGAACTACGGAGGCTCGGCTTATAATTTGCGAATGTTGAGAATTCGACTTATTACTTTCCAGATCGGATCGAAGTGTGCGAGACGGACTCGGCTTATTGAACTTCGATGATCTGGATCTGACGAACTGAAGTTCTGAATCTGACGAACTGAAGTTCTGAATCTGATGAACTGAAGTTCTGAATCTGACGAACTGAAGTTCTGAATCTGAGGAACTGAAGTTCTGAATCTGACGAACTGAAGTTTTGAATCTGACGAACTGAATTTCTGAATCTGATGAGCTGGAATTCTGTACGACAAACTCATTTGAACTGAAACTGATAAACCGATCTGAACCGAAACTTATCTGAACCGAAACGAGCTAAAACTGATAAACCAATCTGAACCGAAACTGATATGAACCGAAACGATGAACCGATAAACTAAAACTGATCTGAAATCGATAAACCAAAACTGATCATCCGAAATTGATAATCCGAAGAAACTGATAAAATGAAATTGATAATCCGAAGAACTGAAACTGATGTGCTGAAGATCTGAATTAAAATTGTCGAATTAGAATACTGAGCCAAAACGAGTTGTCAATTTTTAGTTCGGAAGACGACCATGTCGTAATGAGCATTTTGTAGCTCGGTAGAAAATGTAGCTCGGTTGGAGAGCGTATTGTCACTCGATAGGGGAGCGTATTGTAGCTCGATAGAAGATGTAGCTCGATAGTAAGAGCGCAGCTTGGTAGACGAGCGTCTTTTTTTTTTCATTTTGCTTTTGCGAACCGTAGTTCGGCTTAGAGGGACGGACCCTGTGATTGAGTTCGAAAAATAGATAGTTTTCCGTAGGTGATACCTGGATTTTGGAGAGCTCGGTTGACGAGCTTAGAAAAGTTTGGTAGATAGTCTGAGACTTGAGATAGCTCGACGAGCAATGGTCTGAAACTCCGGATGCGTTTTTAATGATCGGACGTTCGAGGTGATTGATATGTCAAAAATGTTGTTGAGACGTGTTTATCCGAGATGGATTGACGAGCTGAAGCTCTTGATTGCATGCCGTTATAATGGTTTGTGCGCTGCCGAAGCGTTCTAGCTGGAGTGACAACTTTTGTAAATCCTGCGATATTTTGATAAAAATGTGAAGATATATTTTCTTTGAGATTTTGGATCATAATATTTAGTAAAGAAAAATGGTACTTAGCTTTTTTGTTGCTGGTGCGCAATTGTTGAGCTCGGTTGATGAGATCGATGAACGTTCTTCTTGATGTTCTTTGATTCCTGAGTTTGGTTAGTGTGTCAGGACGGTTGACCCGGGTGAAAAGGATTCTATCGCCGTTTGTACTTATAAGCCGGGCTCGGATAAAAAAATTTTGTTTTCAACGAGCTCTGATTTTTCTTCTTCTCGCTTCTTTTTCTAATGGGCTTTAGGCCCAGCTTCTTTTTTTTTTATTCAGTTTGTCGAACTTGATGTGAGGAGCTCGGTTGATGTCTATTGGGCCAAAGTATGGGCCTGCTAGCATAATATTGATGGGCCACAAGTATGTTTGAGCCCAATACAAAAGAGAATCTGATTTTTCCTCTCGTCGGCTTGCTTGGTTGCAGAGGCGGCGATAAGCAGCGGCGGTCATGGCGGAGCTCCGAGAAGCTTGAGCGACGGCGAATTGCCGACGTGTGATAATGAGTGAGGTCGAGATCAGAACAAGGGAACATATCCAAGATGGTGGTCGGCGAAGGATGTCGCGGACGGAGGTGGTACTGCGTTGTTTGCGGCGATGGAATTTTGTTGACGGTGGCTCGTCTCCGATGATGAGCGACGGTGCGGTGGTGTCAAACGGAGGTGGTGGTGCTCGCTGCTTCTCTCCCCGCTCATGTGCGGCGTTTACGACGAAGAAGATGGAGATCGGCGATGAGATCGACGGCGCAGAAGGTAAGCGGCGTCGTCTTCTTCTGGATTTTTTGTACTCCTTCTTCGGATATCAGCACTGAGGATTTGCGGATTGCAACAGATCCTTCTGAGCTGTCGGCAAAGGACTCCATGGAATGTGGTCGTCGGCTTCGTCTAATCACGGATTTTTTTTTTTTTTGTATTTGACGAATACGCTCTCGACGGTATCAAAGATCCATGTAGGTGATCGGTGATTTGGAGAATTCGATCGGTAAAGATGACGAGACGTTCATGTCGTCTTAGGGTTTTAGATTCCTAGGGTTTAAAAATAATTATCTATTCCCCACAGACGGCGCCAATTGTAAGAACCAGATTTCACACATAGATGAAATCAGTTTAGGATTTAGGAGAATTATTTTTATTAGAATCATAGATGAGCCCATGAAAGCTGCCTACGTACCATTTAAAGAGATCAAGCCTAAACGTAGTTCTTGTTTACAGAGAACGTTTGTGATTTCTAAGATTAGAGGGGTTGTGAGATTGTAGGATGTCAGAATGGATATTATGAATATGGGTTCCCCTATTTATAAGTATTGAAGTCCTTAGCTCTTCATTTTCCTTCTTCACTTTGTATTGGCAATTATCATTTTTCCTTGAAGCTGACAAGGATAATCTCATTTCTATCCGGGATTTGCCTTTATCCAAATAAAGGAAATCTTCTCTTTATTAATTAAAGGAAATTTCTCTTTAATTTCGTAGATCGGTCTCGATGGGCCTTGAAGTCGATTGTTGGGCCGATTTTAACTCAAAACGGGTTAAACCGGGGGAGTGCTAAATCTCCCTCTAACATAGATGGGAAAAAGAAAGCTGAACTTGTCAAACAGATCCATGAGAAAACCAGGATAAACCTTGAAGAGAAGACCAAGCAGTATGCAAAACACGCCAACAAGGGCAGAGGCAATATGATTTATAAAGTTGGAGATCTTGTGTGGCTTCATTTGAGGAAAGAAAGATTTTCAATTGAACAAAAGTCAAAACTTATGCCAAGAATTGATGGTCCATTCAAGTTAACAAAAAGGATCAATGACAGTTCTTATCAACTTGATCTCTAAGTTAAGTACAACGTCAGTCAAGCTTTGATGTTTCTGACTTAGTTTCTTTTGTGGCAGATGTTCCAGATTTGAAGTCAAATCCTTTTCAACTAGAGGGGGATGATATGATCATGGATGATACTAAGAAAATGAAGCTTGAACCCGTGGAAGATGAGCTTGTAGTCGAGGAAGCATTGCATGTTCCCATTGGTCCCATGACTCGAGCTAGAGCTAAGAAGCTCAAGGAAGCAATTGGTGGATTAATTACTCAAAACTACATTCGACATTATCATTTGGGCTAGAATGAAAAAGATGTTTTCCAAACCACTTTGGTTTCGATACAAGCCCAAGGAGATCAAGAAATGGGTGTGTGATCCATTTGTGCTCTTTTTCCTTATCTTTGGTTTTGTCCTAATGAGTTTTCTAAATAAAGGTTTTTAATGAGCCAATTGGTTCACATCACTACAAACCAAATTTTGTTGATCAATTATTTAAGCCCATCAAGAGGAAATTCTACCAAGGCATTCCAAGAGGCATTTGAAGAGTTATTCAACTCTGATTTTAATTCTAGTTAAGTATAAGTTGTATTTTCGAGTTGCCTTGTTTTTAACCCATTTTCTTTTATTTAAACACATGTAATCTCATTTGAGAAAATCATCATTGTGATCAAGTAAAATATTTTCAGTGAAATCTCTTTTGTTCTTTGTAAACATCTTTCGATTGTTGGTGTGTAATATCCAACGATCAAACCGATCCGTCTTAGTGTGACATATCTAAGGGATCAACCGGAATATCAAAAGCCTTATGCAACTCTTGTGCGACCAAACAATCCACATCCTTTGATCATTGAAACTTCACGGTTTCCTTTGATGCAAAGTTTATCCCCTACCAACTTCTAGTATCGATTCTTGGAAGGATCATATCAGAAACGGTTTTGATAGCATATCAAACATATACTTTTTTTTTTTACCAAAGAATGGTTTCATTTGAAGTAATTTGTTTTCGTGGGCGACCATAAGATTTTCGATTCAAAGTTTGATCGATATGAGTATATCCAGTTGATTTCTAAGTGTCTTAGTTAGTGTAAAATGGTATATTTTAGGAGATTTTAATATACTTTGGGTGGTTGAATTACGTGAGTATTAATTGAGTTCATAATTTGAGCCTAAATTGAGAAGGAATAACTAAATTATTTGATTTTCTGAATTTTAGAAATTTTCTCGCTATGTTGTTAGACGGAACCTACTCGAACTCGAAGACGAGTAGTCTGGAAAGAGATTTTGATTCCGGTAGAGATTCGGGGAGTGATTCCATAATGTTTGAAGAGGAGAAGAAGGAGAACGTTTTCATGTGAAAATCAACAATCTATTCTAAGAATAAAAGCTTTGGAAAGGAAATCATAAATTGTCTCTCCCTCATCCTCCGCCGTTAATGGCAGAAGCAAAAGGAAATCAATAAATCGTGTTGTTATTAATTGGATAGAGATTCTCTTTACGGATCACGGCGGAGAAATCAGGTACCGATTGAGCCAACGAAGAAGACATAGCTTTTCTCGGATTCGACATCGGATAAAACCTATTGGAGTGGGTTTAGTTAAATTGGTTTCCTTTAGCCGGTTTAGCTCTAAATTAACAGATTGGTTTAGATACTGGTTTACTTCTTCAATTGTATATATTGAATGTAAACGATCTGTTTTGTTTTTTCTTAATGAGAAATATTCTCCCAACAAACTTTCTGTTCATCTTCTTCGTTATCTCTCATTCGTAATATGGTATCAGAGCCTAGAAGCTCATTTTCTTCTTGATTCTGGTTCGAATCTTCCATTTCGAGCTCCACATTTCGTTTATACCGATCAATTTCAAGCTCCGATGGTATCCCTGAAGAAAATTCCGAGGAAATCAACCTGAAATGCTGTTGCGATGAAATCCGTTCCGATAGCTTCACCGGACTTCACAGCTCCGGTAGCTCAAGCTTCGCGAGCAAATGTTGCTCCGTTTTCTCTGGATTCGATTCACTCGCCTTTCTTCATGCACAGTGTCGATCATCCAGGTTTGCAGCTCATCTCCTTACGTTTAGATGGGGGAAATTACGATGATTGGAATGCTGCGATGATGATTGCTCTAGACGCTAAGAATAAGGTTGGATTCGTAGATGGAACATTGCCTCGCCCTGATGAATCTGATTCCAATTTCTGGATTTGGTCTAGATGCAATAGTATGGTTAAATCATGGTTATTGAATTCTGTATCACCTCAGATTCACTACAAGAAAACAGGTTTTTTACTACTGCAAAAACAGTCGGAAATCAGTAGCAAAACACCATGTTACGACTGATTACCGACTGATTTCTGCAGTAGGTAAAGGTCTCGTCGCTAAAAAATTCAGTCGCAAAATTGCTACTGATTTACGACTGATTTACGACTGATATTAGACGGTCACTAATCAGTAGCAAAATTTTACGACTGATTAGTGACTGAATAGTGACTGAATTTTGCTACTACAGTCGTAGTCGGTAATCAGTCGTAAAATTTAGCTACTGAATTACTACTGGTTTATGATTTTTTTAACGACTGATTTGCTACTGGTTTGTGCTTTTTTTACGACATTTGAGCTATTCAGTAGCAAAATATAACTACTGATTAGCGACTGATATATTATTTAAATTAAAAAAAAATCAATTTATTAATATAAATGTAGACTAATTACATATAAAACATTCAAGTTTACAAAAGTAAAGTAAAACAAATGAAGAACACAAATCCATACACCAAAAAACCAAAGAAAAAACAGTTAACATCCAATATATAACAAAGAATCTGAAACTCTAATAACCAACATGTAACGAGGATGCCATAATGAAGGTCTTTTTTCGCCTGCGAGTTTATTATCAATCATATCATTTGTCTTAAGGTCATATTGTTGAAAATCTGTTAAATAGTGAGAGACAATGAAAGATAATGACTCAGCTCGCCGGGAAGAGATTTGATCGGGAGATAGATGCTCCGCCGTTAAAGTGAAGAGAAGTATCCTCATCATCACCTAAAAATCAAAGGAAGTTGCTTTAGTACCTCTTCTTCTGAAGCTAAGTGAAGAGAAGTATCCTCTTCTTCTGAAGCTATCAAATGATCACTTTTCATTTGTCATTTCCTGAGTTATCAAATGATCCTTTAGCAGGTGTTTTTTTTGCCCTGCACACAGTAAACAAAGAAAGGAATTGAGCTATGACACAAAATTATCACTTTTCATGCCAGCAATGGAAAACTTACGTTGCCTCTTCCCCAGGATGAAGAACGCTTTGCATTGACTGTTGATAAACCAGTAATTTTATTTGCAGGTTTCTCAGCTGAAGTTGTGTATCTAGAGGCAGTGAGAGGAGCTGAAGTTGTGTATCTAGGGGCAGTGAGAGGAGTAGTGAGATTGACTGATGGCATAGCCTCTCTCCCTGATTGATAACAATTTTCAGTAGGTGATACGCTGGAAACTTCTATATCTTTAATTGGTTCTTCAATATGTCTTTTCACTATAGTGGGCAAGTCTGTACTATCGGCTGAACAATGGATGTCTTTAGGAGACTCAGCATCTGAATCTTCAACACCAAATCCCTGAGAGAAAGCACACTCAGCGAAAGAATAAATTAGGATGGATTTTCTTGCAGCTTTAAATATTGCCAGTTTCGCTAAGAATAATTATAAAGTTCAAACACCCAACTGCTTTACCTCCTGTGAATATGTAGTTCCTTGGGAACCAATTAAAGAATAAAGTAGGATGGATTTTCTTGCAGCTTTTTATTTGCTTATGAACTCCTCTGAGGGCTTTGACCTCGCCGAGAATTCGTAGTCCACTCCGAAACTCACCGACCCTTTCTCCTGCATCCCTAGGAACAGCCCAAAACAGTGGAACGAGCTCTGTTGATCCATGTTGCAGTGAGCTGAGAGGAAAAACCCTTGACCGCCTAAGTGAAAGGCCTGCGAATAAACTCTTCCTGAGGGGAATAATCCTACGCATTCTTCTCTTTTCAGGTCTAGGTAGACCACGCACTGCGGTCGAGGAAGCTCAAACTCGACAACTTTTACGGGTCGGTATTTGTAAGCCCTCTCTATGAGGTGGCGGTTCACGGAGGCTGATTCTTCGGTGGCTGAACAGAATTGTGGGTATCATGACATAGCGTGTTAGAAGCAAAGAACATGGGAGATGTCAAATAGATGAACAAAAGTGAAAGAAAAAAAGCCAAAAGGACTAAGACATCGAAAATACAGCTGGGACTTGATTAGATCTCAATAGAATAAGAGTCATCAATCATCATACCTGAGCAAAATTTAATTCGTGCCCCAAAACCTCAAGGGTTACTGTACAGGTGCTTGGAGAATTCAACCTAATAATACAGCAAAAGTGTCAGATTTGTTCAACTACTCAATTCGAAAACAAAAGCAGTGGCTCAAACTCTAAGGAACTAACTGAAATATTTCTGAAAAATATAAAATTAATCCTCAAAAGAATCAAGAGGGGAAGCTCACTAATAAATGATTCTACCTGAAGCAGCAAGATCTCGACTTAACAGAAAGGTCGGAACTTGAAAACAACTCACAAGATAACAACCACTAAATCTGCTATAGCTAATATGATCGTTCCCGAACCAAAAAGACCATACTCATTTGGTTTTTTGCGAAGACCATATATAGTGGATAGATAAAGTGGAATACCTGTCGGGATCCATTTGTTCTTCGTCCGGATTCCTTCTTGATATCCTCTCTTCTCCTCTTCCGATGGCGAGCCCAATCGCCGATACTCGTACAGCCTTTAGCGTCGGACCTAGAATCAGAGAGCCCACCCATGATCTCGATCCGAAGCAAGCGATCGGAGAACTTGCTGTCATTAAAAGCGAATCCAAAATCCCCGTCGGAGAAGTTGCCTTGAAGGGAGATGAAGGAAGAGAAGAAGAAGGGGACAAGAGGCGAAAAAAAACAAATTAGATCTTGTCCGTTGGATTTATTATATCAACGGTAGATGATAAATCAAAGTTCAATCCTTCTCTCAATGGATTATCCAATAAGAAAGAAGCTTTCATTATATTGTCATTTGGTTAGATTTATGATTAAAAATAATTATAAGTACATAGTTTAAGATTGGTTTTATGTAAAGTATATATGTAAATGGTGTAAAATATTGGTTTTATGTATATATAATGATTATATTTTGATTTTATGGTTTATGATTTAACTTCTATGATTAAAAGTTTTAATTTTAGGGTTTGGAGTATAGGTTTAAAGTTTAGGGTATGGGGTTTGGGGTTTAGGTTTAAGAGTTAAGGTTTGAAAAAGATTTATAAAACTTGACTTTTTTTATTAGTGTTGGATCTTAGTTTATGATTTAGGGTTTGGAGTTTGGAGTTTGGAGTTTAGGTTTAAAGTTTAGGGTATGTGGTTTGGGGTTTAGGTTTAAGAGTTAAGGTTTGAAAAAGATTTATAAAACTTGACTTTTTTTATAAGTGTTGGATCTTAGTTTATGATTTAGGGTTTGGACTTTGGAGTTTAGGTTTAAAGTTTAGGGTATGGGATTTGAGGTTTAGGTTTAAGAATTAAAGTTTGAAAAAGATTTATAAAACTTGAGTTTTTTATAAGTGTTGGATCTTAGTTTTGGAGTATATTATAGTAATTAATCATAAGTTTAGGTGTAAAGTTTTATTTTTTTCTAAGTATTATATGAAAACCAAATGTTTTGGTGCTAAAAACCAAATCCTCCGCCAAACCAAAAATTTGGTGCCAAAAACTAAATGTTTTGGTGCCAAAAACCAAAAGAGTAAATCGTGGCTGTTTTAGATCTAGTTTGGGGTTTAGAATTTATGATTTATAAGATGATTATATTTATAAAAATTGTAAGTGTTGAATTTTTTGATATTTATGTGTAAGATCTAGTTTACAAATTAAGATTTATAGTTTATGAGGGTTAGAGGTTTAGGGTTTAGGGTTAATGGTTTGTGTTTGGGGTTTAGAATTTATGACTTATAAGATGATTGTATTTAAAAAATTGTAAGTGTTGAATTTTTTGTATATTATTTGATATGCATGTGTAAGATCTAGTTTACAATTTAAGATTTATAGTTTATGATTAATGTTTAGGGTTTAGGGTATGTGTTTGGGTTTTAGAATTTAATATTTATAAAGTGATTATATTTAAAAAATGTGTAAGTGTTGAATTTTTTGTATGTTATTTGATATTTATATGTAAGATTTAGTTAGAAAATATATAGAAAATTTCCCGACTGATTCCCGACTGCAAACCAATTAGGTACACAAACCACCAAATGAAATCCACGTGATTTATAACTTTTTTTTGCTACTGATTTGTTACTGTTCTACGACCCACCGAAATCAGTAGCAAATCAGTCGCTAAAATTACTACTGATTAGCTACTGCATGTTTCCGACTACAATTCAGTCACTAATCAGTCGTAAAACGGTTACTAAATAACGACTGAAATTTTTAGTCACTAAATACCTACTGATTTGCGACTGTATGAAAATAGTCGCAAATCAGTCGGAAATCAGTAGCGAAACAGTCGGTAAATTTACCGACTGCCTAATCAGTAGCAACAATCAGTAGCAAAAACCATGTTTTGGTGTAGTGATTTATCGTAGCATATTGAGGTTGAATGATGCTACTGATATCTGGCGTGATCTATTTAGTCGATTTCATATGACTAACTTACCAAGAACTTTCAATCTCACATAAGAGATCCAAGATCTTCGTCAAGGCTCTATGTCTTTATCAGATTACTACACGACTCTAAAAACGTTGTGGAGTAATCTAGATAGCACTGAAGAACAAGATGATCCTTGTGTTTGTGGAAAAGCTTCTCGTCTACAACTAAAGGCAGAGAGAGCTAAGATTGTGAAGTTTTTGGCTGGATTGAATGAATCATATTCAATTATCAGAAGACAGATAATCATGAAGAAGGTTCTCCCTACTTTAGCAGAGGTCTACAACATTCTTGATCAAGATGAGAATCAGAAGAATTTCTCTAATGTTGTCAGTCCCCCTGCTGCTTTCCAAGTATCTGAAACTACTCTTTCTCCCACAACTATCTGCTATGTTCAAAATGGACCTAATAAAGGACGTCATATATGCTCATACTGCAATAAAGTGGGACACATTGTGGATCGATGCTATAAGAAACATGGGTTTCCACCTGGTTTCACCCCTAAGGGTAAAGCTCCTGACAAGTTTCAGAGACCAAATCCCCCTATCGCAGCTCAAGTTACTGTGTCTCCTACTTCTGAGGTTTCTCCTATGAATGTACAAGGATTGATTGGAAATCTCTCCAAGGATCAGATACAGAGTTTTATTGCACTATTCAGTTCTCAACTCCAGAATCAGTCAGTTAATCCTTCCCCTGAAGCAAGCACATCTAAGTCAGATAACTCTGGTATCTCATTCTCTTCCTCCACTTACTACTTTGTTGGCATATTGACAGTTTCTCAGCACACTCTATGCTCTCAAACATGGGTGATAGATTCTGGTGCTACACACCACGTCTCTCATGATAGAAATCTATTCACTTCTCTAGATTCTTCTATCGTGAGTTATGTGAACTTACCAACAGGATCTAACATTAAGATTAGTGGAGTAGGAACGATTCAAATCAACAAAGATATTCATCTCAAGAATGTCATGTTTATTCCAGAATTCAAATTGAATCTGATCAGTATAAGCTCAATGACCAATGATCTTGGTTCCAGGGTTATGTTTGACACCTCTTGTTGTGAAATTCAGGATACTATCAAGGGGTTGACGATTGGCAAGGGTAGGAGAGTTGGAAACCTCTATGTGTTGGATACTCAGTCTTCATCAGCTTCTTTGAATGCAGTCATTGACGCGAGTATGTGGCACAAGAGACTTGGACATCCTTCTTTCTCAAGATTGGACACTATTTCTGAAGTTTTAGGAACTACCAAGCACAAGAATAAGGAGGCAGCTTACTGTCATGTTTGCCATCTAGCCAAACAGAAGAAGCTCTCATTTTCATCTTTCAACAACACATGTAATACAAACTTTGAGCTGTTGCATATTGATGTATGGGGACCGTTTTCAGTGGAGACAATTGATGGTTATAGATATTTTTTAACCATAGTGGATGATCACTCCAGGGCAACATGGGTCTATTTGCTTAGAACAAAGAATGAAGTTCTCAATGTGTTCCCTGCCTTCATTCAACAGGTTGAAAATCAGTATAACATCAAAGTGAAATCTGTTAGATCAGATAATGCCCCTGAGTTGAAATTTACAACATATTTTCAAGCCAAAGGAATCATTCCTTTTCACTCCTGTCCAGAAACACCTGAACAGAACTCAGTTGTGGAACGGAAGCATCAACACATCCTAAATGTGGCTAGAGCTCTTATGTTTCAATCTCAGGTTCCTTTACTTCACTGGGGAGATTGTATATTGACAGCAGTCTTCCTCATCAACAGGACCCCATCTCAACTTCTGATGAATAAAACACCTTATGAGGTACTCACTGGTCATACTCCAAACTATTCTCAGCTCAGAACTTTCGGATGTCTTTGCTATGGCAATACTTCTCCGAAACAGAGACACAAATTCCAGCCTAGATCAAGAGCATGTCTGTTCTTAGGCTATCCATCAGGTTATAAGGGATATAAGCTGCTGGATTTGGATAGTAATACAGTTTTCATATCAAGGAACGTGATTTTTCATGAAGACATATTTCCAATCGCCAAAGATTCAAAGTCATCTGAATCATTGGACTTATTCATACCATTGGATCCTTTGTCTTCAGGTATTAACATTCCCTCTTCTATTACTCCAAATGCTCCTCAAATATCACCAAACAATTTCCCTCATATAGTTTCTTCTTCTAGACCAAAGAAATCCCCTGCCCATTTACAAGATTATCATTGCTATTCATTACAATCTGATATTGTTCATCCCATATCCGATTCTCTATCTTATGATTTAATATCCCCTTCCCATCTCTCATATATTAATTCTATCACCAAAATCCCAATCCCTCTTTCTTATACTGAGGCAAAGGATACTAAAGAATGGTGTGAAGCAGTTGATACAGAGATTGGTGCTATGGAGAGAATTCATACATGGGATGTTACTGTATTACCTCCGGGAAAGAAAGTTGTGGGTTGTAAGTGGGTTTTCACGTTGAAATTTCATGCAGATGGAAGTCTAGAAAGATAAAAAGCTCGATTGGTTGCTAAGGGTTACACGCAAAGGGAAGGTCTGGATTACAATGAGACTTTTTCTCCTGTTGCAAAACTAGCTTCTGTGAAGCTCTTACTCAAAGTTTCAGCTTCTAAGAAATGGTTCCTCAACCAACTTGATATCTCAAATGCTTTCCTCAATGGTGAATTAGAGGAGGAGATCTATATGAAATTACCAGAAGGATATGCTGAGAGAAAGGGGGACCCTTTACCAAAGAATGCTGTTCTCAGACTTAAGAAATACATTTATGGACTCAAACAAGCCTCGAGACAATGGTTTCTGAAATTTTCTTCATCTCTGTTCCAGTTGGGTTTCACAAGAGGCTATGGAGATCATACCTTATTTGTTAAAGGATCTGACAATAACTTTGTGGCAGTTCTGGTCTACGTGGATGACATAATCATCGCTAGCACTAATGAACATACTGCTACACAACTGACTGAAGCTCTAAAACAGAGTTTTAAGCTGCGAGAACTTGGACCTCTGAAATATTTTCTGGGTTTGGAAATAGCTAGGAATTCTGCAGGTATCTCTATATGCCAAAGAAAATATGCATTAGAGTTGCTCACATCCACTGGTATGTTAGGATGCAAACCTGCATCTATTCCTATGATTCCGAATCTCAAGATGTCCAAGAATGATGGTGAACTTCTTACTGATAGAGAACGGTACAGAAGTTTGGTTGGCAAGTTGATGTATCTGACCATCACCAGGCCAAATATCACATTTGCTGTCAACAAATTGTGCCAATATTCTTCTGCTCCTCGCACATCTCACTTGCAGGCAGTCTATAAGGTGTTACAATACATCAAAGGAACCGTAGGTCAAGGCCTTTTCTATTCAGCTGATGCAGATTTATCTTTGAAGGGTTTTGCTGATGCAGATTGGGCGTCTTGCCCTGACAGCAGAAGATCTACTACTGGTTTCTCAATGTTTCTTGGTTCATCACTCATCTCATGGCGATCCAAGAAAGAACCAACTATCTCTCGGTCATCAGCAGAGGCTGAATACAGAGCATTGGCTCTTGCTTCCTGTGAATTGGTCTGGTTAGGCATTCTACTTTCTGATCTTAGTATCAAATCGTCTACAGTTCATGTCCTATTCTCAGATAGCACAGCAACCATTCATATAGCCACAAATCCTGTCTTCCATGAAAGAACTAAACATATCGAAGTTGATTGTCACACAGTTCGGGAGAAGTTGGATAAAGGTCTCCTTAAAACTCTACATGTTCGTATTGAGGATCAAGTGGCCGATATTCTAACCAAGCCTTTGTTTCCAAATCAGTTTGAACATCTCAAATCCAAGATGAGTCTTCACAATATATTTGCCTCATCTTGAGGGGGACTATTGGAGTGGGTTTAGTTAAATTGGTTTCCTTTAGCCGGTTTAGCTCTAAATTAACAGATTGGTTTAGATACTGGTTTACTTCTTCAATTGTATATATTGAATGTAAACGATCTGTTTTGTTTTTTCTTAATGAGAAATATTCTCCCAACAAACTTTCTGTTCATCTTCTTCGTTATCTCTCATTCGTAATAAAACCCAAGCCGAGTCTGCTTCTTCTTCTTCTCCGGCGTAATCTCCGTTCTCCACCGTCTTTCCATCTCCGAACATCGCACGATATCTGAACAGTCGCGGAGATCACCCAACACGTCTCTCTCGTTCCTCAACGCGGCTGGATCGTTCAAACGTCAACGGATCCGTAGAGAGAGGAGAGAGGAGATGATGAGTTGTTGGAGACGGAGTTGTAAATCGCCAGGGCTTTGTCGGGATCGTGTACTTTTACGTAGTGATTGCGCCGGAAGACGCAGTGATAGAGACTGGTTTTGTGTAATTTTTAATTATTTGTGGTATGGGTGGATTTCTGGTTTTCTTAATTATAGATTTCTGGTTTTGTGTAATTTTTGGTTTACCAGTTTTAATCGGGTCGCAATTTGGTTTAGTTTTATTTTTAACTGGTTAAGTTTCGTTTGATAAATAATAAACCGAAATTAATTGTGGTATGGGTGGATTTTAGTTTCGAATTTTTGTTTTGTGAATAAATATGTTTCGAACTTTTCAATTATGAGAATATATATTTTTAACTTTTAAATCAGGGCATTTAGGCAGAGATCGAAACTTCGGGTGAATATGTTACTATATGATACTTCCGAGAGGGGGGGAATATGTAGTTTACCCTTAATTATTCTGAGTTATGATTTTTTTGTTGTATATATATACGTATTAGATGAGTATCCACGTTATGTGTGGATTAATAATTTACAATAGTTATATTGGTTATTAGTCATCGTTTTGTTTCACAGTGTAATTGAATGTTTGCATACGTGAATAGTGACAAGATGACCCATGCGAGTTTTTTCGCATGGCTTGTACCGGTTTTCCTTTGCCCGATTTATGAGGTCGAGTGATCCCTATGAGATTTGACATCTTCCACTGTCACAACCTAGCCGATATAGGTGACCGACGCAATGTGAGCTCCAAACCTGATGTAAGATCGAGGGTATGATCTCACTAAGAAACTGGCCGAAGTGCGCTCTTCATTTAGTCAAGTGATGTTCGAATGAGGATGATCGATAGAATCTAGTCAACTGGCCGACGGGCACTCTTTGAATATATTAGTGGATGGACGATGGTATGACTACAAAGATGGATCGAATGAGACCACACGAGCTGTGGAAGTACTCGTGATACACTCCACTATAAGACAAAAGAATCCACCCAAGTCTAAACGCACACGATCGACAAAGGGGAAACCACACAAAGTACGAGCACAAAAGAATCTCTAATCCAAAATAATTCTAAAAGGGAGCCAAATGGCTTTTCTATTTTTTTCAACTTCAATTTTGAATTGGAATTATAAAATGAGTGAGTCTTATATAGAGAACTCACGAAATATACAAGGAAAAATAATCAAACATTATTGAAATAAAAAAAATAATTAATTTAATTTAATCAATCAATGTGAGATTGATTTAAGTCAATGCTTGATTGAGATATGCTTTGACTAAGATTAATCCAATGGTCTTTATATGATATCGGGTGAGTTCGAAAGAGGAATATTGCTGTTGGAGTAGATGTGATGATTTTCTCATAAGGAAAGATCTGTTGGACTTGGTTTTTGGTGAAGAGATTGAAACTTGGTTGTTGATCAAATTCTTCATGTTTATTGGGCCTTTTTAACCATTAGTTTGTTTGGCCGGGATTTAAGCAATATTTGTTTGGTTTTGGTATCCGAGCCAAAGGTTCCTACCTTTGGTTTTTTATCCATTTTATCTTTTAGTTATGTTTTGTTTTTCTGTTTCTTTTTCGAATTTGCTTATGTTTAGTTTAGCTTGTTTGTTTCAGTTTGTTCCAGTTTGTTCTTACGAGAAAAACCAAAAAAAAAATCTCTTTTGTTTTTTTGCTTTTTGTGTCGTTTGTTTGTTTCCTATAAACCCTAAAACCCATAAAAACGTGTTGCTTGTTGTTCAAATTGTTAGGTTGCTAGTATTTGTTATTTCGATTCTGTTAAGGCATAAAACCCATAAAAAGTTGCTTATGTCTTGCGAGTTCTCTTTGTTTGAATCTGTTTCGGTTTGCTTGTTTCATTTTTTTCTGTCAAGTTTGTTTCTATCGAATCATAAAAACAGTAAAAGAGTTTCTGTTTCGTGTCTAGCTTTGCCAAAAAAACATTTCTAGCAATTGGTTCCCTTTGGTATAAACAATTTGTCTCAGTTACCTACTCGTTTGATTGTTGTAGCTGCGTTTGTTCGTTTAAGTTTTGTCTCGTTGTTTACTGCATAAGTTGTTAGTTTGTTTCTGTTTAATTCATAAACTCGAAAATCATAAAAATATATTGTTTATTGTCGATTTTTGCTTTGTTTTCTTTCCATTAAGACCAGAAAAACCAAAATAGTTGATTTTCCTTTTTACTATTAGCGATTGCCTTTTTGTTGTTGCTAGTTTGTCTTTTTGTTTTGATAAATCGAAAAAAAAAACCAAAAGAAAAAACTTGTTTGTGTTCTGTCAAGTTTGTTTTTCTTTTAATTATGTGATATCTTTGATTTGCTTGTTGTTTTGGTTGAATGCAAGGACTTTCAAGTGACTAGGAAGCACCATGGCCGAAGAAGACACTTGGGATCAAGAGATTGATTCTAATCAGATCATGTACGATGAGGAGGATGCATACATCGATGATCCATGGTCTTAGAACGAAGCGGAATATTGTCATGAACCGGGAAAAGAAGAACCTGAGCCTGAACCACCAGACCATGCCCAACACAACTCAAGCTAGAAGAAGTGGTACGAACACTACAAAAAAACATCCCGATTTCCGACCAACTTTCCGATCAATTTAAAATGGTCGGGAATTTCCGACCACATACCGACGACATTCCGATGAAAACACACCGTCGGAAATTGGTCGGTAATTCCCGACCATTTTAAGTTGGTCGGAATTTTGGTCGGAAATCCCGACGGATTTCCGACGGATTGGAGACCGAATAACAATCGTCGGAAATTGGTCGGTATTCCAGACCAATTTCCGACTGTTTTCCGACGAGATATATACGTTAATATACCCGTTGCATTAGCCGTTTATAGCCGTTGGCGAATATTAGTATGGTCGGAAATTGGTCGGAAATTGGATTAAATTTCCGACCAATTTCCGACCAGTAAGGAATCCGACTAACTCCCGACAAAATATATACGTTAATCTGCCCGTTGCACTAGTCGTTTCATAGCCGTTTGAATTTTTTACAATGGTCGGAAATTGGTCGGGAATCCGTGGAAATTTTAATTATAAATACAACACCACCCTCATTCACAATTTACACCCAAAAAAAACTTAGAAAATGTCTTCTTCAAATCCAAACACTAGAGATTATTTTCGATCGTGGATGGATAGACCACGGCAAGATCCAGCGACGAATCTACTGACGGATGAGTATGCACAAGGTGTTGAGGAATTCATGACATTTGCGACAAACAATAGCATGACGTCGGAATACGGTAAATTGTATTGTCCTTGTCCTAAATGTCGGAATCATAGATTAGTCTCTGTTGGGGAAGTATGGAAGCATCTTTATAGGAATGGGTTAATGCCGAGTTATAAGATTTTGTATACGCATGGAGAAACTGATGCAATGGTGCAAACTCATTGTAGTGGTTTTAATTATTCGGGTAGAATAGAGGAACCAACACCGGAAGTAGATGCAAACGTTCAGATGGTGAATGATGTGTATCGCGAAAACGTAGCATCGTATGTTCCGGATGGTATTAGAATAGAGGAACCTAATTTAGAAGCTCAGAAGTTTTTTGATATGCTAGATGCAGCTAAGCATCCACTATACGAAAGATGTAGAGAAGGAATATCGCTTTTATCAACTGCAAGCAGGTTGATGACAATAAAGACCGATTTCAACTTGGCGGAGGATTGTGTGGATGCGATAGCTGATTTTGTGAAAGATATTTTACCTGAAGATAATCTCTCACCGGCTTCATACTACGAGGTTCATAAACTTGTAACTGGTCTTGGATTGCCGTATCAGATGATAGATGTGTGCATCGACAATTGTATGATATACTGGAGAAAGGACGAAAACCGTCGCAAGTGTCGTTTTTGTGGGAAACCTCGATATCAGGAAACGGGTGGAAGAGTACAAGTTCCACATAAACGGATGTGGTATTTGCCGTTAACAGATAGGTTGAAGAGGTTATATCAATCCGAGCGCACGGCAGGAGCTATGAGATGGCATGCAGAACATAACTCAGATGGAGAGATTGCGCATCCCTCAGATGCAGAAGCGTGGAAACATTTTCAAGAGGTGTATCCTAGTTTTGCGGCTGAGCCAAATAACGTATACCTCGGGTTATCTACAGATGGATTCAACCCTTTTGGGAAACATGGGAGGCAATATTCATTGTGGCCAGTAATCGTCACACCTTACAATTTGCCGCCTATAGTTTGTGCATGAAACAAGAGTTTTTGTTCCTCACGATTCTTGTCCCCGTACCGGAGCATCCTAAGAGATCCCTTGATATTTTTTTGCAGCCATTAATTTATGAGTTGAAAATGTTATGGAAAGATGGTGTTCAAGCGTTCGATGTTTCTCTCCAACAGAATTTCACGATGCGTGCGGTACTTATGTGGACCATAAGTGATTTTCCAGCATTTGGTATGCTATCTGGATGGTCGACTCATGGAAGGTTGGCGTGCCCGTATTGTCAAGATAACACTGATGCGTTCCAATTGAAGCATGGTCGAAAGACTTCTTGGTTCGATTGTCATCGACGATTTCTGCCGCATGATCATCCATATCGTCGGAGCACGACATTGTTTAAGAAGAACAAAAAATTATTTGATGGTCCACCTCCTGAGCCGGATGGGAATAACATCATCACTCAGTTGAGAGATTTTGCTGCTGAGAAGACGGTTTCATGTGGTGGTAATGGTCATTTTCCCGTAGATGGTTGTGGCGAGTACCACAATTGGAACAAGAGGAGTATTTTTTGGGATTTGCCATATTGGAAGAACCATAAGCTGCGCCATAATCTAGATGTCATGCACATTGAAAAAAACTTTTTTGACAACATCATGAATACTGTTCTAAATGTGCAAGGGAAGACGAAAGATAATTTGAAGGCCATATTGGACTTGCCAAAAATTTGTTCTCGGAAGGAACTCCATATAATGGCGAACGGAAAATCTCTGGTCCCCGCTTTCCGTTTGGATGAGCCTTCAAAGGAGGAGTTCTTCGAGTGGATTACACATAATGTTCAATTCCCAGACGGATATGCATCTAACCTTCGTAATTGTGTTAATATTGGAGAAGGAAAGTTTTCAGGGATGAAGAGTCATGATTGTCACGTTATCATGCAACGCCTCCTTCCATTTTCCTTTGCCGGTCTTCTTCCTAGAAACGTCCATGAAGCTATTGTAGGTACATTTATAATTTACAAAATTATATCTAAATTTTACTAAATTTATCTAAACTGTCTAAATTTTACTAATTTTATTTATAATTTATGCAGTGATCGGTGCTTTCTTCCGGGATTTATGCACGCGATCACTTACAGCAGACGGTATCCAAAATTTGGAGGAGAAGATACAGGCTCTCCTATGCAACCTCGAGAAAATATTTCCACCAGCATTTTTCGATGTTATGGAACATCTTCCTATTCATCTCCATAGGGAAGCAAGACTTGGTGGGCCAGTTCAATATCGATGGATGTATCCGTTTGAGCGATATATGCTCCACCTAAAGAAGAAGGTGAAAAATCTTGCAAGAGTCGAGGGTTCTATTGTTGCACATAGCGTGAATGAAGAAGTATCCAACTTTGCTAGCTACTACTTTCCATCTTCGGTGAAGACTAAAAGTAGACGACCTGCACGTCATGATGATGGAGGAGAAAAACCGCTGTATCCGGTCTATGTCCCAAATATTTTTGCAGAAATTGGAAGGCTTAGTGGAAAATGGAGGTCTAGAAGACTAACAGAGGAGGAACAAAGGCATTTGCATACATATCTTCTGACAAACTGCGAAGACGTTTTCGAATATGAGAGGTACGTCACTTGATTTTGAATAATGTATTTGTTTAGTAATTACCAAATATTAATCCTTGAGTGTTTTTTGAATAATGTATTTGTTTTATTCACAGGATATACATGGAGCAAATAAGGAATTGGTTTCCAAATTGCACAGAGGATGAGCTTATGGTCCGTAAACAGAATGAATTCGCGGATTGGTTGAAATATTACGTAAGTGCTCGATTTTCCTCAATTAAACTAAATTTTACATGCTTACACATATTGTTTATGAGTGGCCACAAATTGTACAGGTTGATCAGATGAATACTACCGGGATATCGATTCCCACATGGTTAGTTGAGATGGTGCATGGCCCTACTTTTGTTCCAAGTGTTTATCCGATGTATTGCACTCGGGGTATGCTTTTAAGGCTTTTCGTGAAGGGAGTTCAAGGACAACATGCAACTACGGTATTTCGTCTACATCCGGAGAATTTGTCTACTACGGAATACTTCGCGAAATATTAGAAGTCAAATATCCAGGAATGATTGGTTTGAAGTGCATTGTGTTCTATTGCGATTGGTATGATCCAGTGGAAGGTCTACGTCAGGACGAATTCGGTGTGACATCTGTTCACGGAGGCAAGCAACATCGGAAATACGATCTATTTATTCTTGCTTCACAAGCAGACCAGGTTTCCTACATTCGATACCCCCGGGTTAGGAACAAGCAAGATCCGTGGATTGCAGTAACATCGTTACAACCAAGAGGAATTATATATGGTGTTTCCGAGCATGACCCTTTACATGAAATGCCAATTGGTAATTTAGGTGAAATCGAGCATTCTCTAGAGGTTGACCTTGTGGTTGACTTCACCGGCATGGGCGAACTATTTGAGGATTCTGAAGAAGAGAGAGTAGAATTTGATGAGGATTCCGATTCAGCTACTTCAGATTATTCATCGGACTCATAATAGGTTTTTGTAAACAATATTTTATATGCATTTATTTTTAAGTAACAAATTTATGAAATTTTTTTCACATGCTTTAATTATTTGTACGATTATTTTTAATTAATAAGGATTCCAATACATCTATTTCATTTTATTCATCAGTTTCAGAATAAATTTGTAACAATGTTTTTTCATATGCATCTATTTTAAATCAACAATTTTTTCAAAAAATTTCAAATGCTTAAATATGGTGTACGGATTTTTTAATACATTTAATTCGATATTCCGACCATTTTCCGACCAGACAGGAGGATCGGTCGGAAAATGGTCGGAATAGCGAATTATATTTGCCCCGGCTAAAAATTCCCCCCTGCTAAAACTTCCCTCGGCTAAAACGTTTTAGCCGGGGGCAATTCTTTGTTGGGTCGGAAAATGGTCGGAATTCCCCCCGACTATTTTCCGACCATTTAACCTCATACTCACAATAAACGTGCTAAAATTATCAAAGAACGAGTGGTTTATTAGTTGGTCTGAATGTGGTTGGAATTCCTCGTAAATTCTGACCAAATTCCGACCATTTGAGGTTCCGAAACCTCAAACGGCATAAATTTGATTTGAACTATGTTTAATATGGTTAGATATGATATTTTGAAAGAATTCAATGTCCATATAGCTTAAGTAAAACAATTTTGGGGCATATAATAAAAAAACCTACAAGAAACCGAAAAGTATAAGTATAAGGTCAATGTTTCATTATGAAAGGTTTAACTCAATCTACTTTCAATTTATAAAAACATCATATACTCTATTAAATGTTTATTTTGCCATATTTTTGTTAGACATAAGATGTTTACATGTTTTTTTAAACAGTATACAATTTGTAAATTAAGAATTTTAAACCGTAAACCCTATATGGTCGGAAATTGGTCGGTAATTCTAGGAATTTCCGACCCATTTCCGACCAATATGAATAAATGGTCGGAAATTACAAGGAAATTACAAGGAAATTCTAAAGTTTTATGTTGGATTTATAAACCCTAAATCCCATATGAAATACTAATTTTTATAAATTTCAAAATTTAATGTTGGATTTATAAACACTTAGCATTAATAAATCCTAAACCCTATTTGGTCGGAAATTGGTCGGAATTTCCAAGGAATTACCGAACAATTTCCGACCGATATGAGCATTTCAGAAAAAATGCTAAATGTTTATAAATCCAACACCCAATCGAAAAAATGCAAAGTGTTTACAATTTTTTGTAAATTTCAAATAGGGGTTAGTGTTTATAATTTCAAATGCTAAGTGTATCGAATTTTAAACCATAAACCCTATATGGTCGGAATTTAGTCGGAAAAGGTTAGGAATTTCCGACCAATATGAATAAATGGTCGGAATTTGGTCGAAAATTTAGAAATTCTAAAGTTTTCTTGGATTTATAAACCCTAAACCCTATATGAAATACTAATTTTTATAAATTTCAAAGTTTTATGTTGGATTTATAAATATTTAGCAAATTATACACTCTAAACCCTATATGGTCGAAAATTGGTCGGAAATTTTTAACAATTACCGACCAATTTCCGACCAACCCAAAAAAAACAGGGAAATCTTACCGCGAAATGAAAAGTGAGGCGGTATATTTTTTTTTATAAACCGACCGATTTCCGACCGTATGGGTTGGTCGGAAATAAATAGATCTAAAACCCACCGATTTTTCTTCTTCCTCCTCACTTCTTGTCTCTTTGTCTCTCTCTCTCCGGCCGATTCTACCTCCGTCGTCTGCTCTCACCGCCGCCGGTCTCTTGTCACGGTAAGTCTTCTCCCCCTCTTCTCTTCCTCTTCTCTTCCTCTCTTCTCTTGTACTCACGGTAATTTTTTTTTTTTTTTTGTAAATTAGGTCTTCACAGCCGCCGGAGCCGCCGCCATCCGCCGGAGAATTCTGTCCTCCTCCGCCGCCTCCTTCATCTATCACCATGTAAGCCATGCATAAGGATGTTAGTTGTTAGGATTTGTTGGTTTTGTGGGATTTGTAGTTAGATTGGTTAGATTTGTGGTTAGATTTGTTGTTAGATTTGAGTTGAGATTTGAGTTTAGGTTAGATTTGTTTATGTTTTGTTAGATTTGTTTAATTTTAATTTTTGTTTTGAATAGTTATATAAAACTTGATTTTTAGATTAAAAAAATCAAAAATATATTTTTTAAATGTTATAAAAATCGTTTTTAGCATTTTTGAAAAGAATAATTTTTCCTTTATTATATTAGTTTAATTATAATTTTTTATGAATAAAAACTTTAATAAATAATTTTTAGATTAAAAATACAAAAAGATAATTTTTAAATTGTATAAAAATTATGTATATAAAACTTTTTTAAATCTAAGATATTTTTAAGATTTTTTGAAATTTTTTAATTTTATCATTTGTATAAAAACCTTTTTCATTATTTTACATAACTAATAAATTTATTATTACTCTTTTTCATAAATTTCTTATAATTTTATGAATTTTCATAATTTTTTCGGGTTTTTGTAATTTTTTCAGGTTTTTCGTAATTGTTTCGTGTTTTTGTGATTATTTTCATAGTAATCGTTTTTTGTTTGCGTTTAATTTATAGTTTGCGTTTTATTTATAATTTGCGTTTTATTTTTAGTTTACGTTTGCATTTAATATCTAACAAAGTTTGCTTTTTATTTATAGTTTGTGTTTTATTTTTAGTTTGCGTTTGCGTTTAATATCTAACAAAGTTTGCGTTTTTTCTAGGTCGTACGAGGGTTTCGCGAACATGCGCATTGGTGGTTCACCTCAAGGGATGCAACAACCTGCACGTAGCGGTGGTTCGTCTCGAGGCACACAACCACCAAGTCCGGCCGAATCGACTATCCCGGAGTCTCAGAGTCAAGCTCCTCGAATCATGACCATCGAGGAGTTAGTCCAACAACCGGGCCAGGACTTGCACATCCGGCTTGATCCACATCTAGTTGGAAGATCGACATGGTAAAAACACATAGTTCATATATATATATATATATTTAATATCAAATTGTTTATACTTTATCTTTTTTTTGTACGTTTGGTATATCGAACAACGGGATTAGCAAGGCCATTATGAGGATGTTCCATTCGATCCTCGTCAAACCGTACAAGAAGTTTTCAGATGTCCCATATGATGAGAAGCAAATTTGGTTTAGACAATTTGCGGTAAGTTGTCAATTACTATATTTTTTTCCATATTTATAAGTATTTTTTTAATATTTTGCTAAGTATTTTTATTTATGTTTTCGTAGCAAGAGTTTACATGGCATCACTCTCACACTGTCACGGTGGAGAAGTTATTTATGAATGAAGCGCGTACGCAGTTCAAGAGACACATGAACGAGTGGAAGCAAAAGTGGAGGAAATGAACTGACAAGCCGAAAGGATTGAATTTGGATGTTTGGAATAACTACGGACCATATTGGGGACAGCCGGAGACAGAGAAACTCTCGAAGACTAATTCAGGAAACCGAAAGAGTGAGCGCAACGGGAAGGGACAGTACATCCACAACTCCGGTTCGAGCAGCTTCCAGACCCAAGAAATTCAAGTGGTAATCTTTTATTGTTGACATTGTTTTTTTTCTTTAATTAATTATTAAATTATTTATTCATATTTAAATTTATTCATTTTTATAGACTAATGAGGCCGGAGGTGTGCGTCCGAATCACTTGGACTTAATGAAGAGGTGCCACACGAACAAGACAACCGAGCTTATTCAGGATCCCCTCATAAGGGAGATCTACGAGAACGTGACGAAGCAGAAGACCGAGATCGAGCTAACCCAACAGTCACAAGGTGACTCCTCCTCCTCCTTCGAGATGTCGCGGGAAGCGGTCAACCGTCTCGTTATGAACGTAAGTTTTTTTTTCTTAGAGTTTTACATTATAATTTTATAATGTTCTAATTTATTTATATTTTATACAGGAATTTCCCCTTGATAAAAAACGGCGTCGTCGCGGGGGTTTGGGTACGATCCCGTTTATGGAAGACGGGTCTTCTTCTTCTTTTTTCTCTGAAGATCTCATCCAGCAGAATGAAGAGCTCAAGTCCAAAGTATATGCTTTGGAGGCGACGAAAACGGAAACCGAATTCAAGTTAGGTGCCACGCAAGATGAGCTTTCGGAGGCGAGGTCAGATATTGCTAGCATGTCGTCTTGGATGAGAGCGAAGTTCCCGGATTACCCGAGAACGGGATCCGGATCCACAAATGTTTAATAATGTTAATGTTTAATGTTTTAAAAACACTTTCTCTTATTTCTAAACTATTTTATTTTCAAATATTTTAATGTTTAATATTAATTTTCATTTTCATTTTCGAATAAATTTATTTTCAATTAAATTAAATTAATCAATATTCATTATTTTTAAAATAATTTCAAAATAATATATTTTGTCGGAATTTGGTCGGAAATTAGAAAGGTCGGAATTTGGTCGGAAATTAGAAACGTCGGAATTTGGTCGGAAATGAGGTCATCGGACTTTTGTCGGTAAATTGTCGGGTATTATTATGGTTGGAATTAGGTCGGAACTTAGTCTGGTCGGTATTTAGTCGGTAATGGGCGCATCGGATTTTTGTCGGCAAATCGTCGGGTATTATTATGGTCGGAATCTGGTCGGGACTTAGTATGGTCAGTATTTGGTCGGGAATGGGCGCATCGGACTTTTGTCGGTAAATCGTCGGGTTTTATTCGACGATATTTAGCGTCGGTAAATGGTCGGGAATGCGCTGGTCGGGAATCCGTCGGGAATTACCGACCAATTTCCGACCATTTCTGATTTCTGACGCGATAGTTCCGACGGGCCAAATTGGTCGGAAATTCGTTTTCCTGAAAGACGTTTTCCGACCGTTTCCCGAGCAATATGCCCGTCGGAAATCGAGTGCATTTTTGTAGTGGAAGAAGAATATGACAGGGAAAAACAAGGCTATGAAGAAAATGATCCAAGAGAAGAGTCATGGACTGATGATGACAACTCCCAAGAGGAATATAAAGAAGAACTAGGCCGTGAAGAGCTAAATTCCAAGCCACCAGAAAGCAAATGGATCCCCACTTATCAAACTCCACACAAATTTGAACATGAGGTAACCCTTGATTTTAATTATGAATCATATGATGAACTTTGTTTCATTGTGTTTTCAGGAAGTAGAAGAGACTACCTACGGTGGGAATACAACATAGATGAATAATTTAGGTACTATTCCATCCCAAGAGGAGAAAGTCTTACCTACTGTCTAGGTTAACTCAGAAAAGAGGCTAAAAGATGGTGGTACCAAGAGCAGGATTACATATGGTACCAAAAGGAGCCAACCATAAGCACTTGGGTACAGTCAAAGTAGATAATGAGGGAGAGATATACACCTCACAGCATAACACAACCAAGAAAAAATACTTACCTTCCAAAGGAATCAAGCCGAGGAGACGCAATTCCTAGTCAGGTGCAAAACGCAATTCCTAAATTAGTGAAGCATCAATGTAAGTGCTATGTTCCTAATAATCCCTTAGAACTGACGTGTTATAAGTATAATAGCAAGGGACACATTGCTAAGGAATTTCCAAGAAAGAAAGTCACATCCTTGATAAACTGTAATTTTACCGGTTTATAACCTTTGTTTTTCGTGTCTTTTATCGAGTCAAAGTTTATTTTTAGAGTCTTTTAGTCTTTTATCAAGTTTTTCAGGTTTTAGGTTACTTTGGGAGAAAATGAGCCGTTTTGGGTGCACATAAGCATATGAAGATGCAAAATCATGCATAGGCGTCAGAAATTTTGCATTCTTTGAAAACCTTTTCACAGATGGATCGAGCTAAAATATTGATTCAAGACATATCGTTGGATTAAATTTCATTTGGAAGAAGTTTGAGGCAATTCCAACGGTGCGATCAAATGTTATGTCTGTTTTTTCGAAGACAGTCTAGTCTGGCAAGAAGAAGAAGCATGTGCCGAAAGAAAGCACAGATCGACCGATCCACTTATGGGATCGATCAATCCGGTGATTTTGCGGACATTTTTTAGATCGACCAAAAGCCTCTGGATTGATCGGTTCAAGACCAGATCGACATATCCTCTATAGGATCGATCGATCCACTTCCCTGGCAAAAAAAAATGCAATTTTGGACTTTCTATTTTGCTTTGGAATCATTCCAACTCGGCCTAATCCGACCCAAGACCTATTTATACTTATTTTAAGCTACTTTCTAAGGCTAAACTCTATTTTTCTACAAACTTTTACATCTATCTCTTTGGGAGAAAATCTATGAACCTCTTTTCACAAATTTGGAGAAGATTTCTAAACCCTCTTATTTATCAATTGGATTTCATTATGTTTTCTCTCATATCTATTTGGTTGTTCTCTGCAACTATGTGTGAGTAGATTCATAGTTATGTTTTAGGATTTTTAAGAGAATTCATGAATTGCTAATTAGGATTGTTAGATAGGGAATTATCTACATGTTTCTTCATCTATTGTTGATCATAGTGTTGAAACTAGACTTATGACCTTAGGTTATTTGGCGCATCGAAATTGCTTGATTGAATGTCTGACAAAACATAGATGAGCAAAATATCCTTAACCAACCGGAGTTGGTATTATTGTGTTTTGTGAACTTATGAAACTCGCTTATAATGCATGTTTAGGTTGGTTAATTTATAACACCATATTTTTACCCGTTTTAGTATTTATTTTAGATTACTTTAATAAGTGTTACACTTGGTTTTACATGTTTTTATCGTAGTTTTTGCATATTTGTAGTTTCAAGACTCTTTTCAGGTTCATTAGGCAAAACTACGCAAATTGGAGAAAAACCAGATTTTGGACAATTTTGGACTGTCAGACGTTTGATATCCGATGGAGACCTTGTAACCGTCTGACCACGCCCAAATTTGGATACAAGATAGAAGGAAGAACCACCTTTAATACTCATTTGGTTTCAAGACAATCCAACGGTTAGATCTCAAGATATATCCAATTACCTGAAGGCATACTCTGCAGTCTCGCGAAAGAAGCAAGAGAAGAATTGAAATTTCAACCTCATAGGCCAGAAACGATGGGTCCAGGCCTCACGGCCGTGGCGAAGACACTCCTGTACACGGGTCCAGCCTCTCCAGCTCTGGCGAAACCACCTTTGGTCGCGATTCCAGCACACGCACCCGCGGCCAGCCAAAAAGGGCATAAAATCAGCACGTTCGAAGCCCGCTTTAAGCCCAATTCGTTTTGTCTTCAAGAAAATCCTAAGGATGACTAAAGCAAGAGTTGAAGACCTATAAATATGTAGTTTATGAGACCTTATTTTGTGTGCTTCATTGTGCCCCGCTTGGGTGTCCCTTTGGGAGCCAGCATCACGATTTCTAGGGTTTTTATTTTCTTTGTTCTTCTTTCTTTGTTTAGGGAGATATAGATTTCTCTAGAACCCTCTTTTCTATTCTCTTATTTATATTATGCCATCTTATTTTATGTCATTGCAATTATTTTACCTTTACCTTTCTTTTCGAGATTGGTAGAGAAGTTCTCTCCGGACTTAGTTCTTAAAATCGAGAGACTTCCTCTTCCATCTCTTGCTTTTTCTATAATTATGTCTTCGCTTTTAATTATGTTTAAGTAATTCTTCATCGATTTTAAGGGCTCCATCGAAGGGAATCGATTATGTTCGATAAGGATCTTCACGAGATAAACTTAGCCAAATTCTAGAACTCTTTCATATAGATCGTTGTTAAAATATAGTGTTACGACCTAGATTATGATCTTAGGTGTTAAGAACCACCAAAAAGTGCTGAATCTAAACACCCGAATCGTTCATCTATAAGAGTGTGTCGCATCGTAAGATACAAAAGTATACTTACGGAGTATCGTGAACTAAGAAGAACCAGCGCGAACAGCACGATTTTTGCACGGCCAGAGATGAAAGCTACTGGTCGAGTATATAGATTGTTGGTGCATAGGATATACGAAAGTATGCTACACCATTTGTTCTGTTCAGTTCGTGGAGTTACTAGAATCATTGTTACTAGGAGTTTTGTTACCGTGTTTTGAATCGATCATATCCACAAGATATGCCCAACAACTCAACATAAGTCCTTGTTATTTTACTAGCGTCTTATTTTCTTTCTTTGCATTCATCTAGAAATGGTGACAACCTATCCAAAAATCTTATTTCCGTCTTAGACTTCCTTACTAATTCTGATTCTAAGGTTGTGTAGGTAAGCGAGGATTCTCTGTGGATCGATACATTAAGTACTTGCACTTGCAGTCACCAAGGGTTGTAAATATTATTACATGAAGCTATGCTAAACCCTAGCAACATCAAGTTTTTGGCGTCGTTGCCGGGGAATCCAATCATCTTCACCTACACAATCTCAGGGGTTAGTAAATCGACTCTAAAATAACTTTTTATTTTTAATTTTTTGTTTTGTTTTTTTTGTTTCAGATTTTTGAAACTCCGGTGCGAGATTACGATTTGCACTCTAATATGTGCAAGTTACCGATTGACCAAATACTATCAAGGACGTTTGAGAGTATGTTTACAACCGAGATGACTCTTTTGCATCTCCCATGATCAACTCACGACCTCAAACTTACCGTCCTAGAAAAGGATCCTTCTTCGACTAAGCTCATCTCGCTACCAACGTCGAGCTAACCGACGTAAAACAAAAGCGCTCAATGGGGAGTCAACACATTTTTCAGTACGTTTTTCTTTTTAGTTTTCTTTCTTTTTATATTAACGCTTTCTTTTTTTTAGTTTCAGGCTTTAATAAAATTGAAATAACCCAAAAAAGAAAAAGAAAAAAGATCTCGGTTCAAGATTGCTCGGCTCATCATGAACCGAGCAAAAATCACCTTGGCCGCAAAAGAGCATGGTCGTGCCTGCGTCCCTTTGACCCGTGGCGAGACATCCATCAACCCCGCCTGTGTCACCTACACCCGCGACAAAGCACCACTTGGCCGGGTCAAGTCCCTTCGACCCGTGACCAGCCTTCTGTTGATTGTGTTCGTTTCACTTCGATCCCCGATCAATCCCCATTCGTTCCCGACCATCTCCACACCCGTTCCCCATCACCACATCACCATCTACCATCCTCCATCCATCACTAATCCATTCCCACATCCATTCTCTACCACCTTCAGGTAAGTTTTCTTTTTCTCTTAAACTTTTTCAATTATTACATACTCTATTTCTCGTCCTTGCTCGATTTATTTCACACGAAGGGCAGTGTGATTTAAGTCTAGGGGAGGATTCCATTCCTTACTAATCACCTTTTCTTTCATGAGTCTTTGCATTTTTCAAGTTATCTTTTAAAATTTTCAAAATTTTTCAATAAAGGTTGAATACTTTTTGAGGGAATGATGAAAGAAATCTATGAAGATAACTGACCAATGAGCTTCTACACTATTTGCTGGTAACATGTTTTCGTAATTTGGTTCTAAACTAGGTGGTACCACCTAGTTTACAACCAAATATGCGAAATCCCTAGAGGAATTTAGACCGTAGAGATTCTTTAAGATGAAACATACTAGCTCTATTATACTAGAACTTTAACTTGACTTAATTTTCTCATCAAAGGTTTAGGCAAAGATAACGAATCATACATTCAAGATGTTCTTTTACCTTTTACCACTCTTTGTCGTATCTGAATGGCCAGCTCATTTTTAGTTGGTACCCCACCTGAAACTTAACCATTGTTCAAACCTCATGCATCTCTATTTGTGTCTCATGTGCAAAAATGCCGGAGAGGGAGGAACGACACAGTTTCTAGTCACTAAAGACGGAGACTATACGCGATCGGTGGAGGTGAATTCAACAAAGATGAAAGCTTGGTTCTGCCTAGGAAAAACTCAAAATCATGGTAAATTTTTGTGCCCCTAAGACTATATCTCGATAAAAGGCGTTTCCCCTTTCAAAAAAAAGAAAAAAAAATCGAAAATAATTGGAAAGGGAAAGGAAACAATCGCTTATAAAGAGTCTAGGTTGGCCAAAATTATTATGAGGCATCCATGGTTCGTTTGTGAGAAGTCTGTCATTCCGAGCCCACAGAAAAATCTAAGTCTGGGTAATGACAGAAAACTTCTGTTTTTGGGGAAAGGAGAAAGTGAAACATTTTTACACAAGAAGATGTGACTAGAAGTTGTGGTTCTCAATAGGTCCATCCTCTCTTGCTGTTATGCATAATATCTAGCATCCTCCGGTGAAATTACGGTAAACCGAAACACCTTTAACATCACCTTTAAAAGCCTTTAATACCTAGCCTCGATTGTCTTGGTTTGATACTTTTGATGAGAATTTCACGTTTGCACTTAATGAATTTAGAGAGCTAGTTGACCTGAATTTTGGATTTTCAAAGTTTATATTTCGTATGACGGATACCGTGGACTAGTGTTACGAGAACTTCCAGTGAGAATTTTCTAGGCTAGGTTGCGTTTTATGTAGTTCGATGGTTATGGTTTAGAAGAATAGTCTCTGAGATTTCTAGTTCCCTATGGTTTTGTTTGATCTTTCCAGGCTTTTGTTTTGTTTTGTTTGAGGACAAACAAAATTTAAGTCTGGGGTGTGATAACACGGTATTTTTACCCATTTTACTATCTATTTTAGAACACTTTAATAAATTTTACCCTTGGTTTTACATGTTTTTATCGTAGTTTTTGCATATTTGTAGTTTCAAACCTCTTTTTATGGTTTCTTAGGCAAAACAATGCGAATTGGAGAAAATCCACATTTTGGACAATTTTGGACCGTCAGAATTCGACATCCGATAGAGACCTCGCACCGTCTGATCATGCCCAAATTTGGATACAAGATAGAAGGGAGAACCACCTTGCATAAACAGTTGGTTTCAAGACAATCCAACGATTAGATCTCAAGATACATCTAATTGGCTGAAGGCATATTCTGCAGTCTCGCGAAAGAAGCAAGATAAAAATTGAAGTTTCAACCTCATAGGCTAACCACCGTGGGTCCAGGCCTCACGGCCACGGCAAAGACAGTTCTGGGCGTGGGTCCAGCTTCTCCACCCGCTGCGAAACCACCTTTGGCCGCTGATATGCTCAAATTAATACCCTAAAATATTAAAGCAGTAGTTGTAATAAGTGTAGGGGTCGAACACAAAGACTCACATAAATCACATAATAGATTGTATAGTATCGAATCAAGCTAAGTAAATCAGATGAAACAAAGACAATAAACAGTAAAGAGTTGTAAATTCGATGGAAGAAATATAGATTCAGGGTATTTCTCAGGAAATCAATGAATGCAGATAAAGTAATTAACAGGATTCAGATTTAGCGCGGTTCTTGAACTCAAAACACTAAAGTATAATTAACCAACTGTCGTTGTGAGAATTATCTAAATCTAAACTTCAGAATCCCAAATCTCTTTGTAAATTCCTAAGAATAAATCAGCTTTAATTTCAGGTTTGAATTGTTCACAAATCAATTAAACCAAATCTCTTTGCGAATAATCAATTTGCTCACCTTAGGTTCTATCAGGTAATTAATCGCACTGTCGTACCTAATCAATTATCCTAAGATTTATATTCTAGGTAGCTAATCTCGAACAAGCTTTGAACACAACCTAAAGCGAAGAACTCATTCAGATGGTGAATCCTAATAAACTAATCAACCTAGCATTAAGAGAAAACCCTTATGAGAACCCTGAACCTAAAGTGGATCTACTCAGACATGGAGATTGAAAGCAACATGATTGAATAGATCATCAAAGAAAACAATAGAAAATAGGAGTTCAGAGTTGTCTCTCCAAAAACCAAAGTAAAATCAAAGTAGAATAAAGCATAGCCATCAAAGTGGCTGAAAAACCTAATTAAAAAGCTAAAACACTAATTAGGGTCTTTTGTAAATATTAAAGTCTTCTGGGGCAATTTTGCAATTCTTCAACTCTTAGAAAAGTCGCGGGTCGTGTCTCCTGCGATGGGTATCGATCGATACTAGGCAGTATCGATCGATACTGATGCTTCAAATCGGGTACTCAGCAACACGAACTTATGCTTTGCTCCAGAATGCTCTAGAAAGCTCCAATATCTCTAATTATGCTCCAAACGTGCTAAAACCTATAAAAAACTCTAAAAGACTCCAAAATACTAGAAAGACTCTATGAAACGGACTTATATCATGACCTAAAAGGGGTAAAAACCATGATATATCAGCCGCGGGTCCAATTCACGCACCCGCGGCCAGCCAAAAATGACCCAAAATCAGCTCGTTCGAAGTCCGCTTTAAGCTCACTTCGTTTTCTTTTCAAGAAAACCCTAAGGATGACTAAATCGAGAGTTGAAGACCTTTAAATATGTAGTTTATCATACCTTATTTTGTGTGCCTCATTGTGCCCTAATTGGGTGTCCCTTTGGGAGCTACCATCACGATTTCTAGGGTTTTTATTTTCTTTGTTCTTTGTTCTTCGTTCTTCTATCTTCGTTCTTTGTTGAGGAATATAGAGATTTCTCTCAAAACCTCTTTTCTATTATGTTCTTTATATTATGTAAACTTAGTTTATGTCTTTGCAATTATTTTACGTTTACTTTTCTTTTCGAGATTGGTACTCTCTGGACTTAGTTCTTAAAATCGAGAGATTTCCTCTTCCATCTTTTGCTTTTTATTTAATTATGTATTTGTTTTTAATTATGTTTAAGTAATTCGTCGTTGAGTTTTAGGGCTTCATCGAAGGGAATCAATTATGTTCGATAAGGATCTTTGCGAGATATACTTAGCCGAATTCTAGAACTCTTTCATATAGATCATTGTTAAAATATAGTGTTACGGCCTAGAATATGATCTTAGGTGTTAAGAACCATCAAAAAGTGCTGAATCTAATCACCTGAATCGTTCATCTATAAGAGCGTGTCGCGTCGAAAGATACGAAAGTATACTTACGGAGTGCCGTAAAGTAAGAAGAACCAGCGCGAACAGCACAAATTTCTGCACGGCCATAGACGAAAGCTACTGGTCGAGTTTATAGATTGTTGGTGCGTAGGATGCACAAAAGTAGGCTACGCTGTTTATTATGTTCAGTTCGTGGAGTTACTAGAATCATTGTTACTAGAATCATTGTTACTAGGAGCTTTGTTACCGTGTTTTGAATCGATCATATCCAATAGATATGCCCGACAACTCAACATAAGTCCTTGTTATTTTAGTAGCGTCTTATTTTCTTTCTTTGCATTCATCTAGAAATCGTGACAGCCTATCCAAAAACCATATTTTCGTCTTAGACTTCTTTACTAATTATGGTTCTAAAGTTCTGTAGGTAAGCGAGGATTCCATGTGGATCGATACCTTAAGTACTACATCGCACAGTTGTGCACTTGCAGTCACCTAAGGTTATAAATATTATTACATGAAGCTATGCTAAAACCTAGCAGCATCATGAATTCAACGGGATTTAGTATTCATATATCTAATATAATGAGATTTAATACTCTGGGAAGAGATTGATCTAGTCTTGTGATTTGAGTTCGAGAACGATGCTAAATGATTTCCCTGCCTGATTTTCTGTTTTGCAGTTCATGGTTCCTGGGAATTTCCATGATGTCTAACGCCATTAAATCACAAGTTTAATTTATTTTCATTTAGCTTGTTATTTTTATTGCTTTAAAACCCCAAACAACTCTCATTAGTCTTAGCTTTACTTTACTATTGCATTTTCGTTGTGTTTCACTTGTTCTATGTGGATTTGATTCTAGAATACTATTTCGTTTTGATGTGCACTTAAAGTAGGCAAATGGGGTTAAATCTCTGTGTATCAAAATTTTTTGCGCCGTTTCTGGGGACCAATTGCGTTACCAACGAGTTTTTGACTAAAGGGAGCACTCTCGACTCTTTTGCTCTTCGCCTTCTTCTTTGTTGCCTTAGCCTTCCTGACAACTTTCTTAGGGGTGCTGGGCAGTTCAAAAAAAACGTCTATGACAGTTGGGTCGTAAGGAGGCTCTTCCAAAATATCAACTACCAATGTCTCTCTTGTGACAACAGTGAAGCATGAGACATGTGTGGGAGCACCTCTAGAGGGAATGGCATCATAGTAGACCTCTCCGTTAATGTAAGATAAAGAGAGTCCCTTATTAGGTGTGTCTATGATCGCGCAAGCAGTAGCCATAAACGGTCGTCCCAGGAGCAAAGAAACCTCAGATCCTTCGTTCATCTCCACAACCTGAAAATTAGTGGGTACCAGACAATCTCCTACTTTAATAGGAAAAGCATGGATAGTACCGTATGGAGGTGGGGTGGAGGAGTTCGCAAACGTGAGAAGCATCGTAGGGGGTCTTATATCAGCCCTCAATCGTTCAGCAATTTCCCTTGATATTACATTGATGCTAGACCCTGTGTCAACGTGAGATTCATCGAATTCAACTTTAGAGATTGAGCATGGAACTGCGACTAATTTCCTGGGTCTTCCTTCTGGGTCAACTGCCTCAGCGGTAGTGACTTGCTTATTACCTTGATGAAGAGTGCCTTAATTTCTTCCAGAGTTTCTCTGCAATATGTGAAGTGACTTAACAGAGGTCAGCCCTCTAGAGCTTCTTCAAAAGTGAACGAGTGGGGTATCCTTCGTACCATCTTCTCAAAGCCACGCAGCTGCTTTGGAGTGATGGGGGCTCGGAGGTGTTGAGGAATAGGATTCAGCTTCTTGGGCTTGTGAGGTCCGTCAACACTCATACGCGGCTCCTTTGCAGTATATGGGTGGGTATCGATCGATACAGGTAGGGTATCGATTGATGCCGGGGTGGTGTTCGAATTCTCATCGTCAGATATATCATCAACCACAGGGAACTCCACAACCAACTTATCCAATATAGATTTGCATCTAGCGCCCTCCCATTCCTTCTTTGTCATCTTAGGAGGCATAGGATAAGGTATCTTGGGTATATAGACTCTCTCCTTGACAATCTCGGGCCTCTTTTCGACCTGCGTCTCAGCATCGATCGACACTGGAGGAGTATCGATCGACACACGTGATTTTGGATCCCCTCGTGCAGATGTTTGGACCGGTATCGATCGATACTGGCTGGTATCGATCGATACCTGGGGGTTTTCTGAATTCCAGTCATCATCTTCAACAGCATCGTCAAAAATTCCTGCATCAAAACCCTTTTCTACCACTGCAGTGGCTTCTTTAGCACTTCCTATGGTGATTGCATTGACGTTTCCTCTTGGATTCTCAGTTTTCCCTGAAAGAAAACCTTCGTGCCTCTTCACAGATGCTGCAGTCTGAGAGACCTGAGTTTCCAGATTCCTCTGAGAAAGATTGATAGCTTCAATTTTTCCATTCAGATCAATGTACAGAGAGTCAAACTTCCCATTGAAATCCACTTGCAACTTCTGCTGTCCCTGAAGAAGTTGTTCAAGCATGGATTCCATCTTATTCTCTGTGGAGTTTGGAGATATGGGCTGGTACGAAGATTTCCCGTAATTGCGAGTGTTGTTGTTGAAGTTTCGGTTGTTGTTGTACCCAAATTGCTGACCCTGAAATCCAGAACCACCAACGTAGTTAACATCCTCCATTTCGTCTCCACCGATATTACCGACTCCATCAGCAAAGTGTGCAGCCTTCTTCGACTTCCCAATCAGGAAATCTAGCTTGGCATGAACTTCAGCAATCTGCGAACCATCAATTCCTCCAGCCTGCTTCTTTCGCTCGAAGTCAGCATTCTTGGTGCTATTGCTAGACGCCAAGTTCTCAATTAGCACGACCGTATCATTTGGATATCTGGTGTTGAAGTTCCCATTACTCGCAGTATCCAAAGCCATCTGGTACCTCCAATCGATTCCTCTGTAGAAAGTACCCAGCAGCTGAACCTGAGTGAACCCAGGGTGCGGACAATCTCTTTGATATGACTTGAAACGTGTCCAAGCAGCTTTGAGTGCCTCTGTTGGACCTTGAGAAAATTGAGAGATCTTGTTCCTGAGCTCCTCGGATCTCGCATCATCATAGAAATTGTTCAGGAATGCGTTCTTCGTCTCATCCCATGTAGTTAGCGAACCAGGAGCCAACTGCTTCAGCCAATAAGCAGCATCCCCACTAAGAGAGTATGGGAAAAGTTTGCATAAGAGGAACTCATTGGGCACTCCATTGTACTTCATACCAGTGATCAAATCTTTGAACCTCTCGATATGATCCATTGGGTGTTCATGAGATAGGCCATGGAAAGGATTCTGACTCACAAGAGCGTAGTACGCAGGTTTCAGCTCAAAATCATTCCTCTGAAAAGTTGGGATGCGAATCACTGATCGATTGGCATAGAACTGATCAGGTCTGTGGTGCTCAGCAAGTGTTCTACCTCGATCAACCCCATCATTCCCAACGTTGGCTTGCGCAACTGGCGTGACAATCTCAACAACAAAAGCAGGAGGGACAATGACGTTTCCAACTTCATCAAGTCGTTGCCCTCTCTCATTGCACATTTGACCATCTTGGTCTCTCAAGACTCCAGCTTCATCAGCTCTTAATACCACAGGGTTGTTCATCCCTGATGTTTGCTTTGTCTTTCTGTTTGTGCGTTCCAAAATTGCTAGCTGCTCCAAAGACAGTTCAACTAGCTGAGTGCTCTTGTTCCTTCTGGTTTCACGATTAGACATACACATGAAAACAAGAGTCAAGCACGTAAGTAACCAAAAAAACGTGATGAGTATCGATCGATACCAAGTGGTGTCGATCGATATCAACAAAATAAAACGACGAGTATCGACCGATACTAGGTAGTATCGATCGATACCGACAAACTTAGTCGAAACTCGACAGCTAAAATCTAATGGCAAAATTGAGTCACCGGCAACGGCGCTAAATTTGATATGCTCAAATTAATACCCTAAAAGTACTAAAGCAGTAGTTGTAGTAAGTGTAGGGGTCGAACACAAGGACTCACAGAAATCACACAATAGATTGTATAGTATCGAATCAAGCTAAGCAAATCAGATGAAACAAAGACAATAAACAGTAAAGAGTTGTAAATTCGATGGAAGAAATATAGATTCAGGGTATTTCTCAGGAAATCAATGAATGCAGATAAAGTAATTAACATGATTCAGATTTAGCGCGGTTCTTGAACTCAAAACACTAAAGTATAATTAACCAACTGTCGTTGTGAGAATTATCTAAATCTAAACTTCAGAATCCCAAATCTCTTTGTAAATTCCTAAGAATAAATCAGCTTTAATTTCAGGTTTGAATTGTTCACAAATCAATTAAACCAAATCTCTTTGCGAATAATCAATTTGCTCACCTTAGGTTCTATCAGGTAATTAATCGCACTGTCGTACCTAATCAATTATCCTAAGATTTATATTCTAGGTAGCTAATCTCGAACAAGCTTTGAACACAACCTAAAGCGAAGAACTCATTCAGATGGTGAATCCTAATAAACTAATCAACCTAGCATTAAGAGAAAACCCTTATGAGAACCCTGAACCTAAAGTGGATCTACTCAGACATGGAGATTGAAAGCAACATGATTGAATAGATCATCAAAGAAAACAATAGAAAATAGGAGTTCAGAGTTGTCTCTCCAAAAACCAAAGTAAAATCAAAGTAGAATAAAGCATAGCCATCAAAGTGGCTGAAAAACCTAATTAAAAAGCTAAAACACTAATTAGGGTCTTTTGTAAATATTAAAGTCTTCTGGGGCAATTTTGCAATTCTTCAACTCTTAGAAAAGTCGCGGGTCGTGTCTCCTGCGATGGGTATCGATCGATACTAGGCAGTATCGATCGATACTGATGCTTCAAATCGGGTACTCAGCAACACGAACTTATGCTTTGCTCCAGAATGCTCTAGAAAGCTCCAATATCTCTAATTATGCTCCAAACGTGCTAAAACCTATAAAAAACTCTAAAAGACTCCAAAATACTAGAAAGACTCTATGAAACGGACTTATATCATGACCTAAAAGGGGTAAAAACCATGATATATCAGCCGCGGGTCCAATTCACGCACCCGCGGCCAGCCAAAAATGACCCAAAATCAGCTCGTTCGAAGTCCGCTTTAAGCTCACTTCGTTTTCTTTTCAAGAAACCCCTAAGGATGACTAAATCGAGAGTTGAAGACCTATAAATATGTAGTTTATCAGACCTTATTTTGTGTGCCTCATTGTGCCCTAATTGGGTGTCCCTTTGGGAGCTACCATCACGATTTCTAGGGTTTTTATTTTCTTTGTTCTTCGTTCTTCTATCTTCGTTCTTTGTTGAGGAAGATAGAGATTTCTCTCGAAACCTCTTTTCTATTATGTTCTTTATATTATGTAAACTTAGTTTATGTCTTTGCAATTATTTTACGTTTACTTTTCTTTTCGAGATTGGTACTCTCTGGACTTAGTTCTTAAAATCGAGAGATTTCCTCTTCCATCTTTTGCTTTTTATTTAATTATGTATTTGTTTTTAATTATGTTTAAGTAATTCGTCGTTGAGTTTTAGGGCTTCATCGAAGGGAATCAATTATGTTCGATAAGGATCTTTGCGAGATATACTTAGCCGAATTCTAGAACTCTTTCATATAGATCATTGTTAAAATATAGTGTTACGGCCTAGAATATGATCTTAGGTGTTAAGAACCATCAAAAAGTGCTGAATCTAATCACCTGAATCGTTCATCTATAAGAGCGTGTCGCGTCGAAAGATACGAAAGTATACTTACGGAGTGCCGTAAAGTAAGAAGAACCAGCGCGAACAGCACAAATTTCTGCACGGCCATAGACGAAAGCTACTGGTCGAGTTTATAGATTGTTGGTGCGTAGGATGCACAAAAGTAGGCTACGCTGTTTATTATGTTCAGTTCGTGGAGTTACTAGAATCATTGTTACTAGAATCATTGTTACTAGGAGCTTTGTTACCGTGTTTTGAATCGATCATATCCAATAGATATGCCCGACAACTCAACATAAGTCCTTGTTATTTTAGTAGCGTCTTATTTTCTTTCTTTGCATTCATCTAGAAATCGTGACAGCCTATCCAAAAACCATATTTTCGTCTTAGACTTCTTTACTAATTATGGTTCTAAAGTTCTGTAGGTAAGCGAGGATTCCATGTGGATCGATACCTTAAGTACTACATCGCACAGTTGTGCACTTGCAGTCACCTAAGGTTATAAATATTATTACATGAAGCTATGCTAAAACCTAGCAGCATCATGAATTCAACGGGATTTAGTATTCATATATCTAATATAATGAGATTTAATACTCTGGGAAGAGATTGATCTAGTCTTGTGATTTGAGTTCGAGAACGATGCTAAATGATTTCCCTGCCTGATTTTCTGTTTTGCAGTTCATGGTTCCTGGGAATTTCCATGATGTCTAACGCCATTAAATCACAAGTTTAATTTATTTTCATTTAGCTTGTTATTTTCATTGCTTTAAAACCCCAAACAACTCTCATTAGTCTTAGCTTTACTTTACTATTGCATTTTCGTTGTGTTTCACTTGTTCTATGTGGATTTGATTCTAGAATACTATTTCGTTTTGATGTGCACTTAAAGTAGGCAAATGGGGTTAAATCTCTGTGTATCAAAATTTTTTGCGCCGTTTCTGGGGACCAATTGCGTTACCAACGAGTTTTTGACTAAAGTTCAGACTAAGACACTGACTTTTACTAACTTTTTATATTCTTCCTTTTTGATTCTTATAGATGATGGACATGGACTACAATGATTGGCCACAAGAAAAGGATGCCACATTTGATGAATACATTCAAGACGAACCATATGTGGAGCCACCATTTGATGAAAGTGTACTCACACCGTAACAAAAAGTGGAGTTAGATGAGCTTCATGAAGAAAACCCAATAATGAAAAGGAGTAACCTAGCAGCTATGATCTGGTTGAATCTTATCTCACACCGGGCTGCACTTGAAGGAAGGGAGCTCACAATGTCTAAGATAATGGTAGCTCATGCACTTGAAAATGTCATTTATTGGGTTCCACCATGCCAACTAGGATGTATTTTCTACCCAACCTTTGAAATCTATGATTATGAGGATAGTCACTTGTCTTGCATTGAAGATGTAGCTTCTCATACTCCCATGCTCATTGATGAATGCTATGATTTAATATATGTGTCTCAAAGACTAGATATGATGCGATTCTCCCAAGAATCGACACTCAGAAGTTGGTAGATTGGATAGGCTTGATCCGATGAAGTCGTAAAGCTTCAAAGAACAAGGATGTGGGGCGAATGGTCGCACATAAGTTGCGGAAGGCTTCTGATTTGCCGAAATGACTCCTAGGATATGACACACCTAGACGAGCCAAGTTTTCATCGTTTGGATACTACGCACCAAACATATCGGGTTGTGATTGTTGGATATGACTCACAAGATAATCGACCACATATATGACTCACTGTGGGTTGATCAAAGGATAAACCTCCAAATGATCGAAAATATTTACAAGGAGCAAAAGAGAATCACTCTCAAAGAAAAAAAGTTTTTATAAAAGTTGGATTATTGATAAAATGAGATTACAAGGGTTTATATAGGAGAAGAAGTATATGATATTCTCATATTTTACCTATTTTAACCATTCATTTAGCTTAGGTTTTGTCTCTTTTGCATATGGTCTCATAGCATTTCTTTAGTGTTTTGTCTCATCTAGAGTTTAGATAGTTCATACTAGCTCCTAGAGAGTCTTGCATGTTTTGGAGTGTTTGGAAACCTCGGAAGAGGTTGCACATGGACTTGGATCATGAGGAGATGGCTAGAAGCAAGGATGGACTCGAACTGACCACACTTGTCTACAGCACCAGCCCACCACCACCCGGTATTGGAGCCACATCCAAGGCAGGAAGAACACTGAGCCATAGCACCGGCCCACCACCGCTCGGTGTTGCGCTTCAGCAAGGTCAACACCGCTCTATGACCGTCTGGTGTGCCTCGCCCGGTGTGTGGACATGGGATACACCGACCGGCTGCACCCCTCGAAGACCGACCGGTGCCCAACTTCAGGATAGTCTACGCCGACCCTTGACCGTCCGGTGTGACTCGCCCAGTGTGTGGGCAGGGATAATACCGCTCGGCTGCATCACCCCAAGCCAGCCTGGTATCCAAGCTCTTGGCCAATGGCTTCCTACACCGGCCATCAACACCGGCCGACCACCGTCCGGTGTGGAAGCTGACGACCCAGACCCGACTGGGTCAAGACCCGGTTTGTTCCAGGTTGACCCGGTCGCCCACATTTGCTTTTAATATGTTATAAACCTAATTTGCATCTTATCTTGTTTTTTCTTAGCAAAAACCATTCCGTTTTAGGGTTCCAAGTCTTTTGCTAGAGATCTTCTTTTCTTTTATGCAATCTAAATTTTGAATCTTCTGAATCTCTCTAATCTCTCTTTTATTTTAATCTTTCTATTCTCTAATCATGGGACTTAACACTTTCTATATGAGATTTATTGGATCCTTCATGGTTAGTGAGTAGTCTCTTAGAATCTAGGGATGAGGTAGATTTAGGGTGATCTAATGGATAATCTATGATGTTTAGGGCTTAGATTAATTAATTTCTCTTCTTACTAAGTGATCTTAATGCTAGATTAAGCTTGAGAGGGTTAATCTAGACCTTAGAGAATTTCATGCACACAATATGTTTGATAAACTTAGTAAGAGATAAACATGCTTAGCCTATGAGAGTAGTTGTCTAAGATGTTTATTGGTTGATTTGAACTTTGATCTTAATGCTTGCTAATCATTTAATCACAAATGAGAGTTTGATAGCAAAGTGATTAGTGCCTTCAGAAATGATTAGTCATAATTAGTGATCATAACATAAGGTTTAGCATTGTGCGTGTATTTAAACATCATAAATTAGCTATAAGGTCACTCTAATTCTATAACCTCATCCTTGGATTTGCCTTTATTATTACATTAATCTTGATTAGTATTGCTTAGTTTTTGTTTAACTTGTATCATTAAGTTGCTAGATCATAACTCAAAAACAATCTTGCTTAGCTTAAATTAGGAAGTTTTATGCATTCTTGATGCTTGGAATCACAACCCATTTGGATTGATCCTTAAGTTCTACAATGACATCAGTAGGCTTGAGTAATTGAATAAGACTTGCAAAAGTTCTACTATCAATTTGGCAATGTTGCCAATTGGGTTTACCTTTCAACATTACGATTTTAAATCTTCTTGAGATTAACCTACTAATCTCTTTCACTTCCTATTGCTATATTTCTCCTATAGGTGCATGCATACACGTTATACAAGCCACAACAACTTAGTCGAGCCAAGAGACGATATACACCCTTTGGACCGAGGAATTAGAGCAAGGAGAGCAAGAGAAAGAGCTCAACACATTGAACGGTTAGATATGGAGAACATTGAGGAACCTCCGGTTGGTAACTACAATGAGGACGTTGCTAATGCGGAACAACAAGGGAATCGTGGTAATGGAAACCACATAGCACATGGTGGTAATGGAAACCATCAAGCTCAAGCACACGGCCAAGGAGCAAGGGTTGACCATGCACCAATTCACCATCCACGTGCTCAAGACATTGTTGGAGCGGGTGATGCCGCTAATGCACACAAAAACAGTCAAGGGATTCAAGCCCCACCCGTTGAGAACAATAATTTTGAGGTTAAAGCCGGCTTGATAAACATGGTGCAAAGCAACAAATTTCACGGTCTTGCCATGGAAGACCCCTTGGATCATCTTGATCAATTTAATAGAATTTATGGTCTCATCAATATGAACGGAGTCTCCGAGGATGACTTCAAACTCTGCTTATTCCCATTCTCACTTGGAGACAAAGCACACCAATGGGAGAATAATTTGCCTCAAGGGTCTATTACTTCATGGGATGAATGCAAGAGGGCTTTCCTTGCAAAGTTTTTCTCACCTTCTAGGACAGCTAAGTTGAGAAATGAGATCTCAAGCTTCACCCAACGAGGGAATGAGACCTTCAATGAATTTGTATAGGTAAGGTTTTGAAGCTACACATCTCAATGGCCCCATCATGGCTTCTCGAATGCCTCACTATTGAGCACTCTATACCGTGGAGATTTACCTAAGATACGAATGCTCCTAGACATGGCCTCCAACGGTAACTTCTTAGCCAAAAACGTCAATGAAGCAATGAAGTTGGTAGAGAACCTTGCCCAAAGCGATGGAACCTATGGTGATGAGTATGATCGGGCTACAAGGACCACAAGTGATTTTGAGGAGCAAAGGAGAACCAAAGAAATGAAGGCTCTCAGTGATAAGTTGGTTAAGCAAGCCACTATGATTGACAAGCTTCTCAATACCTCTCAAAAGTCGGTTCACTTTGTTGGTGAGTTTGAAGGAAATCAAGGGTTCCAAGAAGAAATGGTGGATTTGAGTAATCAAGAAGAAATGCATTACGTTGGGAATCACGGTGGCTATCAAAGAGGTTTCAACAACTATAGGAATCAACCCAATTTTAACCAAGGTCAAACTTCCAACACTCAACAACAAAGCTTTGTTCCTCAAAATCAGTTTCAAGGGAACCATGGAGGCTATCAAAACAACTCTCCTTCCATGCCTACACCCAGTTTTCAACAAGGTCTTACCCCACAAGCTCAAGGAAACAACTCTATGCCTCAAGACCTTGATATGAAAAATGTGCCTCAACAACTTCTTAAAGGTCAAGCTAATGGCGCAATGGATATAAGCAAGAAGATGGCGAAAATCCATAACAAAGTGGCTTGCTCCTACAATGATCTCCACAACAAAATTGAGACATTAAACTCCAAAATGAAACAAATGGAGACCAAGACCGCTTCTTCATCATCTCAATCTCAAAGTTCTTTACCCGGAAAATCAATACAAAACTCCAAGGAATATTGCAATGCTATATCCTCCAATGATTAGCATGAACGCACAATTGAGGAGTTCTTAGGGCTACTTTATAGTCCCAATGATAACGACCTTCCATCTAGAGAGATTTCATCAAATCTCAATGAGGACATTGAGCAACAAGGTGGAGAGGTGACCCTTGAGAATAAAGATGATGTGGTTTTTTTTGATGGAAATAGTATAAGCATACACGAAGAGCAGGTGATCTCTACGCAAATAGAGGTTGAGAAGTCTCCCAAGAACGTGGTTAAGGAGAAAAACGTGAAGGTACACGTGATGTCTAAGAAAGAAGCCTCTTGCATTGGACCCTCTCCATATGAGCCTCCACTTCCATTTCTTGGTTGTTTTCTCACCAAGGCTCAAAAGAAAGTGCTTTCAAGCTTCAAGTCAAACATGGATAAGATTGGAGCACCTTTGCCTAGTGAGAGTGACTTGTCTCAAGTCCCACAACACCAAAAGCTCATCAAAAACATACTTGAGAACCGTGAGAAAGTGGAAGAGTTTATGGCGGTCTTTGATTCACCAATCATAACGAGGGTTGAGCCTAAGTCTATCCCAAGCTTGGAAATCCCGGTAAATTCTCCATCTCTTGCTCTTGGGGACTTGAAGATAGATGATGCTTTGTGTGACTCGGGTTCAAGTGTGAACGTCATGTCCTTGGAGATAGTTAAGAGTCTCGAGATTAAGAGTATGGAGGATTACCCCTCCACCATCACGTTTGGATATTCTTCTTCGAGGAAACCACTTGGAATTTTTGAAGACTATCCCCTCAAAATCGGAGAGTGCCTTGTACCAACAGACTTCATTGTTATGGAGATGGAACGTGATAGTTGAACTTTTTACGGTTCGCACAATTACCCACTGTGCACAATGCCTCAATCTAATGGCATGTCATTGTAGCACTTTGGGATCGAATCCACAGGGAAATAAGAACGACGCACTAAGAATACAGGACGCTATCTAATCTAAGCAAATATCGGGTTTTGGTTTTTATCGGACAATTTGAAACGTGCAAAATAGAGAAATAAACGAGTAGCAAAGCAAACAAGAAAACGATTAATATCAAATTTAAACAAACGAATTCTCGGGTAAAGCAATCGACTCGGGTGATTCTTTAATCTACTCAAGATGCTCAAACATTCGACTAAATATCTCCCTAGGCCTTAGAACACTACTAAAGATTAATCCACTTCCATGGTATTAACCCATTTCTTAGTCATCAATCGTCATAAACTTCCGTTCGCGATTCTATGACTAACAAGCATTAATAACAAGTCTAAATAGCCATTAAACACCCTAGACATCTATTTCCATAGGCTAGGAATGTAAAACACTCATTGAATTGGTTGGGGAATTTCATCGAACACCTTCCGGGCGAGAAATTCCCTATGATCTAAATCAACTTTGTCAAGGCCAATCCAGCATTAATAACACTCAATGAGAAAGGATATCAACTAATCTAGTTCTTAAACATCAAGAACAAACCTAGAATCACCCTAATCTACTTCACCCAAGAATCCTAAAAGAACTACTCACACATAGCTAAATCACAAATATAAACCGTACAAATGAAAGCCATAAGCAAAATAAGAAGAATGGTAAAAAGAGTTTAAGAAAATCTTCACTAAAATGGTTTGGATCTTGAATCTTTCATACAAAAACAAAAAAGGAAGAAAAAGAAGAAAAATGGCTTAGAACCCTGAAAAGAAAGAGAGGCCAAAAAAAAACTCCCTGTCTAATTAGGCTTAATTTGCTTAAGTAGATACAGATCGGGTCGGGTCAACCCGGGACAAACCGGGTTTGACCCGACAATTTTTGTGTCCGAGAAGGTTCACAGCGGTCAGCTCATACCGCTGCATGACCGCTGTGAAATGTCTGGTTTTTGCTCCGGATGGATCCGCAGCGGTCTCCCTATACCGCTGTGCTCCGGCCGCTGCGAGACTTGAAAGTGCAGCGGTCTCCCTATACCGCTGCATGACCGCTGTGAAACGCCTGGTTTTTGCTCCGGATGGATCCGCAGCGGTCTGCTCTAACCGCTGCATGACCGCTGTGAAACGCCTGGTTTTTGCTCCGGATGGATCCGCAGCGGTCTGCTCTAACCGCTGCACCTGACCGCTGCGAGACTTGAAAGTGCAGCGGTCTCCCTAGACCGCTGCATGCTGACCGCTGCAAACGTCCGGTTTTCTCCTTCATCACTTGATCATCTCTGTTCGCTGCGGGTACGTTCCTCCTAGTCCATGATCTTCCCCAAGCTCCAAAAAGCACCTAAAAGACTCCATAGCACACAAACATATGCAAAAACTAACCTAAGACTCACTAACTCTAAAATGGATGCAAACTATACCAAAAACAATGAAATGAATGCAAAAAGTCACAAAATGCTAACTAAAATGTATACTAAAATGGGCTAAATTATGCAACTATCAACCCCCCCGAACTTGCCTTTTGCTTGTCCGCAAGCAAACAAACAAGAACAAATCGAAGAAGAGGTTGGAATGCGGGATATCATATCCAAGAATATTAACAAAAGAATTCAATTCAATGCCCTTGGTAGTGGTTATGTGATGCACTAACAACCTCTACTTCAAAAGATTTAGCCATACTCGTCGCTACACGAATTTGGTCTAAGCCTTAGCATCTACAAGTAATCATATCCTCTAACTCTTTAACATTCATTAAGTACAATGGTGAATCATGCTTAATAAAAATCAAGTGAACTCATTTGGCTTAGGGAAAAGGTTTTGAGATAAAATTGATCTCAATCATGTGGGTATTCCAATGCAATGGGATCTCTCACGAAAGAATGAACTTTGGCAAAATGCTAAGAGTAAAGAACAATTGATTCATACAAGGATGACTTCCGTCTACCCAATGCCCCAATATGAACTCCACTCCTATTTCTAAACCCATCAAGATCCATTCTAAACTACCCATATCACAAGGCATTTTGCCTTCTTAGACCACATTTCTTTTCTAACTTAGGGGATTCTTTTCTTCTTATTTTTCAACAAATGGATTGGCTCTTCATCTTTTTCTTTTAGCTCTTTTTCACTTTCATAACTAGTCTCTCAATCATCATTTAGATGCCTTAGCCATATATATATATATATATATATATTTTTTTTTTTTTTTTTTTTTTTTTTTTTTTTCTACACACATAGAGACTTATACTTTCAACACCTAGAGCTATTCCACACTTTCATGCCAACCAATCCAAACTTTTTACTTTCCCCTATCCTTTTTCCCAATCTTTTATTTTCTCCACACTTTCTTTTCTTTACATCAACACCCAAATCACCAACCTATCTATCAACTCCTTGTCGTTCCAAACTCAACACTTTTTGCTAAGTTCATTCAAAATTAGACCTCACGACACACACAAGAGATGAAGGCTTGAAGGAAAGGCTTAGTTAAGGGTGTGGTTAACCGTTCCAAATATGGGAATCAGCTATTTGAGCTAACAAGAGAGTGGTAAAAAGGGGTAAGATAGCTCAAATATGTATATGACATCCATGAGTTCAACTTTTCAATGTACAAGCATGATAATTTCAAGTCAAGATTAAAGTTCATGTAGATAGAGTTAGATTCAATTCAAAGCATGCTTCAACCAAGACAAAAACATTCAAACCGCAAGATCAAAGCATGGATCATCCTTAACTTCGTGATCGCTCAAATGCATCAAAGAACTCCTAACGAGGGCATTAATTCAAGCTCTTAAGTTTATATTCTACATGGATAATTCTCCCAATGCAAGTGAATGCAAACCTATATGCATCTAGACTCAATCTTAAACATGCAAAATGCAACTAAATATTTTTTTTTTATGGTTTTTATATGCACTTATATGAATGAATGAGACTCAAAGATGGAAAAATAAAAATAAGATCACAAAACACAAGATCAAAAGACACAAATCCTTCCCTCGAACTTGAATTGCAACGTCTCGGTGCAACACAAATCAAAGAGAAGGTAAAAATATGCAAAAGTATGTACAATGAAATGGAGTTTGGATCATATCTTTGGATTGGAGAGGAGTGTGACGTGCTGTAGCTCTACCCATTCATGCATTAAGCACCACGACCTTGGACCCAAGAAAACTATAAACATCAAACAAAAACATTAAAAAGAACAAGAAAAAACGAAAATATATACAAAGATAGTCATGGGAATGCCTCCCAAGAGCGCTTGTTTTACGTCGCTAAGCTTGACGTTTCAACTGTTAATCATGAGAATCAAAAGGTTGAGCCAATGCACCTTTGGTCCTTCTCTTGTCAGGACAAGAAACAAAATATGCAACATGGCACACGACTATCCATGGCAAAGAGGCATAAATCACATCAAGAAAAGTTACTAAAAATATAGCATACATCTTGGAATTTTCCTTGATGATGAGATGTTCACGAGGACCAAATGCATTTGATGGAAAAATAAAGTCGATTTCATGTTTAAACGAGTTAATCACAAAATAGTCAACTTCATCTCCATCAATCATGTAAAACACATCCTCTTTCCTAGATTTCATCTCAACCTTAGGGTCATCTATCTCATTCAAGATCTTATCTACATCAAGCACACCCCCTAGGTAAGATTTTTCAAGAAGATAACTAGATTCCTCAGGCATTGAAAGCTTAAACTCGATATCATGATCATTCAAAGCACATAGATAATTAATATCAAAACATACTTCATGATAATCACTAGCAAGCTTTTCTACTCTTAAGGTTTCTAGTATTTGAGACTCACATATTAAATCACAGCAATCATTAATGAGCTTGAGAGCATGTGAACTAGAAGCTACATCTTCAATGCAAGGCAAGTGACTATCCTCATAATCAACGATTTCAAAGGTTGTGTCAAAAATACCTTCTAGTTGGCATGGTGGAACCCAATAAATTACCTCTTCGAGTGCATGAGCTATCTTTATCTCAATATATGTGAGCTCCCTTCCCTCAAGCGCTGCCCGACGTGACATGAGGTTCAAACGGATCATAATCGCGAGATTACTCCTTGTCAATGCCGGGTTTTCTTTGCAAAGCTCATCCAACTCTACTTTTTGTTCTGATGTGACTACACTTTCATCAAATGGTGGCTCCACATATGGCTCATCATCAATGCTTTCATCAAATGTGGCATCCTCTTCTTGTGGCCAATCATTGTAATCCATGGCCATCGACTCTAAGAAGCAAAAAAGAAGAAAATAAAATGTTAGTAGAAGTCAAGAACTTAGTCTCAAATAGTATCCAAATCCTAATGGCTATTGCTAATTTCCCCGGCAACGGCGCCAAATTGATAGTTGAACTTTTTACGGTTCGCACAATTACCCACTGTGCACAATGCCTCAATCTAATGGCATGTCATTGTAGCACTTTGGGATCGAATCCACAGGGAAATAAGAACGACGCACTAAGAATACAGGACGCTATCTAATCTAAGCAAATATCGGGTTTTGGTTTTTATCGGACAATTTGAAACGTGCAAAATAGAGAAATAAACGAGTAGCAAAGCAAACAAGAAAACGATTAATATCAAATTTAAACAAACGAATTCTCGGGTAAAGCAATCGACTCGGGTGATTCTTTAATCTACTCAAGATGCTCAAACATTCGACTAAATATCTCCCTAGGCCTTAGAACACTACTAAAGATTAATCCACTTCCATGGTATTAACCCATTTCTTAGTCATCAATCGTCATAAACTTCCGTTCGCGATTCTATGACTAACAAGCATTAATAACAAGTCTAAATAGCCATTAAACACCCTAGACATCTATTTCCATAGGCTAGGAATGTAAAACACTCATTGAATTGGTTGGGGAATTTCATCGAACACCTTCCGGGCGAGAAATTCCCTATGATCTAAATCAACTTTGTCAAGGCCAATCCAGCATTAATAACACTCAATGAGAAAGGATATCAACTAATCTAGTTCTTAAACATCAAGAACAAACCTAGAATCACCATAATCTACTTCACCCAAGAATCCTAAAAGAACTACTCACACATAGCTAAATCACAAATATAAACCGTACAAATGAAAGCCATAAGCAAAATAAGAAGAATGGTAAAAAGAGTTTAAGAAAATCTTCACTAAAATGGTTTGGATCTTGAATCTTTCATACAAAAACAAAAAAGGAAGAAAAAGAAGAAAAATGGCTTAGAACCCTGAAAAGAAAGAGAGGCCAAAAAAAAACTCCCTGTCTAATTAGGCTTAATTTGCTTAAGTAGATACAGATCGGGTCGGGTCAACCCGGGACAAACCGGGTTTGACCCGACAATTTTTGTGTCCGAGAAGGTTCACAGCGGTCAGCTCATACCGCTGCATGACCGCTGTGAAATGTCTGGTTTTTGCTCCGGATGGATCCGCAGCGGTCTCCCTATACCGCTGTGCTCCGGCCGCTGCGAGACTTGAAAGTGCAGCGGTCTCCCTATACCGCTGCATGACCGCTGTGAAACGCCTGGTTTTTGCTCCGGATGGATCCGCAGCGGTCTGCTCTAACCGCTGCATGACCGCTGTGAAACGCCTGGTTTTTGCTCCGGATGGATCCGCAGCGGTCTGCTCTAACCGCTGCACCTGACCGCTGCGAGACTTGAAAGTGCAGCGGTCTCCCTAGACCGCTGCATGCTGACCGCTGCAAACGTCCGGTTTTCTCCTTCATCACTTGATCATCTCTGTTCGCTGCGGGTACGTTCCTCCTAGTCCATGATCTTCCCCAAGCTCCAAAAAGCACCTAAAAGACTCCATAGCACACAAACATATGCAAAAACTAACCTAAGACTCACTAACTCTAAAATGGATGCAAACTATACCAAAAACAATGAAATGAATGCAAAAAGTCACAAAATGCTAACTAAAATGTATACTAAAATGGGCTAAATTATGCAACTATCAGAACGAACCAAAAAGCTACCTCTCCTTCTTGGGACTCCATTCCTAAATACCGCCGGTGCGAGCATGGATTTCAAAAACAAGAGGGTAATGCTCAATAACGTGGATGATAAGCTCTTTTACCCAATGATGCCTCCATCAAATGGGATTTGTGGCACAATTACCATTGAGGATGATGAGATTTGTGTCAAAAGGGTATAGTACATGAGTTGTTGTGAAACGAGAGATTTGGCTTCACCCCCAAGAGCCTGCGAAAAGAAGGAGAAGACACCCAACAAGTTTGATGGGGACAAGACCATGCTAGACCAGCCTTCCACCATGACTCTCACTCCTTGGAAACATGAAGATGGGGTGATTGAGTACAAGATCAAGTGCAAAGGAAGGTCCAAGCCGTTTTCCATGGTCACAACAATCCTCACACCGAAGATTAAAGAGAAGGGGCAAGCCGGTTTTCAAGAGGTCATGAGCAAGTTCATCACTCTCGAGCTCAATGACCCACCAAGAAGTTCCACCACTCCTCCTCCACCCGCCTAAAAGGGTAACAAACGTCGAGTTTAGTGACGTTAAACAAATGGCACTTGGGAGACATTCACATGTATATCTTTGTACATATTGTCAATATTTTCTAATTTTTCAAAAAATATTTTACTAAGTGGATGCAAGGTTCTTGTAGCAAGGTCATGGCAAAACAACAACGATGTTTGATGTTGGAAAGCTCTCCTTTCACTCCATTCACATAGTACCACTCCTCCATTGTAAGTAAATCTTTCCTTTTGAGTCTTTGCATTTTATCTTTTGTTTTTTGGTCACTCTCTTGATTTATTTCACACCGGGACGGTGTGATTTAAGTTTGGGACGGTCTGATTTAAGTTTGGGAGAGGGACCGGTATCTAACATTTTGTTCTTTATTCTTATTTTTAATTTTTCATCTTGAGTCTCATGTATATCATGCATTCACTTTAAGAAATTGAATCAAATCAATGCATTTAAGTGAGTTTGAAAGTAAGGATGCACCATCTTTAGATTTCATGCATCAATGTTCTTGTCTTGATTGAAGCAAGTTGTGAATTGAATTCAACCCTATTAATAAGAACTATAATCTTGACTTGCAATTATCATGTTTGTGAATCTTTGAATGAACTTGTGGATACCTATATACATACTTGGATCTTCTTTTTCCTTTTTACCACCCTTGTGGATCCAAATAGCCATATCCCATTTTTGGAATGGTTCCCCACACCTTGAACTAAAGCTTCTTTCTAGCCTATAACTTTTGTGAGTGATGGATATGCTTATTTTTCGAGCAAACTTGGCAAAATAGTTAGCTAGGATGGGAAGTCTTGGGATTCCTGTTGGGAACGGTTGAGAAAAGACAAACGATGGGATTGTGGTGGAAAAAGAAAGATGGATCGAAAAAGAAAAGATGGGAAGAAGGAAAAGGGGGCCGGGATGCAAAAGGTGAAGTGGTTGGTAACAAGTTATAAGATTAGCTCTTAGCATTTAATTTTGCCTCAAAGAGTTCAATGAAAAAGAAAAAAAAAAGCCAAACATTGGCTAAGACATCTTTTGGAGTAGACTCACTTAGTGCATTTAGACGTTGAAATTCGATTTCTTCTTGTGATGCTTGTGGATTTGAGCTCCCACCTTCAAACCTCTCTCTTTTCTTGTTCTTGTTTGTTTCCTTGAGGGCAAGCAAATGAATAAGTTTGGGGGAGTTGATATTCTCATATTTTACCCATTTTAAGCATTCATTTATCTTAGGTTTTGTCTCTTTTGCATATGGTCTCATAGCATTTCTTTAGTGTTTTGTTCTCATTTAGAGTTTAGATAGTTCATACTAGCTCCTAGAGTGTCTTGCATGTTTTGGAGTGTATTTAGGTGCTTTGGAGACCTTTGGAGACCTTGGAAGAACTTGCACATGGACTTGGATCATGCGGACATGGCTAAAAGCAAGGATGGACTCGGACTGACCACACATGTCTACAGAACCGGCCCACCACCATCCGGTATTGGATCCATGTCCAAGACAGGAAGAACACTGAGCCATAGAATCGGCCCACCACTGCCCGGTGTTGTGCTTTAGCAAGATCAGCACCGCTCCATGACCGTCCGGTATGCCTTACGCGGTGTGTGGACCGGGGAAACACCGATCGAATGCACCCCTCAAAGACCGACCGGTGCCTAGCATCAGGACAGTCCGCACCCACCCTTGACCGTCCGGTGTGCCTAGCCCGGTGTGTGGGCATGGATAATACCGGCCGGTTGCACCGCACCAAGTCGGCCCGATATCCAAGCTCTGGGCCAAAGGCTTCCTACACCGGCCAACAACACTGGCCGACCAGCGTCCGGTGTGGAAGCTGACGACCCAGACGCGACCACGTCAAGACCCGGTTTGTTTCGGGTTGACCCGGCCGCCCACCTTTACTTTAAATATTTTATAAACCTAACTTGCATCTTATCTTGTTTTCTCTTAGCAAAAACCATTCATTTTTAGGGTTCTAAGTCTTTTGTAAGATATATTCTTTTCTTTTATGTAATCTAAAGTTTGTATCTTCTTAATCTCTTTAATCTTTCTATTCTCCAATCATGGGATTTAACACATTCTCTATGAGATTTATTGGATCCTTCATTGTTAGTGAGTAGTCTCTTAGAATCTAGGGATTAGGTAGATTTAGGGTGATCTAATGGATAATCTATGATGTTTAGGGCTTAGATTAATTGATTTACCTTCTTACTAAGTAATTTTAATGCTAGATTAAGCTTGAGAGAGTTAATCTATAACTAAGGGAATTTCATGCACACAAGGGGTTTAATGAAATTCCCCAAAGAATTTAGTAAGAGAAACATGCTTAGCATGTGAGAGTAGTTGTCTAAGATGTTTATTGGTTGATTTGAACTTTGATCTTAATGCTTGCTAATCATTTAATCACAAATTAGAGTTTGTTATTGATTTAGTGATTAGTGCTTTGAGAAAGGATTAGTCATAATTAGTGATCATAACCTAGAGTTTAGCATTGTGTGTGTATTTGAACATTATAAATTAGCTATAAGGTCATTCTAATTCCATAACCTCATCCTTGGATTCACCTTTTATTATTACATTAATCTTGATTAGTATTGTTTAGTTCTTGTTTAACTTGAATCATTAAGTTGCTAGATCATAACTCAAAAACAATCTTGCTTAGCTTAAATTAGGAAGTTTTATGCATTCGTGATGCTTGGAATCACAACCCATTTGGATTGATCCTTAAGTTCTACAATGACATGAGTAGGCTTGAGTAATTGATTAAGACTAGCAAAAGTTCTACTATCAGTGTAGAAAACAAGGCAACATCGAAAATACGCAAAAACTAAATTAAAGACTAAGGTTGAATGCCTCTTTAACTACTTAGACTATAAGTTGAATGTCCCTTGGTTTCCATGGTCAAAGTTGCCTCTTGATCTTCAAAAACGAAACTGACCCTTGATCTTCAGTTGGTAGTTGGGCTTAGCAAGATGTGAGCCCATTGCATCATTAAAACTCTTTCTTTGGAAAATCCATTGAGACAAAACCAAAGATAAGAGAAAAAGAGTGTAAATGGGTCACATACCCAATTGTTGATCTTCTTGATGTATTCTTTGTATCTAGATGGTTTTAATGAATATGTGAGCTTCTTTGAAAAATCATGGATGACAGAAAAGATGCCCAAAACGCATCATCTTGGATAATAGATCCGTTGAGAAGTTAAGTCTCCCAAATGAAGCAAGCCGAGGATCCGTTGGATTTGAACTTTAATAACTCCCAAACGAAAACTGGTATCGACTTAATTCCAATTCTCCATGAACCTCTGATGGATCAAAATTGTAGAACATGTTGATTTGTAACTTAACTTCTCCTGGTTTGGCTGGAAACCTCCAAATAAGGTTTATATGTCCAAATCGGGTAAGTTGGGAATCATCCGTTTTGTAAATTGAATAACTCCTTCTTCTTAATCCAGATTGGACTGATTCTACTTCGATGAGTGCTTTATGTGAGCTGAGAATGTTTTCCAAGTGGTCTCATGTGCTGAATCCTCGTGGTTGATTTTAAATGCTCCAAGAAAGGCACATGTGTCCTTATTAAATCTGTTGCGACTTGTGTGGCGCGTTTGATGGAGTTTTGGTTTAGCTACTGGTATGTTTACCTCGTCAATATCCTCTGGATCAAGCTCAGCTACAAGCTCAGGTTCAAGCTTATCCATGATCGTATCAAGATACCTTAAGAGTAGAAAATTTTGCTAGAGATTACCATGAAGTATGTTTTGATATTAATTATCTACGTGTTTTGAATGTTTATGATTTCGAATTTAAGCTTTCAATGCCTAAAGAATTTAGATCTCTTCTAGAAAAATCTTACCTAGAGGATGTGCTTGATATAGATAAGATCTTGAATGAGATAGAGGAACCTATAAAGTTGATATGGAATCCAGGAAGGAGGATATTGTGTTTTATATGATTGATGGAGATGAAGTTTACTTTATTTTTCCATCAAGTGCATTTGATCCTCATGAGCATCTCACCATCAAGAAAAATTCCAAGATATATGTTACATTCGTAGTAAACTTCGTTGATGTGAGTTTTGTTTCTTTTCCATGGATAGTTGAGTGCCATGTTGCACATTTTGTTTCTTGCCCTAACAGGAGAAGGACCAAAGGTGCATTGGCTCAACCTTTTGATTCTCATGATTAACATTTGAGACCGAAGTCAAGCTAACGACTATAAACAAGCTCTTGGTGGGAGGCAACCAACCAGTAAGTTTTAATTTTTATTTATTTTTTTTAGTCTGTTGTGCCTTCCTTTTGATTTATTTTGACACTTACACGGTGTGAAAAAAGTCTGGAGGAGGGTTTCATCGTTTACTGACGTTATATTTATTTATTTTTGATGTTTTTCTTGAGCCAGTTCGTGTTTTATTGAGTCAAAACTTTGTAGGGAATAAAGACCAAATCTTATGATGACTTTACAACCACTCATGTTCTTTTGACTACTGACCTACTCACCATTCTCGCAGAGCTTGATCGGAACAGACAATACCTGGAAATCTAGTGACCAGATTCTTCCCCCGAAAAACTACAGTTGAAGAAAATTTTGTTGGATCGGGAGTTAACTCTATTTAACTTGGACGCTAACTTGAACTTAATTTTCTTGTCAAGGGTTTGATATTGGGAAACAGATCAAGCCATTCAAGATTTTATTTACATCCTTTGCCACTCTTTGCTAATCCTCAATGGCTAGACTCAAATGTAGTTTGGTACCGCACCCTCACCTTCTTTCTATCTCCATGCATTTGAACCTTCATTGTCATATATGCATACATGTGTAAGAACATCGGAGAGAAAAGGGATTGCGTAACTTCCTTAGTACTTAGGGATGTTTGATGGGATGTAGGTGGTTAGACATTCTTATTTGTCTCGTGACGGTACTTTCAGGAATAATGATAAATGATTTTTGTTAAGTTCATATCTATTCCTCTATGATTGTCATTGTAGCATAAGAGGTGTCAATCCATAGGGGTTAAGATTAATGCACTAACAATGCATAAAACTTTTTAATCTAGAGCAAATCTTTTTGGGTTTTTATGCTTTTAAATTAAGAAAGTAAAATGGAAGAAAGAAAAAAAAAAGATAGAAGTATTTGAGGGAGATTGCTCATTTAATTCCTGAACTATTTCCATCTGCTCAATTTATTCCTCAACTATCGCTTGCTCAAAATAATTCCTCAAGTTGTAGTTGACTGCGCAAAATCGGGATTAACAAAGTCAAACGCTAATTACTAAATGGATATAAGTCCACTAAATCAGCTGTAACTTCTTCAATACAACTCCGAATGAGTTGAAATCACTTCCATTGGAAAGCTAACTCAATTTCCTATAACTTTCATGAAGAGTGTCATATTTAAATGCAAAGGGACGACTTCCATCCGAGTTGATCTTCTAGACACATATTCTTGATACAAGATTGACTCGGATGGAAGCCTTCCGGGATTGTCCACTAAATCGGCTCTAACTCCTTCAATACGACCTCGAATGAGTTGAAACTAATCCCATTGGAAAGCTCACTCAATTTTCTATAACTTTGATGAAGAGGTCAAAGGTAAAACCAAAGGGAAGGGTTCTATCCGAGTAAATATTGTATCAATAATATGTGTCTATAAGATCGACTCGAATGGAAGTATTTTCTTTGAATTTAGATATAGCTCTCTTCATTAAAGTTATAGTAAATTGAGTTAGCTTTCCAATGAAAGTGGTTTCAACTCATTCGGGATTGTATTGAAGGAGTTACAGCCGATTTAGTGGACTTGTATCCATTTAGTAATTAGCATTTGGCTTTGTTAATCCTGATTTTGCGCAGTCAACTACAACTTGAGGAATTATTTTGATCAAGCGATAGTTGAAGAATAAATTGAGCAGATGGAAATAGTTCAGGAATTAAATGAGCAATTTCCCAAGTATTTGATCATGAAATAAACTATCAAAGAAATGATTAACAATCAAATAATGATGATAAAGATTGCATTAAACACTATCCTAGAACATGGAATTCATAAATATGACTAATCCATTCTAATGACACTAATCACTTCACTAATTACTTTATTGACATAAACTCTCATTTGCAATTAGATAATCAATGAGTATTAATAAACAATTCTAATTAGTTCACTAATCACCCTAAACATCAACTCTCGTTCGTTAGGATGTGAAAATCTCACAATAGGTTTTGTTAAAGCATTTCATTGAGCACCTTCCGGTGTGAATACGCCAAGTTCTAGATTTGATTTCTCAATCCCAATCTAGCATTAAGAATTAACCTATGTGAAAGATATAACAAATATCAACCTAAATCATCATCATCTAACCATTAAGACAATTGACTAATGATGCTAATGCACACAATCTATGCTATTCCTTAGGTCTAGAACACTTGAATTGGCTTAATTCATTCTCATGACACTAATTCCTTTGTTAATCACTTAATCAAGATCAAATTCTCATTTGTGAAAAAGTGATTAACAAGCATTAATAACAAGTTACATCCATTCTCATGGGCTAAGATATGTAAATCTCTTATTTAGCTCTTTGGGAAATTTCATCAAACACCTTGTGGGTGTGAAATTCTCTATGTTCTAGATAAGTTTTCTCAAAACAAATCTAGCATTAAGAACACTAAATAAGGAAGGAAAGCAAAGATCTAGAACCTAAGCATCACAAATCAACATTAAAATCATATAAATCAAGCACAATCCAAAATCCAACAAAAAATCAACTCACAAAGAACATGAAGAACACAAGAAAAAAATACATAAAAAGAACAAGAATCAAATTAAACATAATATAAAGATAGAGTGAATAAATCTTCTCTAGAATGGCATTTGTACGTATGAATAAAAATCCAAATCCCTCAAAAGAAAGAGTTTGGGTCGAGCCCCCACTCTTACAAGAAGAAACTTTAGGTTTATAAATGTCTAAATTTCGCTTAAATACACAAGGGATTCGAACCGGGTCGACCCGAGACAAATCGGGTCGGATCTTGGGCAAACTGAGCAGAGTTGATATGTGTCCACTAAATCGGCGATAATTCCTGGAATATTACTGAGAATGAGCTGAAACAACTCCCATTGTAAATATAACTCAATTTCCAATCTGCCTGAAAATTTTGATATTAAACTGGGCATGGGAAGGCTTCTATCTGACATGATCTTTTAGCTGCTTCGAACTGTCTCTACATTTTTTTACAGTGACATATCTTCAATAAATTACTCGTATCTCCTGAACCAGCTATCCAAATCACTTGAACCCACCTCCAGACGACATCTAACGCAATTTGCTACGATTGTCATGAAGACCTTTGAAGATAAATCCGAATGGAAACCTTTCATCTAGCCCGATCTTTCATTGACTTCGGATGACTTCTGAACTCTCCCTTGCTCCATTACTCCAATCATCTCCAAAATGTTTACAAGTGCCTAGAAAACACTCCAAATGATGCAAGACTCACTAGGACCTAATGCAAACTAGCTAGGCTATATATAATTTAGACCAAAACACTAAGAAATTTTATGAAAACACATGCATGAGACTTAAAATACTAAGTTAAATGCATGCTAAAATGAGTAAAATTATGAGAATATCAAATAGACATCTCAATTGTGTATGTTTGTAGGAGCATGTAGAATCCGTAGATTAAGGTATCATTTTTGTGCATGTGTGAGATCTCGGATGGTTTGGATGTGAGATCTCGGATGGTTTGGATGAGTAGGGAACAAGTGAGAAGGGTGTGAGTGATTTTTCTGGGCACGAATTTGTTATGTATGAGACTTGATTGAAATTATAAGACTCTACCAGTTTTTGTCTAATAAAAAAATTTGATTTAAGAAACAGAAAGTGGAGCCAAAAACATTGTAAAGTGTCTCAGTTCTAGAAATTTGCCTAGAAATTCAAGGTGGTTGGTTGATGCGAGACTTTTTGGTTGTTAAGTATTAAGGAAGTTATGAACCATTAAGTGACACATTCTCTCTTGCGGTTTTGCATAATGTTTTTCATCCTCCGGTGCATCTGGGAACCAAAAACACCTTAAGCTCCACCCATAAATCATCCTTTACATGCCAAGACCGTTTTCCGGTGGAGAACCTTTGATGAGAAGCTCACGCCAACCTTTAATGAATGTAGAGAGTTAACTAACGTGAATGCATGTTTTTTGTAGGTTGGAGTTCAGAGTACAGACCAGTATTTTGAACATCATTAGACTACAATGAGATAGTGATGTTTAGTTTCTGAGGAGATTTGGTTTGCAGGTCATTACTCGTGCAAGGATTTGAGAGTTCCCGCGTTTTCAAACCTCTTCCTTATTCTTGGTTTTTTGTTTGCTTGATGGCAATCCACAGACTAAGTCTGGGGGAGTTGATAAACTGTGTTTTTACCGGTTTCTAACCTTTGCTTTTTTGTCTTTTATCGAGTCCAAATTTTTTTTTAGAGTCTTTTAGTTCTTTATCGAGTTTTTTCAGGTTTTATATCACTTTGGAAGAAAATGAGCCGTTTTGGGTGCACATGAGCATATGGAGATACATAATCATGCAGAGGAGTTAGAAGTTTGGCATTCGTTGAAGAACTTTAAACCGATGGATCGAGCTCAGATTTAGATGCAAGATAGATAATTGGATTAGATTTTATTTGGAAGTTGTTTGAGGTCATTCCAACGGTGCGATCAAACGTTATGTGAGTTTTTGCGAAGACAGTCTAGTCTGGTGAGCAGAAGAAGTATGTGCAGAAAAGAAGCACTAATCGACCGATCCGCTTATGGGATCGATCGATCCGATGATTTTACGGAAATTTTTCAGATCGAATAGTCTCCTCTGGATCGATCGGTTCAAGCCCAAAGGATCCACTTCCCTGGCTTAAAAAAGCAATTTTGGACTTCCTATTTTGCTTTGGAATCATTCCAATTAGACTTAATCTGACCCAAACCTTATTTATACTTATTTTAAGCCACTTTCTAAGGCTAAAATTTATTTTTCTACAGACATTTACATCTATCTCTTTGGGAGAAGATCTATGAACCTCTATTGACAAATTTGGTGAACATTTCTAAACCCTCTTATTATCAATTGGATTTCATTATGTTTTCTCTCATATCTATTTGTTTGTTCTCTACAACTATGTCTCAGTATATTCATAGTTAGGTTTTCAAGGGAATTTATGAATTGCTAATTAGGATTGTTAGATAGGGAACTATCTACATGTTTCTTCATCTATTGTTGATCATAATGCTGAAACTAGGCTCATGATTTAGTTACTAATTTTAGATTATTTGGCGCATCTAAAGTGCTTAATTGAATGCCTGACAAAACATAGATAAGCAAAATATCCTTAACCAACGAGAGTTGGCGTTATTGTGTTTTGTAAACTTATGAAACTCGCTTATAATGCATGTTTAGGTTGTTGAATTCAACAGGAGTTAGTATTCATATATTTAATACATATGGATTTATACTCTGGGAAGAGATTGATCTTGTCTTGTGATTTGAGTTCGAGAACGATGATAAATGATTTCCCTGCCTGATTTTTTGTTGTGCAAATCATGGTTCCTGCGAATGTCCCTAATGCCTAACTCCTTTAATTCATAAGTTTAATTTATTTTCACTACATTTGTGTCATCTCATTGCCGAGAAGAACAATGTAAGCGAGCAGATCAGGCAAAGAAGAATCAACCAGAGTCGAGTTAACCTTTACTTGAACCACAAGGAAAACACGCTCAAGGTAAGTTCTCTAACACTTTGAACTCACTTGAAGTAATATGTTATACGTGTCAAAACAGAGGACATTATTCTAAAGAATGTCCAACCAAAAAATTAGCAAATATCACATCTCTATAACTGGAAGAGAATAGTCTTAAGGAGTCTGATAACCTTGTTGAATCCGATCTTAATATTCTAAGTGCTAGTACAATATACTTGTTTTTTTCAAAGGATGTTAAAACAGGTTTATGTGTGACAAGTGAGCAAGTGGATCAAAAAGAGTCACCAGCTCAAACTTCGAACCCGAAGCAAGCTCAAAACACTACTCGTTCCGTGTTGCCTAAAGAAACCATGTCGGAAGCACACATTCAACTTGAACAAGGTAAGTATCTAGACCCCTTTGTACTTGCTGGAGTTCACGAGTTTTTTGATAATGTATGCATAATAGGTTTGAGTCCTAAGCTCCCCGAAAGCAAATAGCCAACCGTGGACCACAACTTAAAACAAACATGACGCAAACCAAAAGAGTGAGGGAGGTCCAACGGTACAAATCAGAGATTCATGAGGCAAAGAGGCCAAAGATGAAGTTATAACACTTGTTGTGAGAGCTCCAAAAGACGAACCAGATAATGAGTTCAACCCCGAACCAAACAAGAAGTGAAAACCGAAAACAGAACAAATATTTGTTCACGCAATGTCTAAGAGTAAGATAAGTGCAAAAATAAATCAACATATCCCTCTTGACTCATTAACTGCCTTAACGCACTTGTATTGTCCAAAAGAAGTTGAAAAAGGTATAGGTATAGAGGAGAAACGTTTAGAAACACATGTATCACTAACCTGCACTACAAGAAAACATAATTTTTGTGTCTATTTTTTGCGACTCTTTTTTGTCACAAAAACGCGGGACAAAAGTGTGGCTAATTTGCGACTACTTTGCGACTACTAGCAATGCAGAAGCAAAACAGTCACAAATTAACGACGAAACGTTACAAAAGAGTCGCTTATGAGCGACTCATGTTTTAGTCTGACTTTGTAGTCGCAAAAGTAGTCCCAAATTTGTGACTGATTTGCTTCGGTTTAGTAATTCCACTCAAATTTTTTAAATAAATTCATCAATATATAATTGTAAATATGTTAATTTATAAGTTTTAACATATATTTGAACTGCTATATACACAAAATTATTGTAAAATCATATTCAAACCTTCTAGGTTCTTAAAGTTTATGGTTTAGGGTAAATGTTTTTGATTTTTAAAAAATGTGTCACAAAATCGTCTTTAAATACCCACTAATTTGCGACCAACACTTGAAATTGTGACTGATTTGCTTCGGTTTTGTCACTCAAGTCGATTTTTTTAAAATAAATTCATCAATATATAATTGTAATAGGTTAATGTAGACGTTTTATATAGATTTGAACTATTATATAGACTGAATCCTGATTTAGAGGAAAAAACTTGTAATTTCCAATATTCTAAACTTATGTTTGTTTCTACTCATAACATGTATAAATAGTCACAAAAGGGTCTCAAATTTGCGACTGTTTAGCAACTCCACTAGATTTTTTTAATATTAGTCACAAAAGGGTCTCAAATTTGCGACCGTTTAGCAACTGCACTCTATTTTTCTAATAGTAGTCACAAAATGGTCTCAAATTTGCGACCGTTTAGTAACTGCACTCGATTTTTTAAAAAAAAATCATCAATATTGAGTTGTAAATATGTTAATTTGTATGTTTTTACAGTGATTTGAACTACTATATACATTGAATCATGATAACAGAGAAAAAACACTTTTAAATTCCAATATTTTAAACTTATGTTTGTATATTCTCAAAAATGTAGTATGTGTATATGTGTTTTATATGGAATGATTTTGAAAGATATAAATTTTTCAAAATTTACTTACCATATCTTAGTTTACTGTTTAAATAGAGAGTTTTAGTGGGGGTTATTGGTTCTTGCATTTTAATGGATTTCTCATATTTAGAAATCCTAATGAATCCATTGATTTTAAAATCAGATAAGTGGATTTCAAAGTTAAATAATTGGATTTCAAAATCAAATAAATGGATTATTGTAAATCAACCAAATAGATTTACAAGAATTTTAGTATTATAAAAAATAAAAAAAAACAAACCAAAAAAAATTCCGTTCTTTTTCTTTCACTAATAATCTAGTGTTCTCCTAAAGTATAGAATATATCCACATAATATTGCTCTCAATTGATTGGCATGTTCTCTTTCTTGATCAGGGTTCCAAGAATTTTTTCATCATTGTTATTAACTTCTTCAAGATCTTCTTCTTCATCAGAATTTGTTTATTCAGGAAAACTATATGTTCGACAGTACTTTCGAAGAAAGTTATGTAAACCAGCACATGCAAGTACGATTTTTGTCTGTGACTTATAAGAAAAATGAGGAGCATACTTAAAAATTAGGAATCGAGATTTGAAGATACAAAAGATTCTTTCAACAACGTTTCTCAATGGGGCATGTCGATGGTTAAACAACTCTTTTTCATTTCGTGGAGTAGATGATGTGTGTGGGCTGACTACATAAAGATAAATTTTATTTTTTTAAACGATTTACGGCTTCTTTGATATATGCAAAGATTTTTCATTATGTTGGTTTTTTATCGTATTTTAAGGGCACATCTGAACTATAAAAAATTTCGTGACGAAACTTTTGAAGAGTTTGATGATCTCAAAGTGATATTTGAAAAGAATGTAGCGTCGGGTAGGACTGTGATTGGATTGGACGATACTACTGATGCTTGAACAGGTGGATTTATGGAAACGGAAAAGGAGCAAACAAATTCTGGTGATGAGTTTTTCATGAATGTCGAGGAAAATTATGAAACACAATCATCTTTTTTTTTGCAGCAGTTCAAATAATATTTTGGAAAAACTCCCTTTAAGAAAAAGATGGAGAACTAATCCTCTTAACAATGTTGATGATCCAATCATTCAAAAATTGATATGTATTTTTCTATTTTTAATTCTACGTAGTAGTTTCATGAAAAAAAAAACACTTGCAAATCCAAATCCAACCAAATAACAAGGTTTCACTTGATATTTGCTCCTTTGTATTTTACTCTTAAAAACACACGAAATCCATTCAAATCCAAATTAAAATCAAATTCTTATGAAAATCATTACTATTGAATAACACTTGATTTTAACATGGATTTTAAAATCATAGAACCAATAACACAAGATTTGAATATGGATTTCAAAATTATAGAACCAATAACACTTGATTTGGTTTAGATTTCCAAATCCATTAAAATGCAAGAACCAATAACCTAGTGTTAGAATTAGAATAAAAACGATTGTAAAATCATATTTAGTATCGTCACAAAACAGAACTTAAGCCTCTTTTTTTGCTATTTGCGACCAATTTCGCGATTATGTGGGGACTCCTACGGTAATTACTAAGTTTAACTTCTCTTTTTTGTCCGTCCTGCGCTTTTTCTTCTCTTTTTCTCCACTTTGTCTCCTTCGTCTCCTGTGTCTCCTTTGTCTCCTTCGTCTCCTTCGTTCTCTTCTTCGTTCTCTTCTTCTCCTCTTCATCTTCTTCAGATCTAACTCTCTCTTTTTTCAGATCCAATCGCTGTCAATGCTCCGCTCCAATGCTCACCGTCTCCCATCCTCGCCGCTCCGTGCTCACCGCCATTTCGGGTGGGTTTCCCGGCGGCGACTTCGCGGAGGATCTTTCCATAGAGTGACATGACTGCACGTAAATCTCTCATCTTTTGTCTACTTGGAAATTTTGATCCTTTAGTGGCTTATCTCCATCAAAATCGGACTCACAGTAGTGTTGAAATTAAGTATTCTTTGCTTGCTTGGAATCTACAGGCAAGAAATATATAATCCACCGTTAAATTTAGATCGATGCTTTCGTAATCAATGTCTGGTGGTGTAAGAATGTTGGATTTTGTTTTGTTGCAGCCCACTCCTAATCAGAAAATCCATTGGAGATCTCTTGAAGGTCTTCCTAATAAGTAAGCATAGAGATCGTAAATCTTCAAAATTTTCTCTTCCCTCTTTAGCTACCTGAGGCTAACATTTGGAATTTAACCGATGCAGAGGCAGTGTCCGGTTCTTCCCTAAAGGTCCTTCATCGTGCATCGTAGAAGTAAACAACATTCCATATATTTTTTCTTACACATCTAGATCCTTACGAGTTACTACTAGAATAATTCTCTTATGCTCATTCGTGTTCTTGAGATGTACAATGCAGTATTGTCAATACTAAACTTTACGGAACAGATCATTTGGTCACAGGATTGTGGAACAAGTATCGAATAGGAAGCATATCATTTGATCAAAAAGATCATTATATTTGCTTTTCAAGTTTAGCTATTAATTAGCTTCCTTTTTTGATATATTGTCTTTGTTGGTCAACCCTCAAGCCTGCTTTTCGTTATTGGCTCATGAATTGTGTATATTTAGTCAAGTAATGTTGTATCATAACACTAGTGCAGCATTATTTTTGGTTTTGGTGGCGTTGAGACATCAAAATATCTAGCGTAGATGATTTGAAAGAGCAACCAGTAGAAGGAAACCTCATCAACGAGGCAGAAAAGTCAATGCCATCATCAGTGTAGGCTGGGTTTAAAATAGCGACCGCTTCTATCGCTATAGCGCTCAAAGCGACAAAGCGAAGCGATCATCGCCTCAGTACACAGTAGCGAAGCAATATACATATAGCGATCGCTTTGATCGCTTTTCGGTGCTATTGCGGTGAAGCAAGGAGCGACGACGCGATCGCTTTTTGCTTTGATCGATAATACGAGTTATTTTTGAGAAGTCTAAAGTCATGTACATTATAAATTATATTAATGTAGAATTATTTGAATTTATAATAGTGTTTTTTAACGTGGAAAACCCTAGTAAAGACTATTTAATTTTACATCTTCCTTATTAAGCCGGTTTCTAACTTAGAAAAAAGTAAACACACGTTCTTCTCTCGTCTCCTTTCACGATTCTCCTTTGAAGAAGTTTCTCTCTCTCTCATCTCATGGTAACTTTTTTCTCTCTCTTCTCTTGTCTCGTCTTTCATGTAATCACCTATTATATCCAAAATCACATATTTACCATGTCTGATCCGGGTAAAACACCTGCTCCAACCAGAGATGTTGATCCGGGAAGAAAATATGGAATACAACAAGCTAACCCTAACTATTAGAAGTGTATTTTTTTGTTACCGGGTGACTACGGGAGGAATATCTCGTTTGAAACATCACTTCATTGGAGGTAATAAGAATACAAAACAATGTCCAACATGTCCGCCACATGCGCGAGAGGAATTGCTAAATTATATAGCTAAAAAGGCGGAAGAAAAAATTGTTGCTCAAATGATGAATGCAATACCTCAAGACATTGATGAATATGACGGTGATGAAGAGATAGAAGGTGGATCAAGCAACAATGTTCAGCCTAAAAAGCGAAAACACAAAGGTCCATTAGACATGTTTATCACTTCCACTCCTACTGATATATTGCAAGGAAGAAAGGATCGAAAAGGAGTTTTTGGTGTATGTGATGAAGAATTAAGGGACAAAGTATGTGGAAGCATTTCTAGGTGGTTTAATGATGCTGGTATTGCCTTTAACGTGATCACTTACAAGAGTTTTGGAGAGATGGTTGAGTTGATATGGTCCACGATTGAAGACACCCAGTATGTATGAGCTAAGAGTTCCCCTGCTTAAGAAAACAGTGGATAATACTATTGCTCAAATGGAGGACAATAAGAAAGAGTGGGCATCTAAAGGGTGCTCAATAATGTATGATGGATGGCGTGATTCGGTCGTACAAAAAGATATTGTTAACTTCCTTGTTAACTTTCCTAAGGGTTCCATTTTCATTAAATTAATGGACGTCTCTGAAGTCGTGAAAGATGGAAGTTTGTTGTTTAAGTTGCTTGATGATATGGTTGAGGAAGTTGGAGAAAAATGTTGTTCAAGTGCTAACAGACAATGCATCAGCCTATATAAAAGTCGGTAAGATATAGAGATTTTAATTTTTCTTACTTCTTCTAAGATATAGGAATCTAATTTTCTTATCGTGAGTATAAATTTCACGGAAATTACTAGAGGCAAAAAGACCAAATCTCTATTGGACTCTTTGTGCTGCACACTACATTGATTTGATGTTGGAAGACATTGGAAGTATCCTACATGTGAAGAATACATTAAAAAGTGCATTTACATGAATGACTATATTTATAGTCATGTCCCTCTTGTGAACATGATGAGGAGGTTCACAAATCAAAGAAATATGCATAGGCCTGCTGTAACTAGATTTGCTACATCTTTCATCTCACTTTCATAATTTCACAAGCAACAGAATAACTTGAGGAAGATGGTTACTTCTGAAGAGTGGAGTGCTTCCAAATGGCCAAAAGAAGTTGGAGGAAAGAAAGTGAAAACATATTTGTTGCAAGATAGTTTTTGGAGGAATATTTTATTTGCTCTTAAAGTGACGGATCTGCTTGTTAGTGTACTTAGGCTGGTTGATGGAGAGAAAAAACCACCTATGGGATATATTTATGCAGCCATGGACAAAGCGAAAGAGGCTATTTCAAAGAGTTTCAATCTGAGAGTAGAGCAATATGAGAAGGTCTTTGAGATCATCGACAAAAATGGGACTGTCAGCTTCATCGACCTTTTCATGCAGCAGGTTATTTTCTAAACCCGGGAATCCAGTATGAACATCATGATGATGTACGTTGTGAGGAAGTTGAGAATGGGTTGTATAATTGCATTCAAAGGTTGGTTTTCGATAGTGACATTCAAGAAAAAATAATGGATGAGTTGGATGCATTTAAATATGTTACTGGTCTCTTTGGTAATAGTATGGCAATTAGGCATAGATCGACAAAATCACCAGGTAAAAAAATTTCAATATGATATACTTTTGAATATAATAATATTAGATAAAAGCTAACAATGTAGTTCATTATGATAGCAGAATGGTGGTCGTGTTATGGATCTTCAGCTCCAAACCTTAAGAACTTTGCCATAAAGGTTCTTAGCCTCACTTGTAGTGCTAACGGTTGTGAGAAAAATTGGTGTGTTTTTCAACTTGTAAGTAATTTGAATTCTAATACTTACTTTCAATTATATTTCACAAGGTTATATAGCTTATAAACTTTATTTCTAACAGCTTCATACGAAGAGAAGAAATCGATTGGCCCAAATTCGATTGAATGACATGGTTTTTGTGAAGTATAATTGTGCTTTGCAACGTCGATACAAGCGAAATGATACCACTGATCCAATCCTCTTGGACGAAATTGATGATAGCAATGAGTGGCTACTTGGGAGAATGGACGGGAACTCCGATGAGGACAATGATGATCTTGTGTTTGAAGATGATGACTTGACATGGAGAGTGGTTAGCCATGCCACATGAGCGGAAGATCCTAGCTATTTGATATGCTCAAATTAATACCCTAACAGTACTAAAGCAGTAGTCGTAGTATAGCTAGGGATCGAATCCACAAAGATTCAAAGAGACGCGCAATAGAATATGTAGTTGAGAATTAAGCTAAGCCAGAAGATGTAATTGAAAGCAGTGCAGAAATTAAAAGAGTTGTAATTCGATGGGAAAAAGATAGGCTCAGGGTATTTCTCAAGAAATCAATGAATGCAGATAAACTAACTAATCAGGATTCAGATTTAGCGCAGTTCTTGAACTCAAATCACTAAGGTATAATTAACCAACTGTCGTTGCGAAAACTATCTAAATCTAAATCCTAGGAATTCCAAATCTCTTTGTGAATCTTAAAGTCTAAATCAGCTTTAATATCAGGTTTGATATGTTCACAAATCAATTAAACCAAATCTCTTTGCGAATAATCAATTTGCTCACCTAGGTTCTATCAGGTAATTAATCGCACTGTCGTGCCTAATCAATTATCCTAAGATCTAAGTTCCAGATTCATCAACCTAGAATTAGCTTTGAACACAACATAAGGCGAAGAACTAATTCAGATGGTGAATCCTAAACAGATAATCAACCTAGCATTCAGAGAAAACCTTTATGAGAAAACCCTAAACCTAAAGTGGATTTACTCAGACATGGAGAATGAAACAATCAACATAAATGAATAAATCATCAATAGAAAATAAGAGTAACAAGAGGTTTTGAGATCTGATCTCGGACGAAGGGAGATTCAGACTTGTCTCTCTCAAACCAAAGTAAAATAAAGCATAAAAAGCATAGAAAGCCTAAAAAGCATAGCCTACAAAGTGGCTGTAAAATCCCTATAAATACCCTAAAACACGAATTGGGGCTTCTTGTAATTATTAAAGACTTCTGGGCACTTTTACAATTCTTCAAGTCTTGTAAAACTCGCGTGTCATGTCTTGCTGCGATGGGTATCGATCGATACTAGTCAGTATCGATCGATACCAAGGCTTCATATCGGGTTCTCAGCAACACGAACTTCTGCTTTGCTCCAAATGCTCCAGAAAGCTCTAATATCTCCAATAATGTTCCCAACGTGCTATAACCTGTAAAAGACTCTAAAACACTCCAAAATACTATAAAGACTCTATAAAAATGACTTATATCATGGCCTAAACAGGGTAAAAACCATGATATATCAACTCCCCCAGACTTAGCCTTTGCTTGCCCTCAAGCAAATAGAAGACTAAACAGAGAAAGAGGTTTGAAAACGCGGAGACTCACCTGTTCACGAACCATCGAAATGACATTTTTCCCAAGTATCCAAATGTCACCAAATCAGCTTTTGATCTAACCACCATGTACTTCTCCGTAGACATTCGCAGCTTTCCCAGACTCCACACATTATCCCACAGCATTGTTCAAGTAAAGCCCTCATCGCCAGTCTCATCGCTGCAGCCAATGTTCGAGAACATTCTAGATTCTTTACCATACGATATCATGACAAGGAACCATCATTTTCACACTTTTTGGTATTATTTCTCTCTCCCAGACTTATTTCTTATTGTGTTCCTTGCATTTACATATTAAGGTTCGAGACGCGAGTATTGATGGTGTTTGCCATCGAATCCCCGGTTCTTCCCTCAAAAGTAATCAAAAGTGTAGGCGAATAGTAGTATCAAAGGAAATTTTCCTAACCTCGCTTTCACCTTTGTGTGATCATTCCCTCTTACGTAGAATAATGGGATCGCTGGAAATTTTCTTAGCCCTCTACTCAGAAGAAAATCATTTCATCTTTTAATGCATCTATCAACTTGTAACAGGGAGAGAAATACCATTTATTTTAAACACATGGGTTCCTTTGTCAGATATGAATGATGAATCAAGCTCTGTAAACACTAACCACATCGATGAAGTGCAAAAATTGGCTCAGGCTTCAGAAGAACTCTGCTGGAGACATGGATGTTTTCCAGTCAACTGGTCAGTCCTTGGATTTTTCATTAGTCGATCTAGAACTGATCTTGCAACACTGTGCACTCAAAAACAAAATCAAATCAATAGGTTCAAGCACATGATCATTATCTCCAACAAGTTTTGACTCAATAAAAACAATTTTGACTCATAAAATGACTGACTCTAAGAAAAACAAACACAATGTCAGCAGACACCTCCCCCAGACTTGAACAACACTGTCCCCAGTGTTATCTAGCCTAGAGTCAGTGAAATAAAACAAAAGAACAGAATAAAATTGGGAAAAACAAGAAGTTACCTTGCTGGAACATCGAGTATCGATCGACACACAGCCTGGTATCGATCGATACCAGGCTTAAATCGACTTGATGAACCGTACATTCGCGATTGGTGTCGATCGATACTAGGGGGTGTCGATCGACACTTAGGCGATTTCGAGTTTTGCTCCTTGTTTATCCTGACACAAAACGAAAAATAAAAAGAAAATACTTATATATATACTCACCAGTGGGTTGCCTCCCACAAAGCGCTCGTTTTACGTCATTAGCTTGACTGCAACGCCCTTCAGGCAGGATAAGAATGCGAGCTTGCATCAAAACAGGCTCCGCAACGTGACATCGCTAGCGTCAGAGTTCTGCTCATCATGTTGTCCACAAACTCATGTCCTTTCTCTTTCAGCTCCGAAGTAAGAAGAATTTTAGCCTTAGAGAATGGCTTCGAAGCTCCTTTGCATTTGACCTTATACTCAATCGAATTCCCATCGTACTTCTGAGGTATCAAAGTGACATGGGCATTCTCGACCTTTTTGCTCTTGGCCTTCTTCTTTGTTGCCTTAGTCTTTTTGACAACTTCCTTGGGAATGCTGGGCGGTTCAGCTGAAATGTCTGCGACAGTAGGTACGTCAGGAGGTTCTTCCAAAGGATATGATATCAACGTCACTCCTATTACAGCATCGATGCAATAGATACGTGTGGGAGTTCCTCTAGGGATGGCTTTGTAGTACAACTCCTTGTCAATGTATGAGAATGAGATGTGCTTGCTGGGTGTGTCCATAATGGCACCAACCGTAGCCATGAACGGTCTTCCGAGAATCAACTGCGTACGAGATTTTGCATTCATCTCTACAACCTGAAAATCAGTAGGCACCAGGCAATCTCGTATTGTGATCATCAAATCAGCAATCGCCCCATATGGAATAGAGGTAGAATCGTTCGCGAACGTGATAGATGTCTTTGGAGGTTGAATATCAGCTCCCAATCTCTCTGCAATTGCCCTGGACATGACATTGACGCAGGCTCCTGAGTCAACAAGAGACTCTTTGAATTCAACTCTAGAGATAGAGCATGGAACTGAGAAGATCCCTGGGTCTTCCCTCTTAGTCAACTGTCTCAGTGTTAGTGACTTGCGTCTTGCTTTGATAAAGAGCACTTCGATCTCTTCCAGAGTTTCTTTGCAATCCTTGAAGTGACTTAGCAGAGGCCAGTCCTCTAGAGCTTCTTCAAAAGATGATTCATGGGAGATCCTTCGTACCATCTTCTCAAAGCCACACATCTGCTTTGGAGTGATGGGATCTCTGAGGTGTTTAGGAATAGGATTCATTTTTTGGGCTTGCGAACTCGTTCTTCGATCACCTCAGGTGTTTTCACAATTTCTGGCTCGTTCTGCGAGGGGTATCGATCGACACCAGGTAGGGTATCGATCGATACTTGATAATGAACTTTTTACGGTTCGCACAATTACCCACTGTGCACAATGCCTCAATCTAATGGCATGTCATTGTAGCACTTTGGGATCGAATCCACAGGGAAATAAGAACGACGCACTAAGAATACAGGACGCTATCTAATCTAAGCAAATATCGGGTTTTGGTTTTTATCGGACAATTTGAAACGTGCAAAATAGAGAAATAAACGAGTAGCAAAGCAAACAAGAAAACGATTAATATCAAATTTAAACAAACGAATTCTCGGGTAAAGCAATCGACTCGGGTGATTCTTTAATCTACTCAAGATGCTCAAACATTCGACTAAATATCTCCCTAGGCCTTAGAACACTACTAAAGATTAATCCACTTCCATGGTATTAACCCATTTCTTAGTCATCAATCGTCATAAACTTCCGTTCGCGATTCTATGACTAACAAGCATTAATAACAAGTCTAAATAGCCATTAAACACCCTAGACATCTATTTCCATAGGCTAGGAATGTAAAACACTCATTGAATTGGTTGGGGAATTTCATCGAACACCTTCCGGGCGAGAAATTCCCTATGATCTAAATCAACTTTGTCAAGGCTAATCCAGCATTAATAACACTCAATGAGAAAGGGTTTTAAGTAATCTAACTCTTAAACATCAAGAACAAACCTGGAATCACCCTAATCTACTTCACCCAAGAATCCTAAAAGAACTACTCACACATAGCTAAATCACAAATATAAACCATACAAATGAAAGCCATAAGCAAAATAAAAAGATTGGTAAAAAGAGTTTAAGAAAATCTTCACTAAAATGGTTTGGATCTTGAATCCTTCATACAAAACAAAAACAAGAAAAGAAGAAGAAAGAAATAAGTGGCTTAGAACCCTCAAAAGAAGCCGCCCGGGTCTAATTAGGCTTAATTTGCTTAAATAGATACAGATCGGGTCGGGTCAACCCGGGACAAACCGGGTTTGACCCGACAATTTTTTGGTCCGAGAAGGTTCACAGCGGTCAGCTCATACCGCTGCATGACCGCTGTGAAATGCCTGCTTCTTGCTCCGGATGGATCCGCAGCGGTCTCCCTATACCGCTGCATGACCGCTGTGAATCTCTGTGTTTTTGACGGGAGGATCCGCAGCGGTCACTGTAGACCGCTGTGAGCTGGCCGCTGCGAATGTCTGGTTTTCTCCTTCATCACTTGATCATCTCCGTTTGCTGCGGGTACGTTCCTCCTAGTCCATGATCTTCCCCAAAACTCCAATAAGCTTCCATAAGCTCCAAATGGTACCTAAAAGACTCCATAGCACACAAACATATGCAAAAACTAACCTAAGACTCACTAACTCTAAAATGGATGCAAACTATACCAAAAACAAAGAAATGAATGCAATAAGTCACAAAATGCTAACTAAAATGTATGCTAAAATGGGCTAAATTATGCAACTATCAACTCCCCCGAACTTGCCTTTTGCTTGTCCGCAAGCAAACAAACAAGAACAAATCGAAGAAGAGGTTGGAATGCGAGAGATCATATCCGAGAATATTAACAAAATAATTTAATTCAATGCCCTTGAGAGTAGTTATGTGATGCACAAACAACCTCTACTTCAAAAGATTTAGCCATACTCGTCGCTACACGAATTTGGTATAAGCCTTAGCATCTACAAGTAATCATATCCTCTAACTCTTTAACATTCATTAATTACAATGGTGAATCATGCTTAATAAAAATCAAGTGAACTCATTTGGCTTAGGGAAAAGGTTTTGAGATGAAAATAATCTCAATCATGTGGGTATTCCAATGCAATGGGATCTCTCACGAAAGAATGAACTTTGGCAAAATGCTAAGAGTAAAGAACAATTGATGCGTACAAGGATGACATCCGTCTACCCAATACCCCAATATGAACTCCACTCCTATTTCTAAACCCATCAATATTCATTCTAAACTACCCATATCACAAGGCATTTTGCCTTCTTAGACCACATTTCTTTTCTAACTTAGGGGATTCTTTTCTTCTTCTCTTTCAACAAATGGATTGGCTCTTCATCTTTTCCTTTTAGCTCTTTTTCACTTTCATAACTAGTCTCTCAATCATCATTTAGATGCCTTAGCCATATATATATATATATATTTTTTTTTCTTTTGGCTCTTTCTTTCTTCTACACACATAGAGACTTATACTTGCAACACCTAGAGCTATCCCACATTTTCATGCCAACCAATCCAGACTTTTTACTTTCCCCTATCCTTTTTCTCAATCTTTTCCTTTCTCCACACTTTCTTTTCTTTACATCAACACCCAAATCACCAACCTATCTATCAACTCCTTGTCGTTCCAAACTCAACACTTTTTGCTAAGTTCATTCAAAATTAGGCCTCACGACACACACAAGAGATGAAGGCTTGAAGGAAAGGTTTAGTTAAGGGTGTGGTTAACCGTTCCAAATATGGGAATCAGCTATTTGAGCTAACAAGAGAGTGGTAAAAAGGGGTAAGATAGCTCAAATATGTATATGACATCCATGAATTCAACTTTTCAATGTACAAGCATGATAATTTCAAGTCAAGATTAGAGTTCATGTAGATAGAATTAGATTCAATTCAAAGCATGCTTCAACCAAGACAAAAACATTCAAACCGCAAGATCAAAGCATGGATCATCCTTAACTTCGTGATCGTTCAAATGCATCAAAGAACTCCTAACGAGGGCATTAATTCAAGCTCTTAAGTTTATATTCTACATGGATAATTCTCCCAATGCAAGTGAATGCAAACCTATATGCATCTAGACTCAATCTTAAACATGCAAAATGCAACTAAATATTTTTTTTTTTTATGGTTTTTATATGCACTTATATGAATGAATGAGACTCAAATATGCGAAAAGAAAAATAAGATCACAAAACACAATATCAAAAGACACAAATCCTTCCCCCGAACTTGAATTGCAACGTCTCGGTGCAACAAAAGTCAAAGAGAAGGTATAAATATGCAAAAAGTATGTACAATGAAATGGAGTTTGGATCATACCTTTGGATTGGAGAGAAGTGTGATGTGCTGTAGCTCTACCCATTCATGCATTAAGCACCACGACCTTGGACCCAAGAAAACTATAAACATCAAACAAAAACATTAAAAAGAACAAGAAAGAACGAAAATATATACAAAGATAGTCATGGGAATGCCTCCCAAGAGCGCTTGTTTTACGTCGCTAAGCTTGACGTTTCAACTGTTAATCATGAGAATCAAAAGGTTGAGCCAATGCACCTTTGGTCCTTCTCTTGTCAGGACAAGAAACAAAATATGCAACATGGCACACGACTATCCATGGCAAAGAGGCATAAATCACATCAAGAAAGGTTACTAAAAATATAGCATACATCTTGGAATTTTCCTTGATGATGAGATGTTCACGAGGACCAAATGCATTTGATGGAAAAATAAAGTCGATTTCATGTTTAAACGAGTTAATCACAAAATAGTCAACTTCATCTCCATCAATCATGTAAAACACATCCTCTTTCCTAGATTTCATCTCAACCTTAGGGTCATCTATCTCATTCAAGATCTTATCTACATCAAGCACACCCCCTAGGTAAGATTTTTCAAGAAGAGAACTAGATTCCTCAGGCATTGAAAGCTTAAACTCGATATCATGATCATTCAAAGCACATAGATAATTAATATCAAAACATACTTCATGATAATCACTAGCAAGCTTTTCTACTCTTAAGGTTTCTAGTATTTGAGACTCACATATTAAATCACAGCAATCATTAATGAGCTTGAGAGCATGTGAACCAGAAGCTACATCTTCAATGCAAGGCAAGTGACTATCCTCATAATCAACGATTTCAAAGGTTGTGTCAAAAATACCTTCTAGTTGGCATGGTGGAACCCAATAAATTACCTCTTCGAGTGCATGAGCTATCTTTATCTCAATATATGTGAGCTCCCTTCCCTCAAGCGCTGCCCGACGTGACATGAGGTTCAAACGGATCATAATCGCGAGATTACTCCTTGTCAATGCCGGGTTTTCTTTGCAAAGCTCATCCAACTCTACTTTTTGTTCTGATGTGAGTACACTTTCATCAAATGGTGGCTCCACATATGGCTCATCATCAATGCTTTCATCAAATGTGGCATCCTCTTCTTGTGGCCAATCATTGTAATCCATGGCCATCGACTCTAAGAAGCAAAAAAGAAGAAAATAAAAAGTTAGTAGAAGTCAAGAACTTAGTCTCAAATAGTATCCAAATCCTAATGGCTGTTGCTAATTTCCCCGGCAACGGCGCCAAATTGATAATGAACTTTTTACGGTTCGCACAATTACCCACTGTGCACAATGCCTCAATCTAATGGCATGTCATTGTAGCACTTTGGGATCGAATCCACAGGGAAATAAGAACGACGCACTAAGAATACAGGACGCTATCTAATCTAAGCAAATATCGGGTTTTGGTTTTTATCGGACAATTTGAAACGTGCAAAATAGAGAAATAAACGAGTAGCAAAGCAAACAAGAAAACGATTAATATCAAATTTAAACAAACGAATTCTCGGGTAAAGCAATCGACTCGGGTGATTCTTTAATCTACTCAAGATGCTCAAACATTCGACTAAATATCTCCCTAGGCCTTAGAACACTACTAAAGATTAATCCACTTCCATGGTATTAACCCATTTCTTAGTCATCAATCGTCATAAACTTCCGTTCGCGATTCTATGACTAACAAGCATTAATAACAAGTCTAAATAGCCATTAAACACCCTAGACATCTATTTCCATAGGCTAGGAATGTAAAACACTCATTGAATTGGTTGGGGAATTTCATCGAACACCTTCCGGGCGAGAAATTCCCTATGATCTAAATCAACTTTGTCAAGGCTAATCCAGCATTAATAACACTCAATGAGAAAGGGTTTTAAGTAATCTAACTCTTAAACATCAAGAACAAACCTGGAATCACCCTAATCTACTTCACCCAAGAATCCTAAAAGAACTACTCACACATAGCTAAATCACAAATATAAACCATACAAATGAAAGCCATAAGCAAAATAAAAAGATTGGTAAAAAGAGTTTAAGAAAATCTTCACTAAAATGGTTTGGATCTTGAATCCTTCATACAAAACAAAAACAAGAAAAGAAGAAGAAAGAAATAAGTGGCTTAGAACCCTCAAAAGAAGCCGCCCGGGTCTAATTAGGCTTAATTTGCTTAAATAGATACAGATCGGGTCGGGTCAACCCGGGACAAACCGGGTTTGACCCGACAATTTTTTGGTCCGAGAAGGTTCACAGCGGTCAGCTCATACCGCTGCATGACCGCTGTGAAATGCCTGCTTCTTGCTCCGGATGGATCCGCAGCGGTCTCCCTATACCGCTGCATGACCGCTGTGAATCTCTGTGTTTTTGACGGGAGGATCCGCAGCGGTCACTGTAGACCGCTGTGAGCTGGCCGCTGCGAATGTCTGGTTTTCTCCTTCATCACTTGATCATCTCCGTTTGCTGCGGGTACGTTCCTCCTAGTCCATGATCTTCCCCAAAACTCCAATAAGCTTCCATAAGCTCCAAATGGTACCTAAAAGACTCCATAGCACACAAACATATGCAAAAACTAACCTAAGACTCACTAACTCTAAAATGGATGCAAACTATACCAAAAACAAAGAAATGAATGCAATAAGTCACAAAATGCTAACTAAAATGTATGCTAAAATGGGCTAAATTATGCAACTATCAATACTCTTGCTCTTGAATCGTCCCTGCCAGATACATCATCATCAGAAAGAAGCTCCACATTCTGCTTATCCAGCAAATACTTGCATCTAGCATCCTCCCATTCCTTCCTTGTCAGCTTAGGAAGTATAGGATAAGGTATCTTGGGTTTATACACCCTCTCCTTGACAATCTCAGGCTTCTTCTCAATCTGCTCCTCAGTATCGATCGACACAGAAGGAGCATCGATCGATACTAGTGATTTTGGATCCTCTAGTGTAAGTGTATGGACTGGTGTCGATCGATACATTGGAGTATCGATCGATGCCTTGGCGATTTCAGGATCCTCATCGAAATTTTCTGCACTTGAGGAGATCACATTGATGTGAGCTCTTGGATTTTCAGTTCTCCCTGGAAGAAAACCTTCCTGCCTTTTCACAGCTGCTGCTGTTTGAGCAACCTGAGTTTCCAGCTTCCTCTGGGAGAGACTGATGGCTTCGATTTTCCCATTCAGATCCATGTACAACGAGTCAAACTTCCCATTGAAATCCACTTGCAGTTTTTGCTGTCCCTGAAGAATATGCTCAAGCATGGATTCCATCTTATTATCTGTGGACTTTGGAGAGATGGGCTGGTACGAAGAATTCCCGTAATTGCGAGTGTTGTTGCTGAAGTTTCGGTTGTTGTTGTACCCAAATTGTTGACCCTGAAATCCAGACCACCAACGTAGTTACAATCCTCTATTTCATCTCCACCGATATTATCGACTCCATCAGCAAAGTGTACAGTCTTCTTCGACTTCCCAATCAAAATATCCAGCTTGGCTTGTACTGCAGCAATCTGCGATCCATCAATTCCTCCAACCTGCTTCTTCCGCTCAAAATCAGCATTCTTGGTGTTATTGCTAGACGCCAAGTTCTCAATCAGCACAATCGCATCTTCTGGATACCTGGTGTTGAAGTTCCCATTACTCACAGTATCCAAAGCCATCTGGTATCTCCAATCGATCCCTCTGTAGAAGGTGCCCAGCAGCTGAACTTGATCGAACCCATGGTGCTGACAATCTCTCTGATATGATTTGAAGCGAATCCAAGCAGCCTTGAGTCCCTCTGTTGGACCTTGAGAAAACTGGGAAATTTTGTTCCTGAGCTCTTCGGATCTCGCGTCATCATAGAAATTGCACAAGAATGCATTCTTCGTCTCATCCCATGTAGTTAGCGAACCATGAGCCAACTGGTTCAGCCAATAAGCAGCATCTCCACCAAGACAGTATGGGAAAAGTTTGCAGAAAAGACACTCATTCGGCACTCCATTGTACTTCATACCAGTGATCAAATCCTCGAACCTCTCGATATGATCCATGGGATGCTCATGAGATAAACCATGGAAAGGACTCTGACTCACGAGAGCATAGTACGCAGGCTTCAGCTCGAAGTCGTTCCTCTGAAAAGTTGGGATGCGAATCGCAGATCGATTGGCATAGAACTGATCAGGTCTGTTGTGCTCGCCAAGTGTCCTAGCTCGAACACCTGCAGCATTCCCAACGTTGGCGCGCCCAGCTGGCGCGACAATCTCAACAACAGCAGCAGGGACAACGACGTTTTCAGCTTCATCAAGTCGATACCCTCCCTCATTGCACACATGACCCTCTTGGTCTCTCAGAACTCCAGCTTCATCAGCTCTTAAAACCACTGGGTTGTTCATCCCTAATGTTTGTTTGGTCTTTCTGTTTGTGCGTTCCACAAGTGCTAGCTGTTCCAATGACAGTTCAACTAGCTTAGTGCTCTTGTTGCTTCTGGTTTCACGAACAGGCATACACCTGAAAACAAAACACTAGACAAGGCACGTAAGTAACAAAAAAAAATACGTTGAGTATTGATCGATACCAAGTGGTGTCGATCGATATCAACAAAAGAAGACGACGAGTATCGACCGATACTAGGGAGTATCGATCGATACCGACGAACTTAGTCGAAATTATCAAACTAAAATCTAATGGCAAATTGAGTCCCCGGCAACAGCGCCAAATTTGATATGCTCAAATTAATGCCCTAACAATACTAAAGCAGTAGTCGTAGTATAGCTAGGGATCGAATCCACAAAGACTCAAAGAGACGCACAATAGATTATGTAGTTGAGAATTAAGCTAAACCAGAAGATGTAATTGAAAGCAGTGCAGAAATTAAAAGAGTTGTAATTCGATGGGATAGAGATAGGCTCAGGGTATTTCTCAGGAAATCAATGAATGCAGATAAACTAACTAATCAGGATTCAGATGTAGCGCAGTTCTTGAACTCAAATCACTAAGGTATAATTAACCAACTGTCGTTGCGAAAACTATCTAAATCTAAATCCTAGGAATTCCAAATCTCTTTGCGAATCCTAAAGTCTAAATTAGCTTTAATATCAGGTTTGATATGTTCATAAATCAATTAAACCAAATCTCTTTGCGAATAATCAATTTGCTCACCTATGTTCTATCAGGTAATTAATCGCACTGTCGTGCCTAATCAATTATCCTAAGATCTAAGTTCCAGGTTCGTCAACCTATAATTAGCTTTGAACACAACCTAAGGCGAAGAACTAATTCAGATGGTGAATCCTAAACAGATAATCAACCTAGCATTCAGAGAAAACCTTTATGAGAAAACCCTAAACCTAAAGTGGATTTACTCAGACATGGAGAATGAAACAATCAACATAACTGAATAAATCATCAATAGAAAATAAGAGTAACAAGAGGTTTTGAGATCTGATCTCGGACGAAGGGAGATTCAGACTTATCTCTCTCAAACCAAAGTAAAATAAAGCATAAAAAGCATAGAAAGCCTAAAAGCATAGCCTACAAAGTGGCTGTAAAATCCCTATAAATATCCTAAAACACGAATTGGGGCTTCTTGTAATTATTAAAGACTTCTGGGCACTTTTGCATTTCTTCAAGTCTTGGAAAACTCGCGGGTCATGTCTTGTTGCGATGGGTATCGATCGATACTAGTCAGTATCGATCTATACTAGTCAGTATCGATCTATACCAAGGCTTCATATCGGGTTCTCAACAACACGAACTTCTGCTTTGCTCCAAATGCTCCAAAAAGCTCCAATATCTCCAATAATGTTCCCAACGTGCTATGACATGTAAAAGACTCTAAAAGACTCCAAAATACCATAAAGACTCTATAAAAAGGACTTATATCATGGCCTAAACAGGGTAAAAACCATGATATATCATTATTTTACTAGGGGAAAGGGTGTTCCTTCAAGTTCAGCTAGAGTTGACAAAGGAAAAGGTGTCGATTAAAGTTCCTCTAGAATTGATAGAGGAAGGAGTGTTATGTCGTTGGTTGATGATGATGAGATCGAAGAGGATTTAGGAGCAAATGATTTGGATTACCAAGATTCTTATGAACTTGGTAATGATGATGATCTAGACTTTTAGTGTTTGCTTTTCTAGGAATATTTTAAAACAATTGTGTTTGTTTTTCTCTTTGTTTTCTTTTGTATGATTTGGATTGGTGTTTTGGTATCTTTTATTTTAAAAATATTTAGTGTTTGATTTTCATACGTTTAGTGTTTGCTTTTCATACGTTTCCATTAAATATGTGATCTGTTACAAAAAAAATATATATATACATAAAGCGATCCATAGCGCTAAGCGCTACCCTTGTCGCTTAAGGGCGCTTTGCGCTATTTAAAACCCAGAATGTAGGAGGTTTCCATCTAATCTAGATAAAGATCAAATACCATAATTGATATGATACCATGACCTAACTCTTTCTTGAATTGCATTGTGTAGGAAGTTGCACTGGAGTTGTTGAGGGAGAACAAGAACAAGTTTGAGCTCGTTGGTCTTGAAATGGACTTACCTATCATAAGTATGAACAACCCCTACCTTGTTTTAGTTCTTCATTGATTCTTTTCATGTTTCCTAGAGACTAGAGTGAAAGTTTTGACCTTCGACATGGTGATTGATTCTTGCTGTGTTATCTGCGCATAGCGATCCAAAGTATGTGATGAAAGGAGTCAAGCACGGTGCATGCGACTATCTGCTCAAACCGGTTCGAATTGAGGAGCTTAAGAACATATCACAACACGTGGTGAGAAAAAGCAAGTTTAAGAAGATGAAGAGCAGCTTGAGTAATGGTGAATTTGAGGGAAACTCTGATCATAACGGCGTGAAGGCAAACAGAAAACGTAAAGATCAATCTCTTTCTTAGTCCATTCATTGGATCTTTATATAATCTACTAATAATCATATTTGTTTCCAACGTTTTTCTTGTACTTGAATTCCTAAACTTTTGTCTCTTAGGTTTGTCGAAAATCTCTCTAACGATGACTTTGGAACAAGATTTAGAAGCAATGAACAAGATTTGGAATTGGAATTTTTGAATTATATTTTTTTTTTTGTTACTGGTAGTCACAAATCAGTCTTTAAATTACGACTGATAGTGGGAGTTACATATCAGTCTCTAAATTGCGACTGATAGTGGGAGTTACATATCAGTCTCTAAATTGCGACTGATAGTGGGAGTCACATATTAATCGCAAAAGAGTGATTGTTTTGTGACCACTTTATTTAGCGATCAAATATTTGCGACTACTTTTTTGGTCGCAAATGGCTCATTTGCGACCATTTTGGGACTCTTTTGGGGGTCGTAAAAACTGTGTTTTCTTGTAGTGCTGTCGAGATGAGGAGTATGAAGAACCTGCCCTTGAACTGCGTGCACCAGTTGATCTTGCTTCAAAAGTAACGATTATCAAAGTTGAGTCAATGCAAAACACCTTGCGTGATACCCAAGTAAGTGAAACTCAAAACCTGATTCAATATTGGAATAATTTCATAATAGATCATAGTTTCAAGTACTTTGTTTTAGAAATTTCAACTTCAAGTATAATGCACTTGATATTGGCCTTGAATGTTAATAAAGGAACATGTGCCATGGAGGAGTATAAAGACCTAAGAGAAGCAACATCAAAGCAGAGCACAATCTCATATCAACACCAAAACTAAGGCGTTTTGGAAACAGTTATGTGCAACCTTCCATTAAGGGAGCTGGAAGTGTCCTTAACACTTTGATGATTAAGGAAGAGCCACCAGACTCACACCAACCACATCACCTTTGAGGAGAACCTAAAGAAGAAACCAGGAGTGATATAGGATATTTCACTAGAGGCGATGCAGTTCTGTCCCAAAGTCCAGAACATGGAGTCACATGTTCCATCCAGATCAAGGAGAAACCACCAGACTCATACCAATGATCTCCAAAGCATCAAATCCGAGGTAATTACCTAGACTCTCAAAATCGAATGAAGCCTAACTTGCTTTCTCTTGATTCTAGTCAAAAAATTTTGAGGACAAAACCTTCTGAAGAGGGAGGGAATGATGTGGATATCAACCCGAGCTTAGACCTAGAGCATGCACTCGAGCTCAAGAGACCTCTAATGACTCTTTCCAAGATCACGAGACTAAGAGAAAGGATGAACATGGCAGTAGAGACCTTTCTAAACACAATGGAACTTGGAGACGCGTTCAGAACCGCTCCACAAATTAACAACCTTCAAGAGAGCTCCAACGCACCTGATTTAGACCTAATATAGGATTTTGCACGTTTGAGCCTCAAGGAAGATCAGCGGCGAACCAATCAAAGTAAGTCTGATTACTTGGCAGGAAATGGACCTCAGAACATCAAGAATCTCACTGAGAACACATCAGAGCTGCAAGGTATCCCATGTTCAAGCCATGTAGATGATAGAGAACAAATAGAGCAAAAAGAGGATTATGAAGCTAACCATGTGGGAACGCTTGAAGATCTCAATCATTTCAACTTCAAGGGACTTCAAGAGGAGGAATTCATCAAGGACTTCAAGCTAAATGGACCAGCACAAGCAACAACCACTTCAGCTCCAAAACCGACCATCTCGAGCCAAAACAAGGTATTTTCACTTTATACAATTCAATGGTCTTTCCAGCTCAGTTCTTCACTTCGTGTTTGTCTCTCACCTCTTCGTGTTTTTAACCTCTTGTTTAATGGGTTCTATTTACCGGGACTGGATTTTTACCCCCATAATAATATTTAGAAACACAGTAAAACTATAAAAGTTATTACAATATAATAAATTCTTTTTCTTTTACTATTCTTTGGAGAGTAGTAAAGTTATATACATTTATATGATTTTTAAGTAAAATCAACGAATGATAAAAAAACTTTAACGTAGAGAGAATTGCACATCTATACTATTAAAACATGAGCACTTTTGGAATCTGTTTCTAAACACCCCTTATTTTAAAAATAAATTGAACATGTTACCAAACAGTTATTAAATCTATTATAAATTTAAAAATTACAAATTAAACATATTTCAATCAATAATACTTAAATTAATTCTTATTCCTCATTTTACATTTTATATATTATAAAAAACTTTATCCAATCTATTTATTTGATTAAATCTAATATAATTACTAACATATACTCCTTCAAATTCACTACGATTGATTTGTAACTATTTTTTTCATAATATTGTTTTTTCTAAAAACTTTATGTACTCGAGATTAGTCGAGATAAAAGAGGTTCTAAACGTAAAAAAAAATTTGAAAAATTTGACTTATAATGTAATTCACCCATAACTATGAACCAATACTAGTTCAAAATTTTCAATTTTTTTTTACGTTTAGAACCTCTTTTATCTCGACTAATCTCGAGTACATAAAGTTTTTAGAAAAAAACAATATTATGGAAGAAAAAAATAGTTACAAATCAATCGTAGTGAATTTGAAGGAGTATATGTTAGTAATTATATTAGATTTAAGGGTGAATTACAGTATAAGTCACTTTTGTGACTTTCTTTACAGAATAAGGCACATTTTGCTATTGATGCACTTATTTAACTGTTCAATGGTGTGAATTTCCTATGATACCTTTGGGTAAGTTGGCTGGTTTTTTTTAACAAGCATTGGAAATCCCGACAACTAAAGTCCTTTTTTCTCAGCTTTCGCCGTCGTCTCCTTTTTTTTTTTGAATCAGTTTCGCATCGGGTTTTTGGTTTTTTTTTTTTTAGAACAGTGTAGAGATTTTTAAATGCTTGTGGCTCGATCTGGTTGTTCTAGAACCCTAAATCGAATGGGCAACTATGGGAATTTGATTGTATTGGCGGATGTAGAGGAAGGAGAGATCTCCAATTCTGGGTATAACACTTCGATTGAAGTTAAGCAGACTACGGCGTTCGGCGTTCCCCTCCACAACAAACTGATGCAAGCATTGCAATTGTAAACATTCTAAAAACAATCAACCACTTGTCTCTACCATACCCTATGCTTGTGAAGAAACGTGTCGTATCACTTGTCTCTCTCATTCTCCAACCTGCTGCTTCCATCGTCGCTTTCGCCGGATTTCAGCTTCTCGGTAACCACATCTCTCTCAATCGATTCTGAGTTTCTGTTAATTTTAGTTAGGTGGTGATTCTATGGCTTCTCTGTACCTTTGTGTTTTGCTTGTTTTTGTTTGATTTCATTCGTTTCTTTCAGATATTTACTGGAAGAGTGAGCATAGACTTTCTTGTTCATCTGAGGTATGCACTGCTACAGAGCGGGATCGCTACGAGAAATCTGTAAGTACCAATTGGGATTGTAAATTGTTAGGTTGAGAGTTTTATCTTGATTAATCTCTCCCCTCTTTGATCAAGATTGTAACTTAGAATTGGCTCTCATTGTTTAAGGAAGTTGTATAGATATTACTCTCTCAAGGTCAAGGATGAATCTTTTTAGGTCTCTCATTGATGTGCTCATATCTCCTTAAATCATAGCTCTAGCTACTGTCAAATAGCAACATGGGTTTTGTGTTTAGGACAATGGTTCTTGTGAATCTATTGGCAATTGATTATCACTCAAGCTGGAAAGCATTGCATCCAAACCTTTTTGATATGTCGCCAGAATCAAATGCAAATAGTGAATATCCAACTCTCGGATAGTTTAGATAAGCCATAGTTTCTTCTCCTTCCATCTGAAATGCTTCAGCTTGCTTATTAACTAGTTGTGTGTTTTGCATTTTACCACAGATCTTAATATAGCCAATGTCAACGTGCTAAAACATGTCTTAAGCATTCAAATGATGCTCTGCATCTTTTCTCATGATATCTCTTTTTCTCTTTTGCTTTCGTGGCAGTACCAACAATAAGAATAGCTCATGAGTTTTATGATGCTCTTCCAGTTCATCAATTTCAGGTTAGTGTGGTTGTAAGTTCTAACTTGCAATAGTCTTCTTTTTTTAGTTTAGTATGTGTATCTCATGTGGACTCGATTTCTGCAGAAATCTTCATGTGGCTGGTGTGAGAAAATGGTTGATGTAGGAGAAGATTCACACTAAGTATTAGGGAATAAAAAAAAATAAAAAAAAAAGAATTTGATCATTAGTGGGATTTGCAAAGAAAACTTCAGAGTTGATCGATGCGTTGTTGGTTTAGGTTCCGCTTTGTTCTATCGCCGCAGCTTACACCGTTGTCCACGAGCCGTTGTCCATGAGCCGTCGTCTATTTTTTTATTGTCCATATGGTTGGTCATGTATGGATAATGTGTTGTGGATAATATATATGTACAAGTAGTTGTGTCCACGTGGAGCAAGAGAATCCTCATTTCAACTAATAATACAGTTCAAAAATACTTGCATAGCCATCGTCAAATATATGTACAAGCAGCTATGTCCACGTTGGATGGTACTTTCATTTGTGAGGTACGTTCCACTTTTATGTGTTCTTTTCTGGATTTCTAAAATTTTGCACGTCCGTTGTCTACGAGCCGTTGTCCACGTACCGTTGTCCACGAGCCGTTGTCCACGAGCCGTTGACCACAGATCATTGTCCAAAAAGTCTAATCTTGTCTTGAATTTTGGTTATGCTGAATATTTACTTGTGCAGTTGTATTTTGGTGTGAGATGCTCGTTGTCCTGCAAAAAAAGAAAAACACAATCTTTTTTAATGGACAAGTGTGTGCGTACAAGAAAATCACAATCTTAGAGGTTTAACAAGTTATCAAAGTTATCGGGTGAAATACTAATATCCAAAAATTGCAACCGTGGACGAGCTTCCGGGGACGAGCTAAAACAATCAATTTTCAAAAAAAAAAACTGAAACAGTAAATGACAAACTAAAACAATATAAAATCATAAATCATAAATCATATATCACATAATTCGTTTAAAACCATCATATACTAATTACTTAAAAATCCACTTCAAAGTCAACAGGTCAAGCTTAAACTTTAGAGAAACTCCATAACTATGTTTGCTCACTCATCGAATCTAGGGAAAACAATCTATTTCCCCCTCAGAAGTTTCATATAATAACAGATACCCTTGAAATTTGAGCTTAATTTCATTTTCCCATCATTTGAAAGTTCGAAACTTATTTCCCCACGAAATCAAAGTTCCAAACTTATTTGTCCACGAAATCAAAATTCCAAACCTATTTATCCACGAACCACGGTTTAACTCGGTTTACATTTAAAAACTAAACAGAAACCGACCAAATTCGATTTTAACAAAATTAAAATTAATTTTAACCATATCCGACCCAAAATAATATTGAGCCTACCCGACCCCGTTTTGTTCTTCTTCTCACTAGTAATTTTTTTTGAACATCAATCTTCTTCACCCATATTAATTCTCAAATCCAAGACCTAAAAATCTCAATTCTCCGACGTTACGTTACGATCCGAAACAGATCTCGAGGCAGACGAAACCGTCAGACACTTCATCGTCTTCTCCGTCTCGTAGCCACCGGAGACAGCCGCTGCTCCAGAGAAGTCTCTCCTCGCCGTCCCCAAGAGCCACTTGCGGCGGATCCACTCCCGCCGAGTTCTGCGGCGTCAAGACGGCGAGATGCGCCGCCGTGTGGTGCTGCTGTCCCTGCGGAGTCATCAACCTACTTGTCCTCGCGATCTACAAAGTCCCTCGCGGGATCTGCCGTCGTGCTCTCCGCAACCTCCGCCGTAAACAACTCGTCAAAAACGGAATCCTTCCGCCGCATTAGAGAAAGAGATTTGGAATAGATTTTACGGTGCCGGTTGATAGATTTTCTTTTTCTTAATTGATTGTGTGGTGACTGTCGTGCTGTGTGTGCAAATCAAAATGTAAAAAATTGATTTTGGATTTTATCTACTTTGATTTGAGTCGATAGATCTCTCAGGTTTATAGCGATCGTATTTACTTGTGATTATGAACGAAGAAGTCCATTGTTGTTTGTTCTGGGCTCAAAATCAATACGTGAAGAATCTTTGTGTGTTTTTGATTTTGGGTGAAGAAGAACAAAAACGGGTCGGGTAGAGTCAATATTATTTTGGGTCGGGTCTGGTTAAAATTGATTTAATTTTGTTAAAATCGGGTTTGGTCGGTTTCTGTTTGGTTTTTTAACGTAAACCGAATCAAACCGTGTTTCGTGGGCAAATAAGTTTGGAACTTTGATTTCGTAGACAAATAAGTTTGGAACTTTGATTTCGTGGGGAAATAGGTTTCGAACTTTCAAATCATGGAAAAATAAAACTAAACTCAAACTTCAGAGGTATCTGTTATTATATAAAACTTTTGATGGAGAAATAGATCGTTTTCCCTCGAATCTAAGTCACCAAATGAAGTTAAAACTAGAGTCATTAGTCTCCAAAATCAGCTTGTGTATTTATAATAATCACGAGATTGGCTAACAAAATGGAACTTGAACTTGAACTAGAACTTACATTATTAACATACGGCTAGGATAAAAAAACATCAATCGAGTAGACATAGTTAAGCAGAGGAAGAGCTCAGATACATAAAGTTCCAAGTTAACAAAGAACAATGGGGTGGTGTTACTAGCAACAAAACCTACATATGCCGAACTCTACAACCCTCCGCCAACAAATTTAGGCCTAAACAACTATAGAAGGACACCTGTTAGAGGGGTTTCCATGGACGGCACCTGTTACCTGTTATCGGTGGACACCTGTGAATTATAGAAGGACACCTGTTACGATTACGTGGACCAGCTGATGTGGACGAGTTTCCATGGACGAGCTACCGTGTACGAGCTTTAGTGGACGAGCTTTAGTGGTGTCTTGAATTTCTATTGATCCATGCATCCTCTAGATTATCACACTTTTCCTGCATAATCACAAAATTTTGAAAAACATGAAATCTGTAAACTCAAACCCTGCCAGAAGAACATGAAATCTGTAAACCCGAGCTAGTGTGGACGAGCTAGCGTGGACGAGCTAGAGTACATAAACTATATTTTTTGTTTACACATAGTCAACTCAGTTATTTGATTCTGCAGTAGTGACATCAAGTTTCAAACCGACCACATTAGTACATATGTGTGGCAATACAAATGAAGCAAAGTGACACATGTTAATAGTGAAGATGTTCTTTGTGCAGCTAATTGCATTAAAGTGTAACATGTCCATGATAAATTGTCCAAACTAACATGTCCACTCTAATTTGTCCACACAAACATGTCCATACAAACCAAATGTGGCCATTCAAGATTTGTTCACACCACAAAACCCATTCACATGTGTTACATACCTGAGGAGGCCAGATTTCTTCATATTTCGAAGCGATGAGCAAAGGACTAACACCTAGAAGTTGTAGTTCTCTTTTAGGTACAGTTTTGAGAGACAGCAAACGATCAATTATGTTGATGGTGAGGCAAAGAGTCTCAGGGGACAAATCAAACTTGATATGAACATCTACAAGCCAATCTATAAGAATTGATCTCATCTTCTCATTAATCTCAAGGCTGTGTTTACATTTGAGGCTTGCTCTCATTCTGCAAAAGAGAAAGAAACACAACAAACTTCAAGAAACATTCACAAAACTTGTCCATAAGCATATTAGAAAAGAGGGTCTGACCATAAGTACCTCAACTTCTTTGTAGAAAGTGGTCCTCAACATACTCCACAGCAGCAAGGTCATTGTCTTTGTCGACAGAGTCAATATCCACAGTCTTGGAAGCAGCCTACGACGATGCAACCAACAATCAGAACACAATCAAAGAAACATTGCAAGTTATAATTTTTCAGTCAAAGAATCTACCTTGCTTCGAGCATTACGAACCGAAGAGTATGTCACTTTCTTCTTGGACGCATCGTTTTTCTTCTCCTCTTTAGCTTCTGCAATCCCGTTTGTATCAGGTCTGATCAAAATCACTTCAACAAGTTTTAATTGAAGAGGAATAAACATGCTTTGATGTGAGTTAGGCATAAACATGTAAACATACCAGAGCAAGAAATGAACACCGAGTTTGGCGGAGAAGGAGTAATCATAGATCCCGCAAACTTCGCTCAGCCTCAGGACCTGTCTCCGTCAACCATCCTTTGAAGACCCCTTTCTCGAGCAAGTACCAGATCCGCTTCATAGTGACCTCGCGCTGCTGCTCCATCGTCTGATTGTAATCCGGCGAAACGAAAATCTTGCCTCCTCTCTCCTTCCGATTAAACAGATTGCTCTGCATTATGAGCCCATAAAGCCAGTCACGGTCCTCCATTTTGTGCCCGTCGAGCAATTTCCTCATCTCCTTGATTTCGAATCCATAGCTCTCGTTGAGCTCCTCCGGTGGAGAGTACTGCAAACATACATCGCGGGTGAGGGAGAAGTTCTTTGCCGGGGTGAGGCAGAGGAATTGTCTGGTGACCTCGACAGAAAGGAATCGAGCAGCGGGGAGGAATTTCTTGGCGGTGTCCCAGGTAAAGGCGTCGTGGTGGAGAAACCCTTAGTTGCCGAGGAGCCAGACGGCGAGAAGGCTGGAGCAGAGCGCCTAGCCGATGACATGGCTGCTCGTCGGGTAGTACTGCTTGTTGGAATCTAATCGAGAGGACGACATTGTTGTTGGTCGAAGAGATTTTGCGACCAGATCGGAGAAGAAGAAAGAAGAGAGAATGGATCTGGATCGAATCAGAGACTAACTATTAGAGGAGGAAGGCGACGACTTCAACCGCCCCCAGCAAAAAGCGCCATTTATTTATCCCCGGGACTCTCCATTTTTAATGTTACTCTGGCGAAGTTATTTCATTCAGACAACAAGTTAAGAAGCGAGAGATCAAGTAATAAGAAGAGTTACATAAGGGCAAAATTGTCAACTGAATCTAAGAAAGTGTCTTAAGAGTTAAAAGTGCATTATCATGTAATAGAGAAGTCAAAATGTGCCTTCTAAAGTAATTTTCTTTAAAAAGTAACAACTATTAATGTAATACGTTTGAAAATTCAACCAAAACAAAACAAAAATAAAAAAAGAGGGAATATAGGGGTACATTGTTATGTAGTCCAAGCAGTAGTAAATAGTAATACATTATTTGTTAAATTGAAAATAGAGCCAAAACAGAGTAATGGCACAGTAAAACGAAAATTTTCCCGTACATTGAAAAATAACCATTGATCGCCATATCTACTAGCAGAATTCTCCTAATATATAACTCTGCACACCCATCGCGCCGGATCAAATGTGCGTCCTTGGTGCAAGGACGAGGTGGTCTTTCTTATGCATAGCGAGTCCCGTCATGACGTCCATATTTATATCCTCTGGTTTAATCCCTTTTGGTAGGCCCCAGTCGAATCTGTAGAGAAGGTTAGCAAAAGGTATCTCTACCATTGCGATTCCAAGATGCATTGCGGGGCACATTCTCCGGCCCGACCCGAAAGGTAGGAGCTCAAAATCTTGCCCCTTGAAGTCTACTCCTTTGTGCTCATTCATGAACCTCTCTGGAATGAACTCATTAGGACTGTCTCCCCAGGCGGCTGTGTCACGAGAAACCGCCCATGCGTTCACCTGAATGATGGTCTTCGCTGGAATATCATAGCCACCGATCTTTGCGTCTGCGATGGTTTCTCTATGTAGAAGAATGGGGATGACTGGTTCGAGACGGAGAGACTCCTTGATGACGGCCTTCAGATAAGGGAGATTAGGTATGTCTTCCTCGGAGACATAACCTTTGTCGCCTACCACATTCCTCACTTCATCTTGAGCTTTCTTCATTGCTTCAGGGTACTTTATAAGGTAGGTCATGGCCCATACCACCACCGCAGCTGCCGTGTCAGTTCCCGGTACAACAATATCCTGTTGAAATTGCAACAGAGTTGATCAAAATTATATCTTTAGCCCAAACCAAATCTAATTCGAATCAAAAAAGGCTGAACTAAATAAAATAGACCTGTAAGAATTAATATGAGTTCAACTTAGAATTGACAAAATGCAATAAGGGTTACTAAGTGAGTGAGTTACGAACCAATATCATGGCCTTGACATTTTCGTGAGTAAATTTGATGGAGAAAGGTTGGTCTTTGTAAATCTGCATCAAAAGATCAATGAAACTCTCTGTCTCGGGTTTAGGGCGGTTAGGGTCAAGAGTCTCGTCAAGGAGTTCTTGAAGGTAAGTGTCGAGCTCCTTGAAAGCTCTCTTGAGACGCGAACTAAGACCAGTGAGGGTATCTAGGAATCCGAAATAAGAGAAAAGGTCGGAGAAAAACAGAGTGCCCAAAAGGGCTTGAGTCTCGTACAAGATGTTTATGAATCTCTTCATCTCGGTTCCATACTCATTGTAGCGCTTCCCAAAAGCTTGTCTACAGACGACACAGTTGGTGAAGGACAAGAGAAGCTCACTTAGATCAACGGTCCCTGATTGGTCAGCGGCTTTGTAGATCTTGTCCATCATCCGTTGGCACTCTTCTTCTCTAACGGGTCGGAAACTTGCGACTCGGTTTGGGCTGAATAGGTTCACCATACACATCTTCCTCATCTCACGGTAGTACGCTGTGTACTGTCCGAAACCAAGCTCGCGGCCTTGATACGACATAGTTTGTTGCCCTTTGAGGAGAGGACGAGCGGTGAAATTGAGGTCTTGTGTCTTGAGGAGCTCCTTGGCTAGCTCAGCCGAGGAGATTACCGCGAGGCGACGGCCTCCGATTTTCATTGTGAAAATTGGACCGTAGAGCTTGGAGAGACGGAAAAGGAAGTGTTGTGGGTTGAATTTCTCCATCTGGTGGAGGTTTCCAATAATAGGAAGACCTTTTGGCCCCGGAGGCAGCCGGAGAGATTTCTTGGTGGAGCTCCGGAGGAGGAAGAAGGCTGCAGCCGCTACCAGTGCGGCAATAATTAAGAAGAGATCCATTTTTGACTACTTGTTGTTTTCGGATATTTTTTACCAATGCAAGTGATGGTGATTAAATAGAAAGGCTAAGTCGTCGCTTACTTTAGAAAGTCATCATTTTTAAAATAATGGTTTATTTTTTTGTTTGTTTGGTTGGTTGGTTATATTTGTTTAAAATAATAAGGCGAAGTTGCGTTGTTTTTAAAACGTGATTTTAGTAGGTGAACTGGCTTCTTCGTTTGTCTAGTGAGATACATACATTTTAAAATGTAAGCAACAAGGATTTAATCCGAACTATAATTAGTGTAGAATAATTTTTTTTTTAAATTATTTTAAAATTTAAGAAAAATTGTTTATATTTGAATTTTATAATATGCATAACTCATGATTATAGATAAAATTGCCAAACGGAATAAATTATTTATTTAATCTGTTTTACAGTAGACTAAAATATTATTCGGATTAACCCGTAAAACATATAATCATAAAAACATAACTCTATTAATTAGTATGCACTGTTTAATGACTATAGTTTTGTGGTTGGTTTAGAAACTTTTTAAAAAAATATATATTGTGTCTAACTTTGTATAAAATTAATAAAATATTTTATAATTTTTTTTGATATAAATTCAAATAAAATATAATAAACTATAGTGAAAAATATAACAAGATTTTGAATAAAATTTTTTTTTTGAATATATATGAATTGATTATTATTTAAAAATATATAGTAGATCACATCTTTAATGCAAAATAAATATTTTTCATATTCTTATCACTAATTGTAAAAGACAATTATATCATTTCCTATTTTAATTATTCTTTGTTATTTGTAATGGCATTTCATGTAATAATTTACAAAACAAAGTTCATTTTCAAAAATATATTTTTAAATAATATTATAGAGATTTCTGAAAATAATTAGATTTATTTTTATTTTTTAATATTTTTAATTAAGAAAAAAATAAAGATAACTTTCTTACAATAAATGGATCGTTTATATATATAGGGATTCCATTAAAAAGGTTATAAATAATGTGATATAAGTTGATTGGATTATCTGTTCAAAATTAATTCATGTTATTTTTCTTTATATACAAGTAGTTGATTGGATAATTTTTCTTTCTTTTCTTTATATATAAAAAATAATTTATTTCTTTTCTTATAGATATAGATATATATATATATATATATATATATATATATATATATATATGAATGACATATTCAATATATACATATTCATGTCTATTATTTTTGGAATATAACATCAAATAGTAAGTTAACACTGAAAGCGAAATTGCGGAAGATGAAGAAGACATTGTAAAATATATTAATTCTAGGTTTCGTTCTAAATTACTATAACTTTAGGAAAATTAAATTATGAAAAAGTTGTCACAAACTTGTGTTCATCTAGAAGTCATTCTTAAATTTAGGAACTTTTACTAATCACAAAATTTCATAATTTTAAAAAAATTCAAATTGTTATGGATGTTTTAAAATTTCAAAACAGAAAATGATACTTTAGAAGTTATTTTTCTAAAATAGCTTTAAATTTTGAAAATATTATTTTCTCCTATGCTTTAACGTAAAATGAATAGAAATGTATACTTAGAAAAACTCTTAATTAATCTCATGTAATTATGTAATTACATAGTAGATAATAGTTTTTTTTTATTAAAAGTGTATTAATATTGATATCAACAGTGGGTCTCAGGTTTACAAAGATTTAACCTTTTCTAATTATATATTTTGGCTAAGATGAACTTTACAGAAATTCAACTTAAAAATAAAGTATTTCGGATAAGTCAGAAACAAAAATAAAATTATTTAGGAAAAAGACAACAAATATGTCCCCATTTCCTGCGCAGCCACTTTTGAAAACAGAGGCCGTCACAATAAACCAGTTTGTTATGTGGAGTTCAAATTTACAAAACGAATCTATTAATGTGCTTGCAGATCCTACAATGCGTACACGCGGCTCTCAGGGAAGCTGTAGGCGACCGCCCAAAACAGCAAGATTGTTAGAACTGTAGACACTAGCCGACGCAGAAATTATTTTTACCGACGTTATAAATATTATTAAAAACATATATTTGATATAATTTTATAGTTATTATTATGTATTAAACATAAATAACCAGAACATGAAAAACTAAACCGGTAATAATAAATTATACAATAAATTTAGCGAAAAATCAATAAAAATTGAATCGATGGGGTCAAAGACGGTTTTAAAGGGGTCAAAAGTAATGGATCTGAGCAAATCAGCCAATATCACATATGCATGACCAAAATAGAACCGTAACCGTATTTCGGACCATAACAGTATCGTTTTCAAACTGTAATCAGACCGTAATCGTATCAGACGGTTAAAAACCGTAACCGTTAACAGTAAAAATATATTAGTTATGGTTAAAAAAACTATTAACCGTAACCGTATCAAAACCGTTGGTTAACTGCAAGGTTAAACCGTAAAATTTTAACCGTAACCGTTTTAAAAATAAAATTATATATACTAATAATTATAATTAGTTCTGTAAAATTAAAAATTCAAAGAAAATTATATATAATCAATTTACCAATAGCAAATGCAAATCTAACAAATAGAAATATTAATTAAAAATTAAACGTGCTAGACTAATGGTTTAAGATATTAGATATATGTTTGTCGACTACAACAAAATTTGGGAGGCAAACAAAAAATTTCAAATTTAAAGTTCACATATACAAAAAAAAACAAATAGAGCTAAATCTCATAATTGAGCTAAATAAAAAAACTGTAAAAATAGTAGTCGTCGTCATTCGTCAAAATAGATAATTTTTATTTTTTATTATTCTAGTTCATAAAATTTATAATTATTTAATTATAAATCATGACATTAACCATTTATTGTCATCAGGTAACCGTAACCGTATCTAACCATAACCGTATTAACTGGATTCGTATTTAACCGTAACCGTTTTAACCGTATATTAAACGGTTAAGGTTAAGGTTAAAAAAAATTATAACCATAATCGGTGGTTAAATAACTTTAACCGCATTAACCGTAACCGTTGTCATACTTAATATCACATATCGACTAGTGAAAATAATTTCAATTATCTAAATTTTACCGGTATCATTTGAATCCCCTACATATCGACTAGTAAAAGAAGGTTTTTTTTTTCTTTTCTATTATAATAACTAATGAGAACTTTGACTGAATCGGAAAAAAGAAAAATCAGCATATATACTTTAGTTCAAATGGCTTACAAATTCAAATCAGAAATATAAATTTACATACGGATATTGTCTTTAAGTTGTGGTATAATCCCTTTTTTGTAAGCCTGAATAATAGTTTATTAAGAAAATCAAAATATCAAAGAATCTATAAAAACCAGAGAAAGAGAATTCATTCATAGGAATCCAAAAGTAAATAACGACATTTTTTGTGTATGTATCATTAAAAATTATTCAGATGAATTGTTTGATTTTTGCATTTAGAATGGTAAAATCTCCACTGAGATTATCTTAATAGAATTCCAAAACATCTATGAACGCTTCAAACTGCATTGACCACGGTTACCACTCTTTTTTTATTGCTCCATTAAGATCCACCGAGACGAGACAACTCTTTATATTGCTCCATTGATAACAACAGAGCCACTGAGATCATTGTTCTAAACAGTTGATTAATTAGGAGTCTATATTTCATGCCGTTTTCCGGAGTAACCGTGGTTTGCGATGAGAAACCCACCAGCACCGAATGAATAACCATCAACGATTGAAGCCGGGAAGAACCGGTGCCACCATCCACTTCTAAGTCTGTCAGTTATCTTTTCGAAACGGCTCAACTGAACCGGAGCTTTTGTTTTCCCAAATCCATTGTAAAAATCCCACAAAAAACGAGCAAAACTTTACCAAATCTAAAATAAATTGAAAAAACAAAACAAATCAAAGAAAACGTAGCAAAAGAAACCAACCAAACCGATATTAGAACTATAGAAACCTCCGGCCATCGACTTGGATCCACATAAAAAAATCTCTTTTTTTCTCTCTGACTCGACGGCTAGAGTTTTTATTAGTTGAGTTTTGGTATAATATAAATCAGCTATATTTAGTGGTAAGACAATGACAAAATTTCAGCTTAGGATATTCATCAATTTGTGGATATTTCTAATTTTCTTGTGTTTGAAACATTATCATAAATTCATGTACACATGTAGTTTATATTTGGCTGTTTCCTTTGTTGATTTTGTAAATATCTTCTTCTTCTCTGCTTATTTGTCACATAGTTATAGATTTAATAGAACAGCTTGTAAAATACTTCCTTTGTCGTATAACCCATTATTTTTATGAAATTCAAGCTTTGACATTTGCTTATCATAGTATGCGACTATGCGTCCACCAGTAACACCAGTAACACCACGTCCACCGGTAACGTATGATTAGAAAATCGCCGTGAATCAAAGTTATAGAAAATCAAAGGTTTGGGCTCCTCAGACCAAAACAGAGACTGGGCCGAAAGCAGAAGTATTGGGCCATTAGCAAACTTTCAAACTCACGAAGCCCACTCCAAGTTTTCTTCAACATGTGGCACCACCATCCTGCAAAAACGAAGGCAAAGAAGATAAGAGTGAGTCATGTACAGTTAAGCCAGCTCAGCAGCGAATCTCATAACAGAATGATCCTATCCAAGGACCAATTGCAGCAGATCATTTATTCGAGCTTCGTGGATCATGTGCCGTCACATGCTGCTAGGATACCTGTCCTTCATTGATTCACTGTAATTTCCTTTAAATTCCAAAGGAATTGTATGGCAAACATCTGAAAAAAATAAATCTAAAAGTTCTTCTTCTCAAAGTTTTATAGCCTCTCTTTCATTCTCCTAGAAACGGCCCTCATTTCACACTCACAAGATGATCTGCCATCATTTTTCTTTAAGAAGTATCTTGTCATATTCCACTAGTGTAAAACTATGAAATCATTAAAAGCCAACGCTTATCCTCAATATTCACATGTAGCACTATTTTATAACTGGACAGAGACATAGTCTCACAGTGTTCAATTTTAAATCAGTTCAAATTTATTTTCCCTTTGAACCTAGATTTAGGGTTGTTTGTGGATTTTCGTTTTGTGTAGTGTTAGATTGTTGCATGTGGATTTAGATTAGGTTGTTAGCTTAGATTAATTATTTATAAATTTTAAAAAACGTTTTTGATAATTATATATATAAAAAAGGTTTTTCAAATTTTATTTATATGAAAAGTATATTTGAAAAACGTTATGTAAAATTTATATCTATGAAAAAATGTTTTTTATATATATGTATTTTTAAAAACGTTTTTACATAATTTATATATATGAAAAACGTTTTTAAAAAATTTATATATATGAATAAAAAAATATTTTTGTATATATGTATTTTATAAAACGTTTTTAAAAAAATTTATATATATGAAAAACATTTTTGTTATATATATGTATTTTTTGAAAATATATTTATAAATAGAATTTTATAAAACGTTTTTGTAAAATATTTTTAATAAATAAATTTTGGAAAAAAGTTTTCAATACATATATATTGTAAAAAAGTTTTTCTTAAATTTATTTTATAAAAACTTTTTTACAAATTTTTATATATGTATTTATTTTTTAAAAACTTTTTTTACAAATTTTTTATATATGTATATAAGTATTTTATATGTGTTTTTAAATGTATTTATTTTATGTTTTTTTAAATGTATTGATTTTTATACAAAATATTTATGATTATTTTGATATTTTTTGAAATGATTCGGTTTTTATTGTTGTAGGTCTTACGGGCAATTCGCTAGTGACTGTGCCGGCGGTTCGAGGCAAGGAGGGCGGAGGCCCGCTACCTCAAATCCGAGCCCGGATTTTGTCCCGCCTACGGCGCCTTCACCTACTCTCGATGCAGAAAGTGTAGGTCAACCGACGATCATGACCGTCGAGGAGCTCGTTCAACAGCTGGGACTAGAATTACTCAAATTCTCGACTCGAAACGCCGCATCCAGAGATCTACTTGGTAATACTATGTATTTTCTTAAATATTTTTTTTTTTGATTTATTATCGATTTTTAGTTTGTTTTTTTTCATAGGTTTGGATTCTCCGGGAATAGCATTAGCAAGTCGGTTTTGAGGATTTTTAATTTATTTCTATTTCTTTTGTAGCAAGAGTTTAATTGGAAGCCTACGCTCACGAAGACGGTCGAGGTAGAATTTCACAAGGAGGCTTCAAAGCAATTCTGTCGCCACATCTGCGACTAGAAAAAGGCTTGGAAGAAGGGGAAAGATAAGCCGAAAGGCTTGAACGAGGAAGTGTACAAGGGGTACGAATCGTACTGGCAATTGCCGAAGACCGTAGCTGTATCTGAGACTCACACCAAGAACCGAAGGAGTCAACGGAATGGGAAGGGAGAAGCCGTTCACAACAACGGGGCAAAGAGCTACTTGACAATGGCCGACGAAATGGTAAGTACTTTTTCATCCTTTTAGTTGTTTTTTTAAATAAAAAATGGTTTTCTTTAACCGTTTTATTTATTTTGTAGACGGAAGAATTGGGCGAAGAGCCTGATCACCTTGCATTGATGGAAATGACGCACACCAACAAGAAGACGAGCCAAATTCAAGATCCAGAAGTTAGGGAGGTCATCGAAACCGTGAAGAGGGCGAAAGACGACTTGCTCACCCAGAGATCGCAGGACGATTACACCGGATCCAACGAAGTCACTCAGGCCGAGCTTAACGAGCTAGTCCTCTCTGTAAGTAAAACTTATGATAATTTTAATTTAGATAATAATTTTTTAATTGAAAATCTAAAGTTTTTGAATTGTTTTTGTAGGAGGTACCGGTTAGGAAAGGTCGTCGGCCGGGGTTGGATAAGGTTGCGACCCAATCCGCTTCTTCTTCGGCCGGTTTCTCGATGGATGAAGACCTTATCCGGCAAAACGAAGAGCTCTCGGCGAAGGTCACGGTATTGGAGGACAAGCAAACGAAGTGGGCGGATTTCTTCAAGACGAAGTTCCCGGACATGCCGCCGGATCTATTTTAATTATGTTTTTTTTATGTAATTTCAACTTTCTAAAATTTTTAAATATTTATGTTTTGTAAGATTTTATTTATATAATTAATTTTTGTTTTTAAAAATCATTTAATTAATTTAATTTAATTAATATATAATTTAATAAATATTAATTATATATAATAAATATTAAAAAATTACAAATTTCTCATTACCGTCGGAAATCCGTCGGAAATTTCCGAGGGATTTCCGACAGAGTGGATTCTCATGCTGTCGGAAATCCGTCGGAAATTCACCGACGGAATATTTCTCGGATTATCGGCGGAATTATTCCCGATGGACAAGTCGTCGAAAATCCGTCGGAAATTCACCGACGGAATATCCCTCAGGTTTTCGTCGGAATTATTCCCGACGGACTAGTCGTCGGAAATCCGTCGGTAAATTGGCCGTCGGAAATCCGTTGGAAATTTCCTACGGATTTCCGACGGATTTTATTTTCCGACGAGATAGAACCTGTCGGAAAACCGTCAGAAATGGCCGTTTTCGACAGGATACCGACGGATTTTGCGTTGGTTCTAGCGTGTTTTCTTGTAGTGTATGAAAGTGTGTTTTTTGCTGTGTAATCGGATGTCTTTCTCTCAAGAGAGGCGATCCTATATATAGGAGAAGATCATAGAGTAAATTATTTCCAACTAGCAATGTGGAACTTTTTATATGTCCCTCACTTTTCCTTTTTTAAGATTTTTCCTTTTTAGGCTTTTCCTTTTTTAAACATTTTCCTTTTTACATTCACAAGGCTTTTCCTTTTTTTAGGCTTTTCCTTTTTTAAGAATTTTCCTTTTTACATTCACAAGGCTTTTTCACTTAACCCAAATGTCTCATTTCAATTCACACATACACATATTTATAAAGCCCACAAGCTCTTATAAATTTTGTTCCAACAAATACAACTGCCACTATTCTGTCTCGCACAACTCAAGAACAGAATCTAACGAACCCTTTTATTGTGTTGTACTCTCATACTCAAAAGAAAAAAAAAATGAAGAAAGTGAAGAGATTATTTTTCCATTTTTTTTTGGAAGAGTGAGAGAGAGCAATTTTTGTTCCTCTCAAATAGGGAGAATAATGCTCAATTAATATACCATTAATCTGAGCCATTATGGAGAGGAGTGGTTACAAAATTTCTCAATAAATTTGAATCAATTTCTGTATTCATGAGGAGACTTTTCAGCTTGACCGCATTTAATTTTATATTGATCAGATACAAAATTAAAACGGGCTGCAAAAAGAATCATCTTTGGCCGTAGACCCATTCACCAAGACCCGAACCTGGCCCAACACAGCACGACACGAGCCCCGTGTGTGGTTGGTCTATTCTTTCTCCAATACACTCAAGTGTACCAAAGCTTTTGTACCGTGTATTGAGTTCTCCTTTATATATTCAAGAGGATTTCACCTCAAGTTTCCAATGTGGGACATTTGCTAGTTTTTATACTTAGCCAAATTTTGAAGCATTTCAAGCTTTCCAAATCACCCACTTTGGATCTCCATTTCTCATTCAAATCAACTCAGATTTTGACAAGTGAATACACTATAATATAGTGCTCACGGAAACGATTACATCGTGCCCAAAATCCGGTCATTTCGACAGACGTCTTCGTCGGAAAACCCATAGGATAAGTGGTCAACGCCACTTCGTCAAAAACGAGTTCCAACAATCCCAACTCCTACAGTGACGATCACAAATTGTGTTACTCTCAAGTCCTATGAGAAAACTATCTTCTCTGGAAGCTGCAGTTCGAGCACTTTTTTGTAAAGTTAGATGCATCTGGGGTTCGTGAATGGCAATACACTTTGTCCTTCGAAAAAAGTATCTATGGTGTCTTGAATGACTTAGGAAAAGAATATGAATCCACATATACTGTGATTGAAGATTCTATGGATTCAAATCCTAGTATTTGCTTAGAGGATGTAGTCTATAAATTCACTAGATTTGATGATAAGCTTAAAGCTTATGATTCATCTCCTAAGGTACACCTCATCATGTCTTTTATGCTGATAAAGGAAGGTATTCCAACTCTTATAACAACAATAGAGGGGGTTATACTCGTGGTAGAGGCTCGAACAGAGGAGATCTTCGAGGAAGAGGATAATTCTTAACTCGTGGTCGTGGCTCAGAGACAAACACATGTCACACCTGTCAAATTTGTGAAAAATATGGACACTCTGCATTCAAATGCTAAAACCGCTTTGATCAAGACTATCAGAATCCTAAATTTCAAAATGTTGTAGCTACAATAACGATCTCAAATCATGAAAATGTCGCTGAATATGAACGACATCCTGACACTACACTGGTGCTACTTCACATATCACCAATTCCATTGCTCCTCTTTAGTATGCGCCTTACAATGGTGATGACTCAACGATTGTTGGAAATGGTAATTTTTCTGCTTATAACACACATTGGTTCTGCAGTTTTTCCAAGTCTTCAAGGTACTGTGTGTAACACCCCCGATGCGGCCCCATAACCGCACCGGAAATGCCACAATATAATAGTGGAGACGGTTCGACCGGAGCATCCCATACTATACTTAAGTCAAATCGCTCCCGGCTACTATCCTCTCAGCCAAGGTCTAAGGCTTGCCAACCCATACCTAAGTCAAAAGTTGTTTTACCTCGGACAAAGTTAATATCAGATGAAACCAGTTGATATAGAAAATACATTTTTACTTATCTTATATCAAGGTTTTAAGAAAACATCAAGCACTCAAAGAGTTTCCAACTCGAGCCTAGTGCCCAAAACGATTACATAACCATTCACGAAACATACATTTTACAAAGAAAACAAAAACCTACATTGGTGGCCTAACGTTCCTTGCTTCCGGCTAAGGTTTTCTGTCTACTGGTTACCTGCAAAACAAAGTGAAGGTTGAGTGCTAATCACTCAGCGAGTTATGGCTCCCCTAACGAGTATAATTATTCCCATCCAAACCTCAAATAACACGCAATTCAACACAAACATGTACATGCTTAGATACATCAGCATCACCCTTTACACATCGTCTTCCGACCATTCACCACCCTTCTCACAAGGGCTCGCGCATTCGGTCCCTTCCTTTTCATTGTGAACACCTATCTCACAGCCACCAAGACACGCAAGCATAAAACATCACTCCAGGATTCGCATCCACGGTTGATGCATGCGGGGTTGTCGCTCAGCTTCACGTAATAAAATTTATAAAACTTTAGGCGTCTGCAAGTGCACAATAGTGCGAAGTAGTACTTAGGATGTCGATCCACATGAAGTGCACACTTTTCTGTGAAATTTTAGACAGAGAATTAGTAAAGAAATCTAAAACAAAAAGGGTTATTGTAGGGATTTTGGTGTCACAAATTGTAAAGAACGTAAAAAAGAAAAATTGCTTGTAAAATAAAGAATAAAAATCAGTTGTAAATAATAATAAAACGATGTTGGGTCGACATGGATATCTCCGGGGAATGTTCGATTGAAAACACGGTAATAAAGCTCTTAGTAAAATCGATTCTAGTAGCCTCCACAAACTAGAACACAGAATTGTGCATAGCCTACTGTCGTAGCACTACACACCTATAACTTAACAACTTAACTAGTCAGTTTTCGTTGCTAGCCACACATAAAGTTATGCGATAAAATCAAGTTCATAAACATTCACGGCAGTCTACAAGGGGTGTATTGAACTAAGCATTTAGAGTGATTTGAATTAAAATGAAAAATCCTATGTTATTCAAACATGGATTTTAAAAAGTCTTATAAAATCCAGTGTTATTGGATATAGGATTTGTAAATGTCTCTTAAAATCCAATGTTATTGGAAATATTTTAAGCATTTTTATTTTAATGACTTCAATGGATTTCAAGAGATTTTAGAGCAATTTCTCAGTTAAAAATACAAAATCGCAAATCTCATGGTTTTATGTGGGATTGCAGAGAAGTTTAAACCAAATCATAACAACTTGCTTAATTAAATTCACCAAAATCATCTAAAATCTTATTAAAACTCAAATCACTCCAAATATTTAATTCAATACACCCCCCTACAAGTACACTTTCGTATCTTATAGCAAAATCCGCTCCCTAAAGATTAGTTCCAACATTTAGATTCATCATTTTCGTGGCTCTAATCTACCTCTGATCAGTCTCTAGTTCATGACGCTAGATCCATGCTTTAAGAACAAACCTACAAAAAAGAGTTCTAGAATACGGTTAAGTTTACCACGTGAAATCCTTATCAAACATATCAATCCCCTTCGATGATACCTTTAAACACAACGACTAAACTACTCAGACATAATCATGCAAGACAAAATCAAGTTTCTGAATTGCATAATCAATAGATAAGAAATAAAACAAAAGGGTTCAAGAGAAATCTCTATCTCCATAAACAAAGAACAAAAGTTTGGTGCAAAAACTAATCTAAAGGTGGCACAAAAGAAGCACACAAAATAGGGTTTCTAAAACATGTATTTATAGGTCTTATGCTCTTATTTTCGTCGGTCTTTAGAGTTTTTCCGTAGTTGGACTTGATGGGATTCGATGGGCTTGCAAATGGGCTTTGGAATCGAAATAGGAGCTGGCCGCGGGTGTAGGACCTCTGGCCGTGGTGAACTGCTCCTTGGCCGCGGGCGGAGCTGCTCCAAGGGTGGCCAAATGTCTTCTGGCCGCGGCTGGGAACTTCTGTGCCTGCACTGACGGGACTTATTGATCTTCATGTACTTTTGATTGAACCATTGGATCGTCCTCAAATCAATTGGAATGAAAATGTAGCTAGATCATCATTGATGTCTCAAAAATTGGGCTGGACCAGACGGTGATAAGATCTTCTTTGAGGGTTGAACTTCTGACGGTTTGACTCTTAACCGAAAATCTGGTTTTTTCTCCAATTTGCATTGCTTTTGCCTAAGTAACACGAAAAGAGTCTTGACATTACAAATATACAAAAACCATAATAAAAGCGAGTGAAACAGTTATTAAAATGTTCTAAAATTGACGTTAAAATATGGTGTTATCAACGGTCACATTCCCAACTATCCCGTCGGACATGCAGTACTCAGCCATGGGTGGCTAGCCCGTCTCTCCGAGTCTTCTCAATCAGCCAGTCCATTCGCTGACATTAGGCGCGCAAAGGAAAGACTGAACAGCCACTATTCACTCACACTCGAAAAACGACTCTAAGTTTCTAGACTCGGTTTAACTATCACGGTGATCTCGGCTGAAGGTTTTTCTATACTCGGTTTAACTACCACGGTGAAACCTAGTTTCTCGAACAGACTGATCGCAGCCCGTCACTTGTACTCCTTCCCGATCACCTTCAGAACACTCTCGGACGTAGCTATGCCCACCGGAAAACACTCTCTCGCTTACTAAAGGTAAATGAGTGAACTTAGCTAAATTTTTTTTTTAATGGGAAATGAATGACCAAGGGTTGGGTATTTATAAGCTGGCTGGGGGACAAAGGCATGCGGTCTACTTGAAATTTGGCGGAACACATATGACATTTGTCCCACTTAACAGATCGACCATTGCTTCGGCGATAAATGTTCGATGAAGAAGACTACTGGCGGACAAAGGAACTTGCAGCCCAAGTTTGCCATCACATGGGCAGACAAAGAGACTTGCAGCCCAAGTTTACCGTCACATGGGCGGACAAAGTGGCTTGATTTCCTCCCGCGATGACACATGTCCCACTACACTTGGTCGGCCACTATCTTGAAATTCGTGACCTAATGTTCTTGGCGATTTCGACAACGGCACTCGGTTACCTGTACGGTGTCTCGACCACGCTGAAGTTTTCCTCGACCAAAATCCTACTTCGTCTTCGACCAAATTTGTCTCCTTAGGCTTTCTACGATAGTCGTTTGTCTCAGTCTCTTCCTTGGATGATTTAGAAGGATCCCATGTCTTCCCGGTCACTTTGGCTATTGCCTCGAACCAAACAAAGTTCATCGGCTATTTCTTAATCCACTCGGGTGAATCCAATTTTGTCTCAACCAAAGTGCTTATTTTGGTATATACTTGCTAACCGAACCATCCCTCAGTTGATTTTATGATTTTGAATTTTTTCAACCATCTCCTCTCTCGGACGGGTTCTCACATTGTGCCTTTAGAAGATGTCTTAGTATGTCTTGGAATTGCAAACTCTCTTCTACATGTTTCCAAATTAGCACCTGATTACCCTTGTGCTTTTGAATTTGATTATGATGTTGTGATTGTGAAGGAAAAATAGACAAGGGAGCTGCTAACCAAAGGCAATCGACATAAAGAATTCTATGTGTTGGGGAATCCTCAATTCTAGGCTTATTATTTGACCATGCAACAAGCAACAAGTGATGAGGTGTGACATTGATTGTTGCCTCGTTTGACGAAACCTTCAAGTTTTAAATTTATAAACCCTAGGTGTATGCAAGTGTGAGCACAAATGTGCGATGTAGGACTTAGGGGTCGATCCATAGAGAATATACGCCTATCTGCAAAAATCTATAACATGTTAGGGTGAGTTTAAGACAAAGATGTTTTGATGAGGACGTCACGATTATCAATATGCAAGCATAAAGAAAGTAAAAACGATGTAAACTATGATAACTAGGCGTTGGATCTTTAGGTATATCGCAGAGGTTCATATTGATTCAAACAACAAGATTAACATATGCATATCGAATTTAGCCTAAGTTCCCTAAATTGGAACACATATGAATAGGTGATCTACTTTGGTAGCACCGACTACCTATTTCTAACAATTTAACTACTCAGCTTTCGTTGGTAGCTACAAGATTAAACACGCAATGAGGTCAAGTTCGTGTGCGCTCACAAAAAGTCTATAAGTATATTTTCTATCTTATAGCGTAATTGCTCGTCTAAGCTAGATCCGGTTAATAAATCCAGCACTTTTGTGGCTTTATAAATCCTAAGATCAGTTACTAGGTCATGACGCTAATCCATGTTGTAAGAACAAACCTAGAACGAAAGAACTTCTAAAAACGAGCTATGTTAAAATCGATACTTATCTTATTCAATCATGACATATCCTTTGATAAACTCTTTAAACCCAACTAATAAATTATTTAGACATGATTAAGCAAAGCAAAAACGAGATTAAAGAATTTATGCAATATCAAAAATAGTGAATCAAAGGTCTTCAATACATGGATTTATTATGAGAATCTCATCCTCATAATTTCACAAAAGCAAAAGATTCTCATTCAATGTCAAATGCTAAATTGGTGGCAAGAAGACCGTTATTTGATTTAGCTAATTATTCTCCTTTTTGTTTAAATTTGAATTAATTCTTTTAATGTATTTATTGTAAAGATTATCTTGTAAGAGCTATAAAAAAATCATTGTTTTCATTGTAAAGACACCTCGAAATTTGATAATAAAACATCTCTTGCAAAAGTTCTTCTTTTGAGTCTTGTTCAAATGGTGGATTTCTTTAGATTTCTTTGTTTGTTGCTTGTTATTTCTAGTTTTGTGGATTCATTATAGAATAAAAGTGTGGATCATAGTCTAATGTGTGGATTCACATAGGCTTGATTCGTGATCTTATCAAAGGGAATTCCGCAACCCTTTGTGGCAATTCTCAACTCACCTTCAAGCTTGTCAACTTTGATATCTTGTGATCAATAAGATTTGGTGGATTCCAATCTTATATTAAGAATGCATAATCAACAGATCAAAGTAGAAACAAAAAAGGTTCAAGAGATTAAAAGAATTAATTCAAATTAAACCTAAAAAACATATATATATATAGGCTTCAACTCATCAAGAGGCGTCTATGGCTATTCCTTGTGCAAAACGACATTGTATTTGAAGCGAGCTTGCAAATTGGCCTGGTCCGAGACGAATTGAGCTGGCCGCGGGAGTGCGCCTCTGAGTCGCAGCCAGAGTGGCTTATGCTGCTTCTGCTTCATCTTCGAGAAAACCACTACAAGAAAACATTGTTTTAACGACTACAAATGGCGACTAAACAATTAGTCGCTAAAAATTGCGACTACGAAGCCACTATTTACCGACTATTTGGTGACTAATACAATGTGGTCGTAATTGAGTCGCTGTTTTACGACCAAACAATATAGTCGCTATAGTAGTCACTATTTGACTACTAATTTACGACTATATTTCAGACAGGAAATAATAGTCGCTAAAATAGCGACTAATATGCGACTCTTACGCCGAGTCGCTGATTTACGACTAATTTTCCGACGGGAAACATTAGTCGCACAATAGTCGCCATATTGGCGACTAATATGAGATAATTTTGGCGGGTCGCACATCAGTCGGTAATCAGTCGTAAAATATAGGTGAAAAACACGTGTTATTCGTTTTGGGGTTGGTGTAACGGTTTTATGCGACTACAAGATGTAGTCTCCTTTCAGACGTCGTGTAGTCGCTATTTAGTCGGAATAAATGTCTATATAAGCAAAATTCATCCCATTTCTTCTCCTCATTCGATCTTAAACACAAAATCAAACATATTTCTTCTCCTCATTCGATTTATTAGTTATATAATGTCGGGAAATTACAATTATAATTTCCGGGAGTGGATGCATAAGAGGTTCGATGAAGAGACGGGAAATTTCTCGGAACAGTTCAGAACAGGGGTTGAGCAATTCATGATATTTGTAAATAGCCAACCTCTAACACAGAGTAATGGCGGTAAGTTTTTCTGTCCTTGTAGTGTTTGCAAGAACGAGAAATTTATCCCGGGGACAAGAATTTGGAATCATATTTTTAGCAAATGATTTATGCCAGATTATTATGTTTGGTATAAGCATGGAGAAGAAATCAATATGGACTTAGGATCGAGTTATGTTGATACGACGTATATAAGTGGGAGTGAAGAAGTGGGTAATGTAGTAGAAGATAGATATGTGGATATGGTGAATGATGCATTTTGTCATAACGTGAGCTTTGATAATTATCATCAGGATGGTAGTTATCAGAATATAGAAGAACCGGTACGTAACCATTCAAAGAAATTCTACGACTTGTTAGAAGGTGCAAATAATCCATTATACGATGGTTGTCGTGAAGGTCACTCACAGTTATCCTTAGCTGTTCGAGTCATGCAAAATAAGACATGATATAATATGAGTGAAAAGTTAGTGGATTCAGTTTGCGGAATCTTGACAGACTATTTACTAGAAGGAAACAAGTCAACCGGTTCACATTACGAGACAAAAATTGATGCGCAATTTAGGTCTCCCATATCATACAATTGATGTTTGTATTAAAAATTGTATGATCTTCTGGAAAGATGACGAGAAAGAAGATAAATGCCTGTTTTGTGGTGCACAAAGATGGAAGCCTAAGAACGACCGACGTAGAACCAAAGTACCATACATTCGTATGTGGTATCTACCTATTGCTGACAGATTGAAGATAATGTATCAGAGCGAGAAGACTGCAGCGGCAATGAGATGTCATGCCGAGCACCAAGCAAAGGAGAGAGAAATGAGTCATACTTTTGATGAGGCGGAGTGGAGATATTTTCAAGATCAAAATCCCTGGTTTGCCGAAGAACCCCGTAACATTTATCTTGGATTATGTACGGATGGGTTCAATCCATATGGCATGTCTCGTAATCATTCGCTGTGGCCTGTGATCTTGACTCCATATAATTCACCCCCTGGTATGTGCATGAATACAGAGTATTTATTTCTTACAATTATGAATTCTGGGCCAAATCATCCGCGAGCTAGTCTCGATATCTTTCTCCGACCTCTTATTGAGGAGTTAAAAGAGTTGTGGTCTAATGGCGTCGATGCATACGATGTGTCCTTGAATCAAAATTTAAATCTAAAAGCAGTGCTGATGTGGACGATAAGCGACTTTCCGGCGTATAGCATGTTATCCGGATGGACAACCCATGGTAAATTGTCTTGTCCAGTTTGCATGGAATATACAAAGTTTTTTTATCTACCTAATGGAAGGAAGACGTGTTGGTTTAATTGTCATCGAAGATTTCTTCCTCATGGTCATCCACTGAGGAGGAATAAAAAAGACTTCTTCATAAAGGGAAAAGACGCTTCGAGAGAGTATCCACCTCCGTCTTTGACCGGTGAGCAAGTTTATTATGAGCGGTTGGCTAGTGTAAATCCATAGAAAACAAAGGACGTTGGTGGAAACGGTCACGAAAAGAAGAAGCCTGGCTATGGGAAGCAACGTAACTGGCACAAGGAAAACATATTCTGGGAGATGCCGTACTGGAGGGACCTCAATCTCCGTCATTGTCTTGATGTGATGCATATAGAGAAAAATTGTTTTGACAACATCATGAATACTCTTATGAGTGTGAAGGGTAAATCGAAAGACAACATCATGTCAAGATTTGATATGGATCAATTTTGTTCTCGGCCACACTTACATATTGATAGTGAGGGTAAAGCTCATTTCCCAGCCTTCACATTGACAGAAGAAGCCAAATAAAGTTTATTGTAATGTGTGAAACATGCGGTTAAATTCCCAGATGGTTATTGATATATCATGGTTTTTACCCGCTTTTAACCATGATATAGATCTTATTTATAGAGTCTTTCTAGTATTTTTGGAGTCTTTTTGAGTCTTTACAGGTTTATGTACGTTTGGAGCTAAATTGGAGATATTGGAGCATTTTGGAGCCAAGCAAGATAATGCAGCTGAAGGATCAAGTTGAAGTCCTGGTGTTGAGCGACACCAGCCTGAAGAATCGTCACATAAGCTGTGTATCGATCGATACCACTTATGGTGTCAGTCGATAATGATCGCATGAAGAGAAGGATCACGACTTTTTACAAGTCTTAAGATTTACACTTTGGTCCAGGTTGACTAGTTAACTAGAAGACACCCATGTTTCCAGTAGAGTTCATTCTTAGCCTGAGCTAATTCTTTGCACTTCATCGATGTGATTGATGTCCATAGAGCTTGATTCCTCACTCATATCTGACAAAGGAACCCATGTGTAGAAAGTAATGCTATCCCTCTCCCCTGTTATAAGTTAATAAATAAAAGCATGAAAAGATGAAATGATTTTCTTCTGAGTAGAGGGTTAGAAAAATTTCTAGCGATCCTATTATTCTACTTGGAAGGAATGATCAAAAAAAGGTTGGGAGCAAGGTTAGAAAATTTTTCTGTGATACCATTATTCGCCTACACCTTTGATACGTAAAGATGGGAGAACCAGGGATTTGGTGGCAAACACTATCAATACTCGCGTCTCAAACCTTAATATGTATATGCAGAAGAACATAATGTGAAATAAGTCTGGGGGAGAGGAAACAATACCGAAAAGTGTGAAAATTGAGTGGTTCTTTTGTCATGATATTGTATGGGAAAGAGACTAGAAGGTTCTTGGCATTGATCACAGCGATGAAACTGGCAATGAGGGCTTTATTGGACAATGTTGCGAAAGTATGTGTGGAGTCTGGAAGGCTGCGAATGTCTACGGAGAAGTACATGGTGGTTAGATTTGTAACTGGTTAGGTGATATGTGGAGTACTAAGAAAAAGGGCCATTGCAGTGTTTCAAGAACAAGTGAGTCTCCGTGTTTTTCAAACCTCTTTCTCTTGTTTAGCTTTCTGTTTGCGTGAGGGCAAGCAAAGGCTAAGTATAGGGGAGTTGATATATCATGGTTTTTATCCGTTTTTAACCATGATATATGTCTTATTTATAGAGTCTTTCAAGTAATTTTAGAGTCTTTTCGAGTCTTTACAGGTTTAGGTACGTTTGGAGCTAAATTGGAGATATTTGAGCATTTTGGAGCCAAACAAGATCATGCAGCTGAAGGATCAAGTTGAAGTCCTGGTGTTGAGCGACACCAGCCTGAAGAGTCGTCACAGAAGCTGTGTATCGATCGATACCACTTATGGTGTCGGTCGATACTGATCGCATGAAGAGAAGGATCGCGACTTTTTACAAGTCTTAAGATTTTACACTTTGGTCCAGAAGACTTTAATAATTACAAGAAGCCCCAAAACGCGTTTTAGCATTATAATTAGGTTTCTCAGTCACCTTGGAGGGGGACGCTTTATTCTATTTTTGGTTTTCATTGAGAGAGCTTTTGAGGGAGATAAGTCTGAAACTATGTTCGTCCGAGAGAAGATTTCGAACCCTTGTTTTCTTTCTCCTTTATTATTAATTTCAGAGATTTATTCAATTATGTTGTTTGTTTCAATCTCCATGTCTGAGTAGATCTCCTGTTATGTTTAGGGTTCTCAATAAGAGATCTCTTTGAATGTTAGGTTAATTAGTTGGTTAGGGTTCATAATATGAATTAGTTCTTCACCATAGGTTGTTCTTAAAGCCAATTCTGGTTTGACCTCCTGGAATTTAGATCTTAGGTTAATCGATTAGGCACGACATTGCAATTGATGATCTTATAGAATATAGGGTGAGAAAAATAACTATCTGCAAAGAAATTTGGTTTAGTTGTTTTGTGAACATATCGAACTTGGACTTAAAGCTAGTTTAGTATTTAGGATTTGCAAAGAAATTTGAAATTCTGAGATTTAGACCAAGATAATTCTCGCAGCGACAGTTGGTTATTTATAGCTTAGTGATTTGAGTTCAAGAACCGGGCTTAACCTGAATCCTAACTAATTAGTTTATCTGCATTCTCTAATTTTCTGAGAAATATCCTGAACCTATCTCCTCTCCATTGAATTTACAACCCTTTAATTTACGTTACTAATTTCTTATTTCATTGATTTGCTTAGCTTAATTCGAACCTATATAATCTATTGTGTGATTCTTGAGTCTCTGTGGATTCGACCCCTGAATACTACAATCGACAAAGCTGTTAGTACTTTAGGGTATTACATTTGAGCTTATTAGTTATTCGTCAGACTTAGCTACTTGTGCTGATATGGACAACCGAAACTTTTCAGGCATGAAGAGTCATGACTGCCATGTTTTTATGGAGCGGTTACTTCCATTTATCTTTGCAGACCTCCTAGACCGGAATGTCCACCTTGCGTTATCTGGTACAAATTACGACTATTTCTTTAAATATGATTATAGTAATTTATATAGTAACCTCATGCAATTTTCACATATATTGTAGGGGTTAGAGCATTTTTTCGGGACTTATGTTCGAGAACTTTGCATAAAAGTCCCGTTCAAATTCTAAAACAGAACATAGTTTTGATCCTATGCAATTTGGAAAAGATCTTTCCACCTTCATTTTTTCGATGTGATGGAGCACCTACCTATACATCTTCTCTATGAAGCTGAATTAGGAGGCCCTGTCCAATATAGGCGGATGTATCATTTTGAAAGGTTTTTCAAAAAGTTGTAAGGGAAAGCAAAGAACAAAAGATATGCGGCATGATCGATTGTTGAATCATATATCAATGACGAGATTGCTTATTTCTCAGAGCACAACTTTTCCGCGAATATACAAACGAAATCAAGGTAAATGCTAAAATCAATCACATCATGTCCACTTTGCCATTTAATTTGTATACACATGCTATGTATTTTAATGTGAATTACTTTTCACTCATTTGGTCGGGTTAACAAGATTCGATAAAGGTGAAGTCCCCGTATATCATGTCCCTGGAGTGCCTTCTATATTTACTCACGTAGGCCGTCCAAGTAGAGAAATGCATAAAATATGGCTCTCAGAGAGAGACTATCAATGCACACATGCATATGTTTTACGAAATTGTGACTATTTTCAGCCAATTGAGAGGTATATAAGTTGGCATCTCTCCCAGCTTGCGTTTTAATATATAATCCACTATAATTTCTCATATTTGTGCATGTTGGTCTTCTATAGTATGTTCGAGGATTTTTTTTCTGCAAAATATCCAAGACTTTCAAAAAAAGAACTCTCCGCGAAAAGAGTTGACGAATATCATTTATGGGTGAAAGAATATGTATCTCTCAATAATATTCATAACTATGCATATATTTATACTTATATATATATTGATGTTAGTGTTTATATATATGCATGTTGCTTACTGGAACGCCACGAATCCATTTCCTACTTGGGTTCAAGAGATAGTGCATGGACCTTTGAATAAGGTCAAAACCTGGCCAATGTATTTTACAAGAGGCTATTTGTTTCATACACATAATCACGGCGCTGGACGAAAGACATGTAACTATGGGATCTGTATTAAAGGTGAAAATTACAGTTATGCATCCGATGAAGCGGATTTCTATGGGACCTTAACTGATATCATAGAACTCGAGTATGAGGGGATACTCGAGTAAGTGTAATTGGTATGACCCTGTTATTGGTAGAGGCGCTCAGAGGAGCAATGGTGGCGTTGTAGACGTTATTTCATCAAAAAATACAATAAATACGAACCATTTATTCTAGGTACGTACTTATTTATATATTTATATATAACATTTTATTAATGTTGATATCATATATATACATATGTATAACTTATATATACATGTTGATATTGCAAACAGCCTCGCAAGCGGATCAAGTTTGTTATATTCCGTACCCATATACAAAGAAACCAAAGTAGTTGTGGCTCAATGTTCTTAAAGTGAATCAGAGGGGAAACATTTCAGGGGAATATGAAAAAAGAACCGACTCTTTTACAAACAGAAAATGATGATGCGGTATTGATGACTACAATTGAAGATCTCGAAGTAGACAATTTCGTACATGGAGTAAACCCTATAAACCTCGATTACTATGTTGGAGATGCAGAACCACAAGATGAATTTCGATGCAATTTATCGTCTTCTGGTGAAGAACCAAATGACGAAAAACCCTACTAATTAACTATGTTACTTAAGTCACATTAATGTTAATTATGTTATTTATGTCAAATTTGAAAACAAAAATTCTAAAAATTTGTCTTTTACATTATGGTCATATATATATATGCAATTTTCACTATCATATAATTTTAAGAAAAAAATTTCAAATTAATTTAACATAAGATTCTAAGCAAAACAAATTGAAGATCAATTATATGGTGAAGATATAAAAATTATTATACATGAAAATATATATATTTTTTAAAATAAAAACACAGATATGGCGACTAAGTTACGACAACTTGATATGAAAAAAAAAAAATTGGATTTAGGCCCAAACCAAACCTGGTTTAGGCCCAAACCCAACTAAATTCACCCTTACCATACGCGATTAACCTCCTGTTTTCCCCTTTTTGCTCTATCTTCTTCGATTTTCCCCTGCGAAAAACCTAAATCAAACTTTTCCCCTTTTGCTTTTGATTCCCCCTTCGATTTACGAAATCAAGTTCTTCCCCTTTTCTCATTCGATTCTTCAAAACCCTAAATCAACCTCTTTCCGGCGAAGAGTAGCGGTCGAGTATCGAAGCGAAAAACCGTTCTCAACGTTTCTCAGAAACCGAATGCGTCGCGAACACCGAGCCATCTACCGCCGCCGTACGACTTAACGCCGGCGGCCCAAGGTTTTCAAACTCAGTTGACACCACCTCAACTCCCCGTGAACGATCAACCGTCGTCATCACAAAACTTCCAGAGCTATCCACCGCCACAACAAATTTTCCAGAACTCCATGCCTCAACACTATGGAGAAGAAAGAGTTGCGGCTACTTCGGCTCCACTGGAGGACACTCATGCGTCACCACTTCAAAACTCTCAGGCTCAGAGTTATCCATATTCTCAAGGACACAACTTCCATGATGAATCTCCCCTAGTGTTGCCGGATCTCCAGGAGGACACGATGCGGACTCTGAATGCTCTGCTTATGGTGCAAGACCGGTATTAGTTTACCACCGTCCCCTCTCCCACACCGACGCCGAACTCGACATGGTAAGTTCTCCATCTTTTTATCGCATTTGAACACAAGATAAAATCTGGTAAATGCGATTGTTTTTGTGTTCTTCTTGTTTGTGTATCGCTCTAATTGTATTGTTGCTGTTGTTGTACTAGATATGACTGTGTGATTTTGTGAGATTGCTTAGTCAAAGATGGTTTTGTCTACTTAGTTTTCTGTGTGTCCGGCTTAGGTTATTGGAGTCTCTTTCATCATTTTGTCCGAATTTGGTTTCTAGTATGATGCTTTGTTCATGGACATCAGCATATTTCTGTCTAATTTGAATTTGATTTGTTATTTTGTTCTTTGAAAAAAATTGATACGTAGTCTGCTCCTTATGCCGTTTCTTAACACGTGTATGTGTAGGTTTGCTAGTTTAGTTTCACCATTCAGAATTTCTTTGTGCCCATTGATTGTAAAGAGATTGCTTAGATTTGAAACTAGAATTGTAGCATAGAAGAATAAATTTGTCTGAGTGTGAGTGTCTGAGTGTGAGTGTCTGAGTGTGAGTGGAGTCTTAGTGTAGGCACAAGCTTGAAGTCTCACTGTCTGAGTCTTAGTGTAGACACATTATCAGAGTGTGAGTGTCTGAGTCTGAGTGGAGACACAAATGTTTGCTTTGTGTCCAAGTGTAGATGTCTGTGTGTAGACACATTCTCTGATGGTTCAGTTTTGATGTATGAGTGTAGACACATTCTTCTGCTTTGCTTTCTATTTTGTCCTTGATTATTTCATGTGTGTTTGCAGGTTTACTCGTGACAAGGGATCGAAACTGGTTCGGGCAATTACTAAAGTGTTTACAAACAAATTCGATGCTCCCTACTATAGCTGGACATGTGTGCCTCAGGACAGACAAGAAATATACTTCCTCGAGTTCACGGTACAGTTTTCTGTCTTATAGCCTTCACATATAGGTTTGCTTGTGATGTTTTCACTCTTGTTATTTTTTCACTAACATCATTCTATTCTCTTGGTATTGTAGAAAATCCACACATGGGATCCCTTGATAACAAGGACAGTTCAAGGGTATTTTGAGGAGATCTGTCAACGCCAGATGAAAGACATGGTTAGCAGCGCGAGGACTAGTCGAGAGCGACCTAATTGGATCGGCCACACTCTCTGGAAAACGATGACCGACTACTGGGATACTGAAGAAGCAAAGCAAAGGAGTCTCACCTATTCCAATGCTCGTCTGTCTGACCATAAAGGTCTCGGTCCTCACGTCCACTTATCAGGGCCCAAGTCGTATAAACAAATCCAACAAGAAATGGTTAGTAACTTTTACATTTTCTTACACCTTAACAACTTTAAATTCTGTCATAATCCTTATTTATTTTGTAACATTGCAGGAAGAGGAATTGGGAAAACCGGTTTGTCTTGCTGAGGTTTTTATTAAGACGCATACAAGGCCAGATGGTACGTATGTCGATATGAAGGCAGAAAAAATCGTTCAAACATATGAGAATAAGTTGCAAGAGAATAAGCTCGGGACAGAGACTTCAGAAGTTTCGGACGGTGCTTCGCGATCTATAAGTTTATCAACATGAATTTGAATGTAGGACTCAGATCGGGGTGGAAAATCTAATCTATAATCGGAGATAAGACTCGGATCTCTCACTGAAATCAAACGCAAAATATCCGATACCAAAGCATGCAGATAGATCCAGAGATGGAGAAATCGAACTGACCTAAAAGGAAAATGCGAGATCAAGGAGGAGAAAGCACAATCAGCTCTGCATTTGTTTGGTTTCGTAGAAGAGAAGCGAAGAAGAGAGAGAGAGAGAGAGAGGTTTCTCTTTCCTCTGTAATTTGACTAAAAAAGTATAAAGCGGAGGAGAGAGAATAAGTTTAAGACTATAGCTAACAACAGATGAATGTACGAGCATCTTTCTTCAGGTAAAGTAACATTTTTCACATTCCACATTTATAGTCTTGAATTCTGGTTTTGTCATGGTTTTAATTTCTGGTTTTTCTCTTACTTTTCACAGTCCACTGAGATGGATTCAAGAGGAACTCCTTATGGAGTTGGAAGCCTGAAGGAGATTCTTCTCAATGGCAAGCGCAAGCAACCGGGAGACTCTTCATCGTTTGTTGCACTGCAAGAGCAACTGAAGGAAGCTCAAAGGAAAATCGAAGAGCAGGCTTCTTATAATGAACGGCGTGATGCTGAGATTGCTGCCCGTGAAGCAGAGCACTCCCGAGCTGCAGCTGAGCAAACGGACAAGCTCGAGCGCTTCTCCTTGGTGGAAAAGTACCTGCGACAAACTGATCCGCGGTTTCTAGACTTCGTGGTTTCTCATTCAGCTCCAGCAACAACTGAAACCGTTCTGCTTCCATCAACCGTTCAACCTCGACCATATCCAAGTACAATAGCTTAGCTTACTAATCCCTCTTTTTTGAACCTGTTTTGTGAACTCACGAACCAGTTTTGTGAACTTGTTATTTTTGTTTATGTTTTGGAATTTGTTATGGAGTTTGAATACTTTAGTTAATATTTTAAATCAAATGTTATTTTGAATCAAATTTCTTTAATTTTGTAACTTTAAGTTTGTAAAACAGGTTAGCATTTCAGAAACAAAACAAACACCAATCGATCATACCATATTCTTAGTTTGACAAGAATATAGTCACTAAACAGTCGCCAAATAGTCGCAAAAGAATAGCTAAGTAGTCGCAAAATATTTACATCTTCGAAACTTGATGTTCCTATTAGTCGCCAAATAGTCATTCAATTAGTCATAGAATAGTCGGTAAATAGTAACTAAATTTTACGACTATTTAGTGACTAAAACTATCCGACTGCATCTAGACCATTCTATAGTCGTTAACTAGTCGCAGATTAGTCGTAAAGTTTTGCGACTACTTTACGACAATTGAATGGTTACACACTGTTCATGTGGTGTAGTCGTAAAGTAGTCGCCATTTAGTGCCTAATTTAACGAGTACATACTTTAGCGACTAAATATTAACGACTATATGGGTTAGTCGCTAGTTAGTCGTAATCCACCTTTTAGCGACTAATTTGTGATCTGCTCAAATTAATACCCTAAAAAGTACTAAGGCAGTAGTCGTAGTATAGTTAGGGGTCGAACACAAGGACTCAAGTAAATCACACAATAAACCACTTAGTGCCAATTTAAGCTAAGCAATTCAGTTGAAACAGAAAGCAATAACAGAAATTAAAAGAGTTGTAATTCAATGGAGAAAAGCTAGGTCTAGGGTGTTTCTCAAAAAGTCTAGGTATGCAAATAAACGGATAAATCAGGATTCAAGTTTAGCGCAGTTCTTGAACTCAAACACGATAATATAGTTAGCCAACTCTCGCTGCGAAAACTATCTAAGTCTAATTCCTAGAAAACCAAATCTCTTTGCGAATCCTAAGGGTTTAAACCAGCTTTTAATCTGCAAGTTCGATATGTTCACAATTCAATTATACCAAATCTCTTTGCAGATAATCGAATTGCTCACCCTAAGTTCTATCAGGTAATCAATCGCACTCTCGTGCCTAATCAATTATCCTAAGATCTAAGTTCTAGGTAGCTAATCTAGAATTAGTATTGAGAACAACTTAAGGCAAAGAATAAATAAGATAATGAATACTAATAAATAAATCAATCAAATCATACAGAGAAATCCTATTGAGAAAATCCTAAACCTATAAGAGATCTACTCAGACATGATCAATGAAACAGAAATCATAGATGAATAGATATGCATAGAAGAAATCAATAAAAAACAGGAGTTCAAAGTTGTCTCTCCCAAAAACCATGTCACAAATCTCTCTCTCTCAAAAACCAGAATAGAATAATGTGTAGAATGAAGCGTAATGTGTAAAAGTGGCTAAAAACCCTAAATATAATGTTAAAACACGTTTTGGGACTTCTGGTAATTAATAAAGTCTTCTGGGCCAAGTTGCAGAGTCTTTAGACTTGTAAAATCATGTTTTTTCACGTCTGCAAATGGTGTCGGTCGATACTGGACTGGTGTCGGTCGACACGACACCAGTAGACTATGCTTGCCAGACTGGGCTGTCTTCACGAAAACTGGCACAGGTTTTGATCGCACCGTTGGAATGGCCTCAAACCACTTCCAAATGAAAGCTAATCCATTGATCTATCTTGTGTCTAAATATGAGCTCAACCCATCGGGGAAAAAGCCTTAAACGGATGCCAAACCTCTGACGTCTCTGCATGACTCTGCTCATTTTCTCCCAAAATGCTCCGGAATCCTCCAAAAACTCCAATTAAGCTCCAAACGTTCTAAAACCTGTAAAAGACTCTAAAAGACTCCAAAATACTAGAAAGACTCCATAAATATGACCTATATCATGGCATAAAAGGGGTAAAAACCATGATATATCAACTCCCCCAGACTTAGCCTTTGCTTGCCCTCAAGCAAATAAAAGACTAAACCAGCGAAAGAGGTTTGAAAACACGGAGACTCACCTATTCATGAAACATCGCAATGACCCTTTTCACAAGCACACAATTGTCACCTAACCAGTTCCAAAACTAACCACCATGTACTTCTCCCTAGGCATTCGCAGTTTCCCCAGACTACACACATTATTTCACAACATCGTTCAAATAAACCCATCATCGCCAGTTTCATCGCTGTGATTAATACCAAGAACCTTCTAGATTCATTCCCATACAATATCATAACAAGGAACCACCATTTTTCACACTTTTTGTATCGATTTCTCTCCCTCAGACTTATTTTTTTATTATGTTCTCTTCTTTTTCTTTTTAGATCATGCATATACATATCAAGGTAGGAGACGCGAGTATTGATGGTGTTTGCCACCGAATCACCGGTTCTTCCCTCTCAAAGTATCAAAGGATGTAGGCAAATAATGGCATCGTAGAAAAATCCTAGCCTCGCTTCCAATCCTCTGTGTGATCATTCCTCACTAAGCAGAATAATGGCATCGTAGGAAAATCCTAGCCTCTACTTAGGAGAAAATCATTTCATATTTTATGTTCTTAATTATTAACTTATAACAGGGGAGAGAGATACTATCACTTTTAAACACATGAGTTCCTTTGGCAGATACGAATGGGGAATCAAGCTCTATGAATACTAACCACATCGGTGAAGTGCAAAAATTTGGCTCAGGCTTTAAAAAAATTATGCAGGGAACATGTATGTCTTCTAGTTGACTGGTCAGCCTTTGGATTTTTCATTAGTCGGTCTGTAGCTGATTCTGTAACAGTGGTCACTTAAAAGCAAAGTCAGAACAATAGAATCAAGAATAAGAACATCATCTCCAACAGGTTTTGATTCAATTAAACAACGAATAATTCAAAAACAAATGACTCTAAGAAAAACAAAAACAATGTCAGCGACTACCTCCCCCAGACTTAAACAACACTGTCCACAGTGTTATCCAGCCTAGAGTCAGTAAAAGAAATCAGAACATCTAAATGAATGCGTGAAAATCAAAGAAGTTACCGAATTGGGGTAGGGGTGTCGACCGACACACATCACTGGTATCGAGCGATACCATGCTTAGGTCGACACATAAACTTCTTCTCATCGTCATTGATGCATGTGGTGTCGATCGATACCAGGTGGGTGTCGATCGATACCGCTCCTCTGTAACTGATTCACGCCAAACACAAGACACAAAACATAAAACCGAAAACAAAAACAAAAACAAAGGACTTATATACAGACTTACCAGTGGGTTGCCTCCCACCAAGCGCTAGTTTTTAGTCATTAGCTTGACTTCGGCTCAGGTGATCAATGTTGGGCCCAAATCCCACACCTAAAAGTTCAGCTTGACTTTGCGTGCTTAAAATTAAGCCCGACTCACTGAAAAGACCACAACACAAGCTCGCGATCCGGGAATAGGCCGAGCACGTAGGAAAAGAAGGAGACCATTGGAAAAGGAGCTTACAACAAGCAAGTCAAACACATTAAATGCATTCTCCCCAGGATCAAGTTGGGTATTTATCAGAAGATCACGAATTCAATTCCGAGTTTTAAATTAAGATTTAGACGTTTATATTTTCCCGAGCTTGTATAAGTTAGAGGGAGAGAGTCATTGTAAAAGGACCGAATTCTTGGCAATAATACTAATATACACATATTTCTCTCTCAAATTTTTCTAAGCATTTCTTTGTTATTTCTTCAAAAATACGACCTGAAAAGCCAAGGATTGAGGTTGTGAGATTCTGCTCTCACAATTTGGCGCCATCTGTGGGGAAGAGCAAAACAACTTCCTCTTTGTGACCTACGAAACCAACAACTCAAAAGAAGACAATGGCGGACACAACGAGTTCAATGGTTACTACATCATCCGGAGTCATAAGCACCTCCATTCCTCTAACCCAGTCCGCCGACATCGTTCCAACATAGCCGGACGGAACAACAAGCGTTCCCATTACCACCTCAGGAGCAAGCGTCTCGACTGGGATCGACGACATAGTCGACCCCTCGGGACCTATAGCCTCGAACCAATCGGCTCCGGATCAAATAGCTGAGATCCGGAACCTAATATCATGCCTCATAGAGCAGAATCGCTCAATGGCAGCACGCCAGGACGACCTCGAAAGAGCGAATCAGGCAGGCACCTCTGGGAGGCTCGCCCTCCCACCTGGGGCACAATCCCTTTTTGCCCCTGGGCAGGGAGGATTGCCATTCCCACCTCCACCAGTGACAAGACTAAAATTCTCTAATAATAACACCTCAACCAGCAGGATGGTCGGCTCAGCCACCGCCTCGCAGTTCAACTCGACGATATCGGATCCCATATTCACTCCTTCCACGATCCAGGTTGCGGAAGGAGAGGTTACGCCAACAGCGACCTTACCAGGAGTATACCCGACCTCGGATCTACTAACCAATCAGGCCCGCTCTGAGAACATAAATGAGATCCGACCTGCCGGATAATCCCTGCTCCGCTTCCCGAGCAATAACGAAAACCACTTGGGATCCGGCAGCTCACATGGGTTCGAGTCAATCGAGAAGTATTGCGAAGAAACGAACGCCGAGCTACAGCGGATGAGATCACAGGTCCACGCTGCTCTAAGCTCAGCACCTGAGATAAACAGGGTGATTGATGAAGTCAATCATACCCCATTCACTTCACGAATCGCGAGCCCTCAGCTTGGAGATGTCGGAAACATCCGATTTCCTAGATATAACGGAGAAACCGACCCCAAGGCATTTATGAGAAGTTTCAAATTTGCCTTTTCAAGGGTGCGACTACCCGGGGGCGACCTCGAGTCAGCGCGCTGCAGTTTCTTAGCCGAAAATCTAACAGATTCGGCCCTGGAATGGTTCACCTCCTTGAAGCCGAACTCGATAGATAACTTCACCCAACTTCAAGCTGCATTCTTGAAGCAATATTCGGTATTCATCTAGATCGAGACCTCGGAGGCCGATCTGTGGGTACTTACTCAAAAGCCAGGCGACTCACTACGGACGTATATTGACAGCTTTAAAACCGTCAAAGCGAAAATCGCTTATCTACATAATCCAACGGCCCTGAAAGCCCTCCAAAACGGATTGTTAAAAACCTCCAATTTTTTTGAGGAGTTTACGGTTCGGGAACCCGTATCGCTAGATGATGCATTGCATCGCGCTTCACGCTGGATTATCCTCGAAGAGGCGAGTGCAGCTCAACCAAGGCAGCACGCACTTGCAACCTCGGCTAAGCAATCTCAGACAACCAACTCACAAGGATCTAAAAAATCCGGGAGAAAGGAGTCCCAAGATCAAAAACAAAGCCATGGGATACACTCATACTCAGTGGGAAGCCCACCTCGTAATAGATTCAAGCCTTACGATCCCAGCAAGTGGTGCGATTTCCACAAGATCAAGGGCCACTCCACGGAGGAGTGCCACGAGGTCAAGAAGCAGCTCGCTGCTAAATTCGCAGCGGGAGAGCTGGGAAAAATCGAGCTGGAAAAACCTCCTCCGAGGAAGAACTATTACCCAGCGCGAGACAATGAAAGGCGGGATCGCCCATCCGAGGATGATAGTAAGCGAGAACGTTCATCCGAGGATACGACGAGGCGAGATCCCCCCAAAAACAAGGAAACAGACCTGCCTCCTCCCAGCACGAAGAAAAGAATTAACTTTATTCATGGAGGATCCCAGCTATGTCGCAACTCCGTAAACTCAATCAAGAAACATCAGCGAAGGGTAAACACCGACACACGTGATAGGATCCCATTCAAGGGACCTAACACACAAATTTCGTTCTGGGAAAGCGAGGCCACTGAACTAGATTCTCCACATGACGATGCTCTCCTCATCATGCTAGAAGTGGGTGAATATGAGCTCACTAAGATGCTCGTAGACACGGGGAGCTCTGTAGAACTCATCCTCCTAAGTGTTCTTAGGGAAATGAATATACCAGATCACGAAATCGAAGAAAACAAGATGGTGTTAACCGGTTTTTCCGAGGAAACCACGCTATCTCTCGGAAAAATAAAACTCCCGGTAATAGCAGCTGGAGTAAGAAGAATAGTCGAATTTACGGTGATAGACAGGCCAGCTCCATTCAATGCCATCCTGGGAAGGACCTGGATACATTCAATGAGGGCTGTAACCTCGACATACCATCAATGTATAAAATTTCCCGCCCAAAATGGGATCGCAATAATTAAGGGAAGTGAAAAGGAATCCGGAATGTGCTACATGGCAGGTTTCCAGATCGCAAAGGAAAGCGCTATATACCAACTGCAACGAAGAGATGAGCTCACATACCGACTAGCCAAAAAGAAAAGTGGCCCAGGCTCCATCGGACCTCGCAAAGACCTTATCGATAAAATCGTAATCAACGAGTCCCATCCTAACCAGAAAGTAGGAATTGGGTCCGAGCTCAGCAGATCCAAAAAGAACAATTAATAACATTCCTCAAAGAAAATTCCGGTTCATTCGCATCGACGACAGCTGACATGCCCGAAATCGATCTAAACATCATTTCACATGAGCTCAATGTGGATCCAAACCACAAACCAGTACGCCAAAAGCGTCAGAAATTCGGACCTGACAAGACCGAGGCTGTCAACAGTGAGGTCACCAGGTTGCTAGATGTTGGATTCATCAAAAAAGTAAAATATCCTGATTGGCTAGCAAATCCGGTTGTAGTAAAAAAGAAAAATGGCACCTGGCGAGTATGCATAGATTTTACAGACCTAAACAAAGCATATCCTAAGGATAACTTCCCACTACCTCACATCGACCAGCTGGTAGAAGCTACCGCAGGACACGAGCTCCTCAGTTTTATGGACGCATTCTCAGGATATAATCAAATACAAATGAGACCTAAGGACCAAGACAAAACATCCTTCATAACAGAACGAGGAACGTACTGCTATACGGTGATGCCATTTGGCCTCAAAAACGCGGGAGCCACCTATCAAAGACTTATGAACAAGATGTTCGCCAGCCTCTTGGGGAAAACGATGGAAGTCTACATCGATGACATGCTGGTCAAATCTCTGAAAGAGGAAGACCACATAGGTCAGCTAGGAGAATGTTTCGCCTTACTAAACAAATATGGGATGAAACTCAACCCTTCAAAGTGCACTTTTGGGGTCGCCTCAAGCGAGTTCCTAGGTTACATAGTAACTCAACGAGGAATAGAAGCAAACCCCAAACAAATCAGTGCGTTCCTGGAAATGCAACCTCCGACCTCAGTAAAAGAGGTGCAAAGGCTGACAGGCCGTATTGCCGCGTTAAACCGGTTTATTTCCAGGTCAACTGATAAATGTCTCCCCTTTTACCAGTTACTAAAAGGAAACAAAAAATTCATATGGGATGACAAGTGCGGGGAAGCCTTTAAACAACTAAAAGCGTACCTCTCCGAGCCCCCATCTTATCAAAACCGATTGAGGGTGAGCCACTTTACCTATACGTAGCAATCTCCGAAGTCGCAGTGAGTGGCGTCCTCATAAGAGAAGAACGAGCTGAGCAAAAACCGATCTACTATGTGAGCAAATCCCTAATAGATGCCGAAACCTAATATCCACGAATGGAAAAACTGGCTCTGGCAGTATTAATCTCAGCTCGCAAACTCAGGCCGTATTTTCAATCACACCCCATCGTAGTAATGACAACACAACCATTACGAACATTATTACACAGCCCCAGCCAGTCTGGCAGGCTAGAAAAATGGGCCATCGAACTGAGCGAGTATGATATCGAATATCGACCTCGGACAAGCGCTAAAGCACAAGTATTAGCTGATTTCATTATCGAGCTCACGGCTAACAACCAGGTTACCAGAATGAGCATCGAGACATGGCAGCTTTATGTCGATGGAGCCTCTTCAAAGCAGGGGGCATGTGTGGGAATCCACCTTATATCCTCGACTAACGAAGTCGTAGAACAATCTTTCAGGCTCGGATTCTCAGCATCAAACAACAAAGCCGAGTACGAGGCCTTAATAGCTGGTCTCCGACTCGCAGCCGGAATAGGAATACGCAAGCTAAATGCATTCAGCGACTCCCAGTTCGTTTCAAGCCAGCTTCATGGAGAATACGAAACCAGAGATAGCAGGATGGAATCCTATCTAGCCATAGTCCATGAGTTAGTTAAACAATTCGAAACCTTCAGTCTAACACGAATACCACGAGGTGAGAACACGATCGCAGACGCATTGGCAGCCCTGGCATCGACCTCGAATCCACTTGTAAAAAGAGTAATTCGGGTAGAAGGAATCGAAAAACCAAGCATCAAAATCAACAAGGATAGTGAAATTCCAATGGAAATAGACAATGACGGCATGGAGTTAGATACAATAATGATAACAGTAGTAAACGACATCCCGGAAGAGGAAGAAGCCGCAGACCCGGAGCCAGACCTGCTCGACACCAGGCACGTCACGCTCTGCGATAAAATGATTGCAAGAGCCGACTGGCGAGTAGCAATTATACAATACATTGAGGGGGGAGAGGCTCCCCCCAGCAAGTGGGAAGCTCGCAAGCTCAAAACCATAGCTTCAAGATATTGTATAATCAGCTCCCGCCTTTACAAACGAAGTGTAAACGGCCCCTACCTGGTATGCGTCCACGGGCTCGAAGCTTTTACGATATTATCAGAAATTCACGGGGGCTCGTGTGGCAGCCACTCAGGAGGAAGGGCACTAGCCATTAGGATCAAAAGGCACGGATATTTTTGGCCCACCTTGGTTGCTGACTGCGAAGAACATTCTAAAGCATGCGACAAATGCCAACGACATGCTCCGACTTTGCATCAGCCTACCGAAAATCTATCCTCCATTTCATCTCCATACCCCTTTATGAGGTGGTCAATGGATATAGTAGGACCCATGGTAACTTCGGGAAAAAGGAGGTGTCGTTTCTTACTCGTCCTCACCGACTACTTCACCAAATGGGTGGAGGCAGGAGCTTTCCAGCAAATTAAAGCAAATCACGTACAAGAATTCGTATGGCAAAACATAGTCTGCCGACACGGAGTCCCATACGAAATCGTGACCGACAATGGCTCACAATTCATCTCAAATTAATTCTTCGAATTCTGCAGAGATCACGGAATCAGATTAACAACCTCGACCCCGCTTTACCCTCAGGGTAACGGGCAGACCGAGGCAGCAAATAAGCTAATACTCATCAATCTCAAAAAGCGACTGGATGCTAAAAAGCAAAGGTGGTTCGACGAGCTCCCTGGAGTTCTGTGGGCCTGTCGGACCTCACCTCGCAAGGCAACCTCAGAAACACCGTTCTCCTTAGCTTACGGAATCGAGGCTATGGTTCCCGCTGAGGTCGCAGTTCCCAGCATGAGAATAGATATATGTCCCATAAACGAGGAACTGAACAACGAAATGCTTCTCGACCACCTCGATTTTATCGACGAACGTCGAGACCGAGCACTCATAAACCTTCAAAATTATCAACATGCGGCAGCACGCTACTATAATTCAAAGGTCAAATAGCGAAGATTTCGAGTCGACGAGCTCGTCCTACGAAAAAACATACGAGAACACAAGGGAAAGAAACGCTGGAAAACTAGGCACCAACTGGGAAGGTTCATACCGGATCTCCGAGATAGTAAAAGACGGCGTATACAAGCTCACCAGGATGCACGACAATACGCCTGAAAGAAACTCATGGAATGCCATGAATTTAAAGAAGTACTATCATTAAAAAGACACTTGTAAAAATCGAACTACGAAAAGGCTTGATCCCTCCTCAGGGTACGTAGGCAACCTCACAAGGGTGCAGCTATTAAAATAAAAAATCTTCTCCCTCGAGCCTGTAAAAAAAACAGCCTGAGACATCCCAGCTACCATCTACGAGCTAAAAGCTTTACTCTATAAGTGAACAGCCTTACGAGCTAGAGCGTGCTACCAGCTAGCACGACTCGACTTTGCGTCTAAATTGCAGAGTCACAACCTTCCTAGTCTCTAAATGACAACAACCTCTACGTCTAAACTGTTTAGGTTACACGCATGCCTCTAAACGGATTCGAAATTGCGTCTTTAAATCGTTTGGTCAGCTCCCGAGGTCTCTAAACGACCTGGAAGCAAGGTCTCTAAACGACCTAGGTCTTTGGCTGAAAAACCGCATTTGATCTAAAAACACAACCTCTAAATGGCAAAAATCATAAAAAGAAGGATTTTTTAAATCATTAAAATAAATAAAACCTCCTCAAAGGAGCACGAGTTCGGAAAGCCCGCTAAGGCATAAACAAGATCAATAAACAAAAATGGTTTAAAATCCTCCCCAGGCACCAAGTGCAACAAGAACAACAAGAAACGAAAACAGTAAAGATATTCCTAACAAGTAGGATCGGCGGGTTTATCCTCCGGAGCATCTTGATTCGAGGGCAGCGGGAACTCCTTACTGAGCTCCTGAGAACCAAGATCCAGCTGATCATTCAATGATGCGCTTGGCCCAGTAGGCAGCGTAACCGAGTCATCGGACACCTAAGGGATATCAATTTTACCCAGGGAAAAATCTGATACCTGAACGATGGCGAGCTCCGCGTCCAATCTCAGCTTCTCAGCCTGGATGCTCGTCTTTTCGGCCTCAAAATCATTGATGGTCTGACCGATAATATCATCGAGAAGAAGGATATTGGATTTACACTCCATAATTTGAGTCTCGGTATCAACCTCGATCTTCTTCTTCTCCCATTTATCCTTTATCCCCAAAAGAATGGCACGATACTGCTTGGATATCTCCCTCCTCGCGGCCCTCTCTGCCTTCTTCACCATCTCTTTTTGCCTCTTGGCAAGTTTCTTCGAGTCTTCGGTAATCTTCTCAACCTAAACCCTCAAGCCCACTATGTTTCCACTAGCTGAGCGCAAACCAACCTCAGCAGCTCCAGCTCGCCCCTCGGCAACACGAAGGTCCACCTTCAAATCCTCATTTAATTTTTCTAACACAGAAACCCGAGCTAGAGCCTCCTGGGCAGAATCCTCCCATCTCTTGGCCAAAACAGCCTGATCCTTAACCTGGCCCTCCAGAAGAGCAACCTCGCCAATCTTCTCCTCGTTCCGAGTGAGTCTCCTCATCAGCTCATCCCTTTCAGTGACGAGGTCTGCAATGGTCCCAGCTGCCCTCTCCACCTCCTCGGTCTGGGTGGCAGAGCGAAGATCTTGCTCAAAAGAGGTAATCAGCTCATTGGCAGCGGAAACAGCCTGGGAAGGGAACATAAAAATTCAGCAGAGAAAAAAATCAAAATAAGGAGCAAAGCAAAGGCCACAGAAATTACCTGGCCCATCGCACTTGCGAACTGAACATAGCCCTTAGGCTTTTTCATGTTCCTAAGAGATGGCAGGAAGCAGGACGAATGACTAACACGCCTAAAGAGATTTGCAAGCTGGGAGTTGTTCTCAACAATTGCCTCAGGTCCGTCAATGTCGAACCTAAAGGCATTCGGAGAAGCACCTCCACCACCCTGAGAACGAGGTACCACATGCCTCCTTGATGTCTCCTCGCCATCAAATCCATCGCCACGAGAGCGCTTGGTGTGAGACTGATGCTCGGCAGAACGACTTGGCTCTTTAGAATACACCCTGGAAACCGATTTCTTACGATCCCTAGCTCGAACATCATGTTGGGTAACCTTGGCTTCATCCCCCTTTGGCGGAACACCACCACCGTGATCATCTTCAGGCTCACAAAGATCATACTTTTCAACCTCTTCCCGTTGCGAGGTTTCAGTACGAACGGACTTACCAAGAGCCTCTTTGACCCTCTTATCAAGAGCACCGGCTGGCATCGGGGCAGAGCGCAATCGCATCCTCTCCCTGTAAGAACCATCTTGCTGGATTCTTGGGAGGAACCATCTTGCTGGATTCAGTGGAGCTCTCACTACGAGTAAGATCAACCTGGGAGGTAGCAGGGGCAATAGCCGGCACCTGGGAACCAGCCAGGGGATCAATCTCAGCACGAGCTAGATCTTTAGCAACAGCCTCGAGCCTGGAAATAATAGATGGGTAGGGAGCCGGAGCCTGAATTTGAAGCAGGGGAGACGGAGCCGGAGAATCTGCGGAGTCAAACAAAAGAGATTTAAGTAAAGAAACAATTCTCAAATCTAAAAAGATAAAGACACAAATCCACCCAAACCTATCAGCCGGAAAGCAGATGCGACGGATAACCCGGGGGCTCGGCGATCACGAGCTTGCTAAATTCTGTCAAGGAAGAAACCTTTCCAGTCGGAACCTTCGCCCTTGACGAGGTCGACAAGCCGCTGGACCTCAGCTGTCACTGTCTTTGAAGAATCGATCGATTCTGCACAAAAGAAAAAAGGATCAACATACTAAAAATAAAAAAGAAAAAAAAGAAAAAGGGTAACAATCAATTAAATCTTCCAGAAGGGATGCTCAAATCAACATCCAGGAGATTGCGCTGACCAGTGATCTGGGCCCAGGAATGTCGGAGCACCGACTCGCCCTCAATTGACGCACTGGAAATCTTGAAATAGAACCATTATTCCCACCATTTTTTATCCCTCACATTAAACCTAAAGACGGATCGATTAACCTTCGCCGAAAAATAGTAGGTCCCACGAAGGTGAGAGTTCTCCTTGACATTGAAGAGCTGACGAAAGACCTCGGTGTCAAATATGACCCCATATTCCTTAGAACGCACCCAGAGTGCAACAAGGGACCTCATCGCACTAGGCATAAGCTGCGGAAGGGCGAGTCCGAGGTCGTTGACGATGTTAGAGATAGCCGCCGGAAGGGGAAAAATAAGGCGACACCTCAGGAAGAATGCGGCGTAACTACATTTATAACCCTCCGCAGGATTCTCCGGGGAGCTATCAGCCGACGGGATGAGTAGATCACCAATATCAAGCCCGCATAAAGAGGAAATATTCGTAAGATCGGCGGCCGAAATCGTGCTCTTCGAGTGGGAATCAAACATCTCAACAAGAGGAGGGGGAGTTTCCAGCTGAGAAGTAGAGTCCATCACAAAAAGAAAACCAAAGAAAATCGAGCTCGGAAAAGAAAGAAACTCGATCGGAAACAATGGAAGCTGAAGTTTCACAGAGCAGTATCTTGGATAAAAGTGAGAAAGGGACGAAGATAATTCAATTAATGGAAGTAAAAACAATAATAACAAGGAGAGAGAAAATGAAAAGAAAAAAGACATCATTACCTTGGGAGATGGGATCTGAGGCGGCGTGGGGAATTGAAGCAACAAGAACCGCTCATTTATATCCACTCGCTCAATCATCCTGTCACGTCCCTTAAAAATCGTGCAAACGTTATAGGATCCCAACAAACTCGCCTTGCGAGCAAGAGATCAAATCAGAAGCCCGAGATTGCGAGATCGTGCCAGTTCGAGCATCAATCAAATCCCTTGATCGCAGCTCCGCATCCTCAATGACAAATCATTAAAGATGCTGGGGGGCAACTGTTGGGCCCAAATCCCACATCTAAAAGTTCAGCTTGACTTAGCGTGCTTAAAATTAAGCCCGGCTCACTGAAAAGCCCACAACACAAGCTCGCGATCTGGGAAGAGGCCGAGCACGTAGGAAAAGAAGGAGACCGTTGGAAAAGGAGCTTACAACAAGCAAGTCAAACACATTAAATGCATTCTCCCCAGGATCAAGCTGGGTATTTATCCGAAGATCATGAATTCAATTCCGAGTTTTAAATTAAGATTTAGACGTTTATATTTTCCCGAGCTTGTATAAGTTAGAGGGAGAGAGTCATTGTAAAAGGACCGAATTCTTGGCAATAATACTAATATACACATTTTTCTCTCTCAAATTCTTCTAAGCATTTCTTTGTTATTTCTTCAAAAATACGACCTGAAAAGCCAAGGATTGAGGTTGTGAGATTCTGCTCTCACAATCAATCAGGAGAAAATTGAGAACTTACTCCCAGGCAAGTTCCACAGCTAGACACTTCCAGCTTCAGAGTTCTGTGCAACATGCTCTCCACAACCACCTTTCCCTTCTATATTAGCTCCGAAGTAAGGATGACTCTAGCCTTAGAGAATGGTTTCGAGGCTCCTTTGCACTTCACCTTGTACTCAATCGAATCTCCATCACACTTCTGAGGGATTAAAGTCATAGATGCAGTACTTTTTACTTCCTTGCTTTTCCATTTCTTCTTTGCCTTAGCTCTTGTGACGTCTTTCTTTGTGATGATAGAAGGACCATCCAAAAAGTCCATGACAGTTGGCTCGTTAGGAGGCTCTTCCAAAAGATCAACTACCAACGTCTCTCCTGTGACAACAATGAAGCAAGAGACATGTGTGGGAGCTCCTCTAGAGGAAATGACATCAAAGTAGACCTCCCCGTCAATGTAAGAGAAATAGATTCTCTTATTAGGCGTGTCTATTATCGCGCCAGCAATAGCAATAAACGGTCGTCCCAGGAGCAAAGGCACCTCAGATCCTTCGCTCATCTCCACCACCTGAAAATTAGTAGGCACCAGACAATCGCCTACTTTAACAAGCAAAGCAGGGATAGTACCGTATGGAGGTGAGATGGAGGAGTTCGCAAACGTGAGAAGCATCGTAGGGGGTCTTATATCAGCCATCAATCGTTCAGCAATTTCCCTTGATATTACATTGACGCTAGACCCTGAGTCAACGAGAGACTCATTGAATTCAACTCCAGAGATGGAGCATGGAACCGAGAATTTTCCTGGGTCTTCCCTCTGGGTCAACTGCCTCAGCGGTAGTGACTTGCGTCTTGCCTCGATAAAGAGTATTTTGATCTCGTCTTCAGTTTCTCTGCAATCCTTGAAGTGGCAAAGCAGAGGCCAGCCCTCTAGAGTTTCTTCAAAAGTAAACGAGTGGGGTATCCTTCGTACCATCTTCTCAAAGCCACGCAGCTGCTTTGGAGTGATGGAGGCTCGGGGGTCTTAAGGAATAAGATTCAGATTCTTGGGCTTGCGAACTCTGTCAACATTCATACGCAGCTCCTTCGCAGTATCTGGGTGGGTATCGATTGATACAGGGAGGGTATCGATCGATGTATGGAGGGTATCGATCGATGTATTGAAGGTATCGATCGATACTTGCTCCTTCGAGACGTCCTTGACAGATTCTTGGACGAGTATCGATCGATGCTGGGTTGTTTGGTTCGATGCAGAGGTGATTTCTGAAATCTCATTGTAAATTTCAGCAGGATTGACGAAAATCTCTGCAGTTGAGCTCTTCTGCACTCCTGAGTGTACCTCTTCCCCACGCCTCGAGGGAGTTGCATCGACGTATTCTTGCTATGAATGAACCATCATTCCCTTGACAGTTGCTGCAGTCTGGGCTACCTGTGTACAAGGCATCCAACCTCCTGTTGAAATCCGCTGTCATCTGCTGCTGTCCCTGAAGAATCTGTTCAAGCATTGATTCCATCCTGTTTTCAGAAGTTCTGGGTGGTGTGGGTGGGTATTGATACATTTGATCTTGAGATCCAGCTCCACCAACGTAGTTAACATGTTCCACTGCATCCTCTTCAGCAAAACGAACAGCCTTATGCTGCCTGCCCATCAACAAATTATGCATCGAATCAAGCTTCGCATGCACCTCAACAATCTGCGATCCATCCATGCTCCCAGTTTGCTTCCTTCGCTCAAAGTCTGCATTCTTGGCACTATGGCTAGACGCAAAGTTCTCAATCAACTGATAAGCATCATCAGAATATCTGGTAAAGAAATTCCAATTGCTAGCAGAGTCCAATGCCATCTGGTACCTACAGTCAATCCCTCTGAAGAAGAAACTCAGCAACTGAACCATATTGAACCCATGATGCGGACAATCCCTTTGATAAGATCTGAATCGCACCCAAGCAACCTTAAGTCCCTCAGTTTCTCCCTGAGAAAATTGAGAGATCTTGTTCCTGAGCTCCTCGGATTTCGCATCATCGAAGAAGTTGTTCAAGAAGGCACTCTTAGTCTCATCCCAGGTGGTCAGTGATCCAGGAGGTAACTGCTTCATCTAGTAAGTAGCTTCTCCACCAAGAGAGTATGGGAACAGCTTACAGAAGAGGAATTCATTGGGCACTCCATCGTATTTCATGCTAGTGACCAAATCTTCGAATCTCTCAATGTGGTCCATAGGATGTTCATGAGAAAGACCAGTAAAAGTGTGCTGACCCACAAGAGCAAAGTAAGCAGGCTTCAGCTCAAAGTCATTCCTCTGGAACGTAGGAATACAGATCGCTGATCGATTGGCATAAAACGAGCCATGTCTGTTGTATTCACCAATCGTCCTGGCACGATTTACCACAGCATTCCCAGCAGTAACGCGCGCAGCAAGCGCAACAGCCTCATCAACAACAACTGCATGGATAATCGTGTTTCCCTCTCCATCAAGTAGGTGCCCTACTTCATTGCGCACGCTACCCTTTCGGTCTCTCAAAACTCCAACTTCGTCTCGAATTAGAATCATTGGGTTGTTCATCTCTGATGGCTTATTCGCTTCCCTGAAACACAAAAGTCAAGAACAAGTAAGTAACTAAAAAAAAAAATTTCACGACAGGTATCGACCGACACCAATAGGGTATCGATCGATACTGTCGAGTTTAGTCGAAACTCGACACTAAAATCTAATGGTGATTTTTAGAATCCCCGACAACGGCGCCAAATTTGATATGCTCAAATTATTACCCTAAAAATTACTAAAGCAGTAGTCGACGTAGTATAGTTAGAGGTCGAACACAAGGACTCAAGTAAATCACACAATAAACCGCTTAGTGCCAATTTAAGCTAAGCAATTCAGTGAAACAGAAAACAATAACAGAAATTAAAAGAGTTGTAATTCAATGGAGAAAAGCTAGGCCTAGGGTGTTTCTCAGAATGTCTAGGTATGCAAATAAACGGATAAATCAGGATTCAAGTTTAGCGCAGTTCTTGAACTCAAACACGATAATATAGTTAGCCAACTCTCGCTGCGAAAACTATCTAAGTCTAATTCCTAGAAAACCAAATCTCTTTGCGAATCCTAAGGATTTAAACCAGCTTTTAATCTGCAAGTTCGATATGTTCACAATTCAATTAAACCAAATCTCTTTGTAGATAATCGAATTGCTCACCCTAAGTTCTATCAGGTAATCAATCGCACTCTCGTGCCTAATCAATTATCCTAAGATCTAAGTTCTAGGTAGCTAATCTAGAATTAGTATTGAGAACAACATAAGGCGAAGAACAAATAAGATAATGAATCCTAATAAATCAATCAATCAAATCATACAGAGAAATCCTATTGAGAAAACCCTAAACCTATAAGAGATCTACTCAGACATGATCAATGAAACAGAAATCATAGATGAATAGATATGCATAGAAGAAATCAATAAGAAACAGGAGTTCAAAGTTGTCTCTCCCAAAAATCCTGTCACAAATCTCTCTCTCTCAAAAACCAGAATAGAATAATGTGTAGAATGAAGCGTAATGTGTAAAAGTGGCTAAAAACCCTAAATATAATGATAAAACACGTTCTGGGACTTCTGGTAATTAATAAAGTCTTCTGGGCCAAGTTGCAGAGTCTTTAGACTTGTAAAATCATGTTTTTCCCGTCTGCAGTTGGTGTCGGTATATACTGGACTAGTGTCGGTCGATACTGGACTGGTGTCGGTCGACACTAGTAGACTGTGCTCGCCAGACTGAAATGTCTTCACGAAAACTGGCACAACTTTTTATCGCACCGTTGGAAAGGCCTCAAACCACTTCCAAATGAAAGCTAATCAATTGATCTATCTTGTGTCCAAATATGAGCGCAATCCATCGGGGAAAAGGCCTTCAACGGATGCCAAACTTCTGACGTCTCTGCATGACTCTGCTCCTTTTCTCCCAAAATGCTCTGGAATCCTCCAAAAACTCCAATTAAGCTCCAAACGTGTTAAAACCTGTAAAAGACTCTAAAAGATTCCAAAATATTAGAAAGACTCCATAAATAGGACCTATATCAAAGCTTAAAAGGGGTAAAAACCATGATATATCAATTTGCGACTACTTCTGCAGTCGCCAAAACGCTGTTTTCTTGTAGTGAACTTGACATGGCCTAGTAAATTTCATGGTTCTTAAGGTTGAACCGTTCGATCGTCCTCAAACTAATTGCATATGAAAGGTGGTTGATTAGATGGTGAGAAGGTCTTCATCGAATGTCGAACTTCTAACGGTCCAAATCTGTCCAAAAACAGGGTTTTGTCCAATTTGCAACGTAAAAAAGTCTTGACACTAAAAATATGTTAAAATGATAATAAAGTGCTCAAAGACCAAATGTAAAATGGGTAACAACACAATTATATCAACTCCCACAGACTTAGATCTTTGTTTGTCCTCAAACAAAATAAAAATCAAAGCTCCGAAAGATGATTGAAAATCGCGGGAAATCAAAATCTCAGAGACCGTCATTCGAAACCATAACCATCGAACTACATCAATCAGAACTCAGTCTAGAAAATTCTCACCAAAGTCTTTGCAACACTAGTCCACGGTATCCGTCATGAAAAATATAAACAATATAGATCTAAATTCTGCTTAACCATCTAGATCTAAATCTAAGATCTAAGGCATTGCGTGAACTTCTCATTATATTTATCTTTCAGGGTAGACAATGCTAGGTATTATGAAAAACCGCAAGAGAGAACGGACCAGTTGATGTCCACAATTTTCAGTCACTTCTTCTTGCACAAAGGCTGCTGCACATTCCTCTTCTTCGGTAACAGAACTTTTCTGCCATTCCCTTAGACTTAGATATTTCTGCGGGCTTTGAAACGAATGGCGTCTAAGGAGATTCCAAACCCTTGCAGCTCAAATCAACTGACCAGAAAAATGATGGGGGGGGGGGGGAGTTATCATGTCCTTTATATAAAGTAAGAAACACCATATGCATCCCTACGCCTCCAACCAAGCAACGAGCAAACCATGAATCGAAGTAATCTTCTAAACCCTCAAATAATTCGATTTACTAACTTGACTTCTCTCTGTGCAGATCCTATAATTTTAAGGACATAATTCAGTCAAGGGGGAGGGTATGATGAGGTCATCAGAACAAGCATCAACCATGGAGCAAGCCACAATCACCAAAGACGAGCCGAGAAGGCCAAGGAGACCAAACCAAAGCCAAAGAAGCTAAACCAAGGTGAAACAATTAATAGACTTGAGCCAAGCACCTCTGAAGAAGAGAATGAAGGAGAGACAACGTACCAGAAGCAGCCCAGTAGAAGAAATGGCCGAGATCCATCTTAAATTCTCGGCCAAAGCACGTATAGCTCACCCGAGAAGACCCACGAGCCTTGTTCAGCCATAACGACGTCCAATATCAAATGTTCCAGCCTGAAAACCACTTGAAATACAATCTTAGCTCAATTACAGAACACCTCGAAGTGGAATCAGCCTAGTATGAGTTCAGATGAAGGAGTTATTAAGTTTTCAAATCGAGTGACCCCGAACTTACCTTATTTGGACATACGCGCATTAATTGGAGGATTCCGACCAAACCAGAAGGAATTAAGCTATGACCCTATTTGTTCTAGAATCTTGACCCATCAGAAACACACGGAGAATTCGATTCATGTCAAGCCCGGTTTAGGTTTGGAAGTTATTCAATTTGTAAACAATAAGTTCCTAGGCTTGCCTTATTTTGGATCCTTCCATCCAGGTTTCGGAGACTTCAATCATATGTTTGGCGTCCAGGAGAGTCTCTACTACGACTATAGGCTCCAAAGAGCATCTCAAGCTTCATTCCCAGCCACTAGATCAGGTGACCATGAGACATTCTATATCACCTAGTAGACCTTGGAGGAGTCCAGAAACACGGCATGATTCATATTGGTTCAATATTCAAAGGAAATTCCAACTTGCCTTTTCGGGCATTCACACTAGGAGCATTAAATCTCCAATGGCTCTTTAACTTGACAAGCACCAATTTGGGAGAGTATACACCATCAAGAGACACCCATCACAAGAATATATCATCATGATCTCAAGATACAAAGCGTTCACCCACTTACCTTATTTAGGTCAAGCCTCCAACAATCAACAACAAGGCTATGTCCCCGAGAGCAACTTTCAAGGGAATCAAATCGGTTTTCAACAAGGATTTGCCCCACAAGCTCAAGGAAACAACTCTATGCCTCACGACCTTGATATGAAAAACGTGCTTCAACAACTTCTTCGAGGCCAAGCTAATGGAGCAATGGCTATTAGTAAGAAGATGGCGAAAATCCATAACAAAGTGGATTGCTCTTTCAATGACCTCACGACTAGGCTTGAAACCATGGTTTCTAAGATCAAATATTTGGAGAGTCAAGGCACCCAAGTAAGCACACTCTCTAATAGACCCATGAAGAAACTCAAAAGAAAAGTCGATGAGAGCCAAAGGGAGTATTGCAACGTTATATACTCAAATGAGGAGCATGAAGCCGCTATTCAAGAAATTGAGCTTCTACTCTATGGTTCACAAGTCAAAGACCTTCCCTTAGATATGTTCCCTCAAAGCTCAATGAGGACATTAAGAAACAAGGTGGGGAGGTGACCCTTGGGAATAAAGATGATGTGGCTTTTGTTAAAGACAAGGGTACAAGCATGGATGAAGAGAAAGTGATCTCTACGCAAATGGAGGTTGAGAAGTCTCTCAAAGATATGGTTGAGGAGAAAAACGTGGAGGCACATGTGGCGCCTAAGAAAGAAGCCTCTTGCATTATAGCTTCTCCATATGAGCCCCCACTTCCATTTCCCGGGAGTTTTCTCACAAAGGCCCAAAAGAAAGTGCTTTTAAGCTTCAAGGCAAACATGGATAAGTTGGAGCACATTTGCCTAGTGAAAGTGACTTATCTCAAGTCACACAACAACAAACGTTCATCAAAAACATACTTGAGAACCGAGAGAGAGTGGAAGAACTTATGGCGGTCTTTGATTCACCAAGCATAACAAAGGTTTATCCTAAGTCTATCCCCAAGCTTGGAAACCCCGGTAATTTCTCCATCACTTGCTCTCTTGGAGACTTGAAAATAGATGATGCTTTGTGTGACTCGGACTCGAGTATGAACGTCATGTCCTTGGAGATGGTTAAGAGTCTTGGGATCAAGAGTATGGAAGATTACCCTTCCACTATCACATTTGGAGACTCTTCTTCAAGGAAACCGCTTGGCCTTGTTGAAGACTACCCTCTCAAGATCGGAGAGTGTCTTGTACCAATGGACTTCATTGTCATGGAGATGGGACAAACTAAAAAGCTCCCATCTCCTTCTTGGGACTACATTCCTCAATACCACCGGTGCAAGCATGGATTTCAAAAACCAAAAGGTGGTGCTCATGAATGTAAATGACAAAGTTTACTACTCAATGAAGGCTTCTACCACCAAGCTTTGTGGCACAATCACCATTGAGGGTAATGAGGTTCAAGCTCCAAGAGTTGAGTATGTGGGTATTTGTGCAACGATGGGTTATGGTAATGATGAGGAAGCCCTTGCATTGGATGGTGAGTGCCTAGAATTCCTCTTCTATACCGCAATGGAGAATAGAGTTGAGAGTAGCAAGAGTGCGAAGAAGGGGACAAAGACCAAGATGAAAAACGGACCAAGCACACTTAATGGGGATAGGTCCACACTAGACCAACCTCCTATCATGACTATCACTCCTTAGAAGTACGAAGATAGGGTGATTGAGTACAAGATCACGTGCAAGGGATGGTCCAAGCCTGTTGCCTCGGTCAAAGCGATCCTCACACCGGAGCTCAAAGAGAAAAGGCAAGCCGGTCTTCGAGAGGTCACGAGCAAGGTGCTTAAGCTTGAGCTCAAAGACCCACCAAGGAGTTCCACCACTCCTCTCACACCCGCCTAAAAGGGTAACAAACGTCGGGCTTAGTGACGCTAAACAAAGCGCACTTGGGAGACATTCCCTTGTCTATCTTTGTAAATACTTTCTATCTTTTTAAGTGCTTTTTGATGTTTTGGTTAAGTGGTTGCAAGGCTTTTGATCGTGACAAGGTCATTGCAAAGCAACGGCGTTTGATGTTGGAAAAATCCCCATTCTCTCCATTCCCATAGACCCACTCCTCCATTGTAAGTAGCCATTTTCTTTTGAGTCTTTGAATTTTATCTTTTGGTTTTGGTCTCTCTCATGAATATATTTCATACCGAGACGTTGTGATTTAAGTTTGGGGGAGGGACCGGTATCTAATCATGTGTTTTGTTTTCTTTTTTTTGATTTTTGCATCTTGAGTCACATGCATATCATGCATTCGCAAAAATTGAAAAATTTTGAATTTTTTTTGAAAAAGAAATCATGTAGTTGCACTAGCATGATTAAGATTGAGTCTAAATGCATATCATATAGGGTTGAACTCACTTGCATTGGGAGAAACATCCTTGTATAGTATCATTTTAAGAGCTTGGTTCAATGCCCTCGTTGCTAGTTGTTTGATGCTTTTGATCTCGTGTTTGAAATCAAGGATGAACCATATTTTGATCTCGTGTTTCATTACTCGTGTTTTAGCTAAATCAAGTTGTGAATTGAGTCCAATCCTACTTAAGTGAGAACCATAATCTTGATATTTTTAATTATCATGTTTATGCATATCATAGTGAATTCATGGATACCACATACACATTTGGGATTTCTTATCCTTTTCACCGCCCTCTTGTACGTTAGCTCTATTAGCCGATTCCCATCATTGGAACGGTTAACCACACCTTTAACTTACCTTCCTTTCAAGCCAAATCTATAGTGTGCGAATGTAAGGCCTAATTTTTCGAGTAAGCTTGGCAAAAAATGTTGAGTTTAGGGCGAGAAGAATACGCTTGTATGTAGATATAGCCCATCATCAAGGGTTAGACTAGGCTAGGCTAGCTAGGAAGGGAAATTTTGGGGTTTGGTATGAATGAAAGTGTATGATCGATGGGATCGTGGTGGAAAAGAGAAGTGAGGCCAAAAGAATACAAAGGTAAAGAAGGGGAGATTGTCAAGTATATATGGTTGGTAGAAAAGTTCTGAATTAGCTCTAAGCATTAAGGCTAGTCTCTAAGTGTTTAAAAGAAAAGAAAAGAAGCTAAAAAGATGGCTAAAGCATCAAAGTGATGAAGATGGAGGCAAGGCAAAAAGATCAACAAGAAGAGCTAAAGGAAATGAAGTGAAAACACCATACCATGAGTCAAGCATGAAGAAAGAAAATCCCCCAAGTGAGAAAAGATGAAGTGGTAGAAGAAGAAAAACGTGGGGGACATGGAGGCAAAAGACCTTGTGAGAAGGGTAGCTCAGGTTTGTGGCTTCATGGGTTAGAAACTCTAGGGTTAGAGACATCTTAGGCATTGGGTAGATGTAAATTTATCCTTGTATGTATAGGTTGTCTTTTACTCTTAGCATTTTTCTAAAGCTTGCTCATTCATAGAGAGATCTCTTGCATTGGAGTAACCACATGCATGAACGTGGTTCACTTGAAACAATTAAATGAATGTCAAGGATTGGATGATAGGAGTGCTTGTGTAGGTTGATACTTGGGCTTGATTCATGTATGGATATATATGACTAGCTCTTTTTGAGTAGACTTGTTTGATCGCATCCTAAAGCTAACAACTTGGACATTGAGTTTGAATTCTTTTAATGATATTTGGGGATGTGAGCTCCCACTTTCATGTCTCTCTCTCTCTCCTTGTTCTTGTTTGTTTGCTTGATGACAAGCAAATGAATAAGTTTGGGGGAGTTGATATTCCCATATTTTACCCGTTTTAGCATGCATCTAGCTTAGTGTTTTCGATCCCATGCATGCGTTTTTCATAGTTTTCTTAGCATTTTAGTCTAAATTATGGTTTATGTAGTTTTCATTAGGTCCTAGTGAGTCTTGTATTCATTTGGAGTGTTTTCTAGGTGTTTGGAGACATTTTGAGGATGTTTGGAATGATGGAGCATAAGAGAAGGAAAAGTTCATCCGAGACGTCTGATAGAACTGGCAGAACGAAGGAGTTTTGATCTGATTCAGCTTCAATGACCTTCATGAAAGTTGTATCCCAATGAGTTAGTTGTCGACTGGAGGTGGTTTGAGGGCATTTGGACATGTATTCAAGGAGATATTTTGGTTTTACCGAGGGTGTATTTGTCTGGCCGCAAGACCTTTGACCAGTATTGATCCGCCTTCACCCGGCACGACCGATGGTGAACAGTAGATGAGGGACATAAGGTACAAACTCTGTCGTGTCAGGTCGCCATTGTGGAGCTGCTACATCTCAAAGTCTATGGACTAAATCGGAAGTAAAAATGCAAAGTGTATCTCACCGGGGTTTGGGCAGTACTTGTAGCTAAATATATTCGGGTCTAGTGCCGCGCGAGAGATATTATGCACCCGGGAAAACTGCATGAGATCGAACCAAGTCTCGTGAAGTGGAGTCTCGATCGAGAAGTCAAAATCAATGGCTTGTAGGATTGTCGTGATGATGCTTCTGAAAGCAGTGGATGGGTCTTCATATCCCAAGGTAGGCGCTTCATGTTTCACCTTCACTAGGTTCTTCGTGCAAGCGAAGCAAGCATAGCATGGATTACCGATGAATGGTAATTGAAGAGTGGCAAGCTCTCCCTTGCGGACTCTCACCACAGTTTCTCTCAAAAAGATGGTGCGCCAAAAGCTTATGCATGAAGCAGACATCGATATGTGTAAGTAAAGAAGCCTTGGATCTTCCATTTTCATAGGCGCCTTGTCCCATTACGTACCATAAGTTTTTATCGGGGTCTTCCTCGGGGTGAATCTCATAGGGATATTAAAGCTTCAAAGCTTCACAAAGTTCCAGAATGGTTAGCGAGTAAGAGTATCCACGTATAGAGAAAGTGAGTGTACTGTCCCTCGCTCTTGGATTAGATCGCCTCTTGTATCATATGGTGACTGAGGCTCAAAATTACCTAGTAAAATCTTAGTAGGTAGGAAGGTTAAACTCCATGAAAGGTTGAAGATTAAGCATGTCTAAATACCAAATCACGTCTTCTATAATGTGTAGTGCTTCAAGAGTTGAGTAGTCTATGCGAGGTGTGGACCTTAGTCTTATCTTCTTGAGCTTCTCGAGATAGTTGACATTCGGGTCTAAAGGCTGGCTGACATATCGAACTTTCTGACATATTGATAACACCGTAGTTTTATCCGTTTTGCTATATATTTTAAAATACTTTAATAAGTGTTCCACTTGGTTTTCTATGCTTTTATTACGGTTTTCGCATGTTTGCGGTTTTAAGACTCTTTTCAGGTAACTCGGGATTAAATAGTGCATTTTGGAACAAAAGTACGTTTTTGGATAAACTTGGACCGTCAAGAATTCTTGCAACTTATGAAGACCTTTTCACCGCCTGATCATCCCCAAATTTTGACACAACAAAGTAGATACAACCAGCTTACAAACGCAATTGGATTGGGGCAATCCAATGGTTGGATCCTAAAATATATCCGAAGCACCGAAGACCGACGAAGCTGTCGAGAAGCAGTTCGCAACTCCTGGAGAGCACGGACCCGTGATGACGAAGAAAGATTTGGTCATTTCGCAGTCCGTTTTTGATCATATCAAATATGTTTTTCTAAGAAAATAATATATATAATCAACAAGAACCACAGAAATAACATTCATTATTCTCTCCAGAGATAACTTCAAATGGCTTCTCCAAACTCTTCCGACGATCCTTCTCCGGCGATCAACAACGACGGCTCTTATGACGTCATCGTCCGACAAACCCTAAACCCAACCTCACCTTTCTTCTTCCCTAAAAATCTTCCCTAAAATGCATTTATACCATACTTGTAACACATTTTATAGTTTTTCTTATTCTCACATGTATGTTTGTTGTTGTTGTTGCATCAGTACTTAATTGCGCAGATTTCCCTGTTCAATTGCAAAAGTAACGTAAAATACAAAATTCGGTTTAAAGTCTACTTTTATATAGGGGACAGACTTTTATATAGTGGTAAGACAAAAAGTTTAGCTCGATCTGTAATGCTCAGAAATGGGAAATATCCCACTTAACTGCGTAGATTTCATGTGAAGTCTGTAATATTTCCTAGGTAAATTTGCAATTGCAAAAGTAATTGTAGATTTGCAATTGCGTAGAATTCATGTGAAGATATCTATCCATCGAAGATGATAAATATCCCACATATATCCCCAATCTTCTTTGGGGTCCCATTTTTGTAAGCTGCGGGGGAGTAATCGGTACATATACAGCACAACCAAATACTCTCAAATGTGATATATCAAGCTCTTGGCCATATATTATCTGCATTGGAGAGTATATAATATATGCACTAGGCCTCACTTGAATAAGTGATGCAGCATTTAAAAGTAGGCTACCACCTCTTTACTAAAAGTAGTAAGGAAGACTTCATGTTCGTTTTACCATTGAAGTCACGAACATCAGCAACCGCAATCTCCTTCGTCTGTGATTCATACACTTCGACAGTTTTACAATCATCTCTAAAAACCCTATATGTTGTCATGCGATAAGAAAGAAAATCTAGCAAGTAAATTTGTAGAGCATAAGAATCAAGAATGAAATGTAAGTAAATGTAAACAATGAGGAGACAGGTTTAAAGAAAGGTTACCAAAATTAAATGGACGAGAAGGATTATTGGGCATGAAAATTGAGTCGGAAGAGATCTTCCATGGAGTCATCTTAGCGTCTTCCCTCAAAATTGGCCGCAATCTAACTGAATTGTGAATTATCTCCATTCTCTGATTATCTTTCTCTGGTGAGAAGAAATTTCCTCACTTAACAACGAAGACGTTTTCGGTTCTGCTACGTTAAACTACATATTTTTTTATTTTTTATTTTTTTATTTATTTGAGTATACACCAAAATAGAGATCCTTATAATTTTTTTTTGAGTTTCTGCTAGAAATTTGTTCTTCTACTAGAAATATTTCAGTTGCATAGATATGGTTTACTATGAGTGTGTGTTATAAATATTTGAGTGTCTGATCTATGAAAAATATTATCTTATATTTTGTATTGATAATTCAATAAAACAGAGTTTTGGGAGAGCACTGAGCGAAGTGACAATACTTTTAAGAGCCAAATTCAGAAGCTACATGCTAGCGCTTGTGGAGAAACTTGCAGAGAATGTCGGTAACTCTTTTCTGATTTTAGTTTTCCTCTGAGATTTCTGTCTTGCGTTTGCCAGATCCTTGAGAAGAATCTATCTTATGTGACAAACAAGGATACCAAGCCACATGAGGATGAAGAACATCATCCACGGCGTAAGGGAAACAGCAGAAGAATCAGATGTTAAAAAACAAAATGCAGAGTTTGAAATATTTGCTAAAAAGACCATCGATCACCTGCAATGTGTTTTGTCACACGATGTGTTTTGTCACACGATGTGTTTGTCTTAATATGCAAATGTTTTTATTCTGTTTTTTCGAAGGATGTGCTTCGACTTCGGTCTGTGATCATGGATTAAGCTTCTAAGTTCTAAGCACTTGAATCTTTGTTTTTTTTTTGTCATCACTTGAATCTTTGTAAAAACGTATTTTGTTTTCATGATTTTAATTCATGGTTTTAATTCTATAAGTCATTGTTATACAAAATAAATAAATATAAAACTTTTGTTATATGGTTTTAATTTTATAAGATATTTATTTTTTTTAAATGTCATTGCTATACAAAATAAATAAATATAAAAAAGTTAAAAATATACAACACAAATTTTAATATACAAAATAAAACAGAGGAATTCTTGAGTTTTATTTAGTCTATAGAGTTTAGGGTTTGATTTAGTGTATAGGGTTTAGAGTTTGATTTAGTGTATAGGGTTTAAGAATTTAAAATATAATTTCTTTGTAATTTCCAAATTAATTCTTAATTAAAAATGATTCTTGAGTTTGATTTTTCTATTTCTTAATTAAAAATACAACAAATTATTACAAATACAAAATTAAAAAGAAAAGTTAGTGAATCTTTGATTTATGGTTTAGGGCATATGGTTTGGTTTAAGTGTATATGGTTAATGGTTTGGTTTTTATTTAGGGTTTAAGGTATATGATATAATTTCTTTGTATATAATGTTAATATATAATGTTTTACATAAATAATTAAAATATATAATGTTTTATAGAAATTATTAAAATTAGAGTTAAGTCTTGATTTAGGGTTTAGGGCATTGTATAGTTTTGGTTATGTTGGAATTGATAACTTATAACCAATTAACAATTAACGAAATATAATTGGAAAAATATGAAATCAATGGATAAGAATGTCTTTGTTTGTTTTCAGTTCATTTCGTTGTTTTCTCCATCGTCGCTCCTTTCGGTCGGGACTATTTGCTCGTTTCCTTTTCCCAGCCATCGATCACCCTTTTCGCCCTGCAAACAAAACCCAAAACTCACAATCCGACACAGTAGAGATTCAAATTGAGACACAGTAGAAACAAGGCAAATATGGAGATGAAAAATCGGCAGAGAGGGAAAGAAACGAACTAGGAAATTGCAAAGCGGAGAAGAAATGAGGGAGACTGAGAAGAGATATTTTTCTTTCTTCTTTTTCCTCTTTTTTCCTATTTTTAGGAATCAATAATTGATGATACAATGTGTGTTGTACAAATTCCAATAAAAAGTATATATAGATTTTTCTCATAATAGTGTGGATATTAAAAATAAAAAATTTTCAATTAATGGAGAGAAATTTAATATAAATTATTGGATGTACAAGTGCAGATCATGCGGTACAAGTGCGGATCATGCGGATCAAGTGCGGATCATGCGGTACAAGTACTGAAACGTTTCCATGCGGTTTCTTCTTCGTTGTTCAGATGAGAATAATTTTTTCTCACCAGAGAAATATAATCAGAGAATTGAGAGAATCCATGATCACGTTTTTATATTAATGTAAGATGGGCAAAGAAGGCAATGTTCTAAGCTCGTGAGACGTGAGAACGAATGTTAGATTTTATACGTAAATGAACGATGATTATATTCTACAATGGTTATTTTGTTATTTATTTTACAACTTGGTTGGTTTAACATATTGTGGAAACAATTATTTGACTCCTTTTTACATTAGATCAAGTGAGTGCAGATGTTTGCGACACTGGGATAGAGCAAACATAGAGAGTCAAGAAGCAGAAAAAATAGAGAGACACGCAGTAATTGATAGGCAAAGGTGAAGGTCTTCGCCTAAATATCATGCAGTCAGATTCGATTCAAGCTGCATTTTGTGACTTAGAAGAGCTTATTGTTCGAATCGAGTGGATAAAAGGCATGTTAGCTCCGGACGTTGAAGGTTCAAAATCATCTTGGAAGTATGAAGATCACCGGCCATCTTACACTTGAATGTGAATTCATGATGATGTAGGTTGTATATATATTATGTCTGAGATTTGATTAACTCTATTTCAAATATATTTATGTAGAATCAAATAATGATGACTATAATTGAGATTTTATAAATTCTATTCTATAACTGCTAAATTCTAATATAGTATTATGATATTATTTTTCTTCTTTTATGCAAATATTAAATCATCGAATATATTTATATCCTTTAATAAATTATATTCTATATATGTATTAAAAAGAACAATATAACGTAGTTTAGCCGAGTACCCAAAAATAGAAGCTGAGGCAATAGACGATAGAGGCTGAAAGAGCGGAAAGAGTAATTGGGAAGAGAAATTGTAATTGGCGGAGGCGAAAATCGGCCAGAAAGAGAGCTGAAAGAGAGCGGCAAAGGAAATCGTCCGGAAAGAGAGCGGCGGAGGCGGAGGCGATACGGAAACAAAGTCGAAGTCTTAAACAAAACATGTTAGTCTGCTGGAAACTAATTTCGATTCTGAAATTCGTCAAATTCTATACTGAAATTCGTCAAATTCTATGCTAGAAACTAACTTTGGCTAGATTCTATATGATTATTTATTCCTTGATTGATTGAGGTCAATGAAGCATATACGGTAAAGCATGGTTGAATTTCTTACTATGAGCCTATTTATTCCTTTCGATTTCAAGTCTTCTTCGATGTTTTAGGCAGTGATGATTAATTTCCAACATCTTGTTACGCCAGTTCTGCTTCAGACAATTCTTGATAGAAAAAGTTGTATTCATATCTGAGCCTACATTGTTGAATCTTCCCACTTGGTTTTCTGAGTGCTTTTTTTTATGTAATTGGGAATTGTCGATGAGGATCTAATCAAGTTGTATGAGGTGCAGTGGAGCCGAGACCCTGTTTATAGGGAGAACTCCTTTGCATAAGCTGCAATTTCTTTGATTTCAATGGATTTTACTGAGACTTTCCATTTATATTTCGTCCTTTGGTTTATTTTTCTAAAATCTTTGATCTTTCTATTGCATGAGTTTAAACTATACACTTGCACCTGTATATTTGTGCTTGTAGTCTTAAAAAACTCAGAAGTTTCGAGTGTTCTCATCAGCTTCATCTTGTTTTCTAACATGAGGCTGGAGTTAAACGAGAACACTACATTACTCTCTTCCAAATCTTGACGTCTAAAAAAAAAACCATTGCCGATCGTGCTATAACATTATTTTTATGAAACTTGGTATGAATGGTCTATATTGTGTGGACGTGATATTTAATGGTAAAGCTTGATTTGTGGAAAAGTGTGTTCTGCTATTGGGTGCATAATGATACTGACTTATAGATATTTTATATATGGATGTTCGTTAATGGCGTACCAACTTGGCGTACTTCATATTGGGGAGGATAAATTACGAGGAGTTTCAAGCAAATATTGTAACAAATTGAATGGAGTTCGTGGATAAGTCATATAGTGGTATGAAGTAGGCATTTGATGGGGGGGGGGGGGATACTTTGAATATGTCAAAGCATATGTTAGTATGGATCGCATTTTATGGCATGTGTAGAGTGTTCACAAAATAAATGAGTGTATTGTGTATTGCTTTCGGAAATACTATCATTCTATTATATATTAGTGATTCGTTTTAGTATATAGGGCTATTCTATATGAGTGTGGTATTTCTATATGTTGTTTATGGAAACAAAAGTCGAAACTTTGTCTTGCATGTATGGTTATTCTGGGTATTTATACTATCATCATCTTCTGCTTAGATAATGAGGTGAAGAATGCTTTGTAGGCTTGAATGTGAATTTGTTGGCTTTGTTGATGATTTAAATTAATACTTGATTATAAATGCATTGTTACTAAATAATTTCTCATAATTCTAAAATAATAGTAATTTAATAAATTTTCAGTTTTTTTCGTTGTTTTCTCCATCGTCGCTCCTTTCAGTCGGGACTATTTACTCGTTTCTTTTTCCCAGCCATCGATCACACTTTTCGCCCTGCATACAAAACCCAAAACTCACAATCCGACACAGTAGAGATTCAAATTGAGACACGGACGAAACAAGGCAAATCTGGAGATGAAAAATCGGCAGAGAGGGAAAGAAACAAACCAGAAAATTGCAAAGCGGAGAAGAAATGAGGGAGACTAAGAAGAGATTTTTCTTCTTCTTTTTCCTCTTTTTCCCCTATTTTTAGGAATCAATAATTGATGATACAATGTGTGTTGGACAAATTCCAATAAAATGTATATATAGATTTTTCTCATAATGGTGTGGATATTAAAAAAGAAAAATTTCCAATTAATGGAGAGAAATTTAATATAAATTATTGGCTGTACAAGTGCGGATCATGCGGTACAAGTACGGATCATGCGGATCACGTGCAGATCATGCGGTACAAGTGCGGATCAAGCATATGACTGTACAAGTGCGGATCATGCGGTACAAGTGCGGATCATGCGGTACAAGTGCAGATCATGCAGATCATGCGGATAATGCGGATCAAGTGCGGATCAAACGGATCATGCGGATCATGCGGTACAAGTGCGGATCATGCGGTACAAGTGTGGATCAAGCATATATGGCTGTCTAAAATATATATTTGAATTGTAAAAGCGGATAACAAACGTTGTATAGACACAATGTCCTGTAAAGAAGAAAAATTACACACACCAATAAATTCAATTGAGGATACAAACATAATTAGATTGCTACTAATTTTTTGGGATTGGTTTGGTTTTGACTCTAATTTCTTGAGGATACAAACATAATTAGATTGCTACTAATTATGTTTGTATCCTCAATCCATGTAATCCTGCGAGAATGAACTCAAGAAAAAATTGAATTCCAACCTTCTCAGTTCCAATTGTGTTATATATGAATTGCAATGGATAACCCTTTTCACCGGTTTTAGTAAACTTCTTCTTGCACATTTTTGGACATGAACTATTTGCATGTTCTACATCAAGTCGATATGCTTTCTTGAGCTGTGGAATACTTTCAAAAGCCAATATCTACAATGCAGAAAGAAAACAAATATTTTCAAGACTTTCAAAACTACATTGTTAAACAACAAAAGCAGAAATTACCTCTAAAGGAGTTATGAAGCAGGAGAAAGTCCATGAATTCAATACTGCGCATTTGAAATTTTTTAGCATGTTTTCGAGATTCGTTAGGCAGTCAAGAAATGACAGAGTACCCCAGAGAAAGCTTTTACAGAGCTCCAGATTTTCCACTACCTTAAGAAAAAGGGGTCTAGCCAACCTCCTTTTGCCTTCTTGCTTCTTTTAATGACAGTTCCTATGAAGAAAAGCACTGCCATCTTCAAAAGATCTTCATCGTTCTCTCTCATTGACATTAGTTTCTCATGCACATGTGAGATATCTATCTTCCATTTTTCTCTTCCATATTTATCTAACTCAGGCTGAAAGTGCTTCTTAGAAAAACTGAAATCTAAACTATGCTTGTCTTCAAACTTTTTCTCATAATCTAATGAGAGCTCATCGCAGCATAATCCAGTTAACAATACATGTTCCCGAATGGAATATCTAATGGGAATTCCATTGACAATAATCCAGCATTGACAATCCATGATACATGCTATCCTAAGAGCTAGAGCCCACAGTCCCATGAGCTTATGATTATTCTGTCTAGGCATATGGAATATATGTTAAAATTGCGGGTGATCCTTAAACCATATAGAGTTATCCTTCAGTTTTCCCTCTATGATGCTAAGTGTGTCACTAATCTTGCATTTCGTGCCGAGAGTACATCTCTTGCTATAACAGGATTGATCAAAGTACAACTAACCAACTCTGCATCTTGCGATCTATGCAAATGGAAATCTAAAAAAAAGGAATGTCAATATTTCCTAAGCAAGTCCACACAACAAAAGAGTGAAACCGATCATACAAGCATTCAACATCAAAACATTCAACAAATTTAACTTCTCTTGGTTATCGACCAGAGCTGAAGAACCTTAAATTATGTTAAATCTATTAGTTTAATGGGAATCGATTCAATGGGAATTGGTTCAGAAATCGCTACCCAAGAACACGAATTTCAGAAAATTTGAAACTTCCACCAAAATTATATGAGACCGGAGAATGTATAAGCAAATCAATTGATCCAAAATACCTCAAAATCTGTTAAATGGGAATTGGTCCGGAAATCACTACCCAAAATTATATGAGACCGGAGAATGTATATAAACCCACAATCAAATCCGAATCGAACCCACAATCCATAATCGGCGAAAGAGAGAGAGACTTACCCGGTAGGAACTTCGGCCATACTCGCCCTAGTCTGAGTATGTAGTCGCACTAGTCTGGGTTCTAGACTCGTACTCGTACTGATTTTTTCATATATGATAATCCATGATTTTTTTGTAAGGATTTTTGCTTTAGTGTGTAGTCAAAACAAAAAGAAGAACAAATTCTCCTTTGACGTGATCCGTGCAACTGAAACATTTCTAGCAGAAACTCAAATTTTTTTTTATAAGGATCTCTACTTTAGTGTATACTCAAATAAATAAAAAATAAAAAAATTTGTAGTTTGACGTAGCAGAACCTAAAACGTCTTCGTTGTTAAGTGAGGAAATTTCTTCTCACCGGAGAAAGATAATCAGAGAATGGAGATAATTCACATTTCAGTTAGAGTGCGGCCAATTTTGAGGGAAGAAGCTAAGACGACTCCATGGAAGATCTCTTCCGACTCAATTTTCATGCCCAATAATCCTTCTCGTCCATTTAAATTTGGTAACCTTTCTTTAAAGTTGTCTCCTCATTGTTTACATTTTCTTACATTTCATTCTTGATTCTTATGCTCTACAAATTTACTTGCTATATTTTCTTTCTTATCGCATGACAACATATAGGGGGGTTTTAGAGATGATTGTAAAACTGTCGAAGTGTATGAATCACAGACGAAGGAGATTGTGGTTGCTAATGTTCGTGACTTCAATGGTAAAACTAACATGAAGTCTTCCTTACTACTTTTAGTAAAGAGGTGGTAGCCTACTTTTAAATGCTGCATCACTTATTCAAGTGAGGCCTAGTGCATATATTAAATACTCTCCAATGCAGATAATATATGGCCAAGAGCCTGATATATCACATTTGAGAGTATTTGGTTGTGCTGTATATGTACCGATTACTCCCCCGCAGCGTACAAAAATGGGACCCCAAAGAAGATTGGGGATCTATGTGGGATATTTATCATCTTCGATGGATAGATATATTCACATGAAATCTACGCAATTGCAAATCTACAATTACTTTTGTAATTGCAAATTTACCTAGGAAATATTACAGACTTCACATGAAATCTACGCAATTAAGTGGGATATTGCCCATTTATGAGCATTACAGATCGAGCTAAACTTTTTGTCTTACCACTATATAAAAGTAGACTTTAAACGTCCGAATTTTGTATTTTACGTTACTTTTGCAATTGAACAGGGAAGTATTGATGCAACAAAAACAACAAACATACATGTGAGAATAAACAAAACTATAAAATGTGTTACAAATATGGTATAAATGCATTTTAGGGAAGATTTTTAGGGAAGAAGAAAGGTGCCGTTGGGTTTAGGGTTTGCCGGACGATGACGTCAGAAGCATCGTCTTTGTTGATCGCCGGAGAAGGATCATCGGAAGAGTTTGGAGAAGCCATTGGAAGTTCTCTCTGGAGAGAATGAATGTTATTTCTGTGGTTCTTGTTGATTATATATATTATTTTCTTAGAAAAAGAGATTTGATATGATTAGAAACGAACTGCGAAATGACCAAGTCTTTCTGTGAAATGACCAAATCTTTCTTCGTCATCAATATTATAAATCTGAACAAAACCTTGAAAATATTAAAAAATAAATAAAATTTACGGTTAAATATATCATAACTTCATATTTTCATAAATGTATCATGAAAAAGCAAAACAGTAAGAGGAGAAGATCGTAACGACCTAGAAAGGAAACACAAGCTGCGAGCACATCGCAAGGCCCTCCTCCTTCACAAACGGCAACCAAACGATGGATGCAAGAAAAATGGGAAAAAGAGCACGAGCGGTCATCACGTCTCGAGAAAGAGAACAAGAAACTGAAGGTCCTTCTGCCACATCATCAGATGAGAAGAAGACACGTGTCCAAAGATGAAGTTATTGTCCCTTTTTATTTTTGGTTTAATGAAGTTATTGTTTTGATTTAATGAAGTTATTGTTTTGATAGCAAACGATTCGTCTTCCCCATAAACTCCTTTCAACTTTCCTCGAGAAAATTATGCTTTCTTCCAATATCAACGCTTGAAGGATTGGGTAGATGAGCATTTTCCCAATCATCTCTCCATCTACATATGAGCTTTACTGGTTCGATTACGGCCAATTTCCATCTATACCCTCAATTTGTACGTCTGCAATGAAATACAAATTCATCCTCCAAATTCGTATCTCTTAAAACTAAATCGTTGACTCTCTCGCTCTTCCTTCGCTTCTTTTATCAAAACTTCAACCTCACAGGTTCGCTTCTTTTATCAAAACTTCAACCTCACAGGTTCTCTAATAGTATTAGAAACTTTAGGGGCTTTGGCATGCCGGAATATAACAACCTAACAGGTAATTGGTCAAGAATTGGTGGCCAATAAACAACTCAGTGATTATAGAGAACTCTAAGATACAGTGCTTTTATGTATTCGTTTTTTGGGAGTGGTTTTTTGTAAATGAAAACTTATAATATCTACCATTGGTGTAGGCTTCTCATGTATCCACATGTACCAAGAAGCTAGGGCTCACAACCAAACGCTGCAAATCCTTTAAGAGAACAAATGAAACGCTAAGGTATGTTTTCATCCAAAAAATAATTTGGAACTTATAAAATTGGATTGAAGATTTTTAATCCACTAAACTTCTTTGGATTCATAGTTATCACCTTTTTGTGCAACTTTTCTTATATTAAAACTTAAAAAAGAGTTTCAGCCAGGTCTCTAAGAGTCTGTTTGGCAATAGAGTCAGCCAAAAAATTAGCCGCTCTAGGGATATACTTGAACTCAGTTACAAAAAACTCAAGAGAACAAAGAGATATGTCGATCAGAATCCCATGGATCTCTGAAATGGAAGATCCCGCCTTGATTGCTCGGACGAGATTTAACGAATCAGATTGGATGATCAGAGATCTGATACCCAGGTTCTTCGCGCTGAATAGCGCAGAACGAACCGTTAATACTTCAGCCATTAAAGGCGAAATTACAAAAAAAAACATAATGTAAACATGGAAAATCTGGCTGAGAGCAATGGAAGTGACATCAGGGTCTAAGTTAAGTATCACCAACGTTCCTTGGTTAACGGCACTAATCGCCGGAACAACAAACTGGGCCCACACAGGTCTGCCGGAAACAAACCCACGCGCCGATGAAGAAGACGGTGAGCTCCAAACCCTTACTCTTACGCCGCTACCGCCGAGTCTGGCTTGATGATGTATGTGTCTACCGCAAATCTCTCGAACCGCTCTTTCAGCGTCCCCGAGATCGTAAAAATCGACGGTCACAATTCCTTCAGAGATTCTCTCCATTTGCACGCCACACACGTCGCCGAATACTTCCAAGTCGCGTCTCACCGTCGACTCAATGACGTCACGCGGAATGGAGATCAGAGAAAGATATCGCGTCAGAGAAGTTGACGGCTGAGGAAGCCGTTGAACGGTCAAAACGCCGTTAAAGCACGGCCGCGGTGGTGGTGGTGGAGGACGAGGAGAAAAAATCATCGGATGTGGAGGGAAATTAAAGAACGTGAAAACTCTTGGTTCCGTCCGAGATAATTCGTACGACAACGGAGGAAGCGGCGGCAGAGGAAGAGTGTATACCTCCAAGTCGCGTCTCACCGTCGACTCAGTGACGTCAAGCGGAATGGAGATCAGAGAAAGATATCGCGTCGGACAATTTGACGGCGGAGGAAGCTGTTGAACGGCCGAAACGCCGTTAAAACACGGACGCGGTGGTGGTGGTGGAGGTGTTGGAGTAAGCTTGTCCTATCTAGTTGAAGCAATTGAAGAATAAGATTTTGGATTGAGAAATTGAAATGACTTTCACGAGATCTGCAAAGAAGGAAGAAGATGACAAGGTTAATAAAAAAATATCGTGCAATTAGAATATTGCTTTCTTTTAATTAGGAAATTATTTAGTTATTCCTTTTTAGGTTTAGAATAAGGCAATTTCCCTTTAACAAAATTGTTAAGGCTTTATGCTATAAATATGCATGTTTAGAGAAACCTATGATTTATCAATACAGAGAAACGTTTTCTAGAAATTCTTATTTCAAGTTTATTATTTCTTTCGCTATTCTGAGTTCAATTTAGGGTTCTTCGTTTACACACCACAAATCCAACATGGTATCAGAGCTAAGGTTGATGTAGTAAAGATCCTAGCAACCTAACATCACAATTCAACCACAGAAGACCACAAGTTCAGAAAAGATGCAGTCAAGTACAACACAAATTATCCCTCTGTTTGATGGAAAAAACTTCAGCCTATGGATCAAAAGGATGAAGGCAATACTAAGGTCCAGATCATTATGGACTATCTTTTAGAAGGAATTCCAAAATCACCTGAAATTAGTAAGATACCGACAAAAGAGGAACTTAAATCGGTAAAGGAGTGGGAAGAATTAGAAGTCAAGGACCAGCTTGCCTTACAACTTATTCACAACGTCTTGAGTGAAGAAATTCTTGGAAGAAGAGTCTATGATGAAAAATCAGCCAAAACGGCATGGGATTTACTGCATACAGAATACAAGGGAGATTCAAAAACCTCACAAATCAAACTACAAAGACTAAGAGCAACTTTCTGGAGTGTAAAACAGAAAGAGAAGGAAACACTAAAGGAATTCATGAAGCGGATTATTGAACTAAACAATGAGATGAAATCATATGGAGATAATATGCATGAAGAGTATTTGGTGTCGAAAGTTCTATCTTCTTGGACGACCAAGTATGATCCTTATGTGGGAGTGATAGAGCAAACCAAGGATTTGCAAACAATCACTATGCAAGAATTATTAAACGCATTACAAATTCAAGAAAACATACTTGAAGATAGAGACGAAAACAGTTCAGAAGAAGGGGCATTCTATGCAAGGTTTAAGAGGCCGATTCAGAAGAGTCGAGGGACAAATCAAAATTTTTAAAAATCTGATGATCAAGAAAGAAAGCCAAGATGGTGTAACTATTGCAAAAAGGATAATCATTATGAAGCCTTATGCTACTACAAGGAAAAGAAATCAGCTGAAGATGAAAATACACAACAAAGATCACAAATAATATGTTTCAACTGTGGAGAACCTGGACATATTTCTAGGGATTGCAGAAAGAAGAGAAACCAACAAGCTTACATGCACCAAGAAGAAGTTAGCATGGAAGAATTATCGTTTGTAGCAACTCATATACCAACAGTTCTAATCACATGGATTCTTGACAGTGGAGCAACAAATCACATGGTCAAAGAAGAGAAATTGTTCTCAGATTTAGATAAATCAATTCATACTCCTATCAAAGTATCTAGTCGAGAAATTATTATGAGTACTGGATTAGGAAGTGTAATATCCCCTTAGGGATTAAAAGTCGAGACAAAGCCTGGAAGAAGGGGGAAAATTCGAAGTTGAAGAAATCACTGAGGGAAAATGTTTCCTACAAGAAGAGACCAAAAGAAGCATTCTGGTCGAGAGGGAATTAAATTTGATTGAGTACAATCAAAGTTATGATTTTTGCAAGATTTCAGCCGAAAAGGGATTTTGCCGAGGGGATTTTTGCCAAGTCGGGGAAAAATCTAGCCGAGGGAGACTTTCCCGAGATGGGGGAAATTCCAGCTGAAAGAGACTTTGCCGAGAGAAGAAAAGTTCCCGGGAAGAATTTTTGCCGATATGTCCTTTGAGGAGAAGGCCTTAGGTGAGAATTTCTTTGCCGAGATAGGGAGAAATTGCTGAGAAATGATCTTAGCCGAGATATTCAGCTTATAACCGGTAAAGACGGGTGATCCAATCGCCGAGGAGAGATCATGCCGGAATAAGAAGTTAAGCACGACACATCCGGTCGGGGACACATGTCGCGTGGAGAAGAAAACCTTGGGCCGAAGGTTTTGTCAACTTAGTGGCTAAGTTCAGGGGAAACTTCAACCGAGTGAAAGGTGGGAAGCTTTGTCCCCAAGTCTGAGGCACATTCTGATCAGAACACATGTCACCATAAGAATTCGCCGCCCGCATGCAACGAATCGGAATCGCCGCCCGAAGGAACCAATCCGCACCAAGGAGGAAACTTGGTCCCCAAGTGTAAGGAGGCTATAAATACCCCCTCACCCTTAACTTAAATCTCATTTTCCAAAGTTAGAGAAAGCATAGAAAGTTGAGATCGAAAAGTTAGAGTGAGAAAAATCCGATAGTGTTTTTCCGGCGAGAAGTGTTCGCGGCGAAGCTAGTTGATCGGTTCTCGAGGGGAATTTAGAAGCTTAGAAACCGTAGGCTAAGAGTTCAAGCTTCAAGTATCGGTGAGTTTCGGATTTTTGTTATGTGTTATAATGTCTGCAGGGAGGTTGGTACATACTATAGAGAGTCCCGTTCCAAAGCAAGACGGTGGAAACACATGACGAGATGTCAAAAGTTCGGGAAGAACTAATGAATAAGTCATGAAAGAAGGAGGTTAGACGTGCTTGCGAGTGGCGCATAGCATGTCTAGACCATGTCGTGATTACTTCATGAAGATCCTTTGTGGTTTATGAAGATCATTTATTGTTTGATTATTTGTGGCATCTAGGAAATATAAGTGGAGATTTATATGTTCTTAGATAAGGTGTAGTGGTTTTCTTTTTCCCATATAGACTTCGGGCTATGTCGTAGCCATGAGTGGAGTGGCACCAGAAGACGGGTAGTTACTGGTTAGATGCGATGCTTCCGAAATGATCATTTGTGGTGATTTGAGGGGTAATCGTAATAGGGCCGGGAAAAGTTACGATGCACTTAGAGGCCACATAATTAAGGAATTGGTTACTACATGCATCATTGAGTCATTGCTTGTAGTATTGTTTAGCTTCCGCTTGTGAAACTTTGAGATGGAGTTTATTTGTTGCATGCTTGCTTGTTGTGATAACGTTGCTTGCATGGGGTGTTTGGGGAGGGGTTTCTAACGGGTGGTTTAGTTTTCCCCCGGAGCTCACTGAGTATTATTAGAATACTCATGACTCATTTTGTTTTGCAGGTGACCAGTAGTTCGTGAGACGGGACGTTAGGGAAGCCGGAGTAGTTTTGGCTTGGCTTTTGTAAAATACGGTTAGCAACTATCTATGTAATGTAGTTTTGGCACTAGGCCGGCCGACTCGTAAATATGTTTTGTAATAAATATGTTCAAACAATATGAATAATATGTACGTTTTTGGGAATCAAAACTCTCAGTTTGTGACCATGGTATTAAGTTAGTCCGACCTGAAACAACTCAAGACTGAGGTACGGGTTGAAAAGCCTTAGGCCCTAGTCGAGAGGCTCGACTTCTGTTACGGTTTGGCCAGATTAGTATGGGCTTTTTAGGTTAAGCTGTTTCAGTTGCCGATTTTGTGCCACTCTGGGTTCAATCTATCCGTAGAACGAATCGGGGGTGTTACAGGAAGTGTCATCATCGAGACAAAGCTGGGTCAGAGAACTCTAAGAGATGTATTTCTAGTTCCAAGGATTGACAGAAACCTACTCAGTGTTGGACAGTTGGTAGGGATTGGATATAAGGTGTTATTTGATAACAATAAGGGAATCATAATAGACAAAGATTACAACAAGATCATTGAAGTTCAAATGAGTGGAACTAGCTTTCCATTAAGCTCATCAATTGTTGAGAAAACGTATTCAGCTCAACAAAGAGATCATGCAAAGTTCAATCACAAAACAGCCACGAAACAGGTTACTTCTAGCCAGGACAAGAGTTCCTATATCACAAAAACACACACAAATGGAGAAGCAGAATGCAAGTAACAAAATTCAGAAATTTGTGAAAGAGAAAGAAAAATCACGCGTGAAATCAATGGTTGAAGAGAATTCCAGCATGAGGGAGCCATAAGACAATGATTCTACACAAAACTCATCAAATTTAGTTTGTACGAAAGATAATCAGAAAAAGAATCAAGGGAAAGAGGGAGCACATTTAGAAAAGAAAAATGAAAAGATTCGGCACAAGGAAACTGTTAAGCCAGGAAAAGCAAAGGAGAATGAACAGATGAGGGAGAAATCAATCTTACCCACAAATTATGAAAAATTTGCAAAGAAGACTTTGCTTTATCAAGGAGAACTCGTAGAGAAGCAGAACACAAGTGAAATTGATACAGAGAGGCAGAATCCAACTAAAATCCATAAACCAATCAGCATTAAAAATTCAGAGGAAAGACTCGATAAAGGAGAAGTTTGTATCAAGAGGGAGATGAAACAACCAAGCCTACCATGGAGTTTTGTAGATTTCGTGAAGGGAACTTTCCGATCCAGTGAAAACCCAGCAGTTCTAGAAATCAGAACTTTGAAATCATCACAATTGGTCATGAGCAAAGAAGCTAATATTTACGGAAACTCCCGGAGCAGCACAATCGGAAAGGCTGAGAGAAAAGATGGGAATCACATAGTACAAGCTTAGAGGGAGTGTTGGAGTAAGCTTGTCTTATCTAGTTGAAGCAATTGAAGAATAAGATTTTGGATTGAGAAATTGAAATGACTTTCACGAGATATGCAAAGAAGGAAGAAGATGATAAGGTTAATAAGAAAATATCGTGCAATTAGAATATTGCTTTCTTTTTATTAGGAAATTATTTAGGTACTCCTTTTTAGGTTTAGAATAAGGCAATTTCCCTTTAACAAAATTGTTAAGGCTTTATGCTATAAATATGCATGCTTAGAGAAACCTATGATTTATCAATACAGAGAAACGTTTTCTAGAAATTCTTATTTCAACTTTATTATTTCTTTCGCTATTCTGAATTTAATTTAGGGTTCTTCGTTTACACACCACAAATCCAACATGATATCAGAGCTAAGGTTGATGTAGTAAAGATCCTAGCAACCTAACATAACAATTCAACCACAAAAACCACAAGTTCACAAAAGATGCAGTCAAGTACAACACAAATTATCCCTGTGTTTGATGGAAAAAAACTTCAGCCTATGGATCAAGAGGATGAAGGCAATACTAAGGTCCAGATCATTATGGACTATCGTTTTAGAAGGAATTCCAAAATCACCTGAAATTAGTAAGATACCGACAAAAGAGGAACTTAAATCGGTAAAGGAGTGGGAAGAATTAGAAGTCAAGGATCAGCTTGCCTTACAACTTATTGACAACGCCTTGAGCGAAGAAATTCTTGGAAGAAGAGTCTCTGATGAAAAATCAGCCAAAACGGCATGGGATTTACTGCATACAGAATACAAGGGAGATCCAAAACGCTCAAAAATCAGACTACAAAGACTAAGAGCAACTTTCTGGAGTGTAAAACAGAAAGAGAAGGAAACACTAAGGGAATTCATGAAGCGGATTACTGAACTAAACAATGAGATGAAATCATATGGAGATAATATGCATGAAGAGTATTTGGTGTCGAAAGTTCTATCTTCTTGGACAACCATGTATGATCCTTATGTTGGAGTGATAGAGCAAACAAAGGATTTGCAAACAATCACTATGCAAGAATTAATAAACGCATTACAAATTCAATAAAACAAACTTGAAGATAGAGACGAAAACAGTTCAGAAGAAGGGGCATTCTATGCAAGGTTTAAGAGGCCGGTTCAGAAGAGTCGAGGGACAAATCAAAATTTTGAAAAATCTGATGATCCAGAAAGAAAGCCAAGATGGTTTAACTATTGCAAAAAGGATAATCATTATGAAGCCTTATGCTACTACAAGGAAAAGAAATAAGCTGAAGATGAAAATAGACAACAAAGATCACAAATAATATGTTTCAACTGTGGAGAACCTGGACATATTTCTAGGGATTGCAGAAAGAAGAGAAACCAACAAGCTAACATGCACCAAGAAGAAGTTAGCATGGAAGAATTATCGTTTGCAGCAACTCATATACCAACAGTTCTAAGCACATGGATTCTCGACAGTGGAGCAACAAATCACATGGTCAAAGAAGAGAAATTGTTCTCAGATTTAGAGAAATCAATTCATACTCCTATCAAAGTATCTAGTGAAGAAATTATTATGAGTACTGGATCAGGAAGTGTCATCATCGAAACAAAGCTGGGTCAGAGAACTCTAAGAGATGTATTTCTAGTTCCAAGGATTGACATAAACCTACTCAGTGATGGACAGTTGGTAGGGATTGGATATAAGGTGTTATTTGATAACAATAAGGGAATCATAATGGACAAAGATTACAACAAGATCATTGAAGTTCCAATGAGTGGAACTAGCTTTCCACTAAGCTCATCAATCGTTGAGAAAATTTATTCAGCTTAACAAAGAGATCCTGCAAAGTTCAATAAGAAAACAGCCACGAAACAGGTTACATCTAGCCAGGACAAGAGTTCCTATATCACAAAAACACACACAAACGGAGAAGCAGAATGCAAGTAACAAAATTCAGAACTTTGTGAAAGAGAAAAAAAAAATCACGCCTGAAATCAATGGTTGAAGATAATTCCAGCATGAGGGAGCCATAAGACAATGATTCTACACAAAACTCATCAAATTTAGTTTGTACGAAAGATAATCAGAAAAAGAATCAAGGGAAAGAGGGAGCACATTTAGAAAATAAAAATGAAAAGATTCGGCAAAAGGAAACTGTTAAACCAGGAAAAGCAAAGGAGAATGAACAGATGAGGGAGAAATCAATCTTACCCACAAATTATGGAAAATTTGCAACGAAGACTTTGCTTTATCAAGGAGAACTCGTAGAGAAGCAGAACACAAGTGAAATTGATACAGAGAGGCAGAATCCAACTAAAATCCATAAACCAATCAGCATTAAAAATTCAGAGGAAAGACTCGATAAAGGAGAAGTTTGTATCAATAGGGAGATGAAACAACCAAGCCTACCATGGAGTTTTTTAGATGTCGTGGAGGGAACTTTCCGATCTAGTGAAAACCCAGCAGTTCTAGAAATCAGAACTCTGAAATCATCACAATTGGTCATGAGCAAAGAAGCTAATATTTACGGAAACTCCCGGAGCAGCACAATCGGAAAGGCTGAGAGAAAAGCTGTAAATCACATAGTACAAGCTTAGAGGGAGTGTTGGAGTAAGCTTGTCTTATCTAGTTGAAGCAATTGAAGAATAAGATTTTGGATTGAGAAATTGAAATGACTTTCACGAGATCTGCAAAGAAGGAAGAAGATGATAAGGTTAATAAGAAAATATCGTGCAATTAGAATATTGCTTTCTTTTAATTAGGAAATTATTTGGTTATTCCTTTTTAGGTTTAGAATAAGGCAATTTCCCTTTAACAAAATTGTTAAGGCTTTAGGCTATAAATATGCATGCTTAGAGAAACCTATGATTTATCAATTACAGCGAAACGTTTTCTAGAAATTCTTATTTCAAGTTTATTATTTCTTTCTCTATTCTGAGTTCAATTTAGGGTTCTTCGTTTACACACCACAAATCCAATATGGTATCAGAGCTAAGGTTGATGTAGTAAGGATCCTAGCAACCTAACATCACAATTCAACCACAAAAGACCACAAGTTCACAAAAGATGCAGTCAAGTACAACACAAATTATCCCTGTGTTTGATGGAAAAAACTTCAGCCTATGGATCAAGAGGATGAAGGCAATACTAAGGTCCAGATCATTATGGACTATCGTTTAAGAAGGAATTCAAAAATCACCTGAAATTAGTAAGATACCGACAAAAGAGGAACTTAAATCGGTAAAGGAGTGGGAAGAAATAGAAGTCAAGGATCAGCTTGCCTTACAACTTATTCACAACGCCTTGAGCGAAGAAATTCTTGGAAGAAGAGTCTCTGATGAAAAATCAGCCAAAACGGCATGGGATTTACTGCATACAGAATACAAGCGAGATCCAAAAACCTCACAAATCAGACAACAAAGACTAAGAGCAACTTAGTGGAGTGTAAAACAGAAAGAGAATGAAACACTAAGGGAATTCATGAAGCGGATTACTGAACTAAACAATGAGATGAAATCATATGGAGATAATATGCATGAAGAATATTTGGTGTCGAAAGTTCTATCTTCTTGGACAACCAAGTATGATCCTTATGTGGGAGTGATAGAGCAAACCAAGGATTTGCAAACAATCATTATGCAAGAATTAATAAACGCATTACAAATTCAAGAAAACATACGTGAAGATAGAGACGAAAACAGTTCAGAAGAAGGGGCATTCTATGCAAGGTTTAAGAGGCCGGTTCAGAAGAGTCGAGGGACAAATCAAAATTTTTAAAAATCTGATAATCAAGAAAGAAAGCCAAGATTGTTTAACTATTGCAAAAAGGATAATCATTATGAAGCCTTATGCTACTACAAGGAAAAGAAATCAGCTGAAGATGAAAATAGACAACAAAGATCACAAATAATATGTTTCAACTGTGGAGAACCTGGACATATTTCTAGGGATTGCAGAAAGAAGAGAAACCAACAAGCTTACATGCACCAACAAGAAGTTAGCATGGAAGCATTATCGTTTGCAGCAACTCATATACCAACAGTTCTAAGCACATGGATTCTTGACAGTGGAGCAACAAATCACATGGTCAAAGAAGAGAAATTGTTCTCAGATTTAGAGAAATCAATTTATACTCCTATCAAAGTATCGAGTGAAGAAATTATTATGAGTACTGGATCAGGAAGTGTCATCATCGAGACAAAGCTGGGTCAGAGAACTCTAAGAGATGTATTTCTAGTTCCAAGGATTGACAGAAACCTACTCAGTGTTGGACAGTTGGTAGGGATTGGATATAAGGTGTTATTTGATAACAATAAGGGAATCATAATGGACAAAGATTACAGAAAGATCATTGAAGTTCCAATGAGTGGAACTAGCTTTCCACTAAGCTCATCAATCGTTGAGAAAAGGTATGCAGCTCAACAAAGAGATCCTGCAAAGTTCAATCACAAAACAGCCACGAAACAGGTTACATCTAGCCAGGACAAGAGTTCCTATATCACAAAAACACACACAAACAGAGAAGCAGAATGCAAGTAACAAAATTCAGAAATTTGTGAAAGAGAAAGAAAAATCACCCGTGAAATCAATGGTTGAAGAGAATTCCATCATGAGGGAGCCAGAAGACAATGATTCTACACAAAACTCATCGAATTTAGTTTGTACGAAAGATATTCAGAAAAATAATCAAGGGAAAGAGGGAGCACATTTAGAAAAGAAAAATGAAAAGATTCAGCACAAGGAAACTGTTAAACCAGGAAAAGCAAAGGAGAATGAGCAGATGAGGGAGAAATCAATCTTACCCACAAATTATGGAAAATTTGCAAAGAAGACTTTGCTTTATCAAGGAGAACTCGTAGAGATGCAGAACATAAGTGAAATTGATGCAGAGAGGCATAATCCAACTAAAATCCAGAAACCAATCAGCATTAAAAATTCAGAGGAAAGACTCGATAAAGGAGAAGTTTGTATCAAGAGGGAGATGAAACAACCAAGCCTACCATGGAGTTTTGTAGATGTCGTGAAGGGAACTTTCCAATCCAGAGAAAACCCAGCAGTTCCATAAATCAGAACTCTGAAATCATCACAATTGGTCATGAGCAAAGAAGCTAATATTTACGGAAACTCTCTGAGCAGCACAACTGGAAAGGCTGAGAGAAAAGCTGGGAATCACATAGTACAAGCTTAGAGGGATTGTTGGCGTAAGCTTGTCTTATCTAGTTGAAGCAATTGAAGAATAAGATTTTGGATTGAGAAATTGAAATGACTTTCACGAGATCTGCAAAAAAGGAATAAGATTATAAGGTTAATAAGAAAATATCGTGCAATTAGAATATTGCTTTCTTTTAATTAGGAAATTATTTAGTTATTCCTTTTTAGGTTTAGAATAAGGCAATTTCCCTTTAACAAAATTGTTAAGGCTTTATGCTATAAATATGCAGGCTTAGAGAAATCTATGATTTATCAATTAAGAGAAACGTTTTCTAGAAATTCTTATTTCAAGTTTATTATTTCTTTCTCTATTCTGAGTTCAATTTAGGGTTCTTCGTTTACACACCACAAATCCAACAGGAGGACGAGGAGAAAACATCATCGGATTTGGAGAGAGATTAAAGAACGTGAAAACTCTTGGTTCTGTCGGAGATAATCCGTACGACGACGGAGGAAGCGGCAGCGGAGGAAGAGTGTACGGAAAGTGAAAACGGGGGAGATAGAGTTTAAGGGAACATACTCTTGAGCTCGAGGGTCTAACTTTCCGGCGATCGGAAAAGCTCTAGAATCTTCCATTAAAAGGGTTTTTTGTTTTCTTATGGAGGAATGGTTTTTTCCGGCGAATCTGAAATATCGTGTGAGAGATACTGTAATGTCAGCTCTGTCTCTTTACGTTCTCGAGAATTAATGTTTTTTATTTTTTTTAAAAAGGAAGATTATATCAGGTTGTTTAAGTTACGAGGCAATATGTATAAATTAATGTAATAGCTTATTAGCGAACTCTCATTTTGTACTAGAACCTTGTTTATTAATTCAAGTTTCTGCTTTTATCTATTTATGTTCGATAAATGACTTGTCTATCTGAACCAAACATGAAAAAGTTAAGAAATGTTAAATACTAATCCGGTAAAAAATTGGTAAAGCGTTGGCTAAAAATGAGAAACTGGGTTAGGGCTTTACAATACTGCACTCGTAGACTAGTACTCTCTTTTTCCTCTCTTTTAGGATTAGATAAAGTTAGCCTCTTCGTTTTTGAATCGGAGAATTTATGTAGTAAATCGGGTTTTAAATTTCCAGAAAGCACACGATTATATAGCCAAAGGGAATAGGTCGCACCTAAAATCATCCCAAGCGCTGCTAATGTGGCTTAGTGATGTTAATATGGGCGGCTCGGGCCCGTTTAGGCCCTGCCCGTTTAAAGTCCGCCCATTTAAAACCCGTCCATTTAATCCCGTTTATGTTTGTGCCCGTTTAAGGCCCGTCCGTTTAAGCCGGCCCGTTTTGGCTCGTTTAGATTATTTTTTGGGTGCTATGTAATAATATTTATGTTTTAAAATTAAAATAAAATACATGTTACGTTTTTTTACATATTTTGTTTAAAATATAATGTCTTAAAGAAAGAAAAAAACTTTTTGAAATTTTGAAAAAACTAGTATCATGAACAAAACCTTATATATAAGGTAATTAATGGCAAAATATGAAATAATGGCAAAATTGTAAATAAATAATGATTTGTACGTGTATAAGAAAATAACATGAGTTGAATGCATATTTTAAATAAATTACATGTCCCAAAACATGTATGTACGTTTTTTAAATTATAAATATATATCACTTTCCGGTGTTCTAACTGCAATTGAACTTCATAAATCATCATTTAAATCTTCAATTTACTCATGACAATTTTGATATATGGACCACCATGTATAAACCCAAGTCAAGACATATTTATTTGCAGAAATCTCGACTTCATCTTCTCCCATTGATAGCTTCTATACCTATGATGATTTAAGAGCGCTTCTGATATTCTTTACTCTCAGATTCTGCAAATCTCTTGACCGAAAACTCAATTTGTACATCCAAAGTGTTAGCCTTCATGATGATGATTTACTCTGATTATGAACTTTGAGCCATGGGACTTGAGCTCATGTCCTTCTGAAATCTCCGACCACTGTCACCGTCAATCATCATATGACAATTTTTCCTATAAATCTGTAGTCAAGTCTCCGAGTTAAAAAATGATGTTTTTTAAAGGAGAATATATATATATATATATATATATATATATATATATATATATATAACTTTTTGTTAAAATAAATACAATTGTTATTTATTAATGCCTTCCTATTTTATTTTTTCAAAAAAAATATTCCGTCGTCCTTCCAACCTAGTCGTTCATGTACGCACACCACTAGGTTTTATATAGTTGTACACAAACAACTATGACTTTCAGTTGTATTTTACCATGAAGTTAAAAAATGATACTTTTTCATAAATTCATATATTTTATAAAGGAAATTATATATATATATATATATTGTTAAAACAAATACAATTATTATTTATTAATGTCTTCCTATTTTATTTTTTCAAAAAAAATATTTGTCGGAAAAAATACGAAGATTTTTTACGGAAAATACGCAACGTTTTCTTTATAAACAAACCTCAAGGAATCCGCACATAACATAGCCGAAGCTATGAAAGACGAAGATTGGGCCGAGCCGGAAGCAAGATATGGAAAATGGGCCTAGCCGACTTAGAGCGAGCCGACTTAGGAGAATTTCCGGGCGAGCCGACTTCAAGGATTACGGGCCAAGCCGACTTTTCGAAGATTCCAGAAGCATTCATAAAATCGGCGGAAATAAGGAATGAGTAAAGTCCCACATCGCTAGTTTAACTTTTAGAGGCAAAGACTGTCAAGTATATATATAGACCCATATATAGCTAATTTTCCAGAAACTCAGAACGTGCGGCCACCCAAGCGCCTGAATGAATTGAACATTGTTAGTAATTTTTGGAAAATTTATATACAGAATTACTAATAATATGAATTTCTTTCAATTTGTACAACTGGAAACAACTAGAGCAACTGCCAACATATCTGTATCTGCACAACTATGTACATGTGGAACAACTGCGAACATTTATACAATTGAGAGAAATTGGAACAACTAAGAACCTATCTGAATTGGTACAACAAGAACCAATTGGGGCAACTGGCACATATCTGTATTTGTACCATTATGAACAAGTGGAACAACTACATACCTATCTGTATTTGTACAACCTGGAAGCAGCTGGATCAACTCGCAAGATATCTGTATTTGCACAACTAAGTACATGTAGAACAACTGCGAATATTTAAACAACTGGGAACAATTGGAACAACTACAAACCTATCTGAATTGGTACATTGAGGAGCAATTGGGACAACTGAAACCTATATGTATTTTTCCGTATTTGGACATCATTTTCGGTGTTCGCTTTAGGCATCAAATACATGTTTAATTGCTAGAATGCCATAATTGGAAAACAAATAATCTAGCGTACCAAAAAATAGTCTACTGCCATAATTAGATGTGTAAACCCTATGTTGCCCTTATTGAAGAAATTGATGAATTTTGATTTTTTTTTTGGTTAAATAATTATGTTATTAATTACTTTTATGTAAAGTATGATTTAAATAAAAATATAACAAATATTTATTAAAAAAATAACAAATCTTATTTGTGTTTCCCCCCCCCCCCCCCCCCCCCCGAAATCACCAGCTCTCCCCAGCTCTATTTCACCTCAGAAATTGAAACTTTCCTCTTGAATCTCTCCTTCTCTTCGTTCGAATCTCGCTCGAGTCGCGAAGCTTAGCGGTAATCCAGTCGATCCAGGTCGCCGGCGGACCCTAGCCACCACCTCGTATGCCGCTCTCCTTCGCCATTGCTGAGTGAAGCTTGGAAAAAAAATTAGGTATGGTGTAGGGATTCCACAGTTAGGGAGTCGATTTGCAATTAGTATGCACATTGGATAGTTAAGTTACTTATATGGGAAGATTAAGTCATTGCTTTGATAATTTATCCACTGTTGTTGTTGAATCGTAGTTCTTAGGTAGTGAATCTAAGAGATGTTGGACAACTGGTACAAATGGTAAAACTTAGAGAAAATTGACAATTTATGTAATTGTAAATGAGTAAATATTTGTTTTCCAATCTTCAGGAGGGAATGAGCAGCAGGCTAAACATACATTTTGATTATGGAGGATCTTATTCAGAGATCGGAGAGGGGTTTAAATGGATTTCAAGAAATCTCATCTATGCTATATCATTTAAAACCGTATCTTTAGAGGGGTTAACATATTCGACGATTGTAGACGGTATATGCAAGATGATTGGGGTAAACGACTGTACGAGGAAGCTAAAATTGAGTTACATTCTGTTGGTAGCTAAGCCTGAGAGGGAGTCATGTATTGTAGATGATGATGATGTTTATGTTTATCTAACGACATTGGATAAAGATGGACTTAGATCTGTTTTGAATGTGGAGGCAATGGAAGATGTGGAAATAGACAAGGGAGGCGAGGACTGTGGTGGTATGATGACTATTTACAGACCGGACGAAGCAGAAAAACAACATCACGAGGCTGCTAATGAGCCTGATATTGAGGACTGTATGGAGAATGATGATAATGTTTCACGTGGCGAAATGCAGGCAGTGGATGAGAATGGGTTGGATGGTATGCATGAAAATGAGTATGAAGATGAGTATGAAGATGCATATGAACATGAACATGAACATGTTGAGCCGCCTCGGCCTATGGAAGAAACTCAGTTTGTTCTAGAATGGGATGATGGTGCGGGTTTTGAAAAAGGGCAAGAGTTTTGTTCGAAGGAGGCATTGCGAGTTTTGGTTGACAGAGTTGCACATAAGGGATGTTTTGTGGTAACAACTGTGAAGCCGGATCAGGGGCGACTCATATTAAGATGCCTCCATGCTAAACAAGGGTGTTCACGGTATTTATATGCTGTTAGAAGGAAGGAATCAACTTATTTCACTGTGAGAGTGTATAGGAATATGCATACATGCTCCAGGGTCGAGACGAGCAAAATTCGGAATGAAAGGAGAGGCACACAACAAGTAGTACCATATGTTTTGCGTACTGCTTTTCTAGGTATAATCGATACCCCAGCAGCAATGAGTATAGTCAATGTTGTTCAAAATCAAGTTCACGTGACTGTGTCATACTCTACTGCCTTGAGAGGTAAAAAACTAGTTGTTAGTCAAGTGAGGGGCAATCCTGAAGAAAGTTTTGAAAAATTGTATTCTTATCTATACATGTTAGAGAAGGTGAATCCTGGTACAATAACAAGGGTGAAAGTGGATAGTGAAAAAAAGTTCAAGTATCTATTTCCTGCTTTGGGCGCTAGTATTGAAGGGTTTACCGCAATGAGGAAAGTCATAGTTGTGGATGCAACTTTTATGAAGAATATTTATGGTGGTATGCTTGTATTTGCCACAGCTCAGGATCCTAATCATCACCATTACCCCCATTGCACTTGGTGTAATTGATAGTGAGAAACATGGGAGTTGGATGTGGTTTTTTGAAACGCTCAAAACTGTTATATCGGATGATCCTCAACTGGTTTTTATGAGTGACAAACATCGGAGCATCATCAAGGCAGTCCAGGAAGTGTACCCTTTGTCTCAGCATGGACATTGTGTTTGGCATTTGTCACAAAATGTGAGAGTTAAAGCCCAGGTTGGATTGAAAGATTTGTGTGCAATGAAATTCATTGAATGCGCTCACATGTACACAAAAAGTGAGTTCATCAGAGCATACTCTGATTTTACGAAGTGGTTTCCATAAGCTGGCGAGTATCTGGATGGTGTGCCTCTTGAAAAATGGGCAAGGTGCTATTTTAAAGGAGACAAGTACAATTTGGACACTAGCAATGCCTGTAAATCTATGAACAGTGTGTTCAAGAAGGCAATGAAATATGCCATGTTATCTTTGATTGATGCGTATGTGGAGAAACTGTCTGAATGGTTCAACAAGCATAGGAAAGACAGTGTTCGGGCATCAAACACGAAGAAATTGGTGCCCATAGTGGAGAACGACCTGCATATGCGATGTAAAGATGCATCGGCCTTAACTGTCACGGAGCTAAACGCCAATTAGCTTGAATACAGCGTTATTGGACCAGATGGAAAAACGTATCTTGTCAATTTGAGAATGAAAAGTTGTTCTTGCAGGTGTTTTGATGTAGATAAGATTCTGTGTATTCATGCAATAGCCGCGAACATGGCGCTGATGTGGAAGAATGAGAGAACAACGGAAATACACGTCCATGAGTTGTGCTCGAAATACTACTTGATTCAGAATTGGGCATTGGTTTATTATAAAACTATTTATATGGTGGCGCATCAGTCTGCTTGGATGATCCATGAAGAAGTACAAAATTTGGTCCTGAAGCCGCCAGAGTACACAAAAAAGAATAAAGGAAGATATGTAGATAAGCGTCATCCGTCGACCGGAGAAGCTCGCCGGAAACCGAGTAACAAATCCAACCCAGCTGTAAATCTCGGAAAATGGTTTCTCTCAGTTAACACGAGTGAAGCTTAGCTTTGAGTCTTTACATTTTTTCGTATTTGTATTACAATGTTTTGGGACAACCATGTTAAACTAGATGCAACTACTATTTCGTATTTGTATTACAATGTTTTATGACAACCAGCTACAACGTACGGGACAACTAAGAACTATTTCGTATTTGTATTACAATATTTTGGGACAACCAGGTACAACGTACGTGACAACTAATAACTATTTCGTATTTGTATTACAATATTTTCGGGACAACCAGGTACAACGTATGGGACAACTATATGTATCAAGACTTATCGTATGAAGACGTCTCATACGATTAAATGAATTTAGAAAATGTATCATATAACATATTGAAAATGAGATTATCATATAACATATTGAAATGTATCATATAACATCACGAAACCCATGGGGACAACAACAAAATCGTACTTGATATAGAGGTCCAACTACAAAAACAGAAAAACTGCAAATGTACAACTATTAGGCGATTTGTACAACCGGACAAGCTGGTAACATTCTCTTCAGATTATTAAAGAATATTTATGAATTTATTTTTAATATATTTGCATATATATATATATAGGTGAGTACAATGAAAAGTCAATAAAATTTTCCTCATTGGGTTCTTGAAATAGTGGAAGGTCCTGAAAATAAAGTCATGTCATGGCCCATGTATTTTACAAGAGGGTATTTGTTTCACAAGCGAGACCACGGACTCACGAAAAAAACAATGAATTATGGGGTATGTGTGCGAGGACAAAATTATTCTGAAGCATCTGAAGAGGAAGATTTTTATGGGACTGTGGAAAATATCATAGAGTTCGAGTATCCAGGATTTCTAAATTTGAAAATCAAACTTTTCTACTGTGAATGTTTTGACCCTACGATTGGCAAAGGCACTCGAATACGAGGAGGCGTTGTTGATGTGCTATCATCGAGGAGATATCAAAATTACGAACATTTTATTTTAGGTAAGTTTTGTTTTAATTAAGTATGTATATGATGTGTGTATATATATGTCTACTTCTAATTTTACACCTACTTAATGTACATGATCTCAAGCTGATCAAGTTTTTTATCTTCCATACCCATACATTAAACGACCTCGGAAGGTGTGGCTCACAGTTCTCAAAGTAAATCCAAGACAAGGTGTTCAGGGAAAGTTTAACGAAAAAGAGCTAGTTATATTGCAGCAAACAGTTGATGATGGCCTCACGGATCCGATTGATGAAATCATAATTGATAGTTTAGTAGAGGGAAATCATCCTTATGAAGAAATTGATTTTGAGATCGAAGACCAGGAAGCAGAGGACGGATTTCATTGTAATTTATCATCTTCCGATGATGAAGATGAGGAACTTAAATAATACTTTAATTTATATCTCTATATGTTTTGTAATATAATTATCATGTATAATATCTTTGTAATATAATTTTTTTTACTGCATCTTTGTAATATAATTATCATGTATAATTATCGTGTCTTTATATATTAGTTAATGTAAGAAAATACCGAATGATCGTACACGTTGGTTACACACCTAAGCATATTGTTCAGAGGTCAGTGGTTTGACACTCCGGAAAGCCGATTTTCAATAATTTTATTTTAGTGGTCACAAAAGGGTCTTAAAATGTAGTAAGAACATATGGGTTAAGAACAGTCACAAAGCAATGGCAATTTGTGACCACTTTGAGACGATTTTGCGACAATATTTTTTGTAGTCACAAAATTGTCTTAATTTAACAGCTAATTTGCGACTAATTCATGAACAATACCTGCAATTGTGACCGATTTGCTACTATTTAGCAACTCCACTCTACTTTTTTAAAAAAAAATCATCATTATTGAATTGTAAATATGTTAATTTGTATGTTTTTACATAGATTTGAACTTTTAAATATATTGAATCATGATAGCAGAGAAAAAAACTTATAAATTCCAATTTTTAAAACTTGATGTTGTATATTATCATAACATGTAGTAAGTACATATGTGTTTTTATGAAATGATTTTGAAATATAGAAAACTTTCAAAATTTACACAACATATCTTAGTTTAATGTTTATTTAGAGAGTTAAAGTTTTAGAATTAGTTAAAGAATTATTGTATAGTCTTATTTTATTAAGAATGATTAAAAAGTTTAGGGTTTAGGGTATAGGGTTAAGAACAGTCACAAAACAGTCGCATTTTAGTTACGACTTTGGGACGATTTTGCGACCATTCTGAAATTTATAAAAATTTTGGTTTTATATTATCACGCAGTAATTTATCCTTCATTTTTTGGATCTGCGACCAAGTTTGCGACCCTTTAGGGACTTCCCTGTTAATTTCTTCCCTTCTATCGTCGAAATACCCTACCCTCTCTCACTATCTCTGAAACCCTATTTTCTCTCAAACACTCTCAATCTGCGAATTTCTTCCCTTCCCTGTTAATCTCTTTCTCTCTTTCACTCTCAATCTGCGAATCTCTTTCACTCTCAATCACCGAATTTTGTTCTCTCTCAATCTCGGTTTCTCTATTTCTCTCAATCTCCGAATTGCTCGTTGTTTGAAGATAATGCATGCCAAGCCAAAAGTAATGAAAGGCCGAGGTGGTAGAGCCCGCGGTGGTGGCCAATTATCCGCCGGTGGGAGATCACTCTGAGCTGTCTGATCGTCTTCTCACGCCTCCAACCGGTCCTCCGATGCGACAGATTCGGTTTCCCAACCATCTAGAGCAAGTCTTCCAGCGCAATATCCCGCGAGGACACAACCCGAAGCCTCTAATCAACCGCCGCAAGGAGCTACTTCGCAGCCTTCTTATCATATCCCACAAACACCTCCGGCTTATCATATTCTCCAGCCACTAGGTCCTCTTTATCAGATTCCCCAACAACAACCGCCGGTTCAGATTCAAGAGCATCAACCTTCTTTTCCTAACGATCCAGAGCCACAGCCGGACTTCCAACAGTTGTTAGATGATTTGTTAGCTCTTCCTGGCCGAGAACATCTAATAATTTTAAGTCCACATCCCCTTCCCCACGTTGAGAACACATGGTAAAGACTTCCTTTGATCAAATTGTTATTTGCTTTGATTGAGAGCTGCTGGCTTAATTTTATTGAAATAGATAGTCTAGTATTATGTAAGAATTTGGTTTGTTCTTGGGATACTTGATCAATGAGCCTTCATAACCTCACAGAAGAATATATGATGTGTTTAGGTTATGAGCTTCTCTTCCATATGATGATTATATGACTTAGGATCATTGTCGTGCTTTGGTGAAAAATGGGTTTGCTCTGTGTTGTTCAAGAGAAAACCATATCAGCTCCTTAGTGCTCCATTTATGTATAATCTTATTCTCTGATGGCTATTTATAGGAAGATGGTGTGTTTTGAAGTTCCTAAAACCAATATATAGAGAAGTAGGTGCTTGGCATTGTGAGCTGTTTTGGAGAATGCTTGATTCGGATTGTGTATTTGTGTATTTGTTGTGAATAAACACTCTGATTTTTGTAATTGTGTATTTGTTTGAACATCTAACAATCTAATATTTATGTAACATGTTTAACCATGACAAAGGAAAACTGTCTCGAGTCATCACTGGCATATTTTGGAGGAAGTTTGATGGGCTTTACTATAGCTGGCGCAAAACGCCTATACCCATTCAATAAAGATATTTCAGAACTTTCGCGGTAATCAAAATACTCTGATTTTTGTTGATGTATTCTTGTGAATCATTTTGTTTTTTTGTATTATAGTGACATATTAATGAATTAGATACAAACTAAACACCTGAAATTGTTTTGTGTAGCGGAAGTACAATTGGGATATCGGGATTACTGACTTGGTGAGAGAAGGATTCTTGAAGAGAGCCAAAAATCGGATGAAAGGCATTGTAAGTCAAGCTAAAACCAGTGGTGAGAGACCACCTTGGATTGGCGAACCACTTTGGGCTGAAATGTTGGCTCATTGGGACTCTCCATACTCAATCTAGAGGAGCTCTACTGCATCACAATACCGTAACTCTGACCGTGACGGTCTTGGTCCCCACAAACACGTATCCGGGCAGAAATCTTACTTGCAAATTCAACAAAAAATGGTAATTAAATCTGTTTTTGTATATCGCATTTCACATTATTAATTTGTTTTTGTATCATTACAGGAGGAAGAACTAGGGCGTCCTGTCTCAATTGGAGAAGTGTTTATGAAAACACATACAAGGGCAGATGGAACATTTGTTGATCAGAAGGCCAAAAATATAGCTGACACTTATGATAAGAACTTAGAAGATCTGATGTCTCAAATGGATGTCGAAGGTTCAGCTTCAGAGCATTCGTCTCAACAATCAACTCAACGGACCCTCACCATTGAAGAAAAGAATAGGATATTTCTTAAGGTAATTCGAGTCTTTGTTTCAGTGTTTAAATATATTATTTTTTGAGTTTCCAAAAGATTATGACTTTGCTGGTTCGTTTGTTGTTGTATGTTCTATTTTCCTAATTCTGGCCAGTTGAGTTTTTCAGTTTTATGCACATTATGGCCATTTATTTTGTTGTTGTTTCCTCAGCATAGTCAGTTTTATGCATAGTCAGTTTGCTGGTTAGTTTGTTGCATAGTCAGTTTTTCTGGTCAATTTTTATGCTGCATTCGTTTGCTATTCTGGTTAGTTTTTATGCATAGCAAACTGACTTTCTATTGTTTTTGACTTTGCTGGCTGTTGTTGTAAGAGTGAATCATCTGGTCAATTTTTATGCTGCATTTGTTTGCTATGCTGATCAGTTTTTATGTATAGCAAACTGACTTTCTATTTCTTTTGACCTTGCTGGTTGTTGTTGTAAGAGTGAATCATCTGGTCAGTTTTTATGTTGCATTCGTTTGCTATGTTGGTCAGTTTTTATGCATAGCAAACTGACTTTTTGTTGCTATTGACTTTGCTGGTTCGTTTGTTGCTGTAAGAGTAAATCATCTTGTCTTTTTTTTTTTAAGTCTACTGCAAAAGATGACAGGGGAAATCCTTATGGACTTCCCCAACTTGGAGAGCTGTTCAACAACGGGAAAAGCAAGGAAAGTTATGCAAGCACGTCACCAATTTCGGAGATGCAAGAACAACTTCAAACTGCTCATCAAAAGATCGCTGAACAAGAAGCGGAAAATGCTCGACGTGATGAGGAGCAACGACTTTCTCCAAGTCGGATCTCAAGCTTGGAGTCGTACCTCAAAACTATTGATCCCATGTTTGCATCGTTTGTGGCTTCTTAAGCAGCCACCGCAGCCGCAGCAACCACCGCAGCAACCATCGCAACAACCACTGTACCTGCCACCTTACCGGCCACAAACAATTTACCAATCACTCAAAATTTTTAAGATTAGGTTGTTTAAGACTTTGAATATATAAATGTTTTGAATCTTTTGAATATTTTGTAATGTTTAAAGTTTTTTGGTATATAAATGTGAAATTCGAATTATTATTTTGATTTTAGATCTTTTTAATTTTGAAATTGAATTTACAAATAATTTACTGATTTGCGACCAGGACCAAAGCAAAGTTGTGGCAAAGTAGTTGCTGATATGTGACGCTTTTGCGACTAATTTGTAAACAATCAGTCGCAAAATAGTCGCAAATGTGCGACCATTTTGCGACCACATATAAAAATTATAAGTTTTTTAGACCGTCAAAGCTTTGACTGAGTTCGTCTTAAAAACGTCGCAAATCTACGACTATAAAACCGTCCCAAAGTAGTCTCAATAATACGACTTCTAAATGTGTCTGAAATTTGTCGCTAAATAACGTTGTCACTATCTAGTCGTTAATAAATGACTAATAAGTTTGGTCTTAAAATAGTCGCTTATATACGACGATAATACTCCGTCAAAACGTAATTTGCGACCATTATGCGACTAATGTATTTTGCGACGAAATATTTGCGACCACTTGCGGTAGTCTTACATTAGTCACAAATAGCGTATTTGCGACCGTTTTAAGACGTTTTTGGTGGTTGCAAAAACTGTGTTTTCTTGTAGTGAATCCATGACGATAACCGACCAGTGAGCTTATACGCTATCTCCTAGTAACATGCTATTTCGTAATTTGGTTCTAGACTAGGCGGTAGCTAGAGTTTCTGTTAATGCGAAATCCCCAGAGAAATTTAGACCGTAGAGATTCTATAGGATGGAATATGCTAGCTCTATTTTATTTGGACTTAATCTTGACTTAATTTTCTCATAAAAGGTTTAGGCAAAGATAACGAATCATACATTCATGACGTTCTTTCACCTTTTACCACTCTTTGTCGTACATGAATGGCCAGCTCATCTTTAGTAGGTATCCCACCCGGAACATAACATTTGTTCAAACCTCATGCAACTCTCTTTGTGACTTATGTGCATATATGTGCAAAAACGCTGGAGAGGGAGGAACGACACATCTTTCAGTCACTAAAGACGAAGACTATATGCGATCGGTGGTGGTGAATTCAACAAAGATGCGAGCTTGGTTATGCCTTGGTTCTATTACTGTTTTCACATGTTTGCGATTTTAAGACTCTTTTCAGGTAACTCGGGATTAAAGAGTGCATTTTGAAACAAAAGTACGTTTTTGGATAAACTTGGACCGTCAAGAAGCCTTGCAGCTTATGTAGACATTTTCACCGTCCGATCATCCCCAAAATTTGACACAACAAAGTAGAGACAACCAGCTTTCAAACGCAATTGGATTGGGGGCAATCAAATGGTTGGATCCTAAAATATACCCGAAGCACCGAAGACCGATGAAGCTGCCGAGAAGCAGTTTGCCACTCCTGGAGAGCACGGACCCGCGGCCAGAGCCCAGTTCGCTACTCCTGGAGAGCATGGACCCACGGCCAGAGCCCATTTCACCACTTGTGGAGAGTACGGACCCGCGGCCAAGCAAGATTCGCCTAATTCAAGTCGTTTATTCACCCGAGACCAAAACCGTCTTTTCCCGCCAAATCCTAACTCGACCAAAACGAGTTGAAGACCTATAAATACTTGTTTTACAGCCAAAGTTTTATGGCCATCTCTTGTTACACTTTTAGACTTGTTTTGCACCAAACTTTTTCTCTTGTTCTTTGTTCTTTGTTTAGGGAGATAGGGATTTCCCTTGAACCCTTTTGTTCAATTCCTTATCTATTGATTGTGCAATTCAGAAGCTTGATTTTGTCTTGCATGGTCATGGTTGAGTAGTTCTCTCGTTGGGTATAGGGGTTTGAAGGGGAGTTTATGGTTTGATTTCTTATTAGGTTTTTAGTCTAGGATACTGATTAATTAGGGTTATTCGTTCTATCCTCGTTGTTAATGCGTTGCTTAACTAACCGTCTTAGCAATCGATATTAAGTGGTTTAGAGCCACGGAAGTGTTGTATCTAATCGATTGACCTAGGGTAGACGAGCAAATCCGTCGTAAGATTTCAGAAGTATACTTACGGAGGAATTATGGGTGTAAACGACCTTGAGAGTATCATTCACTACTTGCGCGGGCGGAGTCGGAAGCTAACGTCCGAGTACAAAAGTGAGTAGGTGTGTAGGATTACGGTAGTAGACTACATGCAGCGTACGTGTTCCAAGTTCAAGAACCCAAAGACGACAAAAAGTTGCTTTAGCAATCCTAGAAATTTCCTCGTTAAAAATCAGCCATAAACCCAAGAGAATTCTCGATTGCCCAACGCTTCGTTAATTGATTTACAATCTCGAAATAATTATTGCTTTCTACTGTTCACTTAGATTATATTTATTTATTCAGTTAGTTTAGCTTAGTTTAGTCTCTTTCGCTTTTTTATTTTCTCGCTTAGTTTAGTTAAGTCTAGTTTAGTATAGTTGAGATTCCTAATTTTGAGTTCGTGACAAAATTTTATTTACCATACAGTGTCTAAGGTCTCGCATAATATCATTCCCTCCCTGTGGATCGATACCTTAAGTACTACGACGTGCAGAACATACAGTGTCTAAGGTCTGGCAGAACATTTGTGCACTTGCAGGCTTTAAGGTTTACAAATTTAAAACCTGAAGTTTCGGAGACGAATCCGATTTGCATCATTGGTTCGCGTGGAAGAGAAGGTGTCAGATCGCGTGGAGGAGGTGGTGCGCGAGCTCGAGGTCGTCTTTGACTTGTTATGAACTCGTTTAGAATAGTGTCGTCCTCCACACTAGATATATCCGGTTCACCTCGTCTCTCCTTTGGACGCCTAGAGGTTGACCTCCGGGATGATTTTCCTACGAATCCGCTCTTCTTGGAGTGCGTTGTGCGAAATCTGGACATGTTCCTACAAAACAAATAAAAATCTCAGCAAAACTTATGAACATGGCTGTGCGATAATACTAAATTGAGTATCACGAGACACATTCAATTTACAAAACGTTGCTGCGGTCGACCGGTTGTTGGCCGTGGGTCGAGCCCACGCGACCGCGGCTGACTGGATGTTGCCTCGGACGTGTTTTCTTCTCCGTTTCTTTGGCGTTTCGTAATCCGTCTTGGGTTACTGCTTCATTTTTTGTGTTTTTCGGTTTTTTGAATGTTTTTGGGGTTTTAAATTTTTATATAAAGCCTGAAATACTGAAAATAAAAACGTTAATACAAAAAGAACGATAAAATCAAAAAGAAAGAAAACATACCAAATTGGTTGCCTCCCATCAAGCGCTTTTGTTTAAAGTCGTTAGCTCGACTTTTTGGTAGAACTAGGCGTGAGTAGAATATCCCTCGGGAACAAGTGTTCCTTGAGTATCTTCGAGTTTGGGATGTGATTCGCCTATCCTTTCTATCACCATCTTCTTGCCGCGTTTTCTAAAAACCTTCGCGTTTTTTAGAGTTTGTTTCGTTTTCTCGATCATTCTTTCCACTTGTTCGTCTTTGGTACTACTCAAGTCGGGTGGAATGGTGATCTTAACTTTAGAAAATGGCTTTGAGAGAAGCGTTTGCCTCTGCTTTGGGGGCATCGTCTTAGCCGATTCATCTTTCTTTGTTCCTTTAGGGAAAATCGAATATTTCTTCTTATGCTTATGCCTTGGAATTGGATTCCATCCAGAACAGTTGGATAGAACAACCCTCGATCCACGTTTAAGAAAATGGCACAACGGTTGGCATGATAAATAATGGTGCCAACGGTAGCTAAGAATGGTCGACCAAAAATCAATGGTCTCTCCTCGTTTCGATCCATATCGAGTACTTGAATATCAGCGGGAACAATCTTGTTTCCAATGGGTAGTTGAAGATCGAGGATCACTCCTTCGGTCCTCTTTTGGGATGAATCTCCAAAGATTACACTCATAGTGGACGGTATGAGAGTTTTTATACCAAGTCTCTCGAAAAACTTCTTTGACATGATGTTGACATTGGCTCCGGAGTCGCATAACAATCTGCAAAAATTATTCCCAAACTAGAACAAGAGAAAGAAAAACGTCCCGGATCATCGGCTTTCCTTAGCCTTTGAAACGAGATTTGTTTTGATACCTTGAATGGCGGTTTTTGGGCGGTCTCAAGTTCGGATTTGGGACGTCCATATAGTGGGACGAATTTTGAAACTTCTCTACGCTCCGTCTTAGTATCGACTTAGTTCCCGGACGTGGTGGAAATCGTGTTGCAAAATCTCTTCGGATTATCTTCTACTCTTCCGGGTAAAACTCCGTTTGGCCTCTTCATAGAGTATGCATTTTGAGATACTTGCATATCTAACTTCTTGACATGGGTTGAAAGAGATTCGAACTTCCCATTCAAGTCATTGTACATACAATCGACTTTAACGTTAAAATCATTTATCGTCTTCTCGTTGCTTTGAGCGAGTAGTTAAATCGATTGCTCGCGCTTCGCTATTTGAGCAGTGAGTTGAGAGTTAGACACCTCTTGTTGCTGCGCATTTGAGTTGTTGTATGGTGCGACTTGAGCGTTGAAATGCGGGTTGAAATTTTCCATTTCCGCCATAGTTGTCGTTTTGGAATCGGTTTTGAAATGGTTTGGATTGTTGAGGATATGGCTGACCTTGGGAGTTCTCTACATTCGAATTTCGATACGAGAGATTGTTGAAGTTGGCGTTGCGGAAGTTGTTGTTGAAACCATTGTTGAAGCGGTTTTGGTAAGAAGCTTGTGCTCCAACATATTTGACTTCTTCTTCTTGGAAATATGAACTGTTGTTATCGGGTTCGTAGTATGTGTCATTCTCGGCTCCCACAGTAGCTTCACAAGCATATACTTGGCGATTTTGGTTCTTGAGAAGTTTATTCATCATATTCTTTAGCTCGGCTATCTCCTTAGCTTCAGATACATTAGATATACTCGATATATCGTAGTCGAGACAATTACTGCCATCAGCCATAGCAAGATTTTCGAGGCGAGCTCTTCCCTTGTTGACGGTCTTTGTGGAGAAGTCTCATTTGCTGGCCATGTCGGAGAAAATTGATATTTCGGTAGAAAGTGTTGAGCAAATGGTGACCGAAAAACCCGTGGTGAGGACAATCTCATTCATACTCCTTGAAACGCTTCCACGCTTCATAGAAAGACTCTACCGATTGTTGATGAAAGCTTTAGATTTTGTTTCTCAACAAGTTCGATCTTGACTTGGTGTAGAAATGACTTAGGAAGGCGGATTTGCATTCTTCCCAATTAGTGATATATCCTGCGGGCAAAGATTTCAATCAACGATGAGCTTTGTCAGCTAAAGAAAATGGAAAAAGCTTACACTTTAACTAATCGGCAGGAACTTGGTTTGTTCTCGTCGTGCTACAAATTTATTCGAATAACTAAATTTGATCCATCGGGTGCTCGGTAGAGACTCCGTGAAACTGATTTTGTTACACCAAGGTAATAATTTGAGACTTGATCTCGTAGTCGTTCCTATGAGGTAGACGAACATGTATAGCAGCTCGGTTTTGGAAGTGTTGATGCGGTGCATCAAAATCAACAATAGTGCGATTAATCACTTGTCTCCTCGGAGGATACGCGAGTAAAATAGGACGGTTGGCGTTCTCGCCATTAGGAGGAATGGGTGGATTGAGTTGAGCATCATTACCCGGTGCATCACGATCGACGGGTAAATGTCATCTCGGATTTTCAGCATTTTGGTTTTCATTTCCTTCGGGATCGAGCAGTGGCTGGTCGTTTGCACCAATGACGGCCTCTCGGTCATCTTCGTGATCTGAAGCATCACGATCATCCTCGTGATCAAGGTGATCATGATTTAATTAATTTTTTTGGACGGTCGTTTTCGGCCATCTTTAGCGTTCTTTTGAGTTTTCAGAGTTCTCTCTCGTGCCTGTCAGTCTCGTCTAGTAGCGGTATAGTATCTCTAGGAGTCCTCCTAGTTTTCATGCATCTAAGGGAAAAGAAAGCGGAGATAAAGGAGATGTCAGAAAAGCAACATAAAAAGCTTGAAAAACAAAGTTGTCTAGAACAAGAAATCAAACAAGCAACAATCAAATACCCGGCAACGACGCCAAAAAGTTTATGTGACGGGAATTGACTTAGCAAGTTTTACCTTGAAGCAAAGTTGCAAGTGCACAGCAAACGCATTAGTATATATTTATGGGATCGAATCCACATAGATTTGAGTGTCGTCGATTTCTATTGATTTCTAAGTTGTGTCTAGACCTAATCGATTTTTATGGTTTTTGTGTGTCACAATTTTGTAGCTAAGAATTTAAAATAAAACTAAGAGAGATAATAAGAAAGCAAGTAAATAAAGCGAATGAGTAAAATGAGGTTGTAAACAATTAAACGAAACGTTGGGCAATCGGAAAATTTCTAGGGATCATGGTCGATTATCATAAGCAATTAATTAGGATTTTAAAGCGACTTTTGTCGTCTATTGGTTCTTGAACTTGGAATACAAAAATATGTGTAGCCCACTCTCGTACATATTACACACTTATAATTTATATACTCGACCAGTCGCATTCGTCGTTGGCCGCGCAGAAAATTATGATGACAAAATCAAGTTCGTTAACGCTCACAATTTCTCTACAAGTATACTTTAGTATCTTGAGCGAAATTTCTCGTCTACCCTAGTTCAAGCATATAGATTCAGCACTGTCGTGGCTCTAATTTACCTTGAAAGGTGATCAATCAAGCAAACATGCATTAACAATAAGGATAACCCTAATCGATATCCTCATCTAAAAACCTAATGATAAATCGATCCATGAGAGCCCCTTGAAATCCATATATCCAACAAAGGAACTACTCAGACTTAGCTGAGCTAAACATCATAAAAATTAAATAAAAACACAAAGAGAAAGAGATGAAGAAAAACTTCTCTATTGAAGAACACAAGTCGAGAATCCTCCTCTCCAAATCGATGAACAAAAGTAAAAGCGGCTAAAATAAATTTCTCCCTATCTAAAGCGTGAAAGAGATACTCATAAAATATCTAAAAACATGTATTTATAGTCTTCACTTCTTTGGGTACGTCTAGGGTTTAGAGATTAAATTACAGAAATGGCCTCGGAAATGAAACGGCTCGAATTTGGTCGCACAAGGGCTGGCCGCGAGTGCGTCCCCTCTGGCTGCGGCGACGGCCCTCTTGGTCGTGGGTGCGTTTCTCCTTGCCGCGTTCGTTCTCCTCTTGGCTGCGGTCGGGATGCTTCCAGCCGCGGCCAAGCTCTTCTTTGCCTGGCTCGTTTCTGCTTCAAGGCAGATTCATCTGCCTTCAGTGCTTCGGGAATATTTGGAGATCTAACCATTGGAATGTCTCCAAAACAATTGTATTTGAAATATGGTTGTCTCTTCTTAATTGTGTCCAAATTTTGGGATGATCAGACGGTGGGAAGTTCTTCTTTTATTGCAAGATTTCTCACGGTCCAAGTTTATCCAAAAACGTACTTTTGCTCCAAAATGCACTATTTTATCCCAAGTTATTTGAAATATCTTTTAAAACTCTAAAACATGGAAATCACTTGAAAACAATTGAAAACGGAGTTCAAACACCTATAAAATATATTAAAGTGGTTAAAAAATCGGTGTTATCAACTAAAAACAGTAAAATATATAGTATATCAGCTGCACTTCTAACGAAACAAAGTGAGGTCCTTGGGACTCGGCTTAAAAGTGGATTTAGCCCAAGTATTAAAGGGACGAATTGAAGGGTCTTGTGAAGCCATTGACAAAGCAAACAAAGAGATCAAAGGAGATGAAAAAAAGAAAAAGTGAATCGACAAGACTGGATTTTCATCTACTGAAGACGATTACAAAGTGAAATTCCTCTAAAGGGATCTAACCTCCGCGTTTGAAAAATTGGGAAGCTAACTGTGGGAGTGAAAATTCTGGCCCAGTAAAGCAGGACCAATAAGCTAATGGTAAAATGGCCAGTGAAGTCAAAGACACGGACGAGGTGACGAACCGAGCTAAAAGGCCCACCGGGGTGAAGACTACGGTCAAAAGGGAATAAATGCAAATCCGTCAATCAACCCCGCTGAGACCAAAGACTCATTCAAACCAGTGAATTAAGGCGCCTGAACGTAACGGTGGAGACCTATGAATTAAAGACCATGCATGGCGAATCAGACGGAGTAAATGACAACGTTAAACACAGATTCAGAGTATAAAGCAAGGACGAGAGCAAAGAGCAACATAACTTCTTCCATCCACAACTAGTTATACACTTAAACACTTAGCAATTATTTGTTATTGTTCTTGTAAAAACACTCTTAAGAAAGAAATACTAACCCCATTTTACTCCGCATTTTTTGTTCAAAACCGCTACTTGATCCATTTTGGTCTCCTCGAGCGATATACTTTATGTTTATTACTCAATAGTCCCTCGAATCTTTTATTATTAAAGATAAGCCAAAGTCCACTGTTTATTGATATTTACAAATTTTGACCGTTGTAATTTCAGGTATAAGAATATGATTAACCATGCCCGGCTCTGGTCCATGGCAACATGGGCATTTGCCATGGGTCCAAAAAATAAAGGGCCCATTTTTTTTATTTTTTTTTAGCTGGTAAGATTTGGGAAAAAAAATTTAGAACGAAAGGGCCATTTTTAAAAAAACATTTCGGTGGTATGATTAGAAAAAAATTTAGAACAAAAGGGCCCATCAAAAAAAAAATGTGTAAGACAAAGGCTCATAAAAAATTAACCTAGTTATTTACTTCTTTTTTACCAAGAAAAAAACAAAGCGTCGTTGTTTAATAGTAGTAAATTACTACCAAGAAGAAAACAAAGCGTCGTTGTTTATTTCTTTTTTGAGACTCAGATCAAAAATCACAAACCTCCTCACAAATAAATTACTACCAAGATGATTAGTTGATTCACAAAACCAACTAATCATCTTTTCAAGTCACCAATTTATTTCTTGCAAATTGCAAATTCAATTTCGATTTGACATTATTTGAGGTAAATTTTTGTTAACCCTCTTTTGTTATCTTTACAACTTACTACTTACAAGTTACAACTAATCCTCTTTTGTTATGGGTGCAGACGTGCAGTGACTTTTCTACCACATTTGGTGTGGCTTTGCCTTTGATGCTTTCAAGTTTTTTCTCTTACGTGCACTACACAATTCTCAGGTGACATTGTTCTTTTATAATTTAATCATGGTGATGTGTGGGAATGACAAAAGAATAAGAAAAAAAGAAGAAAAATTTGTAGAATCTCAAAGAGGATCTATGGATAAGTTTGTTAAAAGAAAAATCACAGTTAGTACGAATCCTAGTGTGAATCCTCATAATCATTCAAGTGAAAATTTAGATGGTATTGTTAACGAACCTCATGAGAACGTGTCAAATCCGTCTAATACGGGAAGCTTGAATGTTGATGAGCAACCAATTCCCCCTTTTGATATCTATGATCCTAGAAATTAGAATAATCTTGACAATAAAACAAGGGATTTGTTGATTGAAAAAGGACCGAAAAGAGAGATAAATATTGTGTTTCCTATTGATGATGAAACTTATAGCGCCCCGACCGCCCCTACATGTGGGCCCCATGCCCTCTCTCGGCCCGTGGGCTCCACTCTCGTCTTACGGCCGGTGCGCTAGTCTGGGAGGCTAGCAAGTCTTGTTTACTAACCCTGCAATCACCACATGATCTTTCCCCGTGTTTTGTCCTCACTCGCACAGTACCGCGAATCACTTCCCGGTAGGTCACCCATCCTTAAATTTCTCCAGCTCAAACACGCTTAACCCTGGAGTTCTCTCTGGACAAGTGACCGAAAAGATAAGTGCACTTTGGTGACATAGGTAGCCAAATCAATTCTTATAAGCCTCTCCGCATATACCAGAAATCGGGATGTTACAATCACCCCCACTCACAGAGCGCAACGTCCTCGTTGCGCACCAGGACCGTTACCCTTGACGGTGTGAGCCCACATGACTCCACACACGTTTTTGGGTTCGGCTCTGATACCACTTATAGCTCCCCGACCGCCCCTACATGTGGGCCCCACGCCCTCTCTCGGCCCGTGCCCCACCCTCGTCCGACGGCCGGTGCGCTTGTCCGGGAGGCTAGCAAGTCTTGTTTACTAACCCTGCAATCACCACATTATCTTTCTCCGTGTTTTGTCCTCACTCGCACAGTACCACGAATCACTTCCCGGTAGGTCACACATCCTTAAATTTCTCCAGCTCAAGCACGCTTAACCCTGGAGTTCTCTCTGGACAAGTGACCGAAAAGATAAGTGCACTTTGGTGACATAGGTAGCCAAATCAATTCTTATAAGCCTCTCCGCATATACCATAAATCGGGATGTTACAAAACTAAAAGGCACTTTGCATATAAGTATTATTTTAGAAAGTTGTGTGATGGGGAGACAGATGATAGAAAGTGGTTGGTTTACTCAAAGCATGTTGATAAGGTGTATTGTTTTTGCTGTAAATTGTTTCAATCTCATGGTCACTTTAGTTTATTAGCAACATAAGGTTTACGAGATTGGACGCGTATTGGTGATAGACAAAAAAATCATGAAAAAGGTGAGGAGCATATGGCTAACATGAGGACTTGGAATGACTTAAAAGTTAGATTTCAAAGTAATCTAACTATTGATAAAGAATTCCATAAAGAAATTTCAAAAGAAAAAGAACGTTGGAGACAAGTTTTATGCAGAATAATTACTGTTGTGAAATGTCTTTCAAAAAGAAATTTGGCGTTTCGAGGTTCAAATGAGAAACTTTACCAAGATAGTAATGGTAATTTTTTAGGAATGATTGAGATGATTGCTGAATTTGATGTGATTATGCAGGATCATATTAGACGCATCCAAACTCATGAGATATATCATCACTATCTTCGTCATAACATTCAGAATGAACTGATTTCTCTTCTCGCTTATAAGGTTAGGCTTTCTATCACAAGTGTTATTAAAGAAGCAAAATAATTTTCTATTATCCTTGATTGTACACCCGATGTGAGTCATCAAGAACAAATGAGTATAATAGTACGATGCACCAATATGTCAAGTGAAAGGATAAGAATAGAAGAATATTTCTTAGAATTTCTGAAGGTAGATGATACATCGGGACTAGGTCTCTTTAAAGAATTACAAAATGCTCTTAAGTCGTTTGATCTTGATATTGAGAATGTGAGGGGACAAGGTTATGATAATGGTTCTAATATGAAATGAAAGCACAAGGAGTTCAAAAGAGATTGTTAGAAATTAATCCGAAAGCATTATTTATGCCATGTGCTTGTCATAGCTTGAATCTTGTTGTTAGTGATGACATGGCACATTCTTTCTTGAAAGCTGTATCTTTTTTTGGGATTGTGCAACGCATATACACTTTATTTTCAGGTTCTACAAAAAGATGTAATATTTTATTCAAGCATTTTCCATGTTTTACGGTAAAAAATCTGTCTAATACTCGATGGGACAGTCGAATCAAAAGTGTCAAGGTTATAAGGTATCAAGCTCCTGAAATAAGGTCAGCTTTACTAGAATTGTATACCTTGTATGATGATCCTATATCAAAGAGTGAAACTGAAAGTTTGGTTGATGCCTTTGAGAATTTTGAGTTTTTATTTGGGATGGTTATTTGGCATGACATATTATTTGCTATTAACTTGGTGAGTAAGAAGTTACAAGCTAAATATATTTGTATTGATAATGCAATGAAGCAAGTTGAAGGTGTGATATCTTTTTTTGAGAAATATAGAAATGATGGATTTAGCTCAAGTATTAATATAGCTAAAAGTCTTGCTGATGATATGGATGTTGATGTTGTATTTCCATGTAAGCGTCGGATGTTTAGGAAAAAATAATTTGATGAAAACGGTCATGATGAAGAAATTCAAACATCTGAGGATGCTTTTAAAATTAATTGTTTTTTGGTTGTTGTGGATATGGCAATTGCTTCTTTGAAAAATAGATTTGAGCAAATGAGAACATTTGAGACTGTTTTTAGATTCTTATACAATTTTGTGAAGCTAAAGTCACTTGATACTATTGAATTAAGAGAAAGTAGCACTAATTTTCATAATACATTTTCTCATGCTGGTTCATCGGATGTTGATTTGGATGAGCTTTTCTCTGAGTTAAGAATATTGCAGGTGACTTTACCTGATGAAGCAACGACACCTATTGAGGTTCTTGAGTTTGTACAAAACGTTGGTTGTTATCCATTTGTTGCTATTGCTTATCGAATTTTACTAACCACTCCAGTGACAGTAGCATCAGCGGAAAGGAGTTTCTCTAAGCTAAAATTGCTGAAAAATCATTTGGGATCATCAATGTATCAAGAAAGATTGAACGGTTTAGCAATTTTATGCATTGAAAAAGAAGTTTTGGAGAGTATGGATTTTGAAACAATTATCAATGATTTTGCGTCAACAAAAGCTAGAAAAAAATGTTTCATGTGATCATTAATTTTTCTCTGAAATAATTGATACTTTTTTCAGATTTAACTAGTTTTTTGATGGAGTGTGATATGCTCAAATTAATACCCTAAAAGTATTAAAGCAGTAGTTGTAGTAAGTGTAGGGGTCGAACACAAGGACTCACAGAAATCACACAATAGATTGTATAGTGTCAAATCAAGCTAAGAAATAAGATGAAACAAAACACAATAAGCAGTAAACGAGTTGTAATTCGATGGAAGAAATATAGGCTCAGGGTATTTCTCAGGAAATCAATGAATACAGATAAACTAATTAGCAGGATTCAGATTTAGCGCAGTTCTTGAACTCAAATCACTAAGGTATAATTAACCAACTGTCGTTGCGAGAATTATCTAAATCTAAATCCTAGGAATTCCAAATCTCTTTGCGAATCCTAAAGTCTAAATCAGCTTTAATATCAGGTTTTATATGTTCACAAATCAATTAAACCAAATCTCTTTGCGAATAATCAATTTGCTCACCTAAGGTTCTATCAGGCAATTAATCGCACTGTCGTGCCTAATTAATTATCCTAAGATCTAAGTTCCAGATTCGTCAACCTAGAATTAGATTTGAACACAACCTAAGGCGAAGAACTAATTCTGATGGTGAATCCTAATAACTAATCAACCTAGCATTCAGAGATAACCCTTATGAGAACCCTGAACCTAAAGTGGATCTACTAAGACATGGAGATTGAAAGCAACATGATTGAATAGATCATCAACGAAATCAATAATAAACAGGAGTTCAGAGTTGTCTCTCCAAAACCAAAAGTAAAATCAAAGTATAGAAAAAATAAAGCATAGCCAACAAAGTGGCTGTAAAATCCCTATAAATAACCTAAATCACGAATTGGGGCTTCTTGTAATTATTAAAGACTTCTGGACCAATTTGCAATTCTTCAACTCTTCATTAAAGTCGCGGGTCGTGTCATGTTGCGATGGGTGTCGATCGATACCAGGGGGTATCGATCGATGCTTGACGTGAAATCGGGTACTCAGCAACACGATCTTCAGCTTTGCTCCAAAATGCTCCAGAAAGCTCCAATATCTCCAATTATGCTCCAAACGTGCTAAGACCTGTAAAAGACTCTAAAACACTACGAAATAGAATAAAGACTTTATAAAACGGACTTATATCATGGTCTAAAAGGGATAAAAACCATGATATATCAACTCCCCCATATTGATGAAGTACAAAAATTTGGCTCATGCTTCAGAAAAACTCTGCTGGAGACATGGATGTTTTCTAGTCAATTGGTCAGTCCTTGGATTTTTCATTAGTCGATCTAGAGCTGATCCTGCAACACTGGTCACTCAAAAACAAAATCAAAACAACAATTCAAGCACATGATCATTATCGGCAACAAGTTTTGACTCAATAAAACGACAATTTTTTTTTATTTTATGACTCTAAGAAAAACAAAAACAATGTCAGCAGACACCTCCCCCAGACTTGAACAACATTGTCCCCAATGTTATCTAACCTAGAGTCAGTGAAAGAAAACAAAAGAACATAATAAAATTGGGAAAAAAAGAAGTTACCTTGCTGGAACATCGAGTATCGATCGACACACAGCTTGGTATCGATTGATACCAGGCTTAAATCGTCTTGATGCGTTTGTACATTCGCGATTGGTGTCGATCGATACCAATGGGGTATCGATCGACACTAAGGCGATTTTGAGTTTTGCTCCTTGTTTATCCTGACACAAACACAAAACGAACGAAAATAAAAAGAAAAACGACTCAAAAACAGACTCACCAGTGGGTTGCCTCCCACCAAGCGCTTATTTAACGTCAGTAGCTTGACTGTAACGCCCTTCAGGCAGGATAAGAGTGAGAGCTTGCATCAAAACAGGCTCCACAACTTGACATTACTATCTTCAGAGTTTTGCTCAACATGCCTTCCACGAACTCTTTTCCCTTCTCTTTCAGCTCCGAAGTAAGAAGAACTCTAGCCTTAGAGAATGGCTTCGAAGCTCCTTTGCACTTCACCTTGTACTCGATCGAATCTCCATCACACTTCTGAGGAATCAATGTGACATGGGGATCCTCGACTCTTTTGCTCTTGGCCTTCTTCTTTGTTGCCTTAGCCTTCTTGACAACTTCCTTGGGGATGCTGGGCGGTTCAACTGAAACGTCTGTGACAGTTGGCTTGTTAGGAGGCTCTTCCAAAAGATCAACTGCTAATGTCTCTCCTGTGACAACCTTAATGCAAGAGACACGTGTGGGAGCACCTCTAGGGGGAATTACATCATAATAGACCCCTCCGTCAATGTAAGAGAAAGAGATTCTCTTATTAGGCGTGTCTATGATTGCGCCAGCAGTAGCCATAAACGGTCGTCCCAGGAGTAAAGGCATACGAGATATTGCACTCATCTCCACAACCTGAAAATCAGTAGGCACCAGACAATCTCCTACTTTGACAAGCAAACCATGGACAGTACCGTATGGAAGCGAGGTAGAATCGTTTGCGAATGTGATACATGTCTTTGAAGATCGAATATCAGCGCCCAACCGTTCTGCAATTGCCCTTGAGATGACATTGACACTAGCTCCTGAGTCAACGAGAGACTCTTTGAATTCAACTCCAGAGATGGAGCATGGAACTGCGAATCTTCCTGGGTCTCCCCTTTGGGTCAGCTGTCTTAGTGGAGGTGGTGCACCTCTAGCCTTAATGAAGAGTGCCTTAATCTCTTCCTCAGTTTCTCTGCAATCTTTGAAGTGACTTAGTAGAGGACGGGACTCTAGAGCTTCTTCAAAGGATAATTCATTGGATATTCTTCGTACCATCTTCTCAAAGCCACGCAGCTGCTTTGGAGAAATGGGATCTCTGAGGTGTTGAGGAATAGGATTCTGCTTCTTGGGCTTGCGAACTCTTCCTTCGATCAACTCAGGTGTTATCACAATACCAGGCTCGATCTGCGAGAGGTATCGATCGACACCTGGTGGGGTATCGATCGATGCTATCGCTGTTGAATCGTCATCGGCAGATATATCATCATCAATAGGAAGCTCCACAATCAGCTTATCCAGCATAGCCTGACATCTGGCATCCTCTACCTCCTTCTTAGTCTTCCCAACAGCTCTGGGATAAGGTATCCTTGGTATATAGACTCGTTCTTGAACTTCTTCAGGCACCACAGTCGAAGTCTCAAGTGTTTCCTCAAAAATCGCATCAGTATCGACCGATACCAATGAGGTATCGATCGATACACGGGTTTTGGAAGTGTCCCGTTTCAGAATTGTAACCTGCATCGATCGACACTTGGGGGTATCGATCGATGCTCTGGCAATTTTAGGATCCTCATCGTAATCTCCTGCACTTGACGTGATTGCATGGACGTGTGCATTGTGTGAATGAACCGTCTTTCCCTTGGCATTTGCAGCAGTCTGAGCTACTTGCGTTTCCAGCATCCTGTGACTGGTATTGAGAGCATCGATCCTTCCACTCAAATCGGTGTACACAGCATCCAGTTTCCCATTGAAGGTTACTATCATCTTCTCCTGCCCTTGAACCAGCTGTTCAAGCAGACCCTCAAATTTACTCTCAGGAGCTTTGGGTGGTGGGGATTGGTACCCTCCTTGCTGAGCATAGTTGGTGAAGTTTCGATTGGTGTTGTACCCAAATCGCTGACCCTGAAAACCAGAACCACCAATGTAGTTAACATCTTCCACTTCATTCTCAGCAGCAAAGTGGACCGCTCTTTGATTTTTCCCGATCAGGAAATCCAGCTTGGCTTGAACTTCAGCAATCTGCGAAGCGTCGATTCCTCCATTCTGATTCTTCCGCTCGAAATCAGCATTCTTGGTGCCATTGCTAGACGCCAAGTTCTCAATCAGTACAAACGCATCGTCTGGATACCTGGTGTTGAAGTTTCCATTACTCGCAGTATCCAAAGCCATCTGGTACCTCCAATCGATCCCTCTGAAGAAGATACCTAGCAGCTGAACCCTAGTCAACCCATGGTGCGGACAGTCTCTCTGATAGGACTTGAAACGAATCCAAGCAGCTTTGAGTGCCTCTGTCGGACCTTGAGAAAACTGAGAGATCTTGTTCCTCAGATCTTCAGATCGTGCATCATCGTAGAAATTGATCAGGAAAGCCTTCTTAGTCTCCTCCCATGTAGTCAATGATCCAGGAGGTAGCTGCCTCAGCCAGTAAATCGCATCTCCACCTAGAGAGTAGGGGAAAAACTTGCAGAAAAGATAGTCGTAGGACACTCCGTTACTCTTGATGCTAGTAACCAAGTCCTCGAACTTCTCGATATGATCCATAGGATGCTCATTGGGAAGACAATGAAAGAGATGATGTCCCACAAGAGTGTAGTATGCAGGTTTTAGCTCAAAGTCATTCCTCTCAAACGCAGGAGGACGAATTGATGATCGATTGGCGTAAAACTGATCAGGCATGTTGTACTCACCAATCGTTTGACCACGATTAACCACAGCATTCCTAGCGTTGGCTTGCGCAGCTGGCGCGACAATCTGACCAACAACAGCAGGAGGGGCAATGACGTTTCCAGCCTCGTCAAGTCGCTGCCTTCTCATATTACACACTTGACCCTCTTGGTCTCTCAAGACTCTAGCTTCATCAGCTCTTAAAACCACTGGGTTGTTCATCCCTGATGTTTGCTTTGTCTTTCTGTTTGTGCGTTATAAACGTGCTAGCTTCTCTAACGATAGAATGACTAGCGGAGTGCTCTTGTTGCTTCTTGTTTCACGAACAAGCATACACCTGAAAACAAAACACTAGACAAGGCACGTAAGTAACCAAAACGAATACGTTGAGTATCGATCGATATCAAGTGGTGTCGATCGATATCAACAAAGAAATCGCCTAAGTATCGACCGATACTAGGTAGTATCGATCGATACCGACGGGCTTAGTCGAAACTCAACAGCTAAAATCTAATGGCGAAATTGAGTCCCCGGCAACGGCGCCAAATTTGATATGCTCAAATTAATATCCTAAAAGTACTAAAGCAGTAGTTGTAATAAGCGTAGGGGTCGAACACAAGGACTCACAGAAATCACACAATAGATTGTATAGTGTCAAATCAAGCTAAGCAAATAAGATGAAACAAAAGACAATAAGCAGTAAACGAGTTGTAATTCGATGGAAGAAATATAGGCTCAGGGTATTTCTCAGGAAATCAATGAATGCAGATAAACTAATTAGCAGGATTCAGATTTAGCGCAGTTCTTGAACTCAAATCACTAAGGTATAATTAACCAATTGTCGTTGCGAGAATTATCTAAATCTAAATCCTAGGAATTCCAAATCTCTTTGCAAATCCTAAAGTCTAAATCAGCTTTAATATCAAATTTAATATGTTCACAAATCAATTAAACCAAATCTCTTTGAGAATAATCAATTTGCTCACCTAAGGTTCTATCAGGCAATTAATCGCACTGTCGTGCCTAATTAATTATCCTAAGATCTAAGTTCCAGATTCGTCAACCTATAATTAGCTTTGAACACAACCTAAGGCGAAGAACTAATTCAGATGGTGAATCCTAATAACTAATCAACCTAGCATTCAGAGATAACCCTTATGAGAACCCTGAACCTAAAGTGGATCTACTCAGACATGGAGATTGAAAGCAACATGATTGAATAGATCATCAAAGAAATCAATAATCAACAGGAGTTCAGAGTTGTCTCTCCAAAACCAAAAGTAAAATCAAAGTATAGAAAAAATAAAGCATAGCCAACAAAGTGGCTGTAAAATCCCTATAAATAACATAAATCACGAATTGGGCCTTCTTGTAATTATTAAAGACTTCTTGACCAATTTGCAATTCTTCAACTCTTCATTAAAGTCGCAGTCGTGTCATGTTGTGATGGGTGTCGATCGATACCAGGGGATATCGATCGATGCTTTACGTGAAATCGGGTACTCAGCAACACGATCTTCAACTTTGCTCCAAAATGCTCCAGAAAGCTCCAATATCTCCAATTATGCTCAAAATGTGCTAAGACCTGTAAAAGACTCTAAAACACTACGAAATAGAATAAGGACTCTATAAAACGGACTTATATCATGGCCTAAAATGGGTAAAAACCATGATATATCAAAGTGCAGTTGGACGAACCGTTGAAGCTCTAAACCGAAATCTAGTTTTTTATTTGTCCAACAAACTAGCAAGTTGTTTTGCATTATAAATACACTAGTAGTTCATCCGCGCTACGCGCGGACTTTTGTGTTGTGTTTATTGACATAATTAGAAGAAAACTTGATGATATCAAATCTTTTCATTAAATTTTGTATTTCAAAAAGTAAAAAAAAAAATCAAATTTTAATATTTATAGTGTTTAATGGTTTTCATAGTTACTTGATGTAATTATATATATATATATAATATTTAGAAAACAATTTTGTTTCTGAATATCCATAATCACATACTCAATCCCGGATAGTTACATTAGTGTCAAATCATTTCCACAAAAAACATCATGTAGTTAGTTATTTAATCATTTGGGAGTATCTCAATTATCTGACGTGTTTCGAATGTGCACTCATAATCTCTCTCTCTCTCTCTCTCTCTCTCTCTCTCTCTCTCTCTCTCTCTCTCTCTCTCTCTCTCTCTCTCTCTCTCTCTCTCTCTCTCTCTCTCTCTCTCTCTCTCTCTCTCTCTCTCTCTCTCCCTCCCTCTCTATCTCTCTCTCTCTATCTCTCTCTCTCTCTCTCTCTCTCTCTCTCTCTCTCTCTCTCTCTCTCTCTCTCTCTTTCTCTCTCTCTTCTAGCCATTCTCAATGTCGCATCTCTAACTTGAGCTCTTTATATTTGTGAGAAGACTTCACCCATTCTCTGTTTCGAAGATTAGGTTAAACATATTAACATTTTGGGATACCACAATTTACTTCGCATAATATATATGCATTCTCGCATACCCATTAAAAATCAGAGTTGTCATTCTAACTTCTGGAATACGTATCCTTTAACATGCATTTACTTTTATAATTTAATATTTTACTTATCTTTTAACATCCATTTTCTTTTATAATTTAATATCCTTTAACTCTCTCTCTCTCTCTCTTCTAGCCATTCTCAATGTCGCATCTCTAACTTGAGCTCTATATATTTGTGAGAGGACTTCACTCATTCTCTGTTTCAAAGATTAGGTTAAACATATTAACATTCTGGGATACCACAATTTGTTTCGCATAATATATATGCATTCTCGCATACCCATTAAAAATTAGAGTTGTCATTCTAACCTCTGGAATACTTATCCTTCAACATGTATTTACTTTTATAAATTAATATTTTAACCTTCTTAAAATTTATATCTTTTTATTATATTTTAGTTTTTTTAAATGCTTTGAAACGGATTTGGATATTCGTGGATATTAACGAACTCGGATCTGGAAATTTGTTTCTTGGAATTGGTAAAACTGGATCCAAATTCAACTGTCCAAATTTTTTTATGGTTTACTATCCATATCTACCTAATCATTTAAATAAAGTATGTCATTTTAATAATAATGAAGAAATGCATTAATATATATAAGTTATCATTTATAAATAAATGTCTTTTCAAATTCTTGTTAAAATCAATGAATGATAGTTACCATGAGAATTAAAGTATAATAACACAAAATATAATAAATCATATTAGCAATTTAAAATTAAAAATGAGTTGATGATGTGTCACAATTTTAGAGTATAAGAAAATGATGTGGCATCATAAGAAGAGAGGATATTCTCCTTTATATATATAGATATTCACGGTTTAGTTTTATTTTTATTAATATATTTAATATTTAAATTATGTAATATTTTATGGGTTAATTGGGTGTATATGGTAGGTTGACCAAAATATTAGGTAAGTGTTATTAACTTTTTGTAAATTAAGTAAATAAGAAAGAAAAAAATGATTAACCCCAAAATATCCTTTGTACTTTTTAATATTTACATAAATGCCATTGGACTGAATCCGGCTACACTGTTCATCAAAAGGCCGGTGGTACTGTTCATCAAAACTCGACGACCACTGTTCATTACCAGAAAACACATATTGTTAGCATCGTTAACATTGTCATGTTAAACCAGTTATCATTGTTAGCATCGTTAACATATAGTTAGTATCGTTAACATTGTCGTGTTAAACCAGTTAGCATCGTTAACATATAGTTAGTATCTTTAACATTTTCATGTTAAAACCAGTTATCATTGTAAAAATTGTTAACATATAGTTAGTATCGTTAACATTTAGTTAGTATCGTTAACATTGTCATATTAACCCAGTTATCATGTTTATTTTTATGAAATTGTCATGTTAATCCAGTTATCATATCATAAATTATCGCGTTAATCCAGTTAACATCGTCGGTGTTATCGACGGCCCGCCCGTGTTATCGTCGGCGGCTGGTGTTATCGTCGTCCGCCGGTGTTATCGCCGCCCGCCGGTGTTATCGTCATCCGCCGGTGTTATCACCGGCGGTGTTATCGCCGCCCTCTTGTGTTATCGCCCGCCAGTGATATCCGCCGGTGTTATCTGCCGGTGTTATCCGTCGGTGTTATCCGCCGGTGTTATCTTCTTCTTCTTCCGCTGGTGTTATCTTCTTGTTCTTCTTCTTCTTCTCTTTCTTCTGGTTCTTCTTTTTTCTCCTACGAGAGTAGAATTAATCATGAGAGATAAATAGTCATATATAATTAGATAGAAGGTATAAGGATAAGTTGGACATTTTAATGTAAATAGTAGGTGTGGTACAGTGTCAAAAAATAAGTGTTAATTTTGATATTATAAAATCATAGTTCTTGCAATTACTCATATTTTATTGACATCGTATAAATAAAGGGCCCATTTTCCGTATTTTGCCCAGGGTTATCAAAATACTTAAGACGGCCCTGTGATTAACGACGGACCAGTTCTGAATGTGCACTACTGTGCAAACTTGCGAGCCAAACCAGCAATAGTTTTAAATTGGCTGTACTGAAAAAGGTTTGGGGTACAAACGTATAAAGGTGGATCGGAAACAAAAAGCCCATTACAACACCCCTACACTTCCCCTTCGTAATCTCATCTCTGCAATAATGAATCCTTCTAAAAAACGAATACCGATTCCGAAGTCTAGTACAATATGTGTTCACTATTGGATGAATATGATCAAATGGGAATCAAACCTTAAAAACAAAAAAACATTAACAAAAAAACATTAACATGAATCCGCGTATAATTACCCAAATCATGAACTTACTCGTTCAAAAATATTACACCGATCCTAATGGGTAATTTCAATTAATGTTACCCGAGAAAAGAATAGATGAATCGAATGGGAGATGCATGTGGTGATCGGACTCAAGAAAATGACATAACTCAAGAAAAGATAATATAAAAACCATCAATAACAAATGCATGGAAAGAAAAGCAAGAATTTTGAATTACAAACAATGTTGAGACCTCGAGTTGAGATCACTTCAAACTATATTAGTACTACATCCTCTCTCATTATAACCTCGCATGTCTTGGCAAGAATAACATATAACTTATACCTGTCTCAATACGATTTTCACGTAAGCTCGTACGTCTTTCTTACAAAGGCCTAGTATGTCGTCCTTTTGCCCGGCCGCATAGACGTGAGTTCTTCGGGATAGGGTACTCATCTCTCAAAGACGCTGATGTCGTGAAGACACGCAAATAAAGCTGTTGTCCCAAGTATTGTCTTGCCCAAAACTCTGATCTTATGTTCCACATTCCCACGTTGTCCAAAGCAATGTAAATGGCTGTCCATGATTTTGGGTATACCTGAATCCCAAATATAGACCATGTTTTTAATTAGAACTAGAAAGAAAAAAAAGCAATGTGTTAGATTAAGGAAGAAGCGGGAATAATAATGCTTTACTTGGGCAGTGGAACGCGAAACTGCATCACGTAGGTTGTACCCATTTCTGCTCCCTGTGTTCCACTGTCCACCATCCATCCTGCATTTGATTCGAACACAACACACTTTGTGAAAATTAAACTGATAAAACCAAAGAAAATATCATATGAAGGGTGTGAAGATAAATATACCCAACAACCCAAAAGGAGTAACCATTGAGATGATAACTTTGGACGATATCTTCTTTGTTCTCGAATACAATCTCGATAAAGGTTCGATAGTCGACTTGCAAAACAGAGGTGTCAAGGTATAAACCTCCGCCTGTGGGTTTGTCCGAGATGCTATTGATCTTATAGACGCCACTTATCTTGAAGAAGTCTACAAGTTTTAGAGGCGTATCCGCAGGCACAAAGGAAACACTATTGATACCGTATCTTTGCTTCCTATTTATCTGCCCGGCTGAGCCACCGAATACAATAGTCCTAATGAGCGGTATTAGACCATAATGGTATGAGCCTTGTGGGTTTGGTCTTGGTCCACTAGCTGTCAAGTTGGTTCTACGAAAAAATATAAAGCAAATTCATAGCCATTAGATCATTAAAATTTTCAATGTGGAGCGTAAAACACTTAGCCACCTATGCAAGAAAGACTACCTGATGGCTCGGGCTTGGTTCAAGGACCAATCGATCTGAATGGTGGGACCACCGGGGATTGGACCAGAAGCTGAGGTAGACGAGCCACTATAGCGGAGAACACCCATGGTTGTTATGGTTTTATCGGTGAACCGAGATGAAGCAACCACGTAGTAGTCACGAGGAGATTGGTCAGCAGTAATGAGAACGGAGTAAGACTGGCCAACATGAACGTCAAGTGAAGAAAACATGGTCTGAAGTGTATGCGTCCCTTCGACTTCCACAAGCTTCATCCTATGGTTTTGGATCCTGAAGTTTAGAGAATTTTCTAATCCAACGTTTGATATCCTCAACCTGTATGTTTTTCCTATAATACATCCGCAAAAGAGGATATTAATAAACATGTGGAACGAGCAAAAATTAGGAAATAGACAAAGATCAAATACAAACATACCTTGCTCAATTTTTTCTCAAAAAAAAAAAAAAAAAAAACATACCTTGCTCAACGTTTAAGGTAGCACCGTTGCTTCGGCCATTAATAAGGATACCATCAGGCGAAGGTAACTTCTTTCCTCTATCAAGACGAGACTTTAAATCCTGAGGAATAGACAGAGCATTAAGAGGATTTTAATATTAGTAAAAATAAACACTTGACCATTCTAAAAATAACATTTGCATGAGGTTGCAAAATAACACTATATCCAGTTCATACTAAATGTTGGTGAGTTTTTTTGTGTGTTCAAAAAGAATTACCGTGTGATTAGATTTGTACCAATCTCCGATGAGGACAGTGTAATCTCCTGCGGGGTCAGCAAATGGAACTGGGATTCCTGGACGGCTAAGGATTCTGATGCCTCCGAACCCACCAGCCGCCTTGTGAAAGGCAAGGGATGGGAAGTAATAGAAGCTTCCAATTTGGTCTTTCACTTGCAAAATATATGTGTAGTTGGTCCTCGGTGGAATTGGACAAGTTGTTCCGTACATACCATCGACATAAGAATTTCTTCTGTTCTGTACTCCATTCCTGTTTTATCCATCATTCTAACGATTAAGTAACAACGAATACATTTATATGTGTATGTATAATGTACTAAATAGACAATAGCCAAATTTTAGAATGCAATTTGTTTTTTTTGCAAAATAATTTGTAGTGAGTGAAACTATTATCATGAATTATATTTATTCCATAATATAAAATTTATATAATATCAGGGTTTTTTTAATAAAGAAATGCGCTATAACATCTTTTATATACTAATTGAGAAGTATTTTTAGAAAATAACATTTAACTAACATGTTATTTACACTCATACCATGCTGATGTCAACACGGGAGAACCTCTTAGAAAATATAGAAATAGATTTAAATTATTATAATACTTTGCATTAAATTGTTAGAAAATATATTATATTTCTATTAAGTATTAAACTAACTATTTGTAAAAAACAAATACCATAATCGATTATACTATCTGTCTTCTAATTTTATTTTACAATTATATTATCTTTATTATTATATCTTGTCTCATTTTTGTTTGATCATATGATTGTAAAAATTTGAATCATCACATCGTCTATAAAATAGAAAAAACATAGAAATTGTTTTGCATGTCATAATTTGAATTTTGAAAAACAAACATATATTATCCAACTCATTTAAAATCTCACATCAACTATAAAGATGAATGGTGGTCAAGAAACACATTATAAAAATGACCAAAATGAAATCCGTTAGAGTAGGGAGCATTAATTAATAGAGTTAAAATATTTAAAGGTATTTAGTTCGGTTCTTTAAACGGACCGTATATTTTTAAAGAATAAAAATTATTATAAATATTTTTCTTTTTGTTTAAAACTTAAAATAATATAAAAGCTTATTTAAGAAAAAAGTTATAAGAATATAAATATTTTAATTAATTAAAACGTTAAAATATTATAACAATTTTAACTTGATAATTTTTTAATATATTAGATATATTTTACTTTGATCAAAAAGTTAAAATATTATAAAGTTTAAATGATATATTAACTTGATCAAAATTTTAAAATACTCTAAATATTTGATAAAAAGTTGGAATATAATAACAACTAAAATACTCTAACTCAAATAATAAATGCGCAATGTATCATAAACTTTAACTAAATCATTATTATTTACACTTTATATATTGTAAAACATTTCAGACAAAATTTTATAAATAAAATATATTGAATGTTTTAAGGTATTCAATGTATTACAAATTGATTTATAAATAAAAAAATTTGTTTTTAATCATTTAATGAGTAAAGCGCATTCTCATACACAAAAATTAGATTCGAATAGAATAGAAAGAAAAAAAACAATCATTATGTTTACAAAAAACTGATCAACGCATGTTTTGGTATACTCAACCGGATCTCGGATCTGAGATAAATATGATAAATTTTGTGACTAAAACTATTTTGTATTTACTTAATAATCATTTAACCCCATATTTGCGCACCAATCTTATACTACACTATTTATCTACAAACTATCACAAATTTTTATCAATTTAATCTCTACAAATGACTATCTATCTAATAAACTCTATAAATATTAAATAATTACCAAAACTATAATTCGTTAAAACTCACTCTGATGAAACTTAAGAAACTAAAAAAAAAGAACTCTGTATATAAAACTTAAACCATATCATAATACCCTTTAAATATTAAATGTTTTGGTGACTTTTCTTATTGGGTTGTTAAAAATGTCATGAATATGGCCTATAGTTAGTGGAAATCAGTGGGGCCTTTCTAAAAGACAACGTAACTTCAAAGACATTCTGATGCCGCCGACATGTTTCGCCGAAAGGGCAGGTCCGGGTGGTATACAGCCAATGAATTCGGGAGACAGGTGGCGAAATGTGGACAACAATATTATTGTTATCCAACTTATAATCATATCATTATCACTATGAGAACAACATCTACACATGGTAGTTTATAATAGTATCATAGTTGTGTTATTAGGTAAAATCATATTATTGACAAGACAAAAAAAAAAAAAAGTCGCCTCATAAATGGCAAAGCCAAATCCCTCGATTAGTTATCTTTGATTAGTCTTTCTTAGGAAACTGTTTTAATACACCTATATATTTTCCGTTAATTGGTACAGATGTATGCCATAAGTCATTATGGACCATTTCCACTTGCCCCAATTCTACATTTATCATATTCACATGCTTTGCTTTCGTAATAGCACGCTTTTCTAAAAATATTTATTTTATTTTATCAAACTATAGGAGAAAGCGGCGTCCTAAATTCAGCCTTTAATTTTTTCATGTCAATTTAACAAATGTTTCTCTGTATATATTTTTCATGAATATTCTACCCGTGATTTTACAACTAGTAATCACATATCTGAACCGCCATCACATTACACAGATCTAAGTGAATCGGAGATGGTAGTAGAAACTATCTAATAAAGTCTAACAAACACTAACATTTAATTTAGGGGTTTTTCAAATAAACTCGAATATTTAGATGATAAAAAGATAAAGTGGCTACATAAAAAAGAAGAAAAATGGACCAAAAATGTTCTGAGATGTTTTTTTTTTTTTTTAATTCTGAGATGTTTTTTTGTACAATAAATTCCATATATAACCTTCAACTTCAACTAGACAACACTATAAAACACAGAAGGTGAAGAGGACAAAGTAGTAATTCCAAACAACGAAGAAAGAATCGTTACCATGAGATTAAGAAAGGCTCATCTAAGCTGTTGTGTACGTTAATGATGAGATTGTCGTTTGTCACACTGTGAATGTCGGGTCCCGGAAATTGTCCATTAATCAATATTCCCTAATTTTTTTCATACCAATTATAAAAAAAACAATTAGCATCATCGACTGTCACCGGATCTAATCTTCAATGTAACAATTTAAAGAGAAATATAGTAACTTTTTTTTGGGTCAACTAGCCGGTAATGCGATCAAGACAGGAAAAACATTTTTTACAGAAAAAGTACTTATTATTAACCAAAAAAATTAAAATAAATAGTAACTTACTTCATAAACTATTGATTTGCACTATTAAACCAATCATTACCCAAATGATACATTTTACATTCGAAAAAAAATCTTTGGAAAATACATTTTTCTTTTTGGTAAAATAGTAAAGAAGTAATTTGTAGTCTGTACGTTAATAGATTACACAAAGAGTTTCATTTCTTTTCTTTTTTGTTAAAAAAGCTTTTAAATAAGAGTTAAAACGTGAAATTGAACACCTGTTGACGAACACCAAGTGGGTAAATGTCACCGTATGTTACATTCCAGTCAAAGAATCGGTATGGACTCTCGGCGGTGACGGCGGCAAAGAATGAGAGGCAGAGCAATATTACGGTGCCTCCGGATCTGCCCACTGCCATCATTTTTAATGAACGACGGCGTTTCTTATGGAGAGAGAGAATAAAGAGACAGAGAGAGAGCGAGGGAGAGAGAAAGAGAAGTGAACCCAGACTGAGTTATGTAAATTTAAGTGCGTGGAGGGGGAGAGAGCGAGAGAGTTCCTAACTTGGCCCAACAAACAAAAAGTATACATATATATTTAAAAACTTGAATACAATTAGTACAAGTAAAAACGATGAATTTACTGCGTTGACTTAGGAAATTAAAAAGAATTGAATTTTTATTTTTCAAGGAAATAAACCAATTGATCCAAGTATAAATTAATTTATTCGTTAAGTTTTCTCCGATAGGCTTTTCCTTATCTATTCTTGTAAGACTAATCTCTTGTGGGGATCCATAGTCTTAGATTTAGAATTTTTCGGAAGAAGATTAGGTATGTAGAAGTTAGATTCTCGTCCGTTGTTTCTTATTTTTGTGGGGTTAATTAATTTATCGCGCCTCTATCACCGGTTCTCCTCCGTCTACGGATGTCGGTCCTCTCGGCATCACTTCTCCAACTTAACCGTTGTTCACGAGAGTTTCACTATTGGCTTTTGTATCCATCATTTATTTCCGTGTTTCTATATTTTTGGATAATAATTTCTCGTTTATCGAGCTTTTGGCTCCAGGAATATATATGATATCCGCTGGCTTTTTTGTTCGGATATATTTATTTTCTCTGCCAGCTATTATATTTTTTGTGATTGTTTCAATAAAATTTCTTTGGTGTTAAATTTTTTTTTTTAATTTATTCGTAAAACAGCATCGACCCTTTTAGTTCATAACTTTATTATTTAAATCAGTGTTACTGATAAATAGTGATATTTCATTGTTAATGACAATTAGTATTTTTTTTTTTAACTAGAGTTTGTAGTGGTTTGTTATAGTGTTTATATTCGTACCATAATTGATATCTTAGTTGTAAATAATAACGTTAAGATCTGTGTTTAAAAATTTATAAATTGTACCGTGATAATCAAACTAAGTTGTTAATTTTCATAGTGGAGAATTTTGTAAGAAAAACAGTAAAACAAATACAGTTCCTGTTAAATATTGTTTAAATATTTTTTCACGTAAATTAAAAAATAGTAAAATAAATGTGTTAAGTTCATAACTTCATAAAGATTCGGAGTAGTAAGAAGGATGCAATCAGTTCACTTAAAAAATTGATAAAATTTTAACTTTGTGGACAAATGAACTACGGAGTAGTTTCATTCTGAAATGGGTACGTAGGCAACTTGCAAAATCAAGTACAACTAATAAACTTTAAAGTGAACCTTTGTCCGACAAAGGGGACTCGAAGAATCAACTATTTATTCGAAAGAATGAAGAGAGATCTCGAAGAACCAACTCTTTGTTCGAAAGAATGAAGAAGAGATATCGAAGTACAAAACTGATAATTCACAGGGGGGGGGCTCAAAGAGCGCTTCGATACTCAATATAATCAAGACAAAACTTGAGAACGTTTTCTCGTGACGAAAAAAATAGGGAAAGTTTCCGAAGTCAAGATCTTTTATTCAAACAAACGAAGAGAAAATTGGAAACAAAAATCTTTATTCATCATAAATAAAAGAAGGCTCAAACGCCATGTACAAATAAAATCGCTAAGTCGTTACTACTAAGAACAATTATCTACTTGTGCCTTATTAGAAAAACAGGAACATAACTCCGACAAGGCATGAGGAACAAAAGTCGTTTTTTGCTTCCGGTGGTGAAGAACGAATACCTTCCCTCCACAAGTTCCGGAGTGAAAGGAGATGAGCAATCCTTTTGAACCTCGCCAAATCTCTCATACTCATTCAGCTCCTCGAGAACCGATTTCCTCAATGAAGAGAATGAGAGAATTGCATGAGAAGGACATCTCAAAAGACTCATGTCTCTGTTTCTTCTTTGGGAAGACAAAACTGCCTAAAAGAATATCATATGCTATTCGGATCAGAGTCACTTGCTCCTTTTTCGTTCTTCCACAGAAAGATCTTCCCCACGAGTACTCTGATGGATGAAAACATGAAGGAACAATCAGGAAAATGATGACGAATCATGTAATATCTATAAGAAAAATAAGAGAACCTAACCTCCACTACGAGATCCGTGTTTTAAAAGGGAGTAAAATGGCTAAAAACCATTTCACGTCCTCACCTCATGCTACGACAAAAGGAAGCAGAACGAACATTCATTTCGCACTTTCACCTCATGCTACATCAAAAGGGATTATAGCTGATAAAACATTTTCGATATTCTCACCTCATACCACGGTAAAAAGGAGCATAATGAACAAATTCACATTCTCACCTCATGCACTACAAGAAAACACGCTAGAACCGACGGCAAAATCCGTCGGAAATGGACTTTTCCGACGGTTTTCCGACAGATTTTGTATGTCGGTTCTATGTCGTTGGAAAAGAAAATCCGTCGGAAATCCCTCAGAAATTTCCGAGGGATTTCCCACGGCCTATTTACCGACGGATTTCCGAGGAGTTGTCCGTCGGGAATAATTCCGACGATAATCAGTCGGAAATCCGTCGGTAAATAATCCGACGGATTGAGAATCCACTCCGACGGCTTATTTACCGACGGATTATTTACCGATGGATTTCCGACGGATTATTTACCGACGGTTTTCCGACGGATTATTTACCGACGGTTTTCCGACGACCTGTCCGTCGGGAATATTTCCGACGATAATCCAAGGGATATTCCGTCGGTGAATTTCTGACGGATTTCCGACGGTAATGTTTTGTAATTTTTTTTTAATATTTATTATATAATTAATATATCTTAAAATTATATATTAATTAAATTAAATAAATTAAATGATTTTTAAAAACGAAAATGAAATATATAAATAAAATCTTACAAAACATAAATGCAAGGTGATCGGGCTCTTCGCCCAATTCCTCCGTCTACGAAATATATAAAACGGTTAAAGAAAACCGTTTTTTATTAAAAAAGAACTAAAAACCGAAAAAGTACTTACCATTTCTTCGGCCGTTGTCAAGTAGCTCTTTGCCCCGTTGTTGTGAACGGCTTCTCCCTTCCCGTTCCGTTGACTCCTCCGGTTCTTGGTGTGAGTCTCATAATCAGCTATGGTCTTCGCCAATTTCTAGTACGGCTCGTACCCCTTGTACACATCCTCATTCAAGCCTTTCGGCTTATCTTTCCCCTTCTTCCAAGCCTTCTTCCAATCGCAGATGTGGCGAGAGAATTGCCGGGAAGCCTCCTGGTGAAATTCTGCCTCGACCGTCTTCGTGAGCGTAGATTTCCAAGTAAACTCTTGCTACAAAAAAAAAGAGGCAAACTTTGTTAACAAAATCTCAAAATATAATACAAACAAGTAATTAAATTATCACTTACCGCAAAGGTACGAAACCACATATCTTGGTCGTCTGACGATATAGAGGCATATGTCGGGTACGGGTGTTTGAGGAGGCTGTGCAACATCCTCAAAACCGACTTGCTAATGCCATTCCCAGAGAATCCAAACCTATGAAAAAACAAATTAAAAATTGATAATAAATTTTTAAAAAATTATTTAAGAAAAGACATAGTATTACCAAGTAGATCTCGGGATGCGGCGTTTCGGGTCGAGAACTGTGAGTAGTTCTCTTCCCTGTTGTTGAACGAGCTCATCGACGGTCATGATCGTCGGTTGACCTACACTCTCTGCATCGAGAGTAGGTGAAGGCGCTGTAGGCGGGACAAAATCTGGGTTCGGATTTGAGGCAGCGGGCCTCCGCCCTCCTTGCCTCGAACCACCGACACGGTCACTAGCAAAATGCTCGTAAGACCTACAACAATTAAAAAAAACAAACGAAATCATTTGAAAATTTATATAAACAATCAATACATGTAAAAAAAACAAAACCTTACATAAAAAACATTATAGCATTACATATATATATATAAACCGTTTTATATACATATTAAATATATAAAAAAATTACAAAAAACGTTTTTAATATATAACTATATAAAAAGTTCTTTAAATTTACATTTATATAAAAACCGTTTTATATACATATTAAATATATAAAAAATTTACAAAAAACGTTTATAATATATAACTATATAAAAAGTTTTTTTTTAAATGCACATTTATATTAAAACCGTTTTTATACATATTAAATATATAAAAAAATTTCAAAAAACGTTTATAATATATAACTATATAAAAAAGTTTTTTTTTAATTTACATTTATATTAAAACCATTTTATATACATATTAAATATATAAAAAAATTACAAAAAACGTTTTTAATATATAACTATATAAAAAAGTTTTTTTTAAATTTACATTTATATAAAAAAGTTTTTTATACATAATATATATATATATAAAAAATTTACGAATAACGTTTTTAATATATAACTATATAAAAAAGTTTTTTTAAAATTTACATTTATATAAAAAAAGTTTTATATACATATTATATATATAAAACAATTTCCAAAAAACGTTTTTAATATATAACTATATATAAAAAACGTTTTATATACATATATATATATTTTTTTTTTTCTTTTCAAAATACGTGTTTAATATATAACTATATATAAAAAACGTTTTTTTAAAATACATATATATATATATATATATAAATGGTTTTTTCATATATCTAAATTTTATAAAACGTTTTTCATAAATTGTTTGCATATATATAAATTTTCATAAATGTTTTTCTTATATATAATTTTCAAAAACGTTTTTAAAAATGTATAGATATATAACCTAAGCTAAAAACCTAATCTAAATCCACATGCAAAAATTTCAAGAAATATATTAATCTAGATCTATATCCAACCTAAATCTAAAACCATAAACACCAAATCAAACCACAAACACCAAATTTTACATATTAATCTATATCTATATCTAAAACCACAAACACCAAATCTCTTCCCCAAACACCAAATCAACAAATCTAAATCCAAAAAAAAGAAGGTCTTACATCAAGGAGGAGCTCCGGCGGCGATGCGGCGAGGCTGAGAGGTTGAGCTCCGGCGAGGCAGCGAGGGGCAAGGAGGCTCGGCGAGGGGAGAAGAAGAGGGGAGAAGAAGAGGGGAGAAGAAGAAGAGAGAAGAAGAGGGGAGAAGAAGAAGAGAGAAGAAGAAGAGAGTAGAAGAAGAGTGAAGAAGAATGAAGAGAGAAGAAGAAGAGAGAAGAAGAAGAGTGAAGAAGATTGAATAGAGAAGGAGAGATGAATCGGTTTGTGAAATTAAGTTACGTCGTTTTCGACGGACCGACCCGTCGGTTTCCCGTCGGAAATCGAAATAAATTAACCGCTTCAATTTTCAACGATTTTTGTTACGCGGTTCAATTTCCCGGATTTGGGGTTTAGGGTTTAAAAATGAAAAATTAGATAAATTTTGATGTTTAATAACCATTTGTGGTATTTACTTATAAGAAAAACTTTTGAAAATCAATCAGAACAAGTTATATACGTTTTTGTAAAAATTGATCGATGAACGATATCAAGCATTCATATAAACACATAGAACATCTAAGGACATGTACGGGATTGCTTCAGTTTCAATTAAAAAGTTTAAAATGTTTGATTTTTAGCATTTTTTTTACAGAAAATAGTTTAGACTTGTTACTTCTACACATATGAAGACCAAGTGTGTTCAAAATCTTGTAAATTTAAACCCTAAACCCTAAATCCGTCGGAAATTTCCGACGGCTTATGATTTTTTGTCTCGGCTAACCCCAAAAGTGCCTCGGCTAAACCCGAAAATACTAGCATCCGTCGGAAATTTTCGACGGATTTCCGACGGAGGCTAGTATTTTCGGGTTTAGCCGAGGCACTTTCGGTTTTGGCCGAGACGGTATACGCCTGATTTACGATTTTTAGTGCCTCGGCCAAAACTTGCCCGGGGATTAACTATTTTAGCCGGAGGGATTTACGGTTTTAGCCGAGGAATTTACGGTTTTAGCCTGGGGGATTTACAGTTAGCCGAAGGGATTTAAGGTTGTAGCCGAGGTAATTAATTTACGGTTTTAGCCGGGGAATTAATTTATGGTTTTAGCCGGGGGAATTAATTTACGGTTTTAGCCGGGGAAATTAATTTACGGTTTTAGCCGGCGGAAAACTTGCTCGGTATATGTTTTAGCCGGGGGAATAAGATTTCCCCAGGTAAAACCGTAATCCATCAGAAATTTCCAACGGATTTCCGATGGACTACGGTTTTAGCCGAGGAAATCTTATTCCCCCGGTTAAAACTTTCCCGGATTACGGTTTTAGCCGGGGGAATAAGATTTCCTCGGCTAAAACCGTAAGCCGTCGGAAATCCGTCGGAAATTTTCGATGGACTACGGTTTTCCGATGAATTTCTGACGAACTACGGTTTTAGCCGAGGAAATCTTATTCCCCCGGCTAAAACTTGCCCGGATTACGGTTTTAGCCGGGGGAATAAGATTTCCTCGTCTAAAAGCGTAAGCCATCGGAAACTCGTCGGAAATTTCTGACGGACTGCGGTTTTAGCCGAGGAAATCTTATTCCCCCGGCTAAAACTTGCATGGATTACGGTTTTAGCCGGGGGAATAAGATTTCCTCGGCTAAAAGCGTAAGCCGTCGGAAACCCGTCGAAAATTTCCGACGGACTACGGTTTTAGCCGAGGAAATCTTATTCCCCCGGCTAAAACTTGCATGGATTACGGTTTTAGCCGGGGGAATAAGATTTCCTCGGCTAAAACCGTAAGCCATCGGAAATCCGTCGGAAATTTCCGACGGATGCTAGTATTTTTGGGTTTAGCCGAGGTTTCGGTTTTGGCCGAGACGGTATACGCCTTATTTACGATTTTCAGTGCCTCGGCTAAAACTTGCCCGGGGATTAACTATTTTAGCCAGGGGGATTTACGGTTTTAGCCAAGGAATTTACGGTTTTAGCCGGCGGGATTTACTGTTAGCCGAGGGGATTTAAAGTTGTAGCCGAGGGGATTTAAAGTTGTAGCCGAGGGAATTAATATACGGTTTTAGCCGGGGGAATTAATTTACGTTTTTAGCCGGGGGAATTAATTTACGATTTTAGCCAGGGGAATTAATTTATGGTTTTAGCCGGGGGAAAATTTGCCCGGTATATGTTTTAGCCGGGGGAATAAGATTTCCTCGGCTAAAACCGTAAGTCGTCGGAAATTTCCGACGGGTTTCCGACGGACTACGGTTTTAGCTGAGGAAATCTTATTCCTCCGGCTAAAACTTGCCCGGATTACGGTTTTAGCCGGGGGAATAAGATTTCCTCGGCTAAAACCGTAAGCCGTCGGCTAAAATCGTAAGCCGTCGGCTAAAACCATAAATCCCCCATTAACCGTAAATCCCCCAGTTAAAACCGTAAATCCCCTGGCTAAAACTGTAAATCCTCCGGCTAAAAGCGTAAATCCCCCGACTAAAACCGTAAATATTGCGTTACACTCTACTATATTTATGTTTAATTTACGGGAAGATAGCTACGTTTTTATTTCATAAAAATGTTAAAACAAGATAGATAAATACAATATAGTACATAAAATTCATTATTCGGAATCCGTAGAATAATCTGACGTAGCTGAATCGGAGTGCTCGTCAAATTCGCCGATCTCTTCCTCTGAATCTTCAAAGACCTCGTCATTCCCGTCCATGGTGAAATCAACCACCAGATCAACTTCAATAGAATGCTCGATCGGACCTAAGTTACCTATTGCCAGAACCTGCAAAGGGTCGTGCTCTGCCACATAATAATCTCTTTCCCTTGGGTGTATCGACGTAACTGTAATCCAAGGGTTTTTCTTGTTCCTAACCCGGGGGTATCGAATGTAGGAAACCTGATCCGCTTGTGAAGAAAGAATGAAAGGATCGTATTTTTGAAGTCTCCTTCGAGAGTGGACAGATGTAACACCAAATGCGTCCTGGCGTACACCTCCTACTGGACTATACCAATCACAATATAACGCAATGCACCTCAAGTCGAGCATCCCCGGATAATGGATCTCCAATATTTCGCGGACGACACCGTAGTACACAACTTCTCCAGATTGAGTTGATATACCAGAATTACAAGTTGTCTTTGAGCTTCCTTCCCGATGAGTCTTAAAAGCATACCCTCGGGTGTAATACATCGGATAAGACTTTGCAATAAACGTCGGCGCTTTCATCATCTCAACTAACCAGGTCGGAAACTCATTACCGAGAGCAGTCATCTGACGAACCTGTTAAAATTTCAAGTGGACAATAATCGTCACAATGTTTATATATAAAAATTATCATTCTAATTTAAATATATAATAATAAATCATCATTTATCACTTACATGATATTTCAACCAATCACCAAAGTCATTCTGCTTGACGACATCAAGCTCATCCTCTGTGTAATTTGGATACCATTCGCGTATTTGGGTCATGAACATCCTGTGCATGAACAAATGCATTAGAAAATTATAATAACATTAACCAACACCAAAATAACATTTAATTAGGTACCTCTCATATTCTAAAACGTCATCGCATTTTGTCATAATATACATATGCAAGTGCCTTTGCTCCTCCTCTAATAGTCGCCGATCCTTGCTTTTTCTACTTAGCCGTCCAATCTGAGTAAATATATCGGGAACATAGACATGATAACTAACTCTGTTCCCTCTATCATCATGACGTGCGGGGCGTCTACTTTTTGTTTTGACTTGCACTGGAAAATAGTAGCTAGCAAAGTTGGAAGTTTCTTCATTAATACTCTGTGCGATAATAGAACCCCCGACTCTAGAAAGATTTTTCACCTTCTTCTTTAGGTGGAACATATACCGCTCAAAAGGGTACATCCATCGGTATTGAACAGGCCCACCAAGTGCTGCTTCTCGAGGGAGATGAATAGGAAGATGTTCCATAACATCAAAAAAAGCAAGAGAAAATATTTTCTCGAGGTTGCAAAGGAGAACCGGGATGTTTTCCCCTAGATTTCGGATGCTGGTTGGTGTAAGTGATATCGTGCATAGATCCCGGAAGAAAGCACTGATCCCTGCATATATAGTACACATACAAAATTAAATCACTTCCGTTTAATAATCACAAATATAAAATCACCATACGTAATAGTGTAAATGTATGTAAACCTGCAATAGCTCCATGGACGTTTATAGGAAGAAGACATTCAAATGCAAATGGAAGGAGGCGCTGCATGACAACATGACAATCATGACTCTTCATCCCAGAAAACCTCCCTTCTGAACTATCGACGCAATTACGAAGGTTAGATGTGTATCCGTCTGGGAATTTGACACCATGCTTAATCCAATCGAAGAACTCCTCATTTGAAGACGCATTCATCCGGAAAACAGGGGGATGTAGTGATTTCCCGTTCGCCATTACATGCAACTCCTTACGAGAACAAATATCTGGCAAGTCCAATATGGCCTTCAAATTATCTTTCGTCTTTCCTTGCACATTTAGAACAGTGTTCATGATGTTGTCGAAAAAGTTCTTTTCAATGTGCATCACATCTAGATTATGGCGCAGCAAATGGTCTTTCCAATATGGTAAATCCCAAAAAATACTCTTCTTGTGCCAATTAAGGTACTCACCAAAACCGTCAACGGGATAATGCCCATTACCCCCGCATGAAACTGTCTTCTCGGCACCAAAATCTCTTAACTGATTCTTAATATAATTTCCATCTACCTTAGGAGGTGGACCATCGAATACTTTTTTGTTCTTTCTAAACAATGTTGTGCTTCGACGATATGGATGATCATGCGGTAGAAATCGTCGATGACAATCGAACCAAGAAGTCTTACGTCCGTTCTTCAATTGGAACGCATCAGTGTTATCTTGACAATACGGACACGCCAACCTTCCATGCGTCGACCATCCAGATAGCATACCGTATGCTGGGAAATCACTTATGGTCCACATAAGTACCGCACGCATCATAAAATTCTGTTGCAGGGATACATCGAACGCTTCAACACCATCTTTCCACAATATTTTCAACTCATAAATTAATGGCTGTAAGAAAATATCAAGCGATCTCTTAGGATGCTCTGGACCTGGGACGAGGATAGTGAGGAACAAAAACTCTCGTTTCATGCACATAGATGGCGGTAAATTGTACGGTGTGATGATTACTGGCCATAACGAATATTTCCTCCCATGCTTTCCAAATGGGTTGAATCCATCCGTAGATAACCTCAGGTATACGTTCCTTGGCTCACATGCAAAACTAGGATAAACCTCTAGAAAATGTTTCCATGCTTCTACATCTGAAGGATGCGCTATCTCTTCAGCTGAGTTATGTTCTGCATGCCATCTCATAGGCCCTGCCGTGCACTGGGGTTGATATAACCTTTTCAACCTATCAGCTAGGGGAAGATACCACATCCGTTTATGTGGAACAGGTACTCTGCCTCCTGTATCCTGATAGCGAAGTTTGTGACAAAACTGACACTTCAACCGGTTTTCATCCTTTCTCCAGTAGATCATACAGTTGTCGATGCACACATCTATCACCTGATAAGGTAATCCAAGACCAGCTACAAGATTCCGAATCTCGTATTATGAAGCCGGTGAAATATTATCTTCAGGTAAGACATCTCTCACAAAATCAGCTATCGCATCAACACAATCTTCGGCCAAGTTGAAATCCGTCTTTATAGCCATCAACTTGCTTGCAGCTGATAGAGGCGATAGTCCTTCTCTACATCTTCTGTATAATGGCTGCTTAGATGCATCTAGCATATCAAAAAACTTCTGCGCTTCTAAATTTGGTTCCTCTACCCTGTTACTATCATCAACATGATGAAAAGATGCTATGTTTTCACCAAACGCATCATTCACCATCTGAGTGTAACCTGCGTTTACATCTACATCCGGTGTTGGTTCCTCTAACCTAGAACCCGAAGTACTACCAAACCTATCCGATGTGCTACCATAATAATGCACCATTGAATTGGTTTCTCCGTGAGTATACCAAATCTTGTAACCAGGCATAAATGCATTCCTATATAAGTGCTTCCTTACATCCCTAACTGTGACTAATCTATAATTCTGACATTTAGTACAAGGACAATACATTTTACCGTATTCCGATGTCATGCTATTGTTTGACGCAAAGTTCATGAACTCCTCCACACCTTGTGCGAACCCATCCGTCAATTCTCCCGTCGCGGGATCACGCGGAGGTTTGTCCATCCACGATCGAAAATAAGACATTGTATATGTGTTTTTTTTTGTTTTTTTTTCTTTGTTGTGATTCTAAATGAATGAGGGGTGAATACGTTTTTATAAGCAAAATATTTTGAGTTTTATGACGGCATTCCGACGGAATAAATAGATATTATTGATGTCGGCAACGATGTCGGCAACCATGTCGGCAAAGTTTAATCCGTCGGAAATCCGTCGAAAATTGCCCGACGGATACCAATCGTCGGAAAACCGTCGGCAATCATGTCGGCAAGATCTGCATCCGTCGGAAACACTGTCGGAAATCCGTCGGAAATTGCCCGACGGATGCCAATCGTCGGAAAACCATCGGCAATCATGTCGGCAAGATCATCATACGTCGGAAACACCGTCGGAAATCCGTCGGAAATTGTCCGACGGATGCCACTCGTCGAAAAACCGTCACCATCATGTCGGCAAGATAACCATCCGTCGGAAACACCGTCGGAACAATTTACGATGCCTTTTTCCCTCGGAAATCCGTCTGAAATTTCGGAACAATTCCGTTCGTCGGAAATCCATCGCATTGCCGACGGAAATTTCCGACGACTTTTTGCCCGTCGGAATTGCCGCCTGAAATCACCCTGTTTTCTTGTAGTGATGCTACGGTAAAAGGATTAATTGTTTTTCGATTACGCGAATAGGTGGAAAAAAATATTTTGAAACAAAAGAAAAATATTCTTACACCAAGTTCGAAGATCCAAAATCGGATCTATGAAGAAAATTCGTTGAAAACAGATTACAAAAAGGGGAAGAAAGAAAATCCTTCATCCGCGATGCTTTTCCCTCAAAGCATCCTCAAGTCGGGATCCTCTAACCTTTCCTCCAGAGCTTCCTTAGATTCCTCCAAGGGATCAACTTCCTGGAGAGACAATAGAATCGGTTAGAATAACAGATAAAAGAAAAGAAGATTTTGATGAAATCCACTTACCGGCCTTGAAGAAAACCCAGGCTCACGATCATGAAAGGCATCCTTAAGTATGGGAAGCCACCAGAACCGTTAAGTCCGAGTGAAGGAAGAAAATGTACAAGGATCCCGACTAGGAGTGATTTCTAATTCGAGGGGATTACCCGCGACGATTCACCCTGAGAAAGGGTTGATACTTGAACACGACGACGTTTAGGAGAGGCTCTCCCATCCTCAAAAACGGACAGCTGACCCAAAGGAGTAGGAACTGGAACTGATGTAAGATTGAATCTCACAATCTTATTGATCACAAGATGTCAAAGTGGACAAACTTGTTGCGGATTGAAGTTCACCACTCAAAGATGCGGAAGTCTTTGAGATAAGAACACAAATCAATGTCTATGTGAATCACACACAAAGACAGAGATCACACTTGCTTTCTATGGGTATCACACACTATAGAAAAGACAAGCACACAAAGCCTAAGTTTCAAGGGTGAGAAAATTCTCGGTTTTCTTAATATTTCAAATTCAATGGTGCTTTTTACAATGAGATAAGTTGAGCTTTAATAGGCTCAATTTCAATGATTAGGACCCTTAATGGTCATAAACAAAAAGCTAAAATCCTGGCAAATAATTCTAAAATAAATGTAAATCAAGAATGCAAATGTCTAGGCTATTTTCTAGCCATTGGGAGTAATTGCTCGGTCAATGGTCAACTCCCTTAAATACTTGTATCTTGAAAGCTTGGGATGAAAGTGGCGATCTCTTGGCACGTCTAGGTTCAATGAACAAGCCTTCATATCGCAGCAATAATGATAGGGAGAGAACCAGTGTGATTTTAATGTCTTTGGCTCCATTTTAGGCAAGTTCGGCTCGAGCTTGACCCAATGGGTCTTCAAGTGGGCCTTCTTCTCTCCATGGGTCTGGTTCGATTCGGGTGGTTCGATGACCGTATCATAATCTCCCTCTTCCTGATTTTCATCATGAACAATCTATGATCCGAGGAACTTCTCAATTTGAATGGCTTGTTGGAACAGATCCTCCAAGTCTTTATAAGAGTATCCTTGTAGATTGAGCCGGATTGGAACACTCAATCCGTAGGCAAACTGATCCATGATGTTATCATCACTCACTCCTGGATTGAGCCGAATGCAGAGATACGTGAACTGCCTATAATACTCCTTGATGGTCTTATCGCCTTGGAAAAGCGTACGAAACTGTCTTCGGATTTCTCGGTAGTGATCTCGTGAGACATATTGCTTCCTCATGTGATTTTGCATCTCATCCAAAGTTGGGTGTCGAGATAAACCATAATAAGTTCCCTAAGTAGTTTCTTGGCTCCACCAATGTTGAGCTTGATCGATTAGTTGAGCCGCTGCAATGGACACCTTCTCAAACTCTAGGCAGCAGCATGAGATGAAGAATTCATTAATCCTATTGATGCAATATCAAAAAGAGTGAATCAAAGTCTTCAATATGAGTTTATTATGAGAATCTCATCCTCATAACTTCACAAAAAAAATCAAATGATTCATATTCAAAGTCAAAGGCTATATTGGTGGCAAGAAAACTATTATTTGATTTAGCAATTTTTCCTCCTTTTGTTTAAATGTAAATAATTTCTTTTAATGTAATTTATTGTAAAGATCACCTTGTAAGAGTTATAAAAATCTCAATTGTTCTATTGCAAAAATATATAGAAATTTTTGGAATATAAAAGAGAGTTTTTCCCCTTAAAGCTTTTATGCTTTGTTTGCTTGTCTATTTTAGTTTGTGGATTTCATCCTAAAATACAAGTGTTTTGATCATTAGAGTAGTGTGTGTGATGCCTTTACTCTCTTGCTCGTGTGGAATAAATGACTTGTGAATTCAAGTTGTTATTTCATGTGTTGATTTGTATGATTCAATCAACAAAACCACCATATCCATCTCTACCATTGATCCATCCTCCATTTCAAGCCGTAAACTTTTGATTACATGTGTTCATAAGAATGTGGTATCCCGATCTTATATCACCTATGCTCCCAATCAAAGTACACATCAAGATATATTGTTCCTCCAAAATGATAATCCTTTTGTTTTAAAAGGTTCCAACAAATATTATCCGTGTCAATTCCTGGATCGCTAGCCATTTTTTGTTGTTGTAAAGATGCAAAACCGAATTAAAGTAGAATCGAACAAAGCAAAGTATTTTTTTTTAAAAGGGGGAAAAAATTCAAGTAAACAAACCAAAACTATATATATACTTTATGGATAATAGAATAAAAACATAAATGAAAACTTTTTTTTTAAACAGGAAAATAGAAGAAAACCAAGAAATAAATTGTAACAAATTTTTTTTTTTCGATAAGAAAATAAATGAAAGAAAAAAAAATAAAAAGGGTAGGAGCTTTTAGCTCTAATACCAAATGATGTAAAGATTGAATCTCACAATCTTATTGATCACAAGATGTCAAAGTGGACAAGTTTGTTGCAGATTGAAGTTCGCCACTCAAAGATGCAGAAGTCTTTGAGATAAGAACACGGATCAATGTCTATGTGAATCACACACAAAGACAGAGACCCCATTTGCTTTCTATGGGAATCACACACTATAAAAAGATAAGCAAACAAAGCCTAAGCTTCAAGGGTGAGAAAATTCTCGGTTTTCTTAATATTTCAAATTCAAGGGTGCTTTTTACAAGGAGATGAGTTGAGCTTTAATAGGCTCAAATACAATGATTAGGACCCTTAATGGTCATAAAAAAGCTAAAATCTTGGCAAATAATTCTAAAATAAATGTAAATCAAGAATGCAAATTTCTAGGATATTTTCTAGCCATTATGAGTAATTGTTCGGTCAATGGTCAACTCCCTTAAATACTTGTATCTTGAAAGCTTGGGCGGGAAGTGGTGATCTCTTGGCACGTCTAGGTTCAATGAACAATCCTTCAAATCGCAACAATAATGATAGGGAGAGAGCCATTGTGATTTGAATGTCTTTGGCTCCATTTTAGGCAAGTTCGGACGAGCTTGACCCAATGGGTCTTCAAGTGAGCCTTCTTCTCTCCATAGGTCTGGTTCGATTCAGGTAGTTCGATAACCGCATCAGGAACCCAGGGGTCGGTAAAAAGTCTGAGGAGCATTTCAAACGGAAAGGATTCCTGAAATATCCAAAAAAGAAAAGATAAAAGAAGGTGCAATAAGAGTAAACCGCAAGCACCGCAAGCAATGAATGTAAAAGGAAGATCCAAACCTTCTGAGGAGGTATGATCAGCCTGGCCTTGTCCTTCCTCACTAAAGAAAGCTAAAAATTCACCAGGGAGATCATTCCAACCCATGGGCTTGGAGCACATTTTCTTGAGGAGAGCGTGAAACCGTGAAGAATCAGAAGGGTGACGGTTTAACACACACAAAAAAATCACATCGTCGGAGTCGAAAAAACCAGGAACAATGTAAAATAAGGTAACAAAATAAAAACCTGAATCTTTTGTCTAGTTAGCGAAGAGAGGAGGCAAGCCCCACTCTGCAGAGAAATCGTTAACTCGGAAGTAAAAATACTCCTCCCACCAAACTCCATCGGAAGATCGAAGAAAACTTCACGATCCTTGTCAGGGGCAAAAGTCAAAGCTTTGGCGCAAACAGAATCCAGCCTCGCAAAACCTAGACGGGAAATGTCCCTCACAGTCAGAGAAGCACCGAAATCGTAAGCCACGACAATGAACCTAAGGATGTGACGGACAAAGCTCGACGTAAGTTGGAAAAGACAAAAGCCAGTCTCATAAAGGTATTGAACCAAGAGCCTCAGAAGAGAAAATCGTAAACCACTTTCACGAAATAACGACTCATAGACACAGCAAAACCCGTTCGGAGCCTTCTTCGGGTTCTTATTCAGCGAAGGAATAATAATAGTGATCCTTGGAGAAAGATTGTAGTCGCGGTAGAGAAAAGACAAGGAATCTCGAGTACAACGAGTCTCCGACCAATAATTAATCAAATGAGGAGACGTTGGTTATTGATCGATAGTCCTTCGGTTCTTCTTTCTTTAAAGATAAGCCAAAATCCCCCGTTTATTCCTATTTACAAATTTTGACTGTTGTATTTCCAGCTACAACATATCTATGTAATTCATGCCAAGAATAGATTGTCAATGATGTAAATGTGTCTAAAGAGTAATAAGGAAAAACAATGTGAAATCATCCAAAAGAGTTATAGGATGTCCCAATCGAATGATTAAAACCAAACAAGGGGAACAATCAATAAAATTTTTTTTTTTCAAAGTATTAGTACCATATTGTTTTCGGTTAAAATACTAAATTTATTAACCAACAGAAAATTATATATAACAAATAACAGAAACTGTAAAAATAAATAAAAAGATGTGAAAAGTATGAACTGTATTCAATTCGGGACTGTTTGAAAGTAGTTTGAGAGTACAAAGAAAAGAGTTTGCGAAGTGAAAAGAGAAGTTGGCAGTCGAAAAGCTAATACACAATTATCTCCAATCACAAAGTATAAATAAATTGAAAATCAAGACGTTCACCCTAGCGCCGCGCTCGCAGACACGTTTTCCAAGACGGTGTCACTACAGGAAAAGCGCTCATTTATAGCGTCTGAAAAACGCTATGTATCGCTATCGCAACGTATTTAAAAACGCTATATCTGTCCACGCGATTATAGGTTAGCAAGCTATCGTAGCGGTTTTACGTTACGCTATGTAAGTTATTTTTACAATAGCGCTTTATTATATTCAATTGTATTTTCTACAATAGCGTTTTTTGTGTTATTATTTTGTTATTTAACATCATAATTGATACTTATATTGTAGCATTCTAGTTTTGCCATAAATTGATCTGTTATCTATTCTTCCCAATGAGGACTTGTGTAATACAAATTTTTGAGCCAACGAATAATTATAACTCATATGATATTTTATTAAGACCAAAGTACATGTTCAAACACAAACACAACACCACTTATTCAAAGTACTCTCATACACACTATAAACATCAATGATTCAAATGTAAACAAGTTTATCATTTGGCCAAGCAACTATACTGCCCAAAGCATCAACAATGATTTTAAGTTCATAATTTGTTCTCCAAATTGGTGCATCTTCAACAGTAGAAACATCAACCCATACCTTGCTTGCATTGGGACCCAATGGGACATGATGAACTACAACTTCTGGATTTGTTGAGAAAACTCGACCTTCTGCAACCTTTTGCCCAGATCCTTTGCAATTTATGAGGATGCATTCCCTTTTCTCATTCTTTTTGGTGTTGGAGCTGTGACTAAAACTCTACAAAAAAAAATTCTAGACCATTCATCAGAAATCCATTCCAACAACAAATCATTCATTTCAACTTTTTAAGGTTAAGAAGGTTTAGAGTCTTACCCCAGGTGATCTACTTTTTGATATCCCATGTGATGCTTGTATATTAGCCATATAGATCTTATGGATAGGCCAAATGATGTTATCACCAAGTGCATCACCAATCACCATCATTTCCTCATTTGGTCTCCATAGAGATCCATCTTAATTAAGTACCCTATCAACATTGACAATAGCAGCATTCAGACCAAGAGGAATGTTGTTTACCAATTTTTTTGGATCAGTTGACTCGAGACGACCCTCAGCAATAACTTCATCATCCTTAAGCCAATCATAGATGAGGATTTTATCATACTCTGCATCTGTAGCCTACGAATTGATGTTCAAAAACAAATCAAACAGTAGATTAGTAATCAACATGATTCAGCTACTTACAAATTTACAACATTATATTAAAACCGTTACCGATGAATCAACAGTCTTATTAATCGCCGAGGAGTCCATCTCATCCAAAATGAGCTTATCAAATTGTCATGAAATTTTCAATCCAACAGCTTGGCCAAGTGTCGTCACAGTTGACGTAGGCCTCCAGACAAATGCTTCTTCATATATAACTGACTTAACAAAAATAGCACACACATTAGGACCAAGAGGAATGCGTCCAATCTTGTATGTTGGCTCAGCTGAGCACAATTCTCCTTCTCCGATGACAACCTCATCCGATGAACACCAGTTTAAAAGCTGACACCTAGGTCCTCCTTTGCGAAGATCACTAACCTCAGAATTGGAGACATCATCACGTTGCTTCTGGGAGAAAAGGAAAATTAAAAGTTAAACAACAATGATTCAAATTGCTAACTTAGAAGAACAAACTTGATGTTAACTTACGTTTTTTGCTGTAGTTAAGCCACGAACTTGATCCTGCAAACCACGAACTACATCCACCAATTCAGCTTGTTGAGCTTCAAGGTTTTATACATGTGAGTCTCTAGCATGCATGAATGCCAGCTTGGTAGAAGTTACCCCTCTGCCCATTCCTCTAATTCTTCCTGGTTTGTCTTTGCCTAAGACCTGACTCATAACATCGTCTTTAACACTCATACTGGCAGTGGATTCCATTTCACTGTCAATTGATTTGATTTTTTCCTAATTTCAAATATGTGATCTCAATTAGTAGAACCTAAACGAATAAGAGACTAGCTAACAAGATTCTGAATGCTTACAATAGTTTCTTCAAACTTTGGCCTCACAGGTCTTCCATCTGAATGTGTGTGACCTGCTACCCAAACCTTACTCCTAGTCACTTTTGTGGGGTCTGAACTCTTCTTCTTCTACAATTAACAAAAGCATAATACCAATTACTAGTTCCTAAAATCTTTATCCACTCTTTTGACTTATAGATTATGATAAAATTAACATAATCATACCATTTCATGAGCCAAGCGAACCATTCCTTTGCGGCTAGTGGTGTGGGAAATCTGACATCTCCTTAGTTCCCTGAATTTGTCACTTTGAACCTTCAAAATAAGACCAAACTGTCAGATTACAATTATCCATACACAAACAGCTATTTAGAATAAAGTTGAAGCTAAACAACCTTAAAATCTTTGCCTTTCTTCGTCTTCACCCAATTCATCCAAGCTGAGACATAATGAACATTGCTTGGTTTTAAGTTAATAAGTTGTTCCTTACACCCTATAGAACGCACAAGACCTACAAGCCTTGACTTTGAAGACCTACATATACACCCCATCTGCTTAAACACACTTTCTTTTTGCCATGTTTCTGTCAAATTGAACCTCGCCTACAATAGTTTCAGAAGTTAAAAAGGATATTATAATTTAAATCAATAGTTTCATAAGTTAAACATAACCTGAATTTGCTCCCAAAGTCGATCTTTTGTCCGTTCATCAAGGTGCTTCCAATCTCCAAGAAGTACTGGTACATGCTCTCTCACAAGAACACTAAGAAACGAGGAAAGTGTTACGGATCCAACCCCAACATGTTCACCGAGAGATATAAATTCAACTTCAATCTTGTCCGCATGGTTTATAGCAACTTTACTCATCCTAGCTAAACTCTTTTTTCTCTTTGTCTTTGTTGGTGGCTGCGCAGTTTCATCTGCTTCAGTTGAAAGTTGCATATCTTCTGTTTCCACAATGGGAGCCGTCTCTACCCTTGGTTCTTGAACTTTTGTTTCCACATGCTCATCGTTTTCTTCTTCCTGTTTTGGAGACTCTTCTTCAAATGTAGGATGATCATTTTGATCATCCATAACAAGCTTTATGCGTCTGGGCTGAGTCTTCAGTGACTCAACACTTGCATCTTCACCTTTTTGACGCTTACTGCGGCGTGTAGCTACATCATTTTTCTGCTTCATATTGTTTCACCTGAAACTATAGTAAACCATCAGAAACTAATAGCTTGTAATAAAAACTTGACCACTAACTGTCTAGAAATTAATAAACTATCTACTAATCCTAGCACAATTAATGAACCACCAAAACCCCTTCACAATCAGCCCTAACACAGAAACTCTCATCATCAGAAGATTCATTCCCCAAATCATCATTGTCTTCGATGGGTACTGGTGCAGTAACAAACTCCTCAAATGTCTCTAACTCATGATACCCTCTTGGTGGCACCCTCATAACAACCAACCAAGGTGATGAGTCATCTTCTCTGGAGTAAAACACATGTTTTGCTTGAGAAGGCATAATGTATGGATCTTGGAGGAATGTTGCTTGGTTTAAGGTGAAGTTCACAAGCGTAAAACAATCTTCTTCATTCAGACCATTGGTAGTCTAATACTATTATCTCTTGTATCACTCCAAAGTAAGAAACTACGTCTGCCACTTGATTAGTATCTTTTGCACTTGATCTACACATAATTAATGCTTCATACACTACTCCACTGTTTTGAGTCTTCCTCTTTAAGTATTCAGTGTGAAATCGATGACCATTGATGATAAGACCCTTATATATCAGAGCATTATGTTTTGGACCAAATGCTAACCATCTCAGCTTTGTCGAATGATCCTTTGAGTTAGTAGGGATCTGATGAAACAAAAAACAAGATGCATAAAGTGAATTAATATCAAAATTATTGAGTAACAGAGATAGATATATAGCTGTACCTTTTCTTTTAGCCACCGTGGAAACCGTTCCCCATATACCTTCCATAAAAGAGTTTGATTTCTTCTGCAACAGACATCCCTATCTTGCAAATCTTCAAGATGCAAACTAATTTTAAAATCCAAATAGTAAATATTCAGATAGTGAAAGTAATAAACAATCTTAAATGAAATAAATAACACTGAGAACTTACTCAACATATAGATTTACAACTGCCATGTTCATTAACACATATCTGTGAGCAATGTCACGCTCTTTATCAGATAGTGTAACTTCTGCAGCCTTATGAATTGGACGACCTTCAAGCAAATGGTCATCTGAATCCACATCTTAATTACGTTTTGCAAACTCTAGAACTGGTACTGATGTCTGCAGAAACTCCAAGCAAAAAGCAATACTTTCAGCTGCAAAGTAGCCTTCTGCCATACATGTTTCTGGCCTTGCATAATTCTTAACATAGGACTTTAGTGTTTTCATGTACCTAGGTGTCAGCAAGACAACAATCTTGTCATATATTTGGTTATATAAAATACATATCAAAACGAAAAAACGAAAAAACACTACGTACCTTTCAAAGGGATACATCCACCTAAAGTGAACCGGCCCACCCAGACGACACTCTCGTGCTATATGTATAGGGAGATGGAACATTATATAGGGAGAGGAAAAAACCTCTCCATTTGGCACATCGTCTCAACAAGCTCAGACTCAAGTGTTATAAGCTTCTCATGGTCAATTACACGCTGACATAACCTACTGAAGATGTTGCATAACCTACTAACTGCAGTCCTTGGTCCTTTTGGCAGCAACCCTCTCAATGCAACATGTAACAAGTTTTAGAGCAGAACATGATGATCATGAGACTTCAAACCACCAATCAGAGGAGGATCAAGTGAGACACAATTGGCGATATTCGCACAATACCCATATGGTCCTCTGAATTCAGAGAGCCTCTTGCAAAATCTCTTCTTCTCTTCCTTGGTCAGCCAATAAGCAGCTGGAGGTAAGTAGGTTTTTTTCCCACGTAGCTCAGTGTGTAAGTTTCTTCTAATCCCTATATCTTCCAAATCTTGTCGTGCTTTAACACCATCTTTTGACTTAGCACTATGCATCAAAATGGAAATAATGGCATCAGAGACATTCTTTTCCACATGCATTACGTCTATGTTGTGTCGCACCGGCATATCCTAACTCATAAAACAAAAAGAGATAAATGTTTAGAAAATGATAAACAATTTTAAGATACTTTGTAAATACTTATATAGACATAATACTAACCTTCCAGTAAGGTAAATCAAATATAATGGACCTTTTTTCCATCACCATTGGTCAGTGTCTTCTTCATTCTCTTCAAGGGTTAGCTCCTCATTTTCAACCACACCTGATCTTTTCTTTTTGCTTTTCTTCTCCAAAGGTTTTCCAAATTTATTCTTAAAATCCTTTAGTAGCTCAAATATCTCAGCTCCTGTTTGAATTCTATTAGCAGTACCTTCCTCCACAGTGTTGTCAAACCAAACTCTCTGATGTCGGTAAGGATGCCCAGGCCTGAGACGTTTACTATTGCCCAAATAGACGTGCTTTCGACTGAACTTCAACCAACGATATGGTGTATCCTTTCCACATACATTACATGCTTGTTTCCTTTTTACTTTGCATCCAGCCAAGGTCCCCAAACCTGGATAGTCGCTGATACTCCACAACAGTATAGCTCTAAGTGTGAAATTCTCCTGGGATAATGAGTCATATATCTGGATACCTTCATTCCACAAATCAATCATATCATCAATCAAAGGAGCAAGATAAACATCGATGTTATTACTGGGTGCAGTTGCTCTAGGAAACAGAAGGGTTACCATTATGTTCTCTGACTTCATACACATAGTTGGAGGCATGTTGTAGTTGACTAACATCACTGGCCATGTGTTGTACTTTGTGTTCTGGATAGAAAAGGGATTCATCCCATCTGTAGATATACCAAGCCGAAGGTTTCTCGGGCCAACTGCGAATTGTGGCCATTTAGCATTGACATGCGTCCAAGTCAATGAGTCAACGGGGTGTCTCATTGTTACATCTTCAGAAGCATTACTGAAATGCCATTGCAAATTCTTAGACATTATCCTCGATCTAAACATCCTCTTGAATTTGTCTTTGATCAGGAAATACCTAAGAACCTCTGCTGGAATCCCATTCTTTGTCTCACCAGAATGCTTATCAAGTTCCCATCTTGAAGCACCACATCTTGGGCAGCTACTCATCTCCTCATACTCCTTTCGGTACAAAATACAGTCATACTTACAAGCATGAATAACCTCATAACCAAACCCAAAGACCTTCAAAAATTTCTTTATCTCATATGTGGATTTAGGAAGCACATTACCTTCAGGAAGCATGTCATGAACCATAGCCAAAATCTGATCAAAGAAATTCTCTGAAATTCCACTCTTAACTTTAATGCGGTATAGACCCATAATTGCTGCAACTTTGGTGTAGTTTGGGCAGCTCGAGTAGAGGGGAGTTTCTGCATCCTCTAATTTCTTCTTAAACTTGGATTCTTCTTCAAGCAATTCACGCGGTTCTCCATTCTTATTCGAGGACTGTGTATTGTCTTCATTGTCAAAGAAAGCAGACCTAAACAACTCATAGACTTCTAAGTCACCACGTTGCTCATCAACTGTATTCTCACTCCTTATATCTCCATGGATACTCCAGCAAGCACTCCTCTTATAATTTTCATCCATACCACGAATAACCAATTGATCCAGGACTGTGTTTATATCTTGATGACACACATTCCGACAATCCAAACAGGGACAGAACATCTGCAGAGGATTACCCAACGTCTTTGCTGATACAAACACAAAAGCACATGCACCTTCCTCATACTCAACGCTTGCCCTGTAATTTACAAAAGATTCAAAGTTCGATTAGCATAAGAATCTAAGCTGTGTGCAAGATTTTGACAAAATTAAAAATACAAGTCCATACCTCGGAAGCCAAACCCATGACTTGTCCATTTTACAACACCGCAACAGCTCCCAGACCAAAGCGAAATCAGAGAATAGTGAAATAAGACCCCGAAATAGTGAAACAAAAGAAATCGATGTCGATTAGCCCCTAATTGGTACAAATGAAACTAAATCGTAAATCTAAATCAAAACTCCTAATTGAAACGATGACCTTAAGAAATTAGCCCCAAATTGAAACGAAAATCCTAAAATTTCGCAAACCCTTTTCTCAAAAATATGTCTGTAAACCTGCGATAATAGTTTCTAAACCCTAAATATCTATGATATCGAGCAGCCAGAACTAAAGCTAACCTTCAATCGAAAAGTTTTTCTTCAGACTACTGACAAATCGAGGTCGATTAGGAGGCGGAAAGCTATGGAAATCGATGTGCACGATAGCAGGAGGAGAGTGAGAATAGAAGAGGAGCTTGAGAAATCAAAGAAGATTCGAAATCTGAAAGTGAAACGAGCGGGAGAGTGAGTTGAGATGGATTTCTCTGACTGAGATGAGAGGGAACGAGAGTGGAGGGATTGTGAAAATTTCACTAACACTACAAGAAAACTGTCCATTTCCAACGAAAATTTACGACCGTTTTAAATCGATGTAACTTTACGTCGACTTTACGACGAATTTACGACTAATTATGTGTTCGATGTAAAATCGTCGTAAATATGTGTCGTCGTAATTTCGATGTAAATTTACGACTAGTTTACGACGACATTACGACGAGAACATAAATCGTCGTAATATCGATGTAATTTTACGACGAAATTACGACGAATATTTCTTCTGTATATTACGTTGATATTACGACGATTTAACGTCGCTGTTCCCGGTTAGGTAGACCACGTTTTTTAAAAGGTCCACCTACTAAATTTACATCGAATTTACATCGTACGATTCGTCGTAAATCCGTTGGAAAATCGTTGGTAATTATGAAAAAAATTCTATAAATACAGCGTACCTTCAAACTAAAGAATCAAAAAAAAAAAAACAAACAGAAAAAAAAAAAACAAACAGGAAAAAAATATATATATATATAAATGTCTATATACGAACTACGAAAATGGATGTATACGCAAAAGGATTCAGAGGGAGATTTGACGGAAGAATTCAAAGAAGGGCTTGAAATATTCATGTATCAGGCCGGGAATATGCAAACAACCCTGGAAAGTGGTAAGATGTTCTGTCCTTGTCGTAAATGCAAGAATACGAGATATATGTTTATTGAGACGGTGTGGAAGCATTTACTAAATAGAGGGTTTATGCCGCAATATTATGTTTGGTATCAACATGGAGAGGGTTTTGAAAGAACTCAAGCAACGGATAGTAGTAGTAATTATCAAGGTCAAGTAGAATCAAATTATCAAGGTAGTTATGATCATGGTCAACATCAATTTGATCAGGGTGCAGATCATGATAGGATGCATGCCATGGTTAATGATGCATTTCATGAAACAAATGCTGATAATAGTACTGTTGAGGAACCCAACGTAGATGCGAAGCGATTTTATGATATGCTAGACGCTGCAAACCAGCCACTCTACGATGGATGTAGAGAAGGTCTGTCTAAATTGTCGTTAGCTGCTAGGATGATGACAATTAAAACTGATCATAACTTAGTTGAGGTTTGCATGGATGATTGGGCTGATCTTATTAAAGAGTATTTGCCAGAGGATAATTTGGCTGCCGAAACATACTATGAAATACAGAAGTTGGTGTTTAGTCTTGGGTTGCCTTCTGAGATGATAGATGTATGTGTTGACAATTGTATGCTTTTTTGGAAAGATGATGATAAGCTGCAGGAATGTCGATTTTGCCAAAAACCGAGATTTAGACCCCAAACAACTGGGCGTAAAAAGATACCATACCAACGGATGTGGTATCTTCCTATAACTGATAGGTTGAAACGATTGTATCAATCTGAAAGGACAGCTGCATCGATGAGGTGGCATGCAGAACATTCACAGAGAGAAGGAGAAGTGACTCACCCGTCAGATGCAAAAGCTTGGAAACACTTTAACACGGTACACCCTGATTTTGCTAACTCTAAGCGAAATGTGTATCTTGGTCTTTGCACTGATGGATTTAGTCCATTCGGTATGTCTGGTAGGCAATATTCTTTGTGGCCAGTTATCGTAACTCCTTATAACCTTCCCCCAGATATGTGCATGCAAAGGGAATTTCTTTTCCTGAATATTTTAGTCCCTGGTCCCAATCATCCGAAGCGGTCCCTTGATGTATTTTTGCAGCCTCTCATTCATGAGTTGAAACAGTTGTGGTATACAGGAGTGCGGACATATGATTGTTCGAGGAAAAAAAATTTTACGATGCGTGCGGTGCTTATGTGGACAATAAGCGACTTCCCTGCATACGGAATGCTATCTGGTTGGACGACGCATGGGAGGTTATCTTGTCCTTATTGCCTCGATCGGACAGATGCGTTTCAACTGAAACATGGTCGAAAAACATGCTGGTTTGATTGTCACCGCCGGTTTTTACCAATCAATCATCCATATAGGAGAAACAGGCGGTTGTTTAGGAAGAACAAAATTGTGCGTGTCCCCCCACCAGTGTATCTATCTGGGGAAGATCTAGAAGCGCAAATAGATCATTTTGGGGGACTAGAAACTGTGAATCGTGGGGGAAATTGGCACACTCCAGCTAATATGCCTGATGGATACGGGGTTAATCACAATTGGCACAAGAAAAACATTTTTTGGGATCTTCCGTACTGGAAAAATCATATACTGAGACACAATCTTGATGTCATGCACATTGAGAAAAACTTTTTTGATAACATCATGCATACAGTGTTAAACGTGAAAGGAAGAACCAAAGACAGCGGAAAGTCAAGGTTGGACTTGCCAGATATTTGCAACAGAAATGAGTTGCATATAATGAGCAATGGAAAATCACCAGTTCCTATATTTCGGTTGGGTGCAGAACAAAAGGCATCGTTGTTTAATTGGGTTTCATCTGACGTGAAGTTTCCTGATGGGTATGTATCCAATCTTGCTAAATCTGTTGAGAAAGGAGAAAAGTTTTCAGGGATGAAGAGTCATGACTGCCACGTGTTTATGCAACGTTTACTTCCTTTCGCATTTGCCGAACTCCTTCCAGAAAATGTTCATGAAGCAATTGGAGGTAAGATACTTCATCACATATAAAATTATTGAGATTAATTATATATATATATATGTTACAATGTATATAATTTTGTCTTTGCAGGCATCGGAGCGTTTTTCCGGGATCTTAGTACACGGACGTTGTCAGAAGATGTAATTGCACAACTGGCTGCTAATATTCCAATCTTGTTGTGCAATTTGGAGAAGATATTCCCCCCTGCGTTTTTTGATGTTATGGAACATCTTCCCATTCATCTCCCCCACGAAGCAGAACTAGGAGGCCCTGTTCAGTTTAGGTGGATGTACCCATTCGAGCGCTTCATGAAACATTTAAAGGGAAAGGCAAAAAATCTAGCAAGGGTTGAAGGATCAATTGTTGCGGGAAGTTTGACAGAAGAAACTTCACACTTCACTTCATATTATTTCGCTCCAAAAGTCCGTACACGCAAACGGGCTCCCCGACGATACGATGATGGCGGTGTGGGACGAATTTATGCGGTAGAGGGTGTCCCAGATATATTCTCACCAATTGGTCGTCTTAGTGGAAAATTGAAGGAAGTTTGGTGGGATAACGAGCATGACAGGCACAGCGCACATACGTACATCCTCCTAAACTGTGATGAAGTGAGTCCTTTCGAAAGGTATAATAACCAAAATATTTAATTAATCAGTCATTAATAATTAATAATTAATATAATTATAATTAAATGTGTTAATTTTTATGTCTATATATATATGTATTTTTCAGCTTATTTGATACCCAGGTACGAGAATGCATTGAAGGGGTTTCAGATGATGAAATAAACGACCGTAAAGATCGTCACTTTGTTGAGTGGTTGAAGACGCAAGTAAGTTAATATAGTTATAAATATTTCATTTAATTATATCGGCTTTCAATCTAACTTTTACACTTACCATAGGTTGATCATGGCGATCCTGCATATCCATTTTGGTTTCATGAGCTACTCCTAGGCCCCATCGGGAAGATAACGACCGCACCCATGTATTTTACCCGTGGATATGTGTTTCATACATACAAGTATGGCGTTCGTCGAGCAACTACCAACTACGGAGTATGTGTTAGGGGTGAAATAGATTTTTATGGGGTTTTGCAGGAAATAATTGAAGTGGAGTACCCCGGACTGGTTAGGTTGAAATGCGTTCTCTTCAAATGTGATTGGTTCGATCCAACAGTCGGTCGAGGGGTGCGAATTAACAAATTTGGTGTGGTTGACGTCAACAAAGCACGACGTTACAACAAGTTTGAGCCTTTCATCCTAGCATCACAAGCAGAACAAGTAACGTTCGTTCCATATCCCCGAGTTCGAAGAACATCTGGGATCTCATGGTTATCGGTTATTAAAATAGCTCCAAAGGGTAAAATTGTTGGTGTTGATGATCTTCCAATGCAACAAGATTCTTGCCTTGATATTACAGAACCAGAGATTACGGAGAACGTTCTTTTAATTGATCCACGAAACAGGCAACTTGAATATCTACCTAACGACACAGAAGAAGAAGGCGATTCCGACGAGTTTGAAGAAACTGACGATGATGATGGACCTGAAGATGATGAACCCAATCAAGATGATGAACCCAACGAAGATGATGATTCTGAGTGAAAGCTTATATATATATAGGTAATTTTCGGTTTGTTAGATGTTTAAGTTTTTCTTGTAAAATTATATATTAAACGAAATTACGACGTATTCGGCGATTAAATTCATGATTTTCCCCAAGAATTGCCTGATGCCAAAACAATTCATCCAGACCGCACCGAAACACAGACACCATTTTATAACAACAAATTTATAACTTTATTATACCAACGGATTTACACCTCATTACAACGATTTTACAACGATTTTATCATTACAACGATTAGCATTACAACGATTTTACATCGATTAATATTACAACGATTTTACATCGATTACATTACAACGATTTTACATCGATTAGCATTACAACGATTTTACATCGTTTATATTTTGGGTTTAGGAGTTGAAAGTTGTTTACCTGCTTCTGATGATCTGGCTAACAAATAATTCTGGGAATCAAGTTTTCTATATTCATAAAGACCAACCACCATAAGTGAAAGATACATAGAATTGGACATATCCTTATATTATGAAGGATTTACATAGATGTCCAATTCTATGAATCATTCACCTATGATAGTTGAAGACTGTCTTTACTTGAAAACAAGATCTTACAGAATTATTTATTGGCCAGAGCATCAGACAAGCAGGTATACAATGATCAACATAAAAATTTAAAGAAAAGTGGATATGAATTTTTTTTTTTGAGTTTGCAATGAAGGTGTGGAAGGTATTTATAGAAATTTATTAGAAATTACCAACGGATTTGCAACGAAATATTACAACGAATTTACATCGAATAGCATTACAACGATTTTACATCGAATTTGCGACAACATTACGTCGATAAAATGAGATGTAAATAATTAGGTGCCCTATAAAAAACGTGTTTACCAAACTCTGCATGTCAGTAATTTACGACTGGTTTACGACGATTTAGACCTTACCAACGATTTTACATCGATTTTACATCGATTAGCATTACAACGATTTTACATCGAATTCGTCGTAAAATCGTTGTAATACCTAAAATATAGGGTTTAGGGTTTGGTGTACTTGTTCAGTTTTTTTTTAGTTTTTTAATCTTATATCTTGTTTTACGTAAGTTATAATCATAGTTTAAACAATTTTATGTTTTTACAAAATCATTTACATTATTTAAGTCATGCATGTTACGAATAAACTTATAAGAACGAATGCTATATATACATTATATATGTAAAATAAGGAAATCGCCGCCAATATAGATTCAATCGTCGTTATTAGAAGTATTGTTAAATATTAGAAGTATAAGATGCACAAATATACTTCGTTCTTACGTCCAGGATATGTGTATTGTGATTTAGGGTTTATGGTTTATGTTGTAAGTTTACGACGATTTTACGACGGATTCGTCGTGAATTCGTCGTAAACTTACAACGATTTTACGACGAATCCGTCGTAAAATCGTTGTAATACCTAAAATTTAGGGTTTAGGGTTTGGTGTACTTGTTTAATTTTTTTTTAGTTTTTTTAATCTTATATCTTGTTTTACGTAAGTTATAATCATAGTATAAACAATTTTATGTTTTTACGAAATCGTTTACATTATTTAAGTCATGCATGTTACGAATATACTTATATAGAACGAATGCTATACATTATATATGTAAAATAAGGAAATCGACGCCGAAATAGATTCAATCGTCGTTATTGAATCTATTGTTAAATATTAGAAGTATAAGATACACAAATATACTTCGTTTCTACGTCCAGGATATGTGTATTGTGGTTTAGGGTTTAGGGTTTAGATTTTAGGTATTACGACGAATTTACGACGGATTCGTCGTAAATTCGTCGTAATATTACAACGATTTTACGACGAATCCGTCGTAAAATCGTTGTAATACCCCAATATTTAATTTACCGCGTGGAGGGAAATTTTCGGTTGGTTGAATTTTTGGTTACAGTGTTGCGACGAATTTACGACGGATTCGTCGTAAATTCGTTGGTAATTTACGACGATTTTACGACGTCACCAAAATCAATATATAGGCGATCGAATTTCCTCCCCCCTCACAATCTCTCAACTCTCTCTCTCTCTAACTTAATCTCTCAACTCTCTCTCTCTAAAATCTCTGCCCTCTCGCTCAAACAAAAGGTAACATTTTTTTTTTATTTATAAATTATATTATCGTTTTAAGAATTTTGAATTGTTAGTTAGGATTGTAATATTTATTAGTTAGGATTGGAATTATTAGTTAGGATTGGAATTATTAGTTAGGAATAGAATTATATGATACTAAAATTGAGTTATTTTTAAATATTTTTTAGATATGGCGCCACGTAAGTCACACTATCGGCAGTTTCTCGAGACGGGACCTAGTGAAAATCAGCCACTCCCGTCATCTTCTGCGACACCGTCCGCTGTTCCGGATTCTTTTTCCGAACCAGCGCCGCCGCCTCCAGATGCAATTGCTCGACCGCCGTTGTTGTATGCAGGATTGACGGTCGAAGATATTTTGCAGTCGCCGGGGCATGATTCTTTAGACCGGTTAGATCCGCGACGGCTCCCGAATACTTTTTGGTACGTACCTAAATTTTTTTTTTTTAATTACATTATGAATTTGTTTTTTTTACTATTAATTTTTGTTTTATTTCTCAGGTTTACGGAAGATAACAAAGTTGGACGGAGTGTGTCTGACACCATTAAAGCCTATTTCATGGAGCCTCACCGCAATTGGTCTTCGGTTCCGGAAGACGTTGTCGAGACATGGTTTAAATGTTTCGCGGTAAATTTTTTTTTTTTAAATTCAATATTATTTTGGAGAATTCTTTATCTTTAATATATCGTTTCTAATGATATTTTTTTTTTATAGCAAAAATGGCATTGGGACGTTACGATCAACGAGACGGTGAAGGCGGAATTCAAAAAGAAGGGAAAATTCCGCCTCAACAATACCATTTCCGATTGGAAGAGGAAGTGGGAGGTTAAAGGCGATCAGGGAAAGCCGCCATACATGTCTTCCGATGTTTGGAACGGCTTGACGGCATACTGGAGAGATCCACATGCGCAGCAAGTGGCCGCTAAGTGTTCGGCTTCTCGAAACACTATGGGTCCAGACGGTCTTCCAGCGCTTATGCCTCATACGTCGGGTCAAACATCTTTTGCGGGAAAACGCCTTCAAATGGTAATAATTTTTTCCCTTATAATTTTATTTATGTAATTTTATTTTGTTATTAATTTATATTATCCATCAACGGTTTGATTTCTTTTTTAATGTCTTTTTTGTTAGGCAAATGGAGGCGAACTTCCTCCGATGACCCGAGTTTTTGCGGAAACTCACAAGAAGAAAGACAGATCTTTTGTAGATCCTCGAGCTGAGGCAATCTACAATGACGCGCATGCAAGGATCGGCGAGCGTCAAACTCAGCTTTCTCAGCAGCTATCACCTGGCGGTAGTTCGGTCCAATCCACTGCGACTTTGACGGTTGCCCAGATGGACGACATATACGCAGAGGTAATTTAACGGTTTTTTTTACAAAGTTGATGTTTTTTAATACAATTTATTAAATTTTTTGTTTCGTTTTTAAAAGGTTGCCCCGAAGAAAAAGGGCAGAGTTTTAGGGATGGGATCGATCGTACATAGTGCCGCCGCTTCGTCGTCCCGTCGTCAGCTTTTCGACGATCCGGTTATTTTGCGGACGGAGTTAAACAACGCCAACCTCGAGATCAACACTTTGCGGGAGAAACAGGTGCTACACGAAGAGAAGATCCAAGGATACGATAAAACAATCCAAGGATACAACACTCTCTTCGATATTATTGCCCTGACTAACCCGACTTTGGCGGCTGCACTAAGGCAGCAGGAAGGATCGTCATCGGGCCAGCCAACCGATCCGCTCGCGCAAGAACGAGCGAATATGGAGCAGAATGGATCAGACGACGAACTTTTTGATAATTTACGTTTTTCGGCTGGTAATTAGTTTGTATTAAAATTTTTATTTTTTATTTTGTATTTTGAATTTTATTTTATATTTATAAAATTTAATTTTTAAATATAATTTTATAATTTTTTTTTTAATTTTATTTATTTCAATTACGACGAATTTACATCGATTTTTTTACATCGAATTTACATCGTTCCATAATTTACATCGACTTTACATCAATAGTTTTACATCGATTTTACATCGTTCATATATTACGACGAATTTACGACGAATCCTTAAAAATAGAAATTTTATAATTCGTTGTAAATTCGATGTAATGTTTAATCCTATTACGACGAATTTACGACGACTTGTCGAATAAAAAATTGTATAATTCGATGTAAAATTGATGTAAATTTTTATCGTTATCTCGATGTAAAATCGATGTAATATATTGGTAGTAAAATCGATGTAATATATTCGTCGTAAAATCGTTGTATATTTACATCGAATTGACGACGAATATATTACATCGATTTTACGACGATTTTTTGTCCTCCTTAATATTACGACCAATTTACGACGATTTGCTATTAACGACGATCAAATTACGACGAATTGTTAATCGTCGCTAATCCGTCGTAAATCATGTTTTACGACCGATTTACGACGATTCTGTTTGTTGTAAAAAGACAGTTTTCTTGTAGTGTAAGTGTTAAGCGGGGCAAATAAGTTTACTAATTTGTCTTCCCGCTTTCAAATTAGACATCGTTTTAAAAATATTAATGCTATGTATTCTAAGCGTCACCATTTATTTCCATACAGCCGATAATTTCATAGCGTTTACAAAATAACAAACGCTATTAAAAACTAAACCATAGCAAAACCACAATAAACGCTATAATGCACCGCTATAAATACCTCATTTTCCTGTAGTGTGTTTTCCTCATCGCTCCGACTCAGAATGGCTCGCCTCCGCCTCGCCTCCGCCTCGCCTCCGCCTCCGCCTCGCCTTCCTCCTGAGCATTGTCTGCGCAACCATCGCGGACTTCCTCCGAAGATATTTCCCACCGTCCGCCGGTTGAAGATTGGCGCCGGCGATAACCTTTTCCAACCTTCTAACTGTCCGCCGTGAGTTGCCTCCTTTCTTCTCTGCCGCCTTTTGGTTTGCTCCGGTGAGAAATTTTCCTCAAATTTTGTCTTACATTGTGTGAAGAAATCTTTCGAATCATGTTCAGATCTCCGGTCTCTACTCCGTTTTCCATGGGTTATGAGACCGTATCGTTGAAAGCTATGCCGCGCTCAGCCTCTCACCTTCGACAAAGGCTCCTTCCGGCATAGCAAATCGAACCTACTCCATTGGAACCGCCAGATCCACCGGATCCACCCTCTTCACATTCGTCGTCCTCTCTGCTTTCTCCGCCACCATCCTCGCTTGTTTCGCCGTCCTCCATGCTTCCTCCTCTGGATCCATGGTAGTTCCCTCACGATATGGTCGTAGAGTCTTCGTTCTCATCATATGCTCATTCTTCGATGCGACTCTCCGCATCCTCTGTCGTGAAGCTACTCGCCGTTCCATCGCTAATATCCGGTGAATTTCTCTCCGGCAAAAGTCCTATGCGCTCGTACGTAGTCTTCTCCGTTGAGAAGAAGCTTCCTTCTTTTGATGATCTGGGCATGGTCCATGAGATTATTTGGTTGGATATTTATAGTTGTGAAGGCCCATTAAGTAGCAGAAAAGCAGCCAGATTTTAGCATCTTCAAGGCGTGTTTTGCCGTTCAATTGTCTACGTTTTGGTGAAGCCGGTCGCCTCAATTACCTCCGCTAAAGAGAGATCACTTCCACTTTCCTCCTCTTTGGGGGAGATATCACTTCCACCTTCCTCCTTCGGGGAGAGATCACTTCCATAAATTTCCCTGTCTATGAGAGGTAGTTTCTTTCAGTTTTAAAGCCGAGAAAACATTTTCATTCCCTAACCGTATTGTCATCTTGTGTAGCGGTCTCTACGGAACCAGAAGATGCAACGCATCTCTTTTCGACGAGCTTTCGGGGTGTGGATTGTCTTTCAAAGTCACAAACTAAAGTGACCAAATTTCAACTTTCCGGCTTTGCCGTGAATGTTTTGTCGACGCATCCGATCTTGTCGGATTCACAGTCTCTTTTATTGACGCATTCGAGCTTTGGCTCCAATTCGCTATCAAGCTTTTATGAAGATTTATCTGCTTTAATTTTTATGGTTTTTATGTTATGTTGTGATGATCAAAGAGGATGGATAATTCCTTATTTTTTGTTGTAATTTGGAAAATTAAGTTAATGGAATCAAGATTTGAACCCCAAAAAAAAAAGAGAAGTTAACCCACGCCTTAAACAAGTCTACCTCTCCTCTATTGATGTGATTGTTATTCCTTTTCCTTACTAAGGATTGACCCCCGCATTTTGCGCCGGCTTATTTTACATTCATGTTTTATAAATTTGTTTATATGCTATTATTTAGGAAACAAATTTTTTTTTTTTACTTTCGAATTAGTTTAATAGTCGGTTTATGTTTATAGTTGCATTATATATATATATGCGTGCGTTTTGTTATTTCGCCTTATTAGTGTTTGTATATAACAACGGTTTTTTCTTTTAATTATGTTGTTTACTTTTGTTGAATTATTATTCTTTTTTTCATGTGTTTATATGTAGTATTTGACTAATGTGTGATTCTAATTATAGTTATATATATATGTATTCTTAACACTCAAATCTCTCATAAGTTACATATTTAGTTGAACGTATAATATTACATTTCTGTTCTGGAATCTATAGCTTATATTGAGGCCAATTATAACCTCATCAGCCCATGTACACATTAACTAAACAAACCACTTACATTTGATTATAAATGATTTTAGTACATATTTTAGGGTTTAAAATTATCTCTTTATGTATGTATAGTTTTAAATTGTTTTTAGTTACGCCCTCTAATAGAGATTTTTTTTCTAATGTTTTGGCATTTATGCTAATAGATATTTTGGCTCAAGTATTGCTTTCTTCATGAAAGACCGCTGACAAAACATCTGTGATTTTTTCTTTATTCCCCATCTCCGAAGAACATATCCTCTCTCGGTTCTAAAAATCCAACAAATCCCGCTCACATAGCTGATCCTCGATGGCCGCGGTGACTTTCAACGCCTTCGCTAGCCATGGTTCCGCTTCTCACATCTGTTTCCGCCATTTTTACTCCTTCATCGATGCTCGCACCTACCTCAAGGTCTGATTTCAGAATTCGAAATTTTATGTATCTTATCATTACTAGATTCGGGTGTTCAAAATTTGAAATCTTGCGTGTTGTTTTGGATTTATAGGAAGGAAAATATTGCGATATATGCGGCGTTGTGATTGAAGATGGAGCTGATGCGATCAACGAACAATTTTTCAAAAGAAACACATCGTTTGTTCTGGGTAATGAAGTAAAAATCAATCAAATTTTCACAAAATCTTAGAGTTTTAGCAATTTTGTGAAGTTAGAATAGCGATCATTCTTCATGATCTTTAGTCCATTTCATCTGTGAACAATGAGGGAAGAAGTAGATTAATAGGAACCTCAATGGTTTCAAAGATAATTCTTAGGACACCAGAACTTGGAGTGAAGTTATTGCAATAGTTGGTTTAACTTCTCCATCTTTCTTATTTCAAGAATATGTGAAAGATTCACAGAGTACATTATATTGGCTTCAATGGTACTTAATCTCTTCCATTAACAAAAATTGGGTAATAAGCATTTCAAGATGTATGACGATCATTTAGTAAATGGCTAAGTTTTGGCTTTGAAAATCTTCGATATATTTATTTGTCCGAGAAACCAATTCGGGTTCGAAAAAATGTATTGATTTGTCGAGATATTAATTTATCGAGTATCAATTTATAGATGTTATACTGTTAATTATGATAATAAACTCATTTTATATGTATTTTCCGTTGAATTGTAGTTGGTTATCTATAAATTAAGTAGTTTATCTTAATATTTTATTTTCAAATATGAACTTACTATATGGTAATTTTTCACTTATTTCATTTCATTTTTTTCTTCCAAACTTATGCATTCGCATATACTAATTTTGTTAATAGCCAGTTTAAATTTTAAATCATAATTAATATTATATATTTTTCTCGTTAGTTGGTGTAATTGTGTGTTTTGGAGTTGTATAGTTATAATTATACTTATGTTGAAGCTTTAATTAGTACATATTAGAGTTTTACATAAGTGATGTCCATTAATAGAGGATTGTAGTGATGATGTTGATAGTTTATATTGAGAAAAAACTCTCCTATTATATAATAGATTACACGTTATATAGATATATATAATAAGATGCTTATTTTCTCTACTATCATTTATCTATAATTTTATTTATTTGTTCTTATCTTTGTAATATTTTACATATTCTCGACTTTGTTAAATTAATTGTAAAAACTTATATTTACCACAAATTTATACTTCCTCTGTTTTTTTATATAAGGTTTTTTCCCTAAAAGCACAAGAATTAAGAAAATCTCTTTTTTTGTTTGAAACATTAAACACTACCATAACAACTTTTAGTTATCCAATTAGATAGAGAAGTATTAATGTTTCATGATAGTACCAAGACTACTAATGAGTATAATTAATTAAATTTAGCATGGGAATGTGAGAAGCTCTTATTAAAAAAAAAATGTCTAAAACCTCTTAAAAAAACAGAGGGAGTAGTATTTTTGTGACTCTCAAATGATGTAAATTTTATTATAAAAATATATATTCTGGGAGCAAAATTGAATAAATCATTTTTTCATTATATGTAGTAAAATCTATTTTACATTTTTAATTTCATAATCACATTCTAACATTTTAAATAAGATAAATATTAAATTAAAGTTTTTGGTTGAAAATCTAACAATATATCATTTTCAATAAAATAGTTCATTATTTTTTATCCAATTAGTATTACAATTTTTTTTTATTCTTAATATCGAATTATTACTTTTCTATTTTGTTACACAAAATTTTGTATTTTTGTAATTTGTATTAAATAAAAATAATGATAAATATAATAGACATGTATTAAATGAATGTTTTAAATATATTTTAATGTTAAAAACTTTTTTGTGTAAATGAGGTGATGAGATGGACATCCTAAATTGAGAAAAAACTCTCCTATTATATAATATATTAGTTTGTGATCCGCGCTACGCGCGGACGTGAACAAAATTTTGTTTTTAAAAAAATTGGTATAATATTATTTTAGTTTTATTAGTATGATTGTTAATGGATTTCTCTCTATTAGCTTAAGAAAAATAGATTGTTTATTCTTCAGTTTTTTTTCCTTTCTTACTTTTATGTTTATTTATGTATTTGTTTAGTGAGTGTTCCACAATTTGATTTTTTTTTGGTTGACTATTTATTCAATTAGTTGGTTTTTAAAAGTTAAGTTTTTGTCTTTTTTAAGTTTAGGGAATTGTATATTTTTTAACCCAACTGAATACTAATAAAATAAATACTTCGAAATAGGGTTAGTTTTGTATAGTCCGAAAGTTATTTGGAATACTAATAAAAGGAAAGTTAGTTTGTGAATTTAGAATTCTCCGAACTTAAAAAAAAAATACTTCGAAATAAGTCACTGTATTTTTATCTATTTTTACCTAAAACCGATTACTAATAAAATGTTCAGAATTTACTATTATTCATCTTCGATGATCCAGTGTTGGTGACTACAAAATGAATCTAATTTTATTTGAAAAATGATTTAATTTCTATCACTAATTTACTATCAAAATCATCGTAGATGTATAGGTTAATGGGAACATTTGAGATAATATGGGCCGATTTGGAAAAATATAAGAAATATGGGGTCGAGCGTCGATTCAAACATTTAGAGAGAGAGAGAGAGAGAGAGAGAGAGAGAGAGAGAGAGAGAAAAAAAAAGTTCTTGTTAATAGGATTATCCTGTAAAAAACTATTACCCACTGCTCTAAAACCCTCATATTCTCCGATATCTTCCCCCATCGCCGGTGAGATTTCACTTTCAATATTAATCACAAAGGGTGTGATCCGCGCGGACGTGGTAAATAATTTTGTAATCTAATGGTATTTTATTTTATTTGGTCTCGTAGTTAATTTAATTATCTCTATCAGCTTAAGATATGTGTATTTGTTTTTGTTTTTTTTTTAATTTATGATCATCTATGTGTTTATTTATTGAATGGTACACATTTTTACCTTTTTTTTTCTTTGGTGATCAATTTTATGCAATTAGTTGAGTTTTTTTAAAATGAAGATATTTACATTTTAAAGTTGCATAATAATGTTTTTATTTTGTTTCATGTGAAGTTATTATTTTTGGAGTGTTTCATGTATGATTTTAACCCTATTTATGTGTGAAATATGTTTGTGATTCCTACATCTATTTTTCTTTTATTTTTGTTGAAAAAGATTTCCATATATAACTGATTGTTTGAAGTCACAACATTTGTTTGATTTTATTTAGAAAACAATCTAATCCATAATTTATAAACACTAAATTCTATAGTTTTTCTAAACTATATAAATAAACTGATAAAAGTAAATTATTAAATTGAAATTTCTTTAGATTAATTCAATATAATATATATTCTATTAAGTAAATGTCTTTTCAAATTTTAGGAAAAAGTATTGTATTAATGGATAGTAATTATTATGAGAATTGAAATATATTTACATCACATGATATATATTTTGTATATACAAAGCTTTTATTTTCTTCTCCTGTTGTAGTTACATTTATTTTTATTTTTTTTGTTAAAAATAATATCACAAAACACAACGATCTTAAATTTTCAAATTTAATTTATCTTTTCGTGTAAATACTTTTAATATTTTTCTTAATTTTTTTGGCTCTTATTCTCTATTTCATAGTTATGTATAATTGCAATTATAATGTTAAGTATACCTTAATTTTATTTATTTGTCTCTTTATTAGATGTAAAATTTGCCAAATTATATTTTGCTTTATGAATTTAGTTACATATTTAACTTATTTGTTTAATTGTTAGGACTTGTTTGATATTTTAGTTTTTTTTTATAATATTTGCGATAGAACTTAACCTAATTAAATATTTATAAAAGTTGAAAAATATTATGATAACCAAATTTATTAAACCTGTTATTATTTCAAAGAACTATATTCATGTAAGTTTATTATTTTATGGTTTAATTTAGAATATGAATAATGCCTTTTCAAATTCTTTTCATAATATTAAAACCAAATTTATAATTAATATATGTATTTAGTATGTGTATTAATTTTTTAGGATGCTGAAGTGGCATCATGAGAAGAGATAAAAGCTTACTTTATATATATAGATTTTCTCATCTCTTTTATATTTTTCATCTCCATTTTTCCGTCATTAATCATATTATTTTGTAATCAACTCTCATGATTCTCTATTTAAGTTTGTTGACTTGCCGTTTTGATTTTTTTAATCTTCGTTACCAGTCAATTGAACTTCGGTTAACTCCGCAAAGCTTCGTGGATTTTAGTTGTTATTATGCTAATGAGCCATTTCATCTGATCTGTTTCCTAAAATTTTAAAGCCGGAATTTTGACCCCAACAATTTTTCATCAGGTTCACCACTGTATTTTCTACTATTTTTTATAATGTTTATTTTTTTATTTTTTTCACTGCTATTTCTTATCGTTCATATATTTTTTAAATTATTTTATACTATCACTCTATCAGTCGACTTAAGAAAAACAGTTAATATTTTAACGGAAAGTTAGTGTCGGTGGATACTGGTGAGGTTCCCGACGGATCTGTTTCCCATGTGGTTTCGTTGGCTGCTTTTATTTTCTTCATTTTTGGGCTGGTTTGTTTTGACGTCGTCGGGTTACTTGATCTATTAGACCTAACTAATCTATTATTATTATGTCAGACAAAAAATATTATTATTCTGTAAAAATCATTTTTAAAGCTTGATACTTGATAGCATTCCTCACTAGTCGGTGGATTTAAATGTTTCGAATCTCGTGAATTTGCGCATGTGCGTTGGTACATAGGTTAAAAAACATGTATGTATTGTTACTGGAATTAGTGGTTGAATTCCTCTCCGCCACTTAGAGAAACAATGAAATCGTACAGTTAATAAAAGGCGAAATTAAAAATTCGAGAGAAGTAAAGAGGTTTTTTATTTTTTATTTATCTCTCTCATCTCACGGGTTAAAAATATAGTGATGGACAAACTAGTTTATAGTGCTCGAGTCTACCTTTCTGATATTTCATTTGTAAATTCGATGACATCGGTTTGGATATCTGAACCGTTTTAGGTGTCATATCTGTTGACAAAAAAATAAAAAAAGTAAAAGGAGAAATGAAAAAAAAAACTTCAAATGAAAAAAATACAGAATTAATATCGATATAAAAACTATCAAAATAAACTTTTAAATGATAAAAATACAACATCAACCTTAATTTATATATTTAACTTTCATTATATTAATAATATTAATTTGAACTTCGGTGTTGACTACGTTAATACTATTAACGAAATATGAAAATTACATCATTTCGATACTAAAACCAAAATATATTTTTAGGCGCTTAAAGAATCTAATCCTTGATCTAGCGCCCAAAAAATTAATATACACTTAAAATTATGTCATCTATTTATTTTATAATTATTATATTTAAATGGACGAGACATTAAGATTTCATAAAAGAGAAAATGCACGGACGCAAACCTAGAGAAGGACAATTAGCGAGAGAGAGTTGAGAAGAAAGACGAAAGAGATGATAAAATTTAGGGTTTGTTGCATGAACCGGAAACTCATCAAAGATGAAAAGATCAAAAAAAAAAAAAAATTTAGTGAAAATGTCTTTCGTCATGAGAAAAAAAGGAACAAATATGAAATAAATAATTATATATATCAGTCATGTCGATGATGACGATGACGATGACGATGATAACGATAGTAGCAATATCAACATGGTGGCAGGTGCAGAGACAAGATGGTGTAAGTTGTGGAGTGACAATAATGATAGATAATTATGTTATGCTGTTTAAATTTAAAAGAATTTGATGACACTGTCATAAGTGTATATTGATTTTGGATAATGATATTCTCATATTTTGTCTTTTCTATGCATTTATTTAGTTTAGGTTTTATCTCATACGCATATAGTTTCATTGCATTTCTTATTTGTTTTGTCTCATTTAGAGTTTAGGGATTTCATACTAAGTCCTAGAGAGTCTTGCATGTTTTAGAGTATCTTTTAGGTACTTTGGAGGCTTTTGGAGACTTTGGAGGAGTTCACACTTAGCTTGGGACCTTGAGGCAACGCCTAGAAGCAAAGGTGGATCGCACTCACCATACCGGACTTAACTTGGCCGGTATCACAACTTTAGCCGAGACATGCTCTATACCGGCCTTCACGTATGATATGCTCAAATTAATATCCTATAAGTATTAAAGCAGTTGTTGTAGTATATGTAGGGGTCGAACACAAGAACTCAAGAAATCACACAATAGATCATATATATTCGAATTAAGCTAAGCCAAAAGATGAAACAAAAAGCAATAGGCAGTAAAAGAGTTGTAAAATCGATGGGAGAAAGATAGGTTCCGGGTATTTCTCAGGAAATCAATAAATGCAGATAAACTAACTAATCAGGGTACATGTTACGCACGGTTCTTGAACTCAAATCACTAAAGTATAGCTAACCAACTATCGTTGCGAAAACTATCTAAGTCTAAATCCTATAATTTCAAATCTCTTTGCGAATCCTAAAGTTTAAACCAGCTTTTAGTTCAAGTTTGATTTGTTCACAAAATAACTAAACCAAATCTCTTTGCGAATAGTTATTTTGCTCACCCTAAGTTCTATCAGGTAATTAATCGCACTCTCGTGCCTAATCAATTATCCTAAGATCTAAGTTCCAGATTCGTCAACCTAGAATTAGCTTTGAGAATAACCTATGGTGAAGAACTAATTCAGATGGTGAATCCTAACCAACTAATCAACCTAGCATTCAGAGAAAACCCTTATGAGAACCCTAAACCTAAAGTGGATCTACTCAGACATGAAGAATGAAAACATCATGATTGAATATATCATCAAAGAAATCAATAAGAAACATGAGTTCAGAGTTGTCTCTCCAAAAACCAAAGTAAAATCAAGCGTAATGAAAGCCTAGCCACCAAAGTGGCTGTAAAACCTAAATAAATACTACTAAACACGTTTCAGGCTAAATTGTAAATAATAAAGTCTTCTGGGCAATTCTAAAATTCTTCAACTCTTCATAAAAGTCGCGACTCGTGTCTTGCTGCAGTGAGTATCGACCGATACTCGATCGATACTGAGGCTTCAAATCGGGTACTCAGCTACACTAGCTTCTGCTTTGCTCCAAAATACTCCAGAAATTTTCAATATCTCCAATTATGCTACAAACATGTTAAAACCTGTAAAAGACTCTAAAACACTACAAAATAATAGAAAGACTCTATAAAACAAACTTATATCATGGCTTAAACGGGGTAAAAACCATGATATATCAACTCCCCCAGACTTAGCATTTGCTTGCCCTCAAGCAAATAGAAGACTAAACCAGAGAAAGATGTTTGAAAACACGGAGACTCACCTGTTCATGAAACATTGCAATGACCCTTTTCCCAAGCACCCAAAAGTTACCTAACCAATTCCAAGACTAACAACCATGTACTTCTCCTCAGACATTCGCAGCTTTCCCAGACTACACACATTATCTCACAACATCGTTCAATTAAACCCATCATCGCCAGATTCATCGCTGTGATTAATACCAAGAACCTTCTAGATTCTTTCCCATACAATATCATGATAAGGAACCACCCTTTTTCACACTTTTGGTATCATTTTCTCTCCCCCAGACTTATTTCTTATTATGTTATCTTTTTTTTTTTTTAGATCTGCATATACACATCAAGGTATGAGACGCGAGTATTGATGGTGTTAGCCACCGTATCCCCGGTTCTTCCCTCTCAATGTATCAAAGACGTAGGCGAATAATGGCATCATAGGAAAATCGTAGCCTCGCTTCCAATCCTCTGTGTGATCATTCCTCACCAAGTAGAATAATGGGATCGCTGGAAACATTCCTAACTCTCTACTCAGGAGAAAATCATCTCATCTTATATGCTCTTATATATTAACTTGTAACAGGGGAGAGAGATACTATTATTTTAAACACATGGGTTCCTTTGTCAGATATGAATGAGGAATCAAGCTCTATGAATACTAACCACATTGATGAAGTGCAAAAATTTGGCTCAGGCTTTAAAAGAACTCTGTAGGAAACATGTGTGTTTTCTAGTTGACTGGTCAACCTTTGGATTTTTCATTAGTCGATCTGTAACTGATTCTGTAACAATGGTCACTTAAAAGCAAAGTTAGAACAATATAGTCAAGAGAAAGATCACAGTCTCCAACAGATTTTGACTCAATAAAACAACGAATGACTCAAAAACGACTGACTCTAAGAAAAACAAAAACAATGTCAGCGACTACCTCCCCCAAACTTGAACAACACTGTCCCCAGTGTTATCTAGCCTAAGTTTGGTGAAAGAAAACTAATGAACCAAGTGGATTGTGAAAATCGAAAATCTTACCTGTGAAGGTGATGAGTGTCGATCGATATAGACTGGTATCGATCGATACCAGTTGTATGTCGACACACTGATTTCAAATCAGTGGCATCGAGTTGCTTAACCCAGGGAAAGTGATCCAAAGTGTTAGAAGTTATCACTGTTAGGAACACTCAAAAACAAATTAATAACAACAAGATAATCAAGCATAAATCCATGAGTTCAAATGCAAAAATAAAGCTAACACGAGTTCAAAAGAAACGAAAAATAAAAAGAAAAGATAAAAAAGAAAAAGAAAAACAAACGTGAAGATAGAAGAAGACTAATCCTATGTCGCTTCGGAATCACCCTCAGCATCAGGATCATCGACAGGAGAAGGATCAACATGAGTCTGCGAGGGTCCATGCTGATGAAGGAGCAGCGTCCGTGGCAGTCATGCATCGGCATTGAGAAATAGCAGTCCAGATGCTCTTCATACTCTCTATCATCACCTTCTGAAAGGCAGCTGGCTCCATCGGAATTTCCGAAGGAGAAGGAAATGATGGGGCATGGATAGAAGGAATCGCTGCTCGCGATCGCTGGGCTCATCCCCCCTGGCGTGAAGTAGATGGAATGTCAGCAGCAGCAGGTGCGACCGCAGGAGCTCGTCGTCTAGTCGCAGGTGCTCGAATCAACAGGTGCGGAGGAGGCTCAAAACGAAGCTGAGAAGGATCCTAAAGAGTGTTTGTCAGCTCGTCGTTAGGGAGCGACACCAGAAAATATCCAGCAGATGTAGTGCAGAACCAACATCTCTCGGGTTTCAACCACTTAAGGTTCTTCAGATGGCTCTCATCCATAAACCGACGCGTAGTGACTATCTTGCAACTCGTAGTACTGATCCCGAGGTGCTGGAAGATAGGAGTGAGGAGACTACCAACTGTCTCTGTCTTCGTTCTCATGCCTGTGAATGGTTTGGTCTTCAAAGAGACCAAATGATGCCCAAATACAGTGCCAAGGTTGACCTCTGTAAGCTCAGGCCATGCGAAATCCTCCTTAGGAATAATGTCTCTGATAGCCAGACACAGAAGTAGAAGCTCGTACACCCTCATCTTGTTTGGTTCCATCTTGCACAAGAGAGTGGTGCTCAGGATCCTAACCAAACAGCGCCGGACCGGGTGTCGTATATCCATCTGAGTGGACTCCTTAGAGTAATAAGCACCATTCCCGAAATGCTCCCAAAATGTCTGCATGTCAGGATGCTGCGCGGGAAGAGTAACCCTCCTGCAATCCCGCGAAAAACCGTAGATGTCACAGAGATCAGGGAGTGGCAACCTGTTCCTCACTCCACAAGCCATGAAAGTCAAAGTACCCTCATGTGCATCCCGGAGAACCTCATCCTGGTAGTAAACGCGAACTGTCGCCATGAACTGACGAACCAAGTCCGGGTAAAGATCATACTGCTGAGTGGCCATCTGGCCAAGACCAATCTTCTCAAGCAAACGGGCCAGCTCTGTTTCAAGGCCCAAGCGACGCATGGAGACCCCGTCAACAAACCCAGTAGGCTCTATAACAACTTCCAACCACGCGTTATAGTGCAGCGTGTCATAATCATCCCACTCATCCAAGATGGGTATGTAAATGCAGTTTTCACTCTGCACAACCTCCTTCTCCGTCCCGTTCCAATCTCGATGACATGGGATCATGGCCTTCTCGTTCACCTTAGGCCAAAGACCTCTGCGTGGGGGCTACATGTGAATCAGAGCTCGATGCGTCTGAAGTTCTTGCTCTCTTTTGCCTAGATGCCATCTGCAAACAAAGACAGTAAGACACAACATAAATCCAACACCTCTCCGCAACCACAGTAAATTCGTATCATCATACACGAATGGTGTCGATCGATACTAGAGGATATCGATCGATACCCTAGCCATTGCTAGTTCATCGAATTTCCACAATCCAAATTATCCAGGAGTCGAAACTAAAGGTAATTAAATGCAAGGAAGGGTGCGAAACTACTCTAGAGCATCTCAGCAAATGACAGTCGTCAAGAAAAACAAGTGCTAAGGAGTAAAATCTCACAAACATCAAACCTAAAAATCGGACTGAAAAGGTGGAATTTCGAATACATACCTTTGCTGATTGGAGAAAAAAATGCTAGAAAAGATAGAGGATGAAAATCTAATGAATCTAGGCACTTGAATCACCAAAATCGGTGAAGAAACGAGAGAGATGTGATTTGAGAGGAAGAAGGAGGCGGTATCTGTCGATGGAGAAGAAAGAAGAGAAAGAAAAACTCGAGGGTTTTAAAAAAAAAACTTACCTGCCCGCGGGGTGTCGATCGACACTGTGTAGTATCGGTCGATACTTATGGCCGATTCCTGCTCTTTCTCCGCGACTGTGTCAGTCGATACTCCTCCTCTAAATCTGCTTCACGTTAAGACACAAGACACAAAATCAAAAATTAAAAAACGAAAATAAAAAAACGTATCTACAGACTCACCAGTGGGTTGCCTCCCACCAAGCGCTTGTTTAACGTCACGAGCTTGACTTTGCTCAGGTGATCAGTCGGAGCGAGGTTGAGAGCTTACTCCCATGCAAGTTCCACAGCTAGATACTTGCAGACTCAGAGTTCTACTCAACATGCTCTCTATAACCTCTTTTCCTTTCTCTTTCAGCTCCGGAGTAAGAATGTTTCTAGCCTTGGAGAATGGTTTTGAGGTTCCTTTGCACTTCACCTTATATTCAATCGAATCCTCATCACACTTCTGAGGGATTAAGGTCATAGAGGGAGCACCTTTTACTTCTCTGCTCTTCACCTTCTTCTTTTCCTTAGCTGTTTTGACGTCTTTCTTAGTGATAACAGAAGGATTATCTAGAACGTCTATGGTATTAGGCTCGTCAGAAGGCTCTTCCTGATTATCAACTACCAACGTCTCTCATGTGACAACATCGATGCAAGAGACACGTGTGGGAGTTACTCTAGTAGGAATGGCTTCGTAGTACACCTCCTTGTCAATGTATGAGAACGAGATTTTCTTGCTGGGTGTGTCCATAATGGCACCAACTGTAGCCATGAACGGTCTTCCAAGAATCAACTGCGTAGTAGATCTTGCACTCATCTCCACAACTTGAAAATCAGTAGGAACCATACAATCTCATACTGTGACCATCAAATCAGGGATTGTACCGTGCAGAAGTGAGGTGAAACAGTTTGCGTATGTGAGAGATGTCTTGGGCGGACGAATATCAGCTCCCAATCTCTCTGCAATTTCCCTTGACATGACATTGACTCCAGCCCTCGAGTCAATGATAGAATCTTTGAATTTAACTCCAGAGATAGAGCATGGAACTGAGAATATTCCTGGGTCTTCCCTCTTAGTCAGCTGCTTCATTGGTGGTGGTGTGCTTCTTGCTTTGATGAAGAGTGCCTTGATCTCTTCTATAGTTTCTCTGCAATTTTGGAAGTGGCTAAGCAAAGGGCGGTATTCCAAAGCTTCTTAAAAAGACATCGTATAGGGAATTCTCCTTACCATCTTCTCAAAACCGAGCAACTTCTTTGCAGTAATGGGGTCTCTGAGATGTCTAGGTGGATCAGGAAATGGCATCTTAGGCTTGTAAACCCTTTCTTCAATCAAATCAGGTGTCTTCTCGACCTCAGGTTGGGTATCGATCGACACAGGTAGGGTATCGATCGATATACATGGTTTTGACACGTCTCGAAAATGTATTTGGACTGGTGTCGATCGATACTCGGTGGTGTCGGTCGATACCCTGGGATTTTCCGAATCCTCATCGTCATCTTCTACAGGATCATCGAAATTTCCTGCATTCAAACCCTTTTCTACCACTGCAGTGACCCCTTTAGCACTTCCTAAGGTGATTACATTGACGTATTCATTCTGTGAATGAACCATCTTTCCCTTGACAGCTGCAGTAGTCTGAGCTATTTGTGTTTCCAGGATCTTCTGATGAATATTGAGAGACTCAATTTTCTCATTCAGATCTATGTACATAGCGTCCATCTTCCCATTGAGGTCCACTGTCATCTTCTGCTGTCCCTGAAGAATCTGCTCAAGCATAGACTCAACTTTGCTCTCTGTAGTTTTAACAGGCATGGGTTGATAAGACGAACTCCCATAGTTCCTGGTATAGCCACTGCTCTGGAATGGTTTCTGGACAAACTGATTCGACCCAAAACCAGCTCCACCAATATAGTTAACATCCTCCACTTCATCTTCAACAGCAAAGTGGACCGATTTTTGGGTTTTTCCCATCAACAGATTGTGCATTGAATCCAACTTAGCATTCACCTCTGCGATTCGACTGCTATCCAAGTTACCAGCTTGCTTCTTGCGCTCCATGTCTGCATTATTGGTACTATTGCTAGATACCAAGGTCTCAATAAGCACATGAGCATCATCAGGATACCTGGTGTTGAAATTTCCATTGCTCGCAGCATCCAAAGCCATATGGTACCTCCAATCAATCCCTCTGGAGAAAAGACCCAGCAACTGAACATTAGTGAACCCATGATGTGGACAATCCCTCTGATATGACCTGAATCTGAGCCAAACAGCCTTAAATGCCTCAGTCGGTCCCTGAGAAAACAGGGAAATCTTATTCCTGAGCTCTTCGGATCGTGCATCATCATAGAAGTTGTTCAGGAAGGCATTCTTAGTCTCCTCCCAAGAAGTTAGTGATTCAGTTGGCAACTGCTTCAGCCAATAAGTTACATCCCCACCAAGAGAGTATGGGAAGAGCTTACAGAAAAGGTAATCATAGGATACTCCATGGCACTTGATGCTTGTAACCAAGTCCTCAAACCTCTCAACGTGATCCATGGGGTGTTCATTGTAAAGACCATGAAAAGGGTGCTGACCCACAAGAGTGTAGTATGCAGGTTTCAGCTCAAAGTCACTCCTCTGAAATGGTGAGGGACGAATCGCTGATCGATTGGCATTAAACTAATCAGGCCTGTTGTACTCCCCAATTGTTCTACCACGATCAGCCACAATATTCCCTGCATTCGCAGCAACAACCTCCTCGACAACAGCCGGATGTGGAATGATGTTCCCCTCTCCATCCAATCGTTGCCCTCTCTCACTGCACAATTGACCCTCTCGGTCTCTGTAAGCACCAGCTACATCTTGAACCAAAATCAATGGATTTTTATTCATCTCTGATGGCTTCTTTGCTTTTCTGTTTGTGCGTTCCAAAAGTGCTAGCTTCTCCAATGACAGATTAACTAGCGGAGTGTTCTTGTTCCTTCTAGTTCCTCGATTAGGCATGCACCTGAAACACAAAAGTCAAGAACGTAAGTAATCAAAAATCACGATGAGTATCGATCGACACTGGGTGGTGTTGATCGATATCAACAAAAAAACGACTAGTATCGACCGACACTGACTAGTATCGATCGATACCGACGAACTTAGTCGAAACTCGATAGCTAAAATCTAGTGGCGATATTTAGAGTCCCCGGCAACGGCGCCAAATTTGATATGCTCAAATTAATACCCGATAAGTACTAAAGCATTTGTTGTAGTATATGTAGGGGTCGAACACAAGAACTCAAGAAATCAAGAAATCACACAATAGATCAAATAGATTCGAATTAAGCTAAGCCAAAAGATGAAACAAAAAGCAATAGACAGTAAAAGAGTTGTAAAATCGATGGGAGAAAGATAGGTTCAGGGTATTTCTCAGGAAATCAATGAATGCAGATAAACTAACTAATCATGATTCAAGTTACGCATGGTTCTTGAACTCAAATCACTAAAGTATAGCTAACCAACTGTCATTGCGAAAACTATCTAAGTCTAAATCCTAGAATTCCAAATCTCTTTGCGAATCCTAAAGTCTAAACCAGCTTTTAGTTCAAGTTTGATTTGTTCACAAAATAACTAAACCAAATCTCTTTGCGAATAGTTATTTTGCTCACCCTAAGTTCTATCAGGTAATTAATCGCACTCTCGTGCCTAATCAATTATCCTAAAATCTAAGTTCTAGATTTGTCAACCTAGAATTAGATTTGAGAATAACCTATGGTGAAGAACTAATTCAGATGGTGAATCCTAATCAACTAATCAACCTAGCAGTCAGAGAAAACCCTTATGAGAACCCTAAACCTAAAGTGGATCTACTCAGACATGGAGAATGAAAACAACATGATTGAATAGATCATCAAAGAAATCAATAAGAAACAGGAGTTCAGAGTTGTCCCTCCAAAAACCAAAGTAAAATCAAGCGTAATGAAAGCCTAGCCACCAAAGTGGCTGTAAAACCTAAATAAATACTACTAAACACGTTTCGGGCTAAATTGTAAATAATAAAGTCTTCTGGGCAATTCTACAATTCTTTAACTCTTCATAAAAGTCGCGACTCGTGTCTTGCTACAGTGAGTATCGACCGATACTAGTCAGTATCGATCGATACTGAGGCTTCAAATCGGGTACTCAGCTACACGAGCTTCTGCTTTGCTCCAAAATACTCCAGAAAGTTCCAATATCTCCAATTATACTCCAAACGTGCTAAAACCTGTAAAAGACTCTAAAACACTACAAAATAGTAGAAAGTCTCTATAAAATGGACTTATATCATGGTTTAAACGGGGTAAAAATCATGATATATCAACGTACTGGCTCCACTTGGCCGGGCATGAAGAAGCATCCTCCGCCGATGAAGACGCACGTATCGGCCCGACACAAGAAAGCTCTCTCGCCCGGCATGGAACTTTCACTCCACCAGGAAGATTACCGGCTGCACGTACCAGCTCCACTTGGCCCGGCATGAAGAAGCATCCTCCCCCGATGAAGACGCACGTACCGGCCCGACACAAGAGAGCTCTCCCGTCCGGTATTTCTCCTTTTCTTATGCAGGAACTTTACCGCCCCACCATCCCGGCTATAATCCACCCGGCATGGAGCCTCTCACCGAAGACCCCTGCACCGCCCAAGGACGCCACTTACACACCGACCCGATACCAAGAGCATGACAAGACCATCCCGGGCAAGTTACATTAGGCACGTTTGCCCGGTACCAGACTTCCATCCGGGAATGAACATTACCGGCTGTGCATACCGGCTCCAATCGGCCCGGTATCTCCCCTTCGACTATTGCAACTCATACCGGCCACCTATACCAGACCCGTTTTGGCCGGTATAGAAAACACGACCCAAGATCCGACCGGGTCAATACCCGGTTTGTTCCGGATTGACCCGGTCGCCCACTTTTTTATTTAAAGACAATCTAAACCTAATTTCATTTTTTATGCTTTTTCTTAAGTATAAAACTCTTACCTTTGAGAGAGAGCTTGAGATTTGTAAGAAGATCTTTTGGTTTTATGCAATCTAGTATTTATTTCTATCAATCTCTTCTATCTATCTTCTTTCTATCTTGATTCATCCATGGATTCAACCTCCATCACCATCGATTTTGGTTGGTTCTTAATGGGTCTTAAGTAGTCTTTTAGGGTTTAGAGATGGGGTAGATTAGGATGATCCAATGCTTGATTCATGGTGTTAAGGGTTATATATTCTTATATCCCTTCTTGTTTAGTGTTCTTAAGGCTAGATCTAGCTTGAAAATAGGTCTAGATCATAAGGCATTTCATGCATACCAAGTGTTTGATGAAATGCCTTGATGAACTAAACAAGAGATTTATACTCCTAGTCTATGATAATAGTTGTCTAGGGTATATCTTTGGTTGATATTGTTTATTTAAACTTAATGCTTGCTAATCAATGATCCACAAATGAGAGTTTGTTATTGGATTAGGTGATTAGCATAGTGATTAATTGCTTGAAAGAGAATTAGTCAAGTTAAGGGTCTTATGCCTAAGTATTAACTTGTTTGAATAAATGAACATCTTGAATTGGACTTGGGTTATCTTATATCCATAATCTCATCTTTGAATCTGATGTTGCTTATTGATTTACATCTTGTTTAGTTGCTTTACATGCTTTGAATTGGATACTTAATCACAAAACCCCTTTGATTAGCTTAACTTACATAGGTTCCTTGTATTCTTAATGCTTAGAGTCATCTCCTAATACGGATTGATAACCTCTTATACAACTTGTATCTAGAGTTATTGATACCTCTTTAAGACTGAAAAGTCTTAGTATCAATTTGGCGCCGCTGCCATATTGGGATTTGATTACTAATCTTCTTTACTTCCTATTGCTCTTTCTCTCTTTAGGTGCATGCATACCCGTTCCCGTGGCATTACTAACCTCGTAGAACCAAGGGACGACATTGATCAACTTGAGAGGGGTACAAGAGCAAGACGAAACCAAGTGAGAGTACAAGAAGAAGTTGGTAACGAAATGGAAGATCTTCATGATATTCCACTTGGGAACATTCATGATAACATTCCCCACCAAAGGAACGGTGGGAATGGGAACAACCAAGGAGGTGGTGGCAATGGAAACCATCACCAACCAAACCGTCCAAACCACCCACCAAGAGCTAGACACTTTGTTGGAGAGGGTGACGCCCCTTAATGCTCACCAAAACTGGCATGGCATTCAAGCTCCACCGGTGGAAAACAACAACTTCGAAGTGAAGCCGGGGGTGATCAACATGGTTCAAGCCAAAAAGCTTCACGGATTGTCAATGGAGGATCCATTAGACCACATAGACCAATTTGACCGGATATGTGGTCTCACTAAGATCAATGGGGTATCCGAAGATGGGTTCAAACTTCGTCGCTTCCCGTTCTCTTTAGGTGACAAGGCTCACCAATGGGAAAAGACCTTACCCCAAGGATCTATCATTTCGTGGGATGATTGCAAACGTGCGTTTCTTGACAAATTCTTTTCACCGGCTAGAACCGCCAAGCTTCGCAATGAGATCTCAAGCTTCACACAACGGTCCAATGAGTATTTCAATGAAGCTTGTGAGAGATTTAGAAGCTACACTTCTCAATGCCCTCATCACGGTTTTAGCAACGCCTCTCTCCTTAGCACTCTATACCGAGGTGCCTTGCCTAAGATCCGTATGCTACTTGACACGGCATCAAACGGTAACTTCTTACCTAAAGATGTTGAAGAAGCAATGGAGCTAGTAGAGAACTTGGCCCAAAGTGACGGGACCTATGGCGACGATTATGACCGCGCCACAAGGACCACGAGCAATTTTGATGAGAACAAGCGGGCCAAGGATATGAAAGCGCTCAATGATAAGTTGGATAAGCAAGCCAACTTGATTGATAAACTCCTAGTGTCTTCTCAAAAGTCGGTTAGCTTTGTTGATGCTTATGATGAGAATCAAGGTTGCTATCAAGAGGAGAACGTAGACATGAACACCCAAGAGGAGGTGAATTACGTGGGGAACCAAGGGAACTACCAAAACCAAGGGAACTACCAAAGGCAAGGGTTCAACCAAAACTATAGGAACCACCCAACTTCTCTTACCGGAACACAAATGTTAAGAATCCACAAGACCAAGTCTACCCTCCGCAATCTAATCAAGCTCATGGAGTCCCACAAAAGCAATTCCAACCTCAAGGCCAAGCTTCTAACACCAACCAACAAGGTTTTGTCCCAAGGAACCAATTCCAAGGGAACCAAAGTGGATTCCAACCCAAAGCTCCACCCGGTTTTCAAGGCCAACAATAAGGGTTTGTGCCTCAAGGTCAAGCAATTATGTCTAAACCGCAAGAGCTTGACTTGAACTCCATGTTCCAACAATTGCTAAAGGGACAAGCGGAGATCAATACACGGGTAGATTGCTCCTACACCGACCTCAACAACAAGATTGACGCTTTAAACTCCAAAGTCAAACACATGGAGACCAAGGACGCCTCATCTTCTTCACGTGCTCAAGGCACTTTTCCCGGTAAACCCGTACCAAACCCCAAGGAATGTGTGAACGCTTGATAATCAATCTAGCATTCAGAGAAAACCCTTATGAGAACCCTGAACCTAAAGTGGATCTACTCAGACATGGAGATTGAAAGCACCATGATTGAATAGATCATCAAAGGAAATCAATAGAAACATGAGTTCAGAGTTGTCTCTCCAAAAACAAAGGTAGAATCAAGAGTAGAATAAAGCATAGCCATCAAAGTGGCCGAAAAACCTAATTATAAAGCTAAAACACGAATTGGGGTCTTCTTGTAAATATTAAAGTCTTCTGGGGCAATTCTGGAATTCTTCAAGACTTGTATAAGTCGCGACTCGTATCTGCTTCGATGGGTGTCGATCGATGCTCTTGACTTCAAATCGGGTACTTAGTCGCTTCAATTCCATTTCGCTCCAAAATGCTCCTAAAAGCTCCAATATCTCCAATTATGCTCCAAACATGCTAAAACCTGTAAAAGATCCTAAAAGACTCTTCGAGAAGATGAAGACTTGGTTGAGGACGTGGTAGTGAGAGGTCAAGACAAAGGGAAACGGGTTGAAGAGGTGAAGAGCAAGGCCGTGGTTCAAGAAGCGCCTCAAAAGAAAGAGAGTGTATTTGTGCCAGAACCTTATGTGCCTAAGTTACCTTTCCCGGGGAGTTTCAAGAAACAGCTTATGGACAAGTATAAGGCTGTTTTCGACAAGCAAATGAAGAAGGCCGAACTTACAATGCTTTTGGTTGATGCCTTCCTACTTGTACCCCAATATACAAAATTCCTCAAGGACGCCGTGAAGGAAAGAGCCAAGGAAATGGAATCCATGGTAATCTTGACCGAATAGTGTAGTGCCATCATCCAAAAGAAGGTGGTACCAACAAAACTTGGAGATCCCGGTTCATTCACCCTTCCGTGTGCCCTTGGACCCTTGGCCTTCGAAAATTGTCTTTGTGACCTTGGAGCATGCGTTAGCCTAATGCCGTTCTCGGTTGCAAAGAGGTTGGGTTTCACGAGGTATAAATCTTGCAACATCTCATTGATATTTGCAGATAGGAGTGTGATGGTACCCATTGGTTTGCTTGAAGATCTCCCAATAATGGTTAGAGATTTCATCGTCCCCAAGGACTTTGTTGTTCTCAAAATGGATGAGGAGCCAAAGGATCCAATTATCTTTGGAAGACCATTTTTGGTGACCGCGGGAGCCATTATTGACGTGAGAAAGGAAAAGATTGACTTGCACTTGGGAAAATGCGAAGTCCTCGAATTCGACATCAACAACGTGATGAAGAAGCCCACCATAAATGGGCAATGTTTCTAGATAGAGATAATGGATGAACTCGCGGATGAGTTGCTTGAAGAGTTGAGTATTGAAGACGGTTTGCAAGTGGTCTTGACACAAGAGCACGATGTGCATGGATTCTTGGATGAAGAAAGCCAAGGATATGAGCTACTCATGGACTCGCACAAGCCGGTTGAAAGAGAAACGCCGTTTGTAGAGTTGGGTAACCGAGTGACAAGGTTTGAAGTTGGGTCAAGCATGGGTACGGTTCAAGAGAGCTTTGCGTTGATCGTGGAAGAAACTAGCAAGGGTAAGTCTAGTTTTGAGGATGATGATTGGAGCGAGCTCAAAGCCCCTAAGGTGGACCTAAAGCAACTTCCCGTTAGGCTAAGGTATGCGTTCTTAGGTCCCACGAGTCTTACCCGGTTATTGTAAATGATAATTTGAATGAGAATGAACTATCCTCCCTCTTAGTTGAACTTAGGAAGTATAGAAAAGCCATTGGTTATTCTTTGTATGACATCAAGGGTATTTCCTATACTTTATGCACACATAGAATCCATCTAGAAGATGAATCAATGACTTCTATTGAACATCAAAGGAGGTTGAATCCGAATTTGAAGGAAGTTGTAAAGAAAGAGATTCTCAAGCTTCTAGATGCGGGTAGTATCTACCCAATATCGGATAATACTTGGGTCTCACCGGTTCATTGTGTGCCTAAGAAAGGGGGGATAACGGTTGTTAAAAATGAAAGGGATGAAATGATACCTACTAGGACCATAACCGGGCATAGGATGTGCATTGACTATAGGAAGCTCAATTCATCTACTCGTAAGGATCACTTTACGTTACCTTTCATAGATCAAATGCTTGAACGTTTAGCTAATCATCCATTTTATTGTTTTCTAGACGGTTATTCGGGTTTCTTTCAAATTCCCATACACCCGAACGACCAAGAAAAAATGACTTTCACATGCCCTTATGGTACCTTCGCATATCAAAGGATGCCGTTCAGGTTATGTAATGCACTGGCAACTTTTCAACGGTGTATGATGTGTATATTTTTGGATTTGATCGAAGAAATGGTTGAGGTCTTTATGGACGATTTTTCCATATATGGCTCTTCGTTTGGTGTTTGCTTGTCTAATCTTTGTAGGGTCTTGCAACGATGTGAGGAGGCAAACTTGGTACTCAATTGGGAGAAGTGCCATTTCATGGTACGTGAAGGCATCGTGCTCGGGCATAAGATCTCTGAGAAGGGGATTGAGGTAGACAAGGCCAAGATAAAGGTCATGGTTAGCTTGGAGCCACCAAGGACGATTAAGGATGTCCGAAGCTTTTTGGGTCACGCGGGATTCCATCGCCGTTTCATCAAAGACTTCTCAAAGATCACAAGGCCTCTCACTAGGCTACTTTGCAAGGATTTTGAGTTCAACCTTGATGACGAGTGTATGGTGGCGTTCTTGGAGATAAAGAAAGCGTTGGTTAGTGCTCCCATTGTCCAAGCCCCGGATTGGGATCTTCCTTTCGAGATTATGTGTGACACGAGTGATTTCGCGGTTGGAGCCGTCTTAGGCCAAAGGAAGGACAAAAAGACCAACGTCATCTACTACGCAAGTAGAACTTTGGATGACACTCAAGCAAGGTATGCTACCACGGAGAAGGAATTGTTGGCGGTGGTGTTTGCAATGGAGAAGTTCCGGTCATACATAGTGGGCTCGAAGATCATAGTCTACACGGATCATGCGGCTTTGAGGTACATACACGCCAAGAAAGACACCAAGCCGAGACTTCTCCGTTGGATTCTACTCTTGCAAGAATTCGACATGGAGATTGTGGACAAGAAAGGTATATAGAATGGGGTCGCAGACCACTTAACTAGATTGAAGATTGAGGATCTTGTTCCACTTGTTGACAAACTCCCCGAGGAGAGTCTTATGGTGGTGAGCGTCTTGAAGAAAGGAGTAGAGGCCGTGAGGGGTCTTTAGAGTGCAAGAAGTTTGCAAGATGAGAAGCTACTATGGTTCGCGGATTTGTTGAACTACTTGGTTTGTGGGAAGGAGCCCCCAAACTTGAATGGGTATAAGAAGAAAAAGTTCTTTCATGATGTCACAAGGTACTATTGGGATGAGCCATTCTTGTACAAGTTATGTTCGGATGGCTTGTATCGAAGGTGTGTGGCGGAAGAAGAGGCCCAATGGGTTTTATTCCATATTCATGGATCGGCCTATGGTGGACACTTTGGTTCGTACAAGACGACTACAAGAGTTCTCCAATCGGGTTTTGGCCGCGCCTATTCAAGGATGCACATGCTTTTGTTTCCACTTGTGACGCTTGCCAAAGAAAGGGGAACATTGGTAGAAGAGATGATATACCTCAAAACCCGATTCTTGAAGTGAAGCTTTTTGATGTGTGGGGAATAGATTTCATGGGACCGTTCTCTTCATCATATGGAAATCAATACATTATAGTGGCGGTTAACTATATCTCCAAATGGGTAGAGACGATTACGAGTCCCACAAACGATGCAAAAGTCATTCTCAAGATGTTCAAGTCAATAATCTTCCCTAGATTTGGTGTACCACGAGTTGTGATAAGTGATGGGGACTCACACTTCATCAACAAGGTCTTCTAAAGCTTGCTTAGGAAACACAGAGTGAAGCACAAGGTGGCCACGCCTTACCATCCTCAAACGAGTGGCCAAGTGGAGGTTTCTAACCGGCAAATCAAGGCGATACTTGAGAAGACCATTGGGAGTTCAAGAAAAGATTGGTCCAAAAAGCTTGATGATGCGTTGTGGGCCTATCGAACCGCTTTCAAGACACCGATAGGGACTACCCCGTTCAACCTTCTCTATGGAAAAGCTTGTCACTTGCTGGTTGAGTTAGAGTACAAGGCCTTGTGGGCGGTGAAACTTCTCAACTTTGATCTAAAGACCGCACAAGAGAGGCGGTTGATTCAACTCCAAGATTTAGATGAGATTAGGCTAGAGGCCTATGAGAGATCAAGGATCTACAAGGAATGGACCAAGGCGTTACATGACAAGAAGATCTTGCGAAAGGACTTCAAAGTTGGAGACCTAGTGCTATTGTTCAACTCCCGGTTGAAGCTTTATCCCGGGAAACTCAAGTCAAGATGGTCCGGACCGTTCGAGATCAAAGAAGTGAGGCCATATGGGGCCGTGGTACTTGTGAACAAGAGTGGCCAGGAATTCATTGCACACAGCCAAAGACTCAAACCATACCATGCCAAGGAAATCATTGAAGAGGGAGGCTCGATCCCTCTCGATGATGTTCCCCTCGCTTGAATGCGGCAACCAACGTTAAACTTAGTGACGTAAAACAAAGTGCTCATGGGAGACTGATATACTCATATATTGCATGTTTTAGCATGAATTTCACTTAAAGTTTTGTGTAATTTACATGCATAATCATGGTCTTGTCTTGCATTTAGGTCTCAATTAGAGATTAGAACATTTGCATTAGGTCTAGTTTTTTCTTGCATGTTTTGGAGTATTTTCTAGGTAATTGGAGGCAATTGGACATATTTGGAGTGTTGGACCTAAGTGGAGTGCAAAGTCCATACAAGACGGCGGAAAGATGTATCTGTAAAAATGCCCTCCGTTCTGAAATAGCGTAGAAGACCTTCACAAAAGTTGCAGAGGAGTGAGTTAGCTGTGCAAGGGAGTTTGAATCAGGTCATTCGGACGTGTGGTTCGAGAGTTACGGCCATTTTACGAGAGATATGTCCGCCTGCCGAGTAAGTTTCGACTTACACCGACGCCACGGAGCGATGTAACTGATCGGTGCTGGACCAGGGCCTTAACATCGACCTGTTTCAGCGACCTGTGACCTCAATGCTACACCTCAGGACAGTTACAGCGACCCCACAGGGCGATGCAACCGAGCGATGCTGCACCAGGCCCTTAACACCGACCAGCTACCACCGTCCACAGAGCGATGCAACTGGGCGATGCATAAACCCAGCACCAACATCGACCTGTTGCAGCGACCTGTGGAGTCGATGTTGGCAGCCATGAGACCCACTTCGACCCAAATTTTCTGGGTCAATACCCGGTTTGTCTCGGGTTGACCCTGTTAGACCCAAAAATACTTTATATAGCCCAAAAACCTAATTTTATGGGCTAAACTTTAATTTTCTCTCTTTCTCTCTACCAAAAACGTGTTCTTCCTTGTTCTTAGAGGATTTTTATGGTTTTGTAAGAGATATCTTGAGGTTTATGCAATTGGAAGTTTAATTTTCTTTAATATTTTAATTTCCTATTCCCTAATCATGATTAACATCATCTCTTTCACAAGAATACATGTGTTCTTCATGATTAGTGAGTAGTTCTTCTTAAAGCTCATGGATGAGGTAGATTAGGTGAATTTCGTGGTAGATCTTGATGTCTAGGACTTAGTTTACATCTTCCCTCTCTTATTTGGTGTTTACAATGCTAGATTAGGCTAGATATAGTTAATCTAGATCTTAGGGAATTTCATGCACACAAGGTATTCGATGAAATTCCCCAAAGAATCAAATAAGGGATTTTGCTTTCTTAGCCTATGAAAGTAGTTGTCTAAGGAGCATTAGGGCCATAGGAACCTATGTTTATTGCTTGTTAATCATCCTATCACAAACGATGGTTTGTTCTTGATTTGCATGATTAACAAAATGATTAAGACCATGAAAGTGGCTTAATCTTGTTTAAGTGTTCTAGGCTAAGAGAATTGCTTGTTTGTGTGAAATGACATCTAGATAGACCATGGAATAATCCAAAATCAATAACCTCATCCAAGAGCTTGCCTTTATCTTATTGTTAAACTGGTTTTTAGTCTTTGCTTACTTGTTTGCTTGTTTATTTGAATCATTTAGGTTGTTTAGAAACAAAAACCAACTTGTTAGCTTAACTTATAAAGTTGTATGCATTCCTAGTGCTTGAAACTACACCCTTGGATTCGATACCTCTTATGCTACTTAGGCATTTGAGTAATTGATACTTGGCAAAATCTTTGTATCAATTTGGCGCTGTTGCCAATTGGGTTTAGCTTTCAACATTAGGATTTTACTTTTTGAGATTAAGCGTTTTTCTTATCTTTTGTTTACTAATATCTCTTTCAAGCTCTCTCTTGTAGGTGCATGAACTTGCGTTCTAGAAGCAACATCAACCTTGTTGGGCCAAGAGACGACATCCACCTTCTACAACGAGGTCTTCGAGCATGAAGAGAGAGAGAACGTGTTGTGCACATTGCTAGGCTTGGTATGGAGAACGTGCATGTGAACCCGAATGGTGGTAATGACCACGTTGCTAATGCTCCACATCAAGGAGCAAATGGTGGTAATGGAAACCACCACCCACCCGCCCATAATGTTAGAGCTCCAAACCACTTAGCTAGAGCTCAAAACATTGTTGGAGCGGGTGATGCGCCCAATGCTCATGTCAACCGCCAAGGGATTCATGCGCCACCGGTTGCGTGCAATGACTTTGAGGTCAAAGCAAGTTTCATCAACATGGTGCAAAGTAACAAGTTCCATGGTATGGCGGTAGAAGATCCTCTTGATCATTTGGATCACTTTGACCGGATTTGTGGCTTGACAAAGATGAACGGAGTCTCGGAGGATAGCTTCAAGCTAAGGTTGTTCCCATTCTCTCTTGGAGACAAAGCAAGACAATGGGAAAAGAACCTACCCCAAGGTTCCATCACTTCTTGGAATCAATGCAAAACCGCCTTCCTTGCAAAGTTCTTCTCCCACTCAAGGACGGCCAAGCTAAGAAATGAGATATCAAGCTTCACTCAAAGAGAAAATGAGAGCTTCAATGAAGTATGGGAGCGGTTTATAAGCTATACATCGCAATGCCCTCATCATGGATTTTCGGATGCTTCACTCTTAAGCACACTCTACCGTGGAGCATTGCCCAAGATCCGTATGTTGCTTGACACCGCTTCCAATGGAAATTTCTTGACCAAGGAAGTGAACGAAGCGATGGAATTGGTAGAGAACCTTGCATTGAGTGATGGAACCTATGGTGATGACTATGACCATCCTACAAGAGCCACAAGTGATTTTGTGGAGCAAAAACGAACCAAAGCCATGATGGCCCTCAATGAGAGGTTAGATAAGCAATTATCCATGATGGACAAGCAAGCCACCATGATTGACAAGCTTCTCAATGCTTCCAAAAGACCGGTTCACTTTGTTAGTGACTTTGAGGGAAATCAAATGTCCCATGAGGAAATGGTGAATTTGAGCAACAGAGAAGAAGTGCATTATGTTGGGAACAATGGTGGCTACCAAAGGGGTTTCAACAACAACAATGGAAACCAAGGTGGTTCTCAACAAAGCTTTGTCCCACAAACTCAAGGCAACAACTCCATGCCTCAAGACCTTGATGTGAAAAATGTTATTCAACAACTTCTCCAAGGTCAAACAAATGGAACATTGGATATAAGCAAGAAGATGGAGGAAATCAATACCAAAGTGGCTTGCTCATATAGTGATCTCCACAAAAATCTTGAGGCATTGAGTTCCAAAGTGCAAAAAATGGAGACCATGGGAGCCGATGAAGACAAAGTGCAACAACGTTCTTCAAATGGGAAAGCCATACAAGCCTCCAAGGAGTATTGCAATGACATCTTCTCAAAGGAGCCACATCCCATTGATGATCATGAAACCGCCACTAAGGAGATTGAACTTCTACTTTATGGATCACGAGCCGTTTCACCTCCCTCTAGAGAAGCTCCCTTGAAGCTCAATGTGGACATTGAGGAACAAGGTGGGGGAGTGTCCCTTGAAAAGGATAAAGACGTGACCATGGTTCAAGAACTAAAGGGAAGTGTTGCTTGCATTGATTCACCAATCACAATTAGGATCGCGCCTAAGTCTCTCCCCACGCTTGGTCATCTCGATAAATTCTCTATAGCTTGCTCCCTTGGTGATTTGGAGATTGAGGACGCTTTGTGTGACTCCGGGTCAAGTTTGAACGTCATGTCCCATGAGATGTTCAAGAGTCTAGGGATAAGAAACATCACCTATCACCCATCCCCTATCACATTTGGAGATGCTTCTTCAAGGAAGCCACTTGGTCTCCTCGAAGACTATCCGCTTAAGGTTGGGAATTGCATAGTCCCAACGGACTTCGTGGTCATGGAAATGAAGAAGACCAACAAGCTCCCACTACTCCTTGGAACTCCATTCCTACTTAGTACCGGTGCTCGAATGGATTTCAAAGATCAAAAGGTAGTTCTCTTGAATGTGAATGATATGGTGTATTACCCAATGAAGACTTCTCCCAACAAGCTTTGTGGTACAATCACCATGAAGGATGATGAGTTTCGTGAAGAATAAGTGAGGTATATGGGTAGTTGTGTGATGGTTGAAGAATCTCCACCCCTAAAGGTCTATGAAGAGGAAGAGAAGTCTGTTGAGAGAAAGGATTTGGGTTATGGTAATGACAAGGAAGCTTCGGAAGTTGGCATGATCACTTATTTGGAACCGCTTCCTCCCACCACAATGGAGAATGACGTTGAGGGTAGTAAGGGTGCAAAGAAGAAGACAAAGGCCAAAGCTAAGATTGGAAACGGATTAAGCAAGCTTTATGGGTCTAGGTCCGAGACAAGCCACCCTTCTATGATGACTCTCACTCCATGGAAGCACACGGATGGAGTGATTGAGTACAAGATCAATGCAAAGGCCGATCCAAACCCTTTGCCTCGGTCAAAGCAATCCTCACACCCGAGCTCAAGGAGATAGGGGAAGCCGGTCTTGAAGAGGTAATGAGCAAGGTGCTCAAACTTGAACTCAAAGATCCGCCTTGGAGTGCTCACACTCCCCTCTCACCCGCCTAAAAGGGTAACCAAAGTCAAACTTAGTGACTTTAAACAAAGTGCTCTTGGGAGACACCCCAAGCTTATCATTGTACATACTTTCTTTTATGTCTTTCTATGTTTCCTTTTCCTTTTTGATGGGTTTGCTTAGTGTGCATAGGCTCTTGATGGTCTAATGGTCATGAACTTAAGGACAAAGGAGTGTAGGATTGAGGTGATCACTCTCGTTCCCTTTATTCATTTCTAAGGTAATACTTCAAACTTTGTACATAGCATTTAAAATCATATCTTCTTTCTTTCTTTCATGCATTGTTTAGCTCTCTCTTATGCTTCTATTACACAAGGGACTGTGCAATTTAAGTTTGGGGGAGGGTTTGTGTGTTATCTATCTTTGTTTTTGGTGATCTTATTTTGCCTTTTGCATCTTGAGTCTCATGCATATCATGCATTTTCAATAATTTTGAATTTTTTTTAACTTTTGTGCACTCCATATAGGATTGAGTCTAGATGCATAGCATATAAGGTAGCTTTGCATGAGCATTAGGAGCGATGATAGATTTGTCCTTGTAAAGTACCATATTAAGAGCCTAGCCAATGCCATTGTTGCTAGTTACTTGTTGCTTTGATCTCGTGTAGAAATTAAGAACGAACCATGCCTTGATCTCATGTCTTATTGTTCTTGCTTTGATTGAAGCAAACCTGGACTTGAATTCAACCTCATCTAAGTGATAACCATATATTTGACTTGTAAATATTGTGTTTGTGCAATCTTGAATGAATTCGTGGATCACCTATACATACTTGGATATTATTTTTCCTTTTTACCGCTCTTGCTTATCCAAGTAGCCATATCCCATCATTGGAATGGTTTCCCCTACCCTAACCATAGCCTTCTTTCAAGCCATTGTTATTAGTGTGTGAATTGTGAGGCCTTTCTTTCGAACAAACTTGGCAAACCGTGTTAGGTTTAGGGCGACAAGAGGGAATTCTCATGTAGACTTAGCTCCAACATCACAGAGTTAATCTAGGAATTGGCTAGTTAAGATGGCGGTTCTTGGTTCAAGTTTGGGGGAACGGTTTTAGACTCGGTGAACGGGTTTGATTGGAATGGATTGTGGAATATAAAAGATGAAAAGGAGAAAAGGAAAAGGGGATCATATTTGTGTAGATTGGTTGGTGCAAAAATCATAAGACTAGCTCTAAAAAACAAGATAGCCTCAAAACATAGAAGAAAAAAAGAAGAAAGCCAAAAAGGCCAAAGCATCAAAGAATGAGAAGAGGCGTGAACCAAAAAAAAAAGAAAAGAAGAGCTAGGACACAACAAAGGAGCACCAAACCATGAAAGAACAAGGAAGAAGAAGTGATCCCCGAGTGAGAAGAAGGTGAAATGAAAAGACAAGAAGCATGTGGGTTTGAGAAGGCAAAATGCCTTAAGATAAAAAGCGTAGCTTAGGATGTGGGAACAACGGGTTAGAAGCTTTAGGTTAGGCATTTGGGTAGATGATAATTCTCCCTTGTATGCATAGGTTGCCTTTTACCTTTAGCATTTTGCTAAAGTTTGTTCATTCATGAGAGATCCTTGTACCTAATTACCCATGCATGATAATGAGATCACCTTCATCTCATAACCTTACCCTTAGCCAAACGAATTCATTTGATGTTGCATAAACATGATTCACGCCTATAACACTTAATCAATGTCAAGAGGTTGGAAGATATGAAAGTTTGTGTAGGTTGAGGTTCGAATGTAAGCCATTTAATGATAGGTATGGCTAGTCACTTTTGAGTAAGTTTGTGAGATTGCATCAAGAAGTTTGCAACTTGGACATTAGGCTTGGATTCTTTTTATGGCACTTTTGGATTTAAGCTCCCATTTAAAGTCCTCTCCCTTTCTTTATTCTAGTTTCCTTGAGGAGAAGCAAACGTTTAAGTTTGGGGAAATTGATATACTCATATATTGCATGTTTTAGCATGCATTTCACTTAGAGTTTTGTGTAATTTACATGCATAATCATGGTCTTGTCTTGCATTTAAGTCTCAATTAGAGATTAGGACATTTTCATTAGGTCTAGTGACTTCTTGCATGTTTTGGAGTATTTTCTAGGTAATTGGAGGCAATTGGACATATTTGTAGAGTTGGAACTAAGTGGAGTGCAAAATCCATCCGAGACACCGGAAAGATGTATCTATAGGAATGCCCTCCGTTCTGAACTAGCATTGACGACCTTCCAAAATGTTGCAGAGGAGTGAGTTAGCTGTCCAATGGAGTTTGAATCAGGTCATTCGGACATGTGGTTCGGGAATTACGGCCATTTTACCAGAGATATATTCGCCTGCCGAGTAAGCTTCGACTTACACCGACGCCACGGAGCGATGCAACTGATCGGTGCTGGACCAGGGCCTTAACATCGACCTGTTGCAGCGACCTGTGACCTCAATGCTACACCTCAGGACAGTTACAGCGACCCCACGGAGCGATGCAACCGAGCGATACTGCACCAGGCCCGTAACACCGACCAGTTACCACCGTCCACGGAGCGATGCAACTGGGCGATGCAGAAATCCAGCAACAACATCGACCTGTTGCAGCGACCTGAGGAGTCGATGTTGGCAGCCATGATACCCACTTCGACCCAAATTTTCCGGGTCAATACCCGGTTTGTCCCGGATTGACCCGGTTAGACCAAAAAACACTTTATATAGCCCAAAAACCTAATTTTATGGGCTAAGCTTTATTATTCTCTCTTTCTCTCTACCAAAAACGTGTTCTTCCTTGTTCTTAGAGGATTTTTATGGTTTTGTAAGAGATATCTCGAGGTTTATGCAATTGGAAGTTTAATTTTCTTTAATCTTTCACTTTCCTATTCCCTAATCATGATTAACATCATCTCTTTCACAAGAATACATGTGTTCTTCATGATTAGTGAGTAGTTCTTCTTAAATTTCGTGGATGAGGTAGATTAGGTGAATTTTGTGGTAGATCTTGATGTCTAGGATTTAGTTTACATCTTCGCTCTCTTATTTGGTGTTCACAATGCTAGATTAGGCTAGATATAGTTAATCTAGATCTTAGGTACTTTCATGCACACAAGGTGTTCGATGAAATTCCCCAAAGAACCAAATAAGAGATTTTGATTTCTTAGCCTATGAAAATAGTTGTCTAAGGAGCATTAGGGCCATAGGAACCTATGGTTATTGATTGTTAATCATCCTATCACAAACGATGGTTTGTTCTTGATTTGCATGATTAACAAAGTGATTAAGACCATGAAAGTGGCTTAATCTTGTTTAAGTGTTCTAGGCTAAGGGAATTGCTTGTTTGTGTGAAATGACATCTAGATAGACCATGGAATGATCCAAAATCAATAACCTCATCCAAGAGCTCGCCTTTATCTTATTGTTAAACTCGTTTGTAGTCTTTGCTTACTTGTTTGCTTGTTTATTTGAATCATTTATGTTGTTTAAAAACAAAAACCAACTTGTTAGCTTAACTTATAAAGTTGTATGCATTCCTAGTGCTTGAAACTCTACCCTTGGATTCGGTACCTCCTATGCTACTTAGGCAATTGAGTAATTGATACTTGGCAAAATCCTTGTATCAGAGACAACCCAAACTTATCCTTGTATATACTTTTATTTTTCTCTTTTTCATGCTTTGCTAGTACTTTTTGATCTTTTTTGTTAAGTGTTCATAGGGTACTTGGTGTCCGAAGTGGTGAAACCTTGCAATGGAATGGTCAAAACGTGGGTGAAGCGCTCACACCGGCCAAGTTGGAACCGGTACATGGAGCCGGCGTGGAAAAAGGTCCTAAACAGAGCAATACCGGCTTAGCATGCCGGTTGTAATCGGCCCGGTGCACGTTCATTTCCCTTACCCGTAGCAGCAGTGCCGGCCCGGTGCACTGAAGTGAGAAGGCCCGGTACATAACTTTTGCAAGCACATGAAGTTTACCGGCCCTACGTACTAGTTGTAACTAGCTCGGCATGAAAACTTGATGCACACGCACACTGGACGTGCATAACAGCCGTGTTTTGCCCGAGATTGATATTGACCATCGGTCCGAGCCTTTTACCAACGGTCCATGGTTTAGATCTATTACCCAATGGACCGCCAGGTAAGTCTTCTTCCTCGAAAAATCGCTGCCATAGCCACTCTTTCTTCTCTCAAACTTCATTCACTCATAACTCTCTCATTTCTTACCCAAAAATTGTGATTCAAGTTGCTAAATTCCGGATTTTTCATCCTCTTTCTGGATCTACCCACGGGTTTCCATTCAAATCTTGCATCCCCAAGGTATTTTACTCAAATATTTCATGAAAAATTCAAGAACTTGCTCATAAGTGAAAAATTTCATGACTTTGTTTGGGTAGAGCTTTCACTTGAATAAAAACCTTGGGATTAGGTTCGAAATGGCTAGGCTTGGTAGTTCTTATGCTAATTTGTGATGCACTTGAGAAATTTTGAATTTTTGAACCAAGAAAATCGATTTTTGGTGTCTTGTGCTAAAAGTTGCAACTTTGGAAATTTGAATGAGTTCTTGGTGTATTTAATTGGCATACTCAATCTTACTAATGGGAAATTGACTGTCTTTTTTTTTCCAATTGAGCACTATCCTCTTTGTCTCATGAATGCCTTTGCTTGATAATGACAAAGATTGTATCTTGGTTTCTTGGAACTTATACATTCTTTGAGACGATGTAGGTATCATGATAACAACAAGCAACCCAATCCAAGCTTCAAGTCTACCGACTAAGAAGAGAGAGTAAGCAATAAAGGCAAGCACTAAAGGCCTTGAAAAGAGGAAAAAATGGCACTTGCTAATGACGAAGAAGACAATGTGGAAGACGTGGTGCAAGTGAAAAGGAAGAAGAAGCTCCCCAAGCCCAAGCCAAGAGTCCCTACCTATAGTGAGTATGCCAAGAAGCTCAAGGCGGTGAAATTCGAGGAGACAAAATTCCCGGACAATATCGTACTTGAGAAGATGGGGATCTTTGAGGATGTGAAAACGATTTTCACCAACATGGATTTCGGTGGAATATTTGAGGTGGCTAACCCTTCTCATAAATACCAAGCTTGCCAATTTCTTGCATCATTGGAAGCAATGTTCCATGAACGAGGTGATAGAGACGCCAACGAGGAAAATGGCCACGGTTTCATTGAGTTTAAGGTGGGTAGAGAAGCATACAAGATGACATTCCATGAGCTAAGTCAAGTGTTTGGGTTTAAAGAAGAAGGAACCAAGAGAGGTCTCAAGTTTCTCTATGGGAAGAACAACTTGATTTACTTGTGGAGAGTCATTGGTATGGGAGAATATAAATCCGGCCCTATCAAAGGCACGTGCATCCGCCACCCCACCATTCGTTATGCCCACAAGATCCTTGCTCACACGTTCTTTGCCAAGAAGGAGTTTGGAACGGTTTCAGAAGAAGATATGGAGTTGCTTGCTTTATGCTTGACACCGTTTCTTGACACACCTCAAGATAAGCGGCTTTTCATTGGAGAGAGTGCACGCCCGTGCCAAGCCGCCGTTCTAGTAAACCACTTACGTGGCTACAAAAGTTGTGCTCTCACTACAAAGAGCAAGGAGCCTAAAATCTTCATAGGCGGTTTGGTAACTTCAATCCTCAAGGCTAAAGGGATTAAGTTGGTGGAGGAGACTAAGAACGTGGAGCTTATGGATGATGCCTATCTCTCAAGGACCAAGTTCTTCGAAGGCAAGATAGGCAAGGCTTTCGCCTACAACCTAAGACTCACCGAGACCAACACGGTCAAAGTCCTTTTGCCTAACAATCCTCTCACCACACTCAAGGGGAGAAAGATATCTATTTCTATCCCACCAATGATCATTTCTACAACCCGGCAACGGACCCACCACTAGAGATAATTCACTCTCAAAGAAAGAAGGCAAAGAAATTACCGAGAAAAGATGTTGAGTCAACCAATGGCCATGAGGATGAGGAAGAAGATGCACACTCGATTCCCACTATGCCCAAGTACGGAAGTGAGAGGTAAGTTTGGGGGAGTTGATATTCCCATATTTTGTCTCTTCTATGCATTCATTTAGCTTATGTTTTATCTCATACGCATATAGTTTCATTGCATTTCTTATTTGTTTTGTCTCATTTAGAGTTTAGGGATTTCATACTAAGTCCTAGAGAGTCTTGCATGTTTTGGAGTCCCTTTTAGGTACTTTGGAGGCTTTTGGAGACTTTGGAGGAGTTCACACTTGGCTTGGGACCTTGAGGCAACGCCTAGAAGCAAAGGTGGATCATACTCACCATACAGGCCTCTCATACCGGACCTAACTTGGCCGGTATCACAACTTTAGCTGAGACAGGCTCTATACCGGCCTTCACGTACCGGCTCCACTTGGCCCGGCATGAAGAAGCATCCCCCCCGATGAAGACGCACGTACCGGCCCGGCACAAGAAAGCTCTCTCGCCCGGCATGGAACTTTCACTCCACCAGGAAGATTACCGGCTGCACGTACCGGCTCCACTTCGCCCGGCATGAAGAAGCATCCTCCCCCGATGAAGACGCACATACCGGCTTGGCACAAGAGAGCTCTCTCGTCCGGTACTGCCCCTTCTATTATGCATGAACTTTACCGCCCCACCATCCCGGCTATAATCCACCCGGCATGGAGCCTCTCACTGAAGACCCCTGCACCGCCCAAGGACGCCACTCACACACAGGCCCAATACAAGGAGCAGGAAAAGACCATCCCGGGCAAGTTACATCCGGCACGTTTGCCCGGTACCAGACTTCCATCCGGGCAGGAACATTACCGGCCGTGCATACCGTCTCTAATCGGCCCGGTATCCCCCCTTTGACTATTGCAATTCATACCGGCCACCTATACCGGACCCGTTTTGGCTGGTATAGGAAACACAACCCAAGATCTGACCGGGTAAATACCCGGTTTGTTCCGGGTTGACCCGGTCGCCCACGTTTTTATTTAAAGATAATCTAAACCTAATTTCATTTTTATGCTTTTTCTTAAGCCTAAAACCCTTACATTTGAGAGAGAGTTTGAGATTTGTAAGAAGATCTTTTGGTTTTATGCAATCTAGTATTTATTTCTATCAATCTCTTCCATCTATCTTCTTTCTATCTTGATTATTCAACATTCATCCATGGATTCAACCTCCATCACCATCGATTTTGGTTGGTTCTTAATGGGTCTTGAGTAGTCTTTTAGGGTTTAGAGATGGGGTAGATTAGGATGATCAAAGGCTTGATTCATGGTGTTTAGGGTTAGATATTCTTATATCCCTTCTTGTTTAGTGTTCTTAAGGCTAGATCTAGCTTGAAAAAGTAGGTCTAGATCATAAGGCATTTCATGCACACCAAGTGTTTGATGAAATGCCTTGATGAACTAAACAAGAGATTTATACTCCTAGCCTATGATAATAGTTGTCTAAGGTATATCTTTGGTTGATCTTGTTTATTTAAACTTAATGCTTGCTAATCAATAATCCACAAATGAGAGTTTGTTATTGGATTAGGTGATTAGCATAGTGATTAATTGCTTGAAAGAGAAATATTCAAGTTAAGGGTCTTATGCCTAGGGATTGGCTTGTTTGAGTAAATGAACATCATGAATTGAACTTGGGTTATCTTATATCCATAATCCCATTTTTGAATCCGGTTTTGCTTGTTGATTTACATCTTGTTTAGTTGCTTTACTTGCTTTGAATTGGATACTTAATCACAAAACCCCTTTGATTAGCTTAAGTTACATAGGTTCCTTGTATTCTTAATGCTTAGAGTCATCTCCTAATACGGATTGATAACCTCTTATACTACTTGTATCTAGAGTTATTGATACCTCTTTAAGACTGAAAAGTCTTAGTATCAGAAAATAGATAACGAGTTCAACTCATTAAACATCTTAAAAATGTATTTTAATTTCGTCATCAAAACAACATAGTTTTGATTTCCGTTAATAATACAAACATTTTTAACATTGATGTTCAAATTGATGGTTTTTAATAAAATGAAGGTTTACTTTGCAGGTTTTTTATATCGATGTTGATCTTACATTTTTTTGTTATTTAAATTTTTTTTTGCATTTTCCCTTCAAAAAATTAAGAGGATTTATTGATTCATGTATTTTAATAGATTTAAAAATCTTTGCAGGATTTGGAAATCCATTGATTTTTAAATCTAATAAAGTGGATTTGAAAGTCAAATAAATGGATTTGAAAATTAAATAGTGGATATGAAAATCAAATAAAGCAGATTTATGTCTTATGATATAAAGATAAAACTATCGTTAACACTAGTTTTGATAAGTAATAAAATCATCTCCATCTGTTGCTAAAAAAACAATATAAAGAATCTTGCATTTTTAGACGTTAACAAAAACGAATCTCGCGTTTCTCATATTTGACTTTCCGAATTATTCGAATCCGTCCACATATTTGCTGCGATAGTTGCTGGAATATTCTATTTGTTGCTCTTGGTTTGCATGAACTTCATAATAATTTTTATTAATTTCTTCAAAAACTTCTTCTGCACTTTTTGGGTTTTCGGGAAAGTTATATGTGCGACAAAGCTTTCGAAGAAAATTGTGTAAATGAGCACAAACAAGTAAAATTTCTGCTTGCATCTTATAAGAAAAAGGAGGGGCAGACTTACAAATTAGAAATCGAGATTTGAAAATACCAAAGATTCTCTCAACTACGTTTCTCAAGGAGGCATGACGATGGTTGAATAATTCTTTTTCATTCCCTTGTTCATAATTTTGACCAAAAAACTCTTGTAAATGATATCAGACACCACGACAAGGAGCTAAAATGTTTTGGCGATTTGCAAACCCACAATCTACTACATAAAATTTTGAATATAGTTATTGATCGTGTTAAAAAAAACCTATATATACAAATAAAAGACATGTACCTTCAGGAACTGCTAGTTTATTAGTGTTTCTTGTCAAAGCATCATTAAAAAAAACACTTTCGAGTCATGAGCTGAAATTTCCTATCCACTAAGAATATACATGAATCCGAGATCAAAATTACAAGCATGCAACACATTTTTGCGATATATCGCCTTTTCTATTGCGAAAACGGGGCGCTTCTTTTTTGGCACCATTGCAAGGATAAGTGTACCATCAATAGCTCCAACACAATCCTAAATAAACGGTAAAATTTACCATGAATGATTATATGAAGTGAAGATAGAATAAAAAAAATCATACCTTAAAAAGAATCATACCTCTAAGTTTGGTAGGTATTACGATCTCATGTTTAGCCATGAAACTTGGTGCAATTTGGTTTAGACTCCACAACCCTTTATGAAAATTTCCGCTTATCGCAAACATTGATATTTTAAAAGTGTCTCGTGTATAACATTACTTTGAATTTGGCCAACTACTAGAAGGAAAGTTGCAACCATTTCTTCAACGCTTATATATCTTGAATCTTTTAAACTTGTCGTCTCTCGGATGAGACAACATAACTTCAAAAAATATAGAGTTAATTCATGAATCTAACCTTACACATAATATTTATTACTAGACTAACTCTTAGGGAAGGAGGCTAACTAGACTAACTTTAGATGGTTGGTAAATGTCAATTATATATATAAGTTCTATTATATTACGAAAATGCCATTGTTTTAATATAATTTATTTATTTTTATTGAAAAAAACTAATTGTTAATGAAATAAGAGAAAAGAAAAAAACATAAAATCGTGTTTAAAAAGAACCAAAAACAATAAACAGATGGATGATGCTTTTGTGTAATGTGGTTAGAAGCGATTTTGGCGACTTTCTGGGCGATTTTCGAATCATCCACTTAATCTAAATCGATCCTGATTTTAGTAACGATTTTCTTGATCCACGATATCGGAGAAAAGTGTTTCATCGACGGTTTCTTCTCCACATCATCCATCTCCGTAGAGGGAAGAAATTTCCGCTACGATGTAACTGTGGCGATTAACTGCTCTCATCATGTTCTATATATCTTCATTGATTTTTCAATTTACAATCTACGCTTTCTCATTGCAATTTCCTCTCTCATTCTAACTAATTTCTTTCGATCTTTTGATTCCTTCATGGCCGAAAATCTCCGACGAGCGATCCAAGACATCAATCTTGGGGACGAACCAAAAGCCTTGCCGGTGGAGATCTGCACTGAAGCAGTAAGGGTAACTCAGTTTTCATTGATGGGTCGTCCGTTGATTCCCAGATGACAAAACCTCCGTTCAATTGTTGCAACTCTCCCTCGCAACTGGGGTTTATCTGGTTTAATCTCAGGGCGTATTGTTGATCGAGGAAGGTTTCAATTAATTTTTCCCGTCTGCCGATCTGATGCAGTCTGTCGTGAACCATGGACCATGGGCGTTTAATGATCGTATGTTGGTGCTCCAGCGATAGACCCCTGAAATGAATGAATTAGACCTCAATTTCATTCCATTTTGGGTGCAAATAATAGCCTTTCCACTTTAATTCCTTACACTAACCGTCATTCGACACATTGGTGATAGGATAGGCAATGTTCTGGAAGTTTATTTTAATACCGAAACTGCAGCAATTGTGGACTTTGTTCGGGTAAAGGTGAATTGGAATACGAATATTCCTCTTAAGTTTCAGAAAAACTTCCAATTCTCGCCAGGAGTAAATACCTCATTGCGATTCAGGTATGAGCAACTGCGTGGATTATGTGAAGTGTGTGGTTTAATGACTCATGACTCGGGAAAATGTATCAATCATGGTGGAGCTCCGCAAGATGAAGAGATTCAAGGTGATGATGATGAAGCAGTTGCTAACCATGATGCATATGATGTTGTGCATGAACAACATATCGATGCTGAACAGTTGGAAGCAGATGCACAAATGGAGTTTCAAGATGGAGAAGCTGCAAACATGAGGGAACATAATGAGGAATTCTTGGCGTTTAATGATGAAAATTTTCAAGTAACTGTTGAAGCATTTATCCGCGAGCGTTCGGTGTTTACTGGCAATGATGCAGAATAGCGAAAATAAGCTTTCATCAAAAATTTGGTTAGTGTTATTGAGAAGGAACACTTGGCTGCAACTGAGCAATCTACTATAGCTACTGAAGGAGGGAACACATATCATCTTGCGGATCAACATGATTTTCCGGTGATTCCTCAAAGCTCAATGCAATATGGTAGTTTCTTGGAAGATTTAAGCAATTATTCTGGATTTTCGATATCTCAATCGCCTTATCCAGATAAACATGGTACTAATTCTAGTACTTCTACTGGTAATCACTCTAGTAATACATGCTCTTCAGGTAAAGGAAACAAGAAGCGAACGCGTGAAGAGATGGATCCGGAGGAATCTGATTTGGTTGACAAGTTCATGGATGGTTCAGTTAAGCTGATGTGCGGACCATGAGCACTTCAGAAACTTCAAATGTATTACCAAGACATGGGTGAAGCTGCAAATCACCCTTGTTCAACCTTTGGAGGCGTGGAACTGTCGGAGCTTGGGACAACGCCTCACAATTCGACGTCTACCAGAGATGCAGATGGTGTATCTCCCTGACATGTTGTTCCTGGTAGAGACTAAACAACAAGATAACTATGTAAGAGATATAGGAGTACTATTAGGGTATGATGGGATGTGTATTGTATCACCACAAGGCTTAAGTGGTGGTTTGGTAGTTTATTGGAAGAAATATGTGCTAGTTCATCTGACGAAAGGCTTGTAGACTTATCAATTGAATATAAATCATTTCATTTCTACTTGTCTTGTGTCTATGGAAATCTAATCCCAAGTCAAAGACACCATCTTTGGGAAAAATTACAAAGGATTGCAACAACAAGAACGAGTTCTTGGATGATGTGTGGCGACTTTAATGAGATTGTGAGTCAACATGAAAAGAAAGAAGGTCGCATATGACATGATCGTAGTTTTAGAGATTTCAAAATGATGCTTCAAGTATGTGGGATGAAAGATTTAAAACATAGAAGAAATCCATATAGCTGGGCTGGTCGTAGAAGGAAGGAAGTGGTGGAATGTTGTCTAGATCGGGTTATGGTTAATTCTGAATGGGCTACCTTATATCCTGCTTCAGAAACAGAGTTTTTTGGATTTAGCAGAATCAGACCACATACCTTTAATTGTCACTATTGAGCACGAACCAATTCAAAAAGAGGCTAATTCATCTATGGTAAACAATTATTCCAGTTTGAAGACTTCACAAATAGAGTTAGATCCTCGTGGAATAAACAGCGTTGCGATCGCGTTTCTTTCTCTCTGAAATTGAAGATTTTTCAGAAAGTGATGGTTAAGTGGAAGAGGATGAATCGAATAAACACTACAAAACTGATCGGAGAGCTCCGAAGACGTATTGACATGGCTTTGAGGGATCATACAATTCCAATTGAACAAATAAATTTCCTTAAAAAGGAGCTTAAGAAGAATATTGGCATCCAAAGAGTAGAAGAATATGGCTGAGAAAGGGTGATCGAAATACAAGATACTTTCACGCTGCAAGAAAATCAAGGAAAAATAAAAACTGTATCAAAAAAATGAAGGATATGCATGGCATCACTCATAGGAGAGATGATGCGATTGCTAAAATGGCTGAGGAATATTTTAAGACCATGTTTACATCGACAGAACCTCCTGATATTGATGAAGTTTTCCAAGATTTGAAAAGTGGAGTCACCGAGGAAATGAATTCAATGCTAACTAAACTAGTTACATATGAAGAGATTTAAAGGGCAGTGTTTTTGTTAGGACCGGATAAAACTCCGGGTCCTGATAGATTTATGATATTCTCATATTTAACTCTTGTTTGCATGCATTTTACTTATTGTTTTGAGTCACATTCATGCATAATTAAAGTTTTCATTAGTGTTTTAGTCTAAATTTGAGTATAGGTTGTTTGCATTAAATCTTAGTGAGTCTTGCAAAAATTAGAGTGTTTTCTAGGTACGTGGAGGCATTTTGGAGGTGATTGGAGCACTTGAAATAGAACACACTCGACCTTGAAGCAAGAGAAGAAGACTAAGGGAAAGGGCAATTTCTAGGCCACAATACCGGCCGGCGTCCATGATGGTGAGATTTTGTATTTGTGTTAAGTTCATATCAATTAATCAAATGTACTCATATCATTGTAGTATTTAAGGATCGAAGCAAAGAGGTTAAGATCAATGCACCAAGAATACATGAATCTTCCTAATCTAGAGCAAATCTTTTGGGTTTTTATATTTTTAAACAAAGAATGTAAAATGCAAGAAAGAAAACAAAATATAGAAATGTTGGAAAATGAATTAACTATCAAGAAGATGATTAATGAACAAACAATGATGATAAAGATTGAATTAAACACTATCCTATAATATGGAATTCACAATTTTGACTAATCCACTCTCGTGGCACTAATCACTTTGTTAATCACCAAATCAAGATCAAACTCTCGTTTGTGATAAGATAATTAACAAGCTTTAATCTCTAATCCCACTTAGTTCACTAATCACCCTAGACATCAACTCTCATTGGCTAGGCATGAAAAGTTCACAAAAGGTTTGGTTCAAGCATTTCATCGAACACCTATCGGGCGTGAAATGCTTAAGCTATAGCTTTGATCTCTCAATCCAAAACTAGCTTTAAGATCAACCTAAGTGAAGGATCTAACAAGATGCAACCTAAATAATCATCATCTACCCAACAAGACAATTCACTAACGATGCCTAAACATTCAATGCACATTTATTCTTATGACATGGAACACTTTCAAGTAGATTAGTTCACTTCCATGACATTAATCATTGTACGAATCATCTAAAGTCAGCATCCACCGATCACTTAGATAATCCATAATTTACCACAAGTCCATTTTAGTTAAAAGCATGCTTAGAAGTTTTCTAGAAATTTCATCAAACACCTTGTGTGCATGAAATGTCTAAGTTCTAGAAATGAGTTTTCAATTCAATCATAGCATTAATATCATTCCTAACATGAGAACAAATGTTTATCTAGTCCTAAGGATCAACAATCAACCATCAAACCATCCAAATCAAGCAAAATCCAAAATCCAACAAAAAGGGGTCTAAGTCCTAAACATGAAGAACAAGGAAGAACACAAGAGAAAAAGAGACATAAATATAAAGAACAAGGATTAAATAAGCATAATATAAATATAGGTTGAAAAATCCTTCACTAGAGTGGCATGAATGATGAAGATCCATCCAAAATCATCATAAGAAGAGTTTGGGAGAAAACCCAACTCTAGAGAAAAGAACGCTTATATCTAAAAAATTAGGGTTTTCAATATTTAAATAAGTTTGGATCGGACCGGATCAACCCGGAACAAATCAGGTTTTGAACCGGTCATGTTTTTGGATGAATTTTCCATACCGGGCGAATTGGGGCCGGTATGGAGACTTATCTTTTTTTGAGCATAACTCGTTTGTGCGCCAGTCAGACATGTCCCTGATAGATCTGGTGTATCTTTCAAACCACCGATCAGAATACCTTGTGACTACCTCCAGAAGACAGATAACGCAATTACCTACAACCTCTATGATGGCTTCAGAAGCTAAATCCAAGCGTAGGTCCTTCGTCCAGCCTGGTCTTTCAGACACTTTGGCTGGCTTCGGCGAGAGCTTCCACGCTGGGCGAGATTGGGCCGGCACAAGAGGCCGGTATTTCTCCTGGTCGAGTGAATGAGCAGTACTGGTCAGGGATGGAGGGGTGTTGTGGGCCGGTAATCTTCCTGTCCAAGCTGAAGTTGAACACCTGACGGTGACGCCGGACAAGATTGGTCCGGTATGGTGCAACGGGTTCGTTGGCAGACGGATACTCCTTATGAAATATGCCATATCTCTCGAACCACATGTCCAAATGACCTGAATCCAACTCCCGTAGACAGATATCTGACTCCTATACAACTCTCATGAACATCTCCGAAGCTGAATTGATATTCATATATTTTACATGTTCTAGCATACATTTTACTTAGAGTTTTGTGCCATTTGCATGAATAATCACGATTTTGTCTAGCATTTAGGTCTCATTTAGAGTTTAGGATATTTGCCTTAGGTCCTAGTGAGTTCTTGCATATTTTGGAGTCTATTTTAGGTGTTTTGGAGAACATTTGGGGACATGGAGTTGAAACCATCCGGACATGGACAAGGAGAAGGAAGAGTTCACCCAAAGCGTCTAAAAGATGTGTCTGGACGAGAACCTTCCGGCCTGAGTCAGCTTCAATGGTCTTCATAGAAGTTGTAGAGGAGTGAGTTATCTGTTCATATCAGATAGATTCATGTCATTTCAATAAGCGGTTCAGGGGATACGGGTGATTTATTGAATACATGTCATTGTCGGAAAATGCAGAGGCAGTCCTAAGTAGCTAAAAGATCATGTCGGATGGAAACCTTTCCTTACCCAGTTTAATCGGAGCTCTTGATCAAAGTCATGCGAAATTGAGTTAGCGTTCTAACGCGAGAAGATTCAGCTCATTCCGAGTAGTATTCAAGTAGTTATCACTGATTTAGTGTATACATATCAACTCTTCCCAGTCCAAGATCCGACCCGATTTGCCTCGGGTTGACCCGGTTCGAACACTTTGTGTAGTTATGCAAATTTTAAACATTTCTAAACCTAAGTTTTCTTCTTGTAAGAGTGGGTGCTCGACCCTAAATCTCTCTCTTAAGGGATTTGGATTGTTCTTCACATCTATGCCATTCTAGAGAAGATTTCTTCAACTCTATATTTTATTTATGCAATTTCATTATTTTTATGTATTTTTCTCTTTTGTTCTTCATGTTTATACTTTATACTTTTTGTTGGATTTTGGTTTCCTTGATTTGGATGTTTTGATTGTTGATTGTGTTGCTTATGTTCTTAATGTTTGCTTTCCTTTCTTTCTAAGTGATCCTAGTGCTATATTGGGCTTGAGAGAGTCAATCTAGATCAAAGGGAAAATCATGCACACCAAGTGTTCGATGAAATTCCCCTAGAAGCTTAGTAAGAGATGAACATTCTTAACCTATGAGAGTAGTTGCTTAAGATGTTTATTGGTTGATTTGAATGTTGATCTTAATGCTTGCTAATCATTTTATCACAAATGAGAGTTTGATCTTGATTTAGTAATTAGCAAAGTGATTAGTGCCTTGAGAGATGATTAGTCATAACTAGTGATCTTAACCTAAGGAATAGCATAGATTGTGTGTATTAACATCATTTGTTAATTGTCTTGATGGTTAGATGATGATGAATTAGGTTGATCCTTGTTAGATCCTTCACATAGGTTAGCTCTTAATGCTAGATTTAGATTGAGAGATCAAATCTAGAACTAAGACATTTCACCCCCGAGAGTTGTTCGATGAAATGCGTGAACCAAACCTTTTGTGAGCTTTTCATGCGTAGCCAATGAGAGTTGATGTCTAGGGTGATTAGTGAACTAAGTGGAATTGGAGATTAAAGATTGTTAATCATCTTATCACAAACGAGAAATTGATCTCGATTTGGTGATTAAAAAAGTGATTAGTGCCATGAGAATGGATTAGTCATAATTATGAATTCCATGTTCTATGATAGTGTTTAAGTCAATCTTTGTCATCATTATTTGATTGTTAATCATTCATTTGATAGTTTATTTCATGAGAATGGTGATTACCAAAGTTTATGAAAGAAAACAAAAGATAGAAGTGTTGGAAAATGAATGAACTATCAAGAAGATGATTAATGTACAAACAATGATGATAAAGAATGAATTAAACACTATCCTAGAACATGGAATTCACAATTTTGACTAATCCACTCTCGTGGCACTAATCACTTTGTTAATCACCAAATCAAGATCAAACTCTCGTTTGTGATAAGATGATTAACAAGCTTTAATCTCGAATCCCACTTAGTTCACCAATCACCCTAGGCATCAACTCTCATTGGCTAGGCATGAAAAGCTCACAAAATGTTTGGTTCAAGCATTTCATCGAACACATATCGGGCGTGAAATGTTTAAGCTATAGCTTTGATCTCTCAATCCAAAACTAGCTTTAAGATCAACCTAAGTGAAGGATCTAACAAGATGCAACCTAAGTCATCATCATCTAACCATCAAGACAATTGACTAACGATGGCTAAACATTCAATGCACATTTATTCTTATGACATGGAACACTTTCAAGTAGATTAGTTCACTTCCATGACACTAATCATTGTACGAATCATCTAAAGTCAGCATCCACTGATCACTTAGATAATCCATAATTTACCACAAGTCGATTTTAGTCAACAATTCATCCTAAAGTCAGCATCCACTGATCACTTAGAATGAAAATCATGCTTAGGAAAGTTTTCTAAATATTTCATCGATAAACCTAGCATTAGGGACACTAGACAAGAAGGAAAATAAGATTATATAACCCTAAACACCACCAATCAAACATTGAATAACCTTGATCTACCATATCTCAAGATCCTAAAAGACTACTCACTAATCATCATGAGTTCAACAAATCTAATAAAAGAAGAGTTAAAACTCATGATCAAGATGATTGGATGATTAGAAAGTAGAAGATAGATAGATTCAATCAAGAAAACTAATACCAAATTGCATAAATCAAAAAGATCAATCTCTTACAAATCATTCTTAGAGAGGGTTTTTGCCTAAGAAAAGACTTAGCCCATCAAAATTAGATTTTTGGGCATAAATAGTGAATAGTGATGAACCGGGTCGACCCGGGACAAACCGGGTACCGATCCAGTTTAGATGGATAAAGAGTGTTTTGGTGGCCAATACCGAGGTCACTCATCGGTACCACACCTCGGGATTGAACATGGGTTTGTGTACCAACGAGGGGTACCGAGCAATGACATCGGTATTGAGGGGAGATGCTTGATGTTCCTTCGATGAATACCGAGGTCACTCCTCAGTGACGTCGGTATAGCCTCCGTCTTCTCTCCGTGGGTCTAGAACCTCCTCCAAAGCACCTAAAACACGATCCAAAACATGCATGGACTCTCTAGGACTTGATGTGGACACACTAAACTCATAAAATGACTAAAATGCTAAAGAAAATATCATGAACTATGCGCGAATGACTCGAAACCTAATTGAAACGGATGCTAGAATGATGCAAAATGTGATGATATCAATTCCCCCAAACTTGGTCCTTTGCTTGCCCTCAAGCAAACAAATACAAGAGGATGGAAAAGATATATGAGAGCGGGAGCTCAAATCCTCACGCAACATAAAAAAGAAACACATTCATCGTCCAAATTTGTAGTTCTAAAATGCACCAAGCGCGTCTACTCCAAAGGTGATCTCATTGTCATGCATGGGTAATTAAGTTCAAGGATCTCTCATGGAATGAACAAACCTTAGCAAAATACTAAAGGTAAAAGGCAACCTATGCATACAAGGGAGAATTCTCATCTACCCAAGTGCCTAGAGTGTCTCTAACCTAAAGCCTTCTAACCCGTTGCGCACACATCCTAAGCTACCCTTTATATCCTAAGGCATTTTGCCTTCTCAAACCCACATGCTTCTTGTCTTTTCATTTCACCTTCTTCTCATTCGGGGATCAATTCTTCTTCCTTGTCCTTTCATGGTTTGGTGCTCCTTTTGTTGTGATCTAGCTCTTCTTTTCTTCTTTTTGTTTCACGCCTCTTCACTACAAGAAAAAAAGTTTTTGTGACTACCATTTGCGACTACTTTTTTAGTCACAAAAAGAGAGACATTATTGTGACTGATTTGCGACTACCCATAAAGCAGATGCACAATAGTCCCAAATTACCGGCTAAAAAAATAGTCAGACCAGAGTCGCTTATTTGCGACTGTTTAAGGATTTGCAAAAGTATTCCCAAATTTGTGACTGGTTTGCTTCGGTTTAGCAACTCCACTCGATGTTTTTAAATAAACATCAAATAATATTCAAAAAATTCTAAACCCTAAATTCTAAACCCTAAACCATCAAATAATATACAAAACATCAAATAATATACAAAAAATCTATGCTTACCACTTTTTAAAATATTATAATTTTATAAACCAAAATTATAAACCCTAAACCTCTAACCCTTAAACATAAACTCTAAATCTTAAATTGTAAAATATAAATCTTAAATCATAAACCTATAACCCTTACCCATAAACCTCTAACCATTAATCATAAACTCTAAATCTTAAATCATAAACCTCTAACCCTTAATCATAAACTCTAAATCTAAAACCCAGTTTTTGTGACTAATTCGAGACTAATTTGCGACTAATTTTTAATAGTGGTCACAAAATAGTCCCAAATTTGGGACTAATTTGCAACTCCACTTGATTTTTTGTTAGTAATCAATAAATTCTAAACTCAAACCACAAAGCCTTAACCCTAAACCCTAAAACTCTAACCCTTAATCATAAACTTGATCTAAATCTTAAATTGTAAACTTGATCTTACAAATAAACATCAAATAATATACAAAAAATTCAACACTTACAATGTTTTTAATATGATCATTGTATAAATCCTAAATTCTAAACCCTAAACCGCTAACCCTTAATCATAAACTCTAAATCTTAAATTGTAAACTAGATCTTACACATAAACATCAAAAAAATAAAATATATATATATAACACTTACAAAAATTTCAATATAATCATAACATCTACTAAGTGTTACATGTGTTTTATAAGGAATGATTTTGAAAGAAAAAAATTAACTCAAAATTTATTTATTTATAAGTTTTAACATATTTTTGAACAACTATATACACAAAATCATTGTAAAGTCATATTCAAACTTACTAGGTTCTTAAAGTTTAGGGTTTAGGGTAAAAAAATTTAATTGTCACAAAATAGTCCCAAATTTGCGACCGTTTAGCAACCCCAGTCGATTTTTTTTAATAGTAGTCTCAAAATAGTCCCAAGTTTGCGACTAATTTGCGACTAAATAACAAAATAATGAAAACTTCTCATCGGCTAATTAATTTAGACAAAGATTGAGATCCTCCACCGTTGATTGATTTAATCCAACGGTGGAGGATTTAAGCTGTTTTATTTATTATTATTTTTAATTAATTTTTTTCTTTCCTTTTCTTTCTCTCTCTCTCTTTCCCACGATTCTCTTCTTCTTTGTTGGTGTTGTTCTTCTTCTTCGTCCTTCCCTATGTGCAGACTGATGAGATACTAAGACTGAACAATTTCTCTTCCTTTTTAATTCGTGAGTTGATCTAACTCCTTTTTTTTTTGCAGATCCAGCCGCTGTCGGAATTTGTCGCCGAGACAAGTGCGTCGTAATTTGTTGCCGTGAAGTTTCATCTTGGAGGAGGATGAGGAGGCGGCGGCTTCATCTCGGAGAAGGAGGAGGAGGCAGCGGCTTCATCTCGGAGAAGGAGGAGGATGCAGCGACTTCATCTCGGCTTCATCTCCTCTTTCCATATCCAGCCGCCGGCGAAGGAGAGGATGGAGAATAGGAGGAGACCCACGGGGATGAAGAGGATAGAGAAGAGGATGAAGAAGAGGATGGAGAAGATGAAGCTCCGATCACCGGCGAAGAAGAAGAGGATGAAGAAGACCACCGACGAAGATGAAGCTCTGATCTGTTTTCTTTTTTTATTTATTTTATTTATTTTTTCATTTTTTGTAATGAATTAATTCAATAAAAAAAATTTTGATTTTTTGATTTTGTTTTTTTTTTAAAAAATTGTTTTTTAACAAGTAGTCGCAAAATCAGTCTCTAATTTAGGACTGATATTATAGTCACATATTAGTCGCAAAATAGCGACTGTTTTGTGACTACTGTATTTAGCGACCAAATATTTGCGACTAAATTTTTTAGTCACAAAATAGTCGCAAAAACTATGTTTTCTTGTAGTGCTTCTCATTCCTTGATGCTTTGGACTTTTGACTTTCTTCTTTTTCTTTCTATCTTTTGAGGCTATCTTATACTTTAGAGCTAGTCTTATGAATTTTGCACCAACCAATCTACACAAACCCAATCCCCTTTTTCCCTTCTCCTTTTCTCCCTTTCCATTCCACAAATCAACCGTTCACCAAGTCTAAAACCGTTCCCCCAAACTTGAACCAAGAATCAACATCCTAACTAGCTTATTCCTATATTAACTCCGAGATGTTGGAGCTAAATCTACACGAGAATTCCCTATTGTCGCCTTAAACCTAACACGTTTTGCCAAGTTTGTTCAAAAGAAAGGCCACACAATTCACACACTAATAACTATGGCTAGAAAGGAGGTTGAGGTTAAGGTAGTGGAAACCATTCAAATGATGGGATATGGCTACTTGGATAAACAAGAGTGGTAGGAAGGAAAAAGATGATCCACATATGTATATGTGATCCATGAATTCATTTAAAAATGCACAAACACAATATTTACAAGTCAAGATTAGGGTTATCACTTAGATGGAGTTGGATGAAATTCAAGCTTGCTTCAACCAAGGCAAGTATGATGAAGCATGAGATCTAAGAATGGTTCGTCTTTACTTTCAAACTCGTCTAGATGCATCAAACAACTACAAACGAATCAATTTCTTTAGATGCTACCCTAATGAGGAAAAATCATCATTGCTCCCTATGCACGTGCAATACAACCTATATGCTACTAGAGTCGATCCTATATGCACACTAAATGACTTCTTTTTGTGTTTTCAAAATTTTCAATTTTTTTTGGTTTTTTCTATGCCTTAAATGAATGCATGAGATGCATGAGATTTGAAAGACGAAATTGAAAATAAGATCAAAATAAATGCCATTAGATACCGGTCCCTCCCCCAAACTTAAATCACACCGTCTCAGTGTGAAATAAGCCTAAGGAAAGGACCAAAAACAAGAAAAAAACTAGACAATGCAAGACTCAAAAGAAAAATATATACAAAAGTTTTGGATTCGTACCTAGAAACTTTGAGATGGGGATGAAGACCCCATCGAGTAGGATGGATTACTTGAGACGGGAGACGGGGACCACATCGCTCTCTTCTTTGTTGCTTTATCCGCTCGGGCCGTGGGTCGACTAGTGCTTACGACCAATTCCCTACCTCCTTCTTGAGGTGCGAGAGTGGTGCCTATGACGACATCTCCTTCACCGGTCCTTGAGGAACTCGCTCCGCAACCTCCGTCTTTGAGCTCACTGATGGTTCGACCCATGGCTTTAACCGTTTTCTTCAAGGACTTGATCGTCTTGACCATCTTCTTCATGTTTGTGGTTTGCCAGTTGCACATGCGTTGGAGGAAACGAGTTTGGTGGTGAGCGTGTCTTGTAGCCGTGTTAGTGATAGCCCCATCATAAGGGTCAAAGTGGTAGCGCTCACTACCATACACGGTCTCGGGTGACAACTCGTTTGGCACTTCCTCGTCGAGATTCCTCGGTAGCGGTTCTCCGTTGTGCTCTTTTGTGGAACGCTTACATAGGCAGATCTACAGTGGAGTTGTAGAGGTAGTCTTGGGGAGGAATAAACATGATGTTCCTCGAATCATGGAAGTTGGTGAGCGCGGGATTATGCAAGAGGACTTGTGCCATAGATGTCTCGGTGAGTTGGAGGTTGTAAGCCATCTTGCCTTCGATATATCCCTTTAAGAAATTAGTCTTTGAAAGGTAGGCCGCATCCAAAGATTTCCACTCATTGGCACTAACTGAAACCTTGATGCCCTTTGCATCTTCCGTTTCGTAGAACTTAGCTCGAAGGGTGGCTAGGAACTTGTTGGAGAGTGAATTGAAAGCTTCATGCTTCATGCTCATGAACTTCCTTAGCCCCATATTCTCAAAAAGAGTCCACACTTTGTCACTTATCCCCATCTTATCCATCATCTCCGCATCGACAAATTTGCCTTGCTCGAACTTCATTTGCCAAAATTTGTCGAAGTAATTTTGCTCGCTTGGCTTTGCCCGTTGCACCGCTGAGATTTCTCCACTTGAGCTCTCACTCTCGACCTCTTCTTCGACCTCTTTGACTCTCTTGCCCTTTCCCTTGGCCGTTTTCTTGGCTTTAGAGCTCGTAGCCGCGGTTTTAGCCTTTGCCTTTGTACTACCTTTGGCAATCCCTTTTCTCTTTTCCGCGGCCGTAGCTTGGGCAATTCCTTTCCCTTTCCCAACTGTCGAAACCTTGGTTCGTGCCCGTGTCGATGGAGCGCCTTTGTCAGACATTGTACCTACAAATATTTTTGAGACAATTTGTGAGCATATGTATAATTTCTTATCAAATCAACAAGGGTTCACCAAAAGATGAGCTAGGAGAAACGAACCAAGGTGACAATTCACACTTAACAAGCAAATTATCCCAATTCACAATCCCTAATTCTCAAAATTTTAATTTCTCAAATTTTCAATAAACCATCAATGATTTGCACATAAATCATCAAGTTCAAGCATAGATAAACCATCCCCAAGGTATTTGTACAAGTGAAAAGCAATATCAAACCACATTCAAGCAATATTTTTTTAAGAACAAAAACCATGGTTTTATAAAATTTAATTGGATAATACCTTGGGGGATTGGGATTAAATGCTTGGAATGATGATAAATCCAAAAAGAGCAGTGAAAATCGAGACTATGGGGCTTGGAATTGTGAAATTTGGTTGAGAAAAGAGGGAGATGTGATGAAATTGGACCTTGAATCGCGAAAATAGGTTGAGATGAGTGATATATCATGGTTTTCACCCCTTTTAGGCCATGATATAAATCCGTTTTATAGAGTCTTTATACTATTTCGTAGTGTTTTAGAGTCTTTTACAGGTTTTAGCACGTTTGGAGCATAATTGGAGATATTGGAGCTTTCTATAGCATTTTGGAGCAAAGCAGAAGCTCGTGTAGCTGAGTACCCGATTTGAAGCTTCAGTATCGATCGATACTGACTAGTATAGGTCGATACTCACTGCAGCAAGACACGAGTCGCGACTTTTATGAAGAGTTGAGGAATTGCTCCATCCCCAAGGTATTTGTACAAGTGAAAAGCAATATCAAACCACATTCAAGCAATATTTTTTTAAGAACAAAAACCATGGTTTTAAAAAATTTAATTGGATAATACCTTGGGGGATTGGGATTAAATGCTTGGAATGATGATAAATCCAAAAAGAGCAGTGAAAATCGAGACTATGGGGCTTGGAATTGTGAAATTTGGTTGAGAAAAGAGGGAGATGTGATGAAATTGGACCTTGAATCGCGATAATAGGTTGAGATGAGTGATATATCATGGTTTTCACCCCTTTTAGGCCATGATATAAATCCGTTTTATAGAGTCTTTATACTATTTCGTATTGTTTTAGAGTCTTTTACAGGTTTTAGCACGTTTGGAGCATAATTAGAGATATTTGAGCTTTCTATAGCATTTTGGAGCAAAGCAGAAGCTCGTGTAGCTGAGTACCCGATTTGAAGCTTCAGTATCGATCGATACGGACTAGTATCGGTCGATACTCACTGCAGCAAGACATGAGTCGCGACTTTTATGAACAGTTTAGGAATTGCAAAATTGCCCAGAAGACTTTATTATTTACAATTATAATTAGGTTTTTTAGCCAATTTTGGTGACTACGCTTGATTTTACTTTGGTTTTTGGAGAGACAACTCTGAACTCCTGTTTTCTTATTGATTTCTTTGATGATCTATTCAATCATGTTGTTTTCATTCTCTATGTCTGAGTAGATCCACTTTTGGTTCAGGGTTCTCATAAGGGTTTTTTTTGAATGCTAGGTTGTTAGTTGATTAGTATTCACCATCTGAATTAGTTCTCCACCATAGGTTGTTCTCAAAGCTAATTCTAGGTTGACGAATCTGGAACTTAGATCTTAGGTTAATCGATTAGGCACGAAAGTGCAATTGAGAAATCTGATAGAACCTAGGGTGAGCAAATTAATTATTCGCAAAGAGATTTGGTTTAGTTGATTTGTAAACATATCATACTCGATATTAAGGCTGATTTATTCTTAGGAATTTGCAAAGAGATTTGAGATTATGAAGTTTAGATTTAGATAATTCTCGCAACGACAGTTGGTTAATTATACGACAGTTCAAGAACCGTGCGTAACCTGAACCCTGATTAGTTAGTTTATCTGCATTTATTGATTTCCTGAGAAATACCATGAACCTATCTTTCTCCCATCGATTTTACAACTATTTTACTGTTTATTGCTTTTTATTTCAACTGAATTGCTTAGCTTGATTCTCATCTTTATAAGCTATTGTGTGTTTCCGTGAGTCCTTGTGTTCGACCCCTACATAAACTACAACAACGGCTTTAGTAATTTTAGGGTATTAATTTGAGCGTATCAAATTTGGCGCCGTAGCCGGAGACTCAATTCGCCATTAGATTTTAGTTTGAGAATTTCGACAAAGTTTGTCAGTATTGATCGATACTACGTAGTGTCGGTCGATACTCGTCGTCTTCTTTTTGTTGATATCGATCGAGACCACCCATTGTCGGTCGATACTCATCGTAATTTTTTTAGTTACTTACATGTTCTTGACTTTTGTGTTTCAAGGAAGCGAATAAGCCAGCAGAGATGAACAACCCAATGGTTCTATTTCGTGATGATGCTGTAGCTTTGAGAGACCAAGATGGTCAATTGTGCAATGAGAGAGGGAAGCGACTTGATGAAGCTGGAAATATCATTGTTCCTGCAGTTGCTGTGAATGTCGGGAATGCAGTGGTTGATCGCAGAAGAACGATTGGTGAGTACAACAGGCCTGATCAGTTTTATGCCAATCGATCAGCGATTCACCCTCCACCAATTCAGAGGAATGACTTTGAGCTGAAGCCTGCATACTACACTCTTGTGGGTCAACATATTTTTCATGGTCTTTCTCATGAACACCCTATGGATCACATTGAGAGGTTTGAGGGTTTGGTTACAAGCATCAAGTGCCATGGAGTATCCTATGATTACCTCTTCTGCAAGCTCTTCCCATACTCTCTTGGTGGAGATGCGACTTACTGGCTGAAGCAGTTACCTCCTGGTTCACTGACTTCTTGGGAAGAGACTAAGACTGCTTTCCTGAACAACTTCTATGATAATGCACGATCCGAGGATATGAGGAACAAGATCTCCCAGTTTTCTCAAGGACCTACTGAGGCGTTCAAGGCTGCTTGGGTGTGATTCAAATCTTATCAGAGGGATTGTCCACATCACGGATTCACTCAGGTTCGGTTGCTGGGAATCTTCTTCGGAGGGATCGATTGGAGGTATCAGATGGCTCTAGATGCTGCGAGCAATGGAAATTTCTACACAAGGTATGCATGCAAAGCTGGATTCGGTGCATAATTTGTTGATGGGCAAGCAGCAGAAGGCTGTTCGTCTTGCTGAAGAGGATGAAGTGGAATATGTTAACTACATTGGTGGAGTTGGATTTCAAGATCAAAGGTATCAATGCCCACCCACACCACCCAGAACTTCTGAGAGCAAGGTTGAGTCTATGCTTGAACAGATTCTTCAGGGATAGCAGAAGATGACAGTGAACTTTAATCGAAGGTTGGATGCCTTGTACACTGATCTGAATGGCAAAATCGAGGCTCTCAGTATTCATCAAAAGATGCTGGAAACTAAAATAGCTCAGACTACAACAACTGTCAAGGGAGTGATGGTTCATTCACAGAACGAATACGTCACTGCTATCCCCTCGAGGAGTGGAAAAGAGGTACACCCAGGAGTGCAGAAGAGCTCAACTGCAGAGATTTTCGTCAATCTTGCTACGGATGACGATGAGATTTCGAACACCACCCCTGTGTCGACCGATACTATCTTGTATCGATCGACACACGTCCAAAGTTCTGACAGGGATGATTCCAGAGTGAAAGCATCGATCGACACCACTTCTGTGTTGGTCGATACCAGTTCAGTTTCTGAAACGAAACCCGAGTTGAGTGCAGAAAGGGTTTACAAACCTAGGGCATCATACCCCATGCCACCCAGACACCTTAGAGACCCCATTTCTCCAAAGAAACTGCTTGGCTTTGAGAAGATGGTACGAAGGATTCCCCACACACTGGCTTTTGAAGACACTCTAGAGTACCGTCCTCTGCTGAGTCACTTCCGAGATTGTAGATAAACTCTGGAAGAGATCGAAGTACTCTTTATCAAGGCAAGAAGCAAGTCACTACCACTGAGGCAGTTGACTAAGAGGGAAGACCCATGAATATTCTCAGTTCCATGCTCTATCTCTGGGGTTGAATTAAAAGAGTCTCTCGTTGACTCGGGGGCTAGCGTCAATGTCATGTCAAGGGCAATTGCACATAGATTGGGAGCTGATATTCGATCTCCCAAGACATCTATCACATTCGCGAACTGTTCCACCTCACTTCCATATGGTACAATCCATGATTTACTGGTTAACGTAGGAGATTGCCTGGGTCCTACTGATTTTCAAATCGTGTAGATGAGTGAAAAATCTCGTACGCAGTTGATTCTTGGAAGACCGTTCATGGTTACAGTTGGTGCCATTATCGATACACCAAGCAAGAGAATCTTGTTCTCGTACATTGAAAAGGAGGTGTACTACAAAGCCATTCCTACTAGAGGAACTCCCACATATATCTCTTGCATCACCATTGTTACAGGAGAGGGTTTGGTAGTTAATCTTTTGGAAGAGCCTCCCGACGAGCCAACTGTCATAGACCTTCTAGATAGTCCTTCTGTCATCACCAAGAAAGACGTCAAAACATGTAAGGCAAAGAAGAAGATGAAGAGCAAAGGAGTGAAGGGTGCTGCTTCTATGACTTTAATCCCTCAGAAGTGTGATGGGGATTCAATTGAGTACAAGGTGAAGTGCAAAGGAACGTCAAAACCATTATCTAAGGCTAGAGTCATTCTTACTTCGGAGCTGAAAGAGAAAGGAAAGGAGGTTGTGGAGAGCATGTTAAGCAGAACTCTGAAACTGGAAGTGTATGTTGTAGAACTTGCCTGGGAGTAAGTTCTCAATCTTCTCCTGACTGATCACCTGAGGTACAGTCAAGCTTATGACATAAAACAAGCACTTGGTGGGAGATAACCCCCTGGTGAGTCTGTATATACATCTTTTATTTTAGTATTTTTTGTTTTTGTGCCTTGTGTTTACGTGTAAATCAGATGAAAAAGGTCAGTGTCGACTGATACCATCACTGGTATCGATCGACACTAGAAGAAACAGACGTTGCATCGACCGATGGTCCTTGTATCGATCGACACCAGTAATGGTATCGGTCGATACCCAACGCGCATGTAACTTCTCTAATTTTTCACATCTCCACTTCGCCGTTTTGGTTTCTTTCACTGACTCTAGACTAGATAACACTGGGGACAGTGTTGTTCAAGTCTGGGGTAGGTAGTTGCTGACATTGTTTTTGTTTTTCTTAGAGTCAGTCGTTTTATTGAGTTAAAAATCATTTTTATTGAGTTAAAATTTGTTGGAGATGTTGATCTTGTGCTTGAGCCTATTGTTCTGATTTTGTTTTTGAGAAAACAATGTTACAGGATCAGTTCTAGATCGACTAATGAAAAATCCAAAGACTTACCAGTTAACTAGAAAACATCCATGTCTCCAGCAGAGTTCCTCTAAAGCTTGAGCCAAATTTTTGCACTTCATCAATGTGTTTAGTGTTCATAAAGCTTGATTCATCATTCATATCTGACAAAAGAACACATGTGTTTAAAGTAATGGTATCTCTCTCCCCTATTATAAGTTGATAAATAAGAGCATAAAAGATGAAATGACTTTCTTCTGAGTAGAGGGCTAGGAAAATTTCCAGCCATCCCATTACTCTACTTAAGAGGGAATGATCACACAAAGGTTGAAAGCGAGGTTAGGAAAATTTCCAGTGATACCACTATTCACATAAGCCTTTGATACATAGAGAGGAAAGAGTCGGGGATTCGGTGGCAAACACCATCAATACTCGCGTTCAGACCTTAATGTGTATATGCAGATCCAAAAAGAAAGAAAGAACATGATGAGAAACAAGTCTGGGGGAGAGAAAACAATACCAAAAAGTGTGTGAATTGGGTAATTCTTTTGTCGTGTTATTGTATAGTATAGAATCTAGAAGGTTCTTGAACATTGGCTGCAACAATGAAACTGGCGATGAGGGCTTTATTTGAACAATGCTGCGAGATAATGTGTGGAGTCTGGAAAAGCTGCGAATGTCTACAGAGAAGTACATGGTGGTTAGATTGAAAGCTGGTTAGGTGACATTTGGGTGCTTGGGAAAAGGATCTTTGCGATGGTTCATGAACAGGTGAGTCTCCGTGTTTTCAAACCACTTTCTCTGGTTTAGCTATCTATTTGCTTGAGGGGAAGCAAAGGCTAAGTCTGGAGGAGTTGATATATCATGGTTTTTACCCCTTTTAGGCCATGATATATGTCCGTTTTATAGAGTCTTTCTACTATTTCATAGTGTTTTAGAGTCTTTTACATGTTTTAGCACGTTTGGAGCATAATTGGAAATATTGGAGCTTTTTGGAGCATTTTGGAGCAAAGCAAAAGCTCGTGTAGCTGAGTACCCGATTTGAAGCTTCAGTATCGATCGATACTGATACGTGCTCAAGTGTTGAAGAAGCTGGACTAAGGTCTCTCTCTTCTGTCAACGGGATAAGATGGAGGTTGCTGGTGGGGCGATGAGAACCACAAGAGAGGCGACAGTCTCTTGATACTTCAAGGGGTTTCCCTAAGGATCGGACTCACTCACGATCTAAAGAGAGAAAACGTTTTTGTGAAGAACAAAAACTCGAAAATTAACCAAGAAATACTTATGTCTGCGTGACCAAGAAGAACAAGGCCTTGGGGTTTTTAAAGAGAGCTCACGCCCCCCAAAGAAAAGGAAATAAACCGAAAAGGAAATAACAAGACAGGTCCATAACAATTTAGGCCCGTTTATAAAATAATTAAAAGACTAAGAGAAAAAGAAGTGAGGGCTCGTGTAGCTGGTCTTCATGGGCTTACAGAGAGTCATTAATTGGGCCAATAATATTGCAAGTCGTTTGGCCTCGGTAAAAACCCATCTTCGCAAAACCCATTGGGATAAAAACGAAGGTTGGGAAAAGAGCACCAAACGACTTACAAACCCAAGTAATGACTTTCCTTGGGCCTAAGTCATCTCTGGTGAAGTGAAATCGACCATAGATAAGTGGGCCACGAGCCTGGGCTTGATGAGTGGCCACTTAGTGTTATCGGCCAGCAAAGGATCCAGCCAATATGCCTTCAGTGTTTGGACGTTCTGGTCCGAATGGTAGGGATTCTTGGGCTGATCTTTAGTGTTCTGGAAACTAGACTCAAAGAGCTTCAAATCCATATGTGGATCGCCTTCTGGATCGTCCGGGATCATGAGTGGATCCTGCTTCAAAGTATCGGCCCAATAACTGCTCGCAAATGGGCTTAGCGGACTAGTGTCTGTTTTGAAGAAACCTTCTTGTCTGAGCTGGTCAATGAACATGTTGAACTTCTTTTCCATGTCCCTGCTCCTGGTTCTAGTCACTGGTCCACTTGGTACTAGTGGTGCTTGTATGACTTGGGTCGCTGACTCGGTGTCCTCATCACTCCCTCCCTCTTCATGAGGTTTTGACCCCAAAACATCATCACCTGCATCAAAACGAGCTAAGTCAGAAACATTGAATGTATCAGACACTTTAAACTCACCTGGGAGCTCGAGCTTGTAGCCATTGTCATTGATTTTCTCCAAGATTTTGAATGTGCCGTCTCCGCGAGGCGATAGCTTCGATTTGCGTTTGTCCGGGAATCGCTCCGGTCTCATGTGCAACCACACCCATTCTCCAACTTCAAAAGACACGTGGTTCCTGCCCTTGTTGGCATTCTTCACACATAGGGCATTGGTCCTTTCGAGCTGATCTTTGACCGATTGGTGTAGCTTTTTCACGTCTGCGGCCTTCTTAGCTCCATCGAGGTTTAAGAACTCCGTTTGAGGTAGAGGCTTAAGATCCAGTGGTGTCTGTGGATTAAATCCATATGCAATCTGAAAAGGAGACAAATGAGTAGCACTATGGACAGCTCTATTATAAGCAAACTCGACAAAAGGTAGAGCTTCAAGCCAAGTTTTGAGATTTCTCCCTATTGTTGCTCGAAGCAACGTTCCAAGTGTACGGTTAACGACTTCAGTTTGGCCATCGGTTTGTGGATGGCAGGTCGTGGAGAAGAGCAGCTTGGTTCCTAGCTTCTTCCAGAGGGTTCTCCAAAAGTGGCTCAGGAACTTGGTGTCGCGATCTGAGACGATCGTCCTAGGTACTCCATGTAGGCGGACAATCTCTTTGAAAAAGAGGTCCGCGGTTTGTGTAGCATCGTTTGTCTTGGCACATGGGATGAAGTGGGCCATCTTTGAGAACCGATCCACCACGACAAAGATGGAGTCTTTGTGTCTGATCTTAGGCAAACCTAACACAAAGTCCATAGAAATATCAATCCATGGTAAAGTAGGAATCAGTAAAGGAAGATACAAACCGTGCGGGTGAACCCGAGACTTGGCTTTCTTGCAAGTGATACATCTTGCACAGAAAGTTTCGACCGACTTCTTAAGGTGTGGCCAAAAGAAGTGTTCCTTCAGCATGGCAAGAGTCTTCTCAACGCCAAAATGACCCATGAGGCCTCCTCCATGAGCTTCTCGGACTATAAGCTCTCGTAACGAACATTGCGGGATGCATAGGCGTTTATCTTTAAAAAGATAACCGTCATGGACATAGTAAGAAGCGTGGGCTCCCTTTCCATGGTTCTTGTATATCTCTGCAAAATCAACATCAGATTCATAGAATGGAATAATCATATCAAATCCAAGAACCTTGGCTTCCATGGTCGATATTAGCGCGTATCTCCGAGATAGGTCATCGGCCACCACATTATCTTTTCCCTTCTTGTACTTGATCACATAGGGGAACGTCTCTATAAACTCCAGCCATTTAGCATGTCTTCTCTTGAGGTTAGTCTGACCCCTAAGATGCTTCAAAGTCTCATGGTCCGTGTGGATGACACACTCCTTCGATAGTAGGTAATGCTGCCACGTCTCCATTGCTAGGACTAAGGCGTAGAGCTCCTTATCATAAGTAGGATAGTTGAGAGTGGCTCCACTAAGTTTCTCACTGAAGTAAGCAACAGGTCTGCCTCCTTGAGTAAGCACAACACCGATCCCTAAACCTGAGGCATCACACTCAATTTCAAACGTTTTAGAGAAATCGGGTAAAGTTAAAACGGGAGCATGAGTCAAACGATCCTTTAGGCCTTTGAAGGCCTCTTCCTGGGCGTCTCCCCACTTGAATGCCACGTCCTTTTTGATGATGGCAGTTAGAGGTGCAGCAAGGGTGCTGAAGTCCTTCACGAACCGTCGGTAAAAGCTAGCCAAGCCGTGAAAGCTTCGAACTTGGCTAACGATTGTTGGCGTAGGCCATTCTTGGATGGCTTGGACCTTCTCCTGGTCCACTCTAAGTCCCTGTGAACTCACAACAAAGCCTAAAAACACAAGCTCATTAGCGTAAAATGTGCACTTCTTCAAGTTGGCGTAAAGACCATCTCGTTGAAGCGTCTTAAGAATTTGTTCTAAATGAGATAAATGTCCAGCTAGAGTTCGTCTATAAATGAGAATATCATCGAAGTATACCACTACAAACTTACTAATGTAGGGTCTAAGAACCTCATTCATGAGTCGCATGAAGGTACTTGGCGCGTTAGTTAGCCCAAAAGGCATAACTAGCCATTCGTAGAGGCCTTGCTTCGTCTTGAAGGCCGTTTTCCATTCGTCCCCTTCTCGCATTCGTACTTGGTGGTATCCACTCCTGAGATCAATCTTGGAAAATAAATTAGAACCAGAAAGCTCATCAAGCATGTCATCTAACCTTGGTATCGGATGTCGGTATTTGATCGTTATGTTGTTTATCGCGCGACAATCCACGCACATCCTCCACGTCCCATCCTTTTTTTGAACCAAAAGGACTGGCACGGCACATGGACTAAGGCTCTCACGAACATAGCCCTTGTCCATAAGTTCTCTCACTTGCTTCTCTAGTTCCTTGGCTTCGTCCGGATTAACGCGATATGTGGCTCGATTGGGTAATAGGGCTCCGGGCACAAAATCGATCTGGTGCTCTATTCCTCTTATAGGAGGTAAGCCAGGAGGTATCTCATCAGGAAACACATCAGCAAATCGGTCCAAGAGTTGAGTAACGTCAGTAGGAAGCTGTTGCTCCAACGCCTTAGAACCTGCACTTAAAGTCTCCTTAAAGATCATTAGTAATACCGGTTCTTTGCAAGTGATTGCCTTAGAAATATAACTAGACTTGATAAAAAAGATTGTTCCTGGTCAATGCATCTTTTTCTTTTAACATTTTAACTTGTAATTCGTGTACTTGAGTAGGTGTAAGAAGTGCTAAATTATACTTCTTTTTATCATGCACAAACGAATACATGTTACTTCGGCCAAGGTGAATGGCGTCCTTGTCAAACTGCCAAGGTCTACCAAGAAGAAGATGGCCAGCTTGCATAGGAACAACATCACACACAACTTCATCCGAGTACTTGCCTACATTGAATGGTACAAGCACTTGGTCCGTGACGCGTAATTCAGCCTTATCGTTCAACCATCTTAGCTTATATGGGTGAGGGTGTTTAGCACGTTCTAAAACATGTTATGTCACAAGTTCTAGAAGTACTTGGGTTAGAAAACATACCTTGATTAGGCTCAGAGGCCTTAGAAGTGAACCTAGGGTCGATTTCGACCGACTTGCCCTTCTCCGCGGCCTTAGATGGAAAGCTGGTTGGAGTTTGGGTCTTGGCTCGGTTCTGGTCCCATGTTTGGTTACTCCATGTCCGTCCAGTAGCATAGGACTTCTTCTTCAAGTGTTGCTCAGCTTGAATGGCATGGTGTAAGATGTCCTTCAAGTCTTGGTATGGAAGCTTCTCCACTTTGTGACTTAGTCGTTCATTGAGTCCGTCTAGGAACTGAGCCATGAGTGTCTCGGTGTCTTCGTCCAGCTCCAAACGATTTCTAAGATGTTCAAACTCTTCAAAGTATTCTTCCACGCTCCTGGTTCCTTGGGATAATTTTCGGAACCTCTTTTGAAGATCTCGATGATAATAGCTGGGAACATATCGCTTCTTCATGAGCTGTCTCATCTCTCGCCAAGTGCTGACCTGAGGTGATTGGCTCCTTCTTCTGTCAGCTACCTCACGATCCCACCATGAGAGAGCATGGTCAGTGAGTTGAGCAACGGCCAAAGCCAGCCTTCTTTGCTCGTTGTAGTCGTAGTACACGAAGATATGCTCCATGCGTTGCTCCCACTCCAAATAAGCCTCGGGATCGACTCTTCCAGCAAACGTAGGTGCCTTAAGCTTCATGTCCTGGAAGTGTTGGTGCCTTGGAAAGTCACCTTCATCCTCCTCAAAGATGTCTTGTCTCGGTCCTCGTCTTCTTACTCGTGGCTGCTCCTCTATCGGAACATCGTCCGGATCTTCGCCTAGATTGTTGGCTCGTCGTTGTGCTCTTCGTAGAGGATTGTTGTTGGCTTGAGGCTGCTCCCTCTGGTCTAGCCTTTGGACTACGCTCTGGAGTTGTTGCTGCATAGCCATGATTGCTTGCATGAGAATGGCGTTAGGATCTTGCGGTACAACATTGTTTTCCATTGTTTCTCCTTGCAAAAAATTCAACAAGGTGTATCAATGAAACCAAAAAAAAATCGACAATGACAAGTAAGGTAAGAAAAAAAATTCTGCAAATATATGTTCCAGTATATGGTTCCTTTCTATTTTTTTTTTGACTAAAATCCTAAAAGGAACAATTGAAAAAAATCAATTAACTAAGAATATGCTAAGTTTCCTTTTCTTTTTTTTTTTGATCAAAATTGCTAAAGTACCAAAAACAATCGACACAAGGGATTAGGGTTCTTCTATTTTTCCTTTTTCTTTTTTTTGAATCTAGCAACCTAACAAGAACTGAAAAAAAAAAAACAGAAAATTAAAAGATGATAAGGGAACGTTTACACCTTAGATTCAGGAGCTTTTGAAGCTCTGATACCAAAATTATACGTGCTCAAGTGTTGAAGAAGCTGGACTAAGGTCTCTCTCTTCTGTCAACGGGATAAGATGGAGGTTGCTGGTGGGGCGATGAGAACCACAAGAGAGGCGACGGTCTCTTGATACTTCAAGGGGTTTCCCTAAGGATCGGACTCACTCACGATCTAAAGAGAGAAAACGTCTTTGTGAAGAACAAAAACTCGAAAATTAACCAAGAAATACTTATGTCTGCGTGACCAAGAAGAACAAGGCCTTGGGGTTTTTAAAGAGAGCTCACGCCCCCCAAAGAAAAGGAAATAAACCGAAAAGGAAATAACAAGACAGGTCCATAACAATTTAGGCCCGTTTATAAAATAATTAAAAGACTAAGAGAAAAAGAAGTGACCGATAGAGAACTGACCGTTGCTCTTCCCCATGGTGTGGTCGCTCATGCCACGCAGGCTAATCGTTTTGCGATTGTTGGAGTCTTGCTAAATCCTAAGAAGCAAAATATGCGTGCACTTATCAATCAAATGCCGCGACTTTGGGGTATAAATAATGAAGTCGTTGGGCGGATAATTGTACCGACAAAATTCCAATTCGTGTTCCAGAATGAAGAAGCTCTGAATCTGGTGCTTCGTCGTGGTCCCTGGTCTTTTAGCGAATGGATGTTAGTGACACAACAGTGGTTTCCAAATATACCAGAAGAAGCAATGAAGACAATACCTTTCTGGGTGCAGATTCGTGGGATCCCATCCCAATTTTTGCACCGAGAGATGATTGATTTTATAGGGGATACTCTCGGACCGGTAGTTCAATCAGAGTTTGATGAAGCATCAAATTTGGTGGATTATGTTCGTGTGAAGATCAACCGGAACATCGATAATCCTTTGCGTTTCCAACGCAACTTCCAATTCATTCCAGATGAAAACGCGATTCTGAAGTTCAAATACAAAAGGCTTCGAAGTTTCTGCATTAAGTGTGGCATGTTGACGCATGAAGCCAAAGATTTCCCTCTAAATGCTGATGAGGGGAATGACGGATTACAGGACGACAACGGTGGAAATGATAGTGGAGATATGGGTAATACAGATGCAACGACTGAGATGGTTAATGATAAAAGGAATACGATGGTTGTTGGACCTTCTGTTCAGGTAACGGATGTTGAAAGTACTTCTGTGGTGACCGATAGAGAACTGACCGCTGCGAAGTGGCGTTTTGTGCAATCACAATTGGTACAGGAAGAACCTGCTGGAATTGGGAAGAGAAAGCGGCATGAGATTGAAGAAATGCTGCAGGTTTATGAAAGTGATGCGTATTCAAATGTCAATACGAATGAGTTATATGCAAATCTTCCCTCAGTGGAAATCCATGAAGTTACCACATCTAATGCTATACCAAATGGTATTGAACTTACGGAGATGTCTGTAGGCTTAGAGGAATTCAGGGCTCAATGCGAGGAAAAAAATTATCAACGGCGTCGTCTGGAGAAAGGAAAATTCAAAGAAGATGAATTCCTTGATGTTTTCCAGGCATATGTAGAGCATGGGGCTGATGCTGGTTTCAACAAACGCAGGAAGAACGAGGTAGAAATTATGCTTCAGGATCCTGTAGTTAATTTCACAGATCGGTTGGACCTGTTTCCGATCAACAAGGAGGAGCGTGCGAGTCTACTGGTTCATGTACGGTTAATCATCAAATAGACGGAGGCGCATGGGGCCCGGTACCCCCACAGTCAGTATGAAGATCGTCTCTTGGAATTGTCAGGGGATTAAAGCGCCTCTGAGGAAAGAAAGGTTACAAGAAATTTGCCGTTCTGTTACATATTATTCCTGTGTGAAACTCTTAATAAGTGTGATGTAGTTAAAGATGTTTGTGTGTTTTTAGGATTTGATTTCGTTATCTCTGTTCCTCCGATAGGGATAAGTGGAGGAATAGCTATTCTATGGAAAAAAGCAGTAACTATAACTAAGCTTTTTCAGTCTGAAAGATTGATAGATGTATTTGTGGAATTTAATGGTATGAATTTCTATTTGTCGTGTGTTTACGGTAATGCCGTGCAAACAAATAGACATGAATTATGGGAGAGAATGGAAATAATTGGAACAACAAGGTGCGGTCCTTGGCTTCTTGTTGGTGACCTTAATGAGATTCTATCTAATGCTGAGAAAGATGGAGGTCCTCAACGTGATGAAAGAACGTTCCAAGATTTCAAAAACATGTACGGTTCATGTGATCTATCAGATTTGCGTCACAAGGGTAATCGTTTTTCTTGTGTTGGGCAGCGTGGGAAATACACGGTCAAATGCTGTCTTGATCGAGTGATTGTAAATTCTGAATGGTTAGCACAGTTTCCCACCTCAGAAGCCGAATTTTTATATTTGTATTACTCAGATCATCGACCTGTAGTCACTAAAATTGCTTTTATTGAAGATAATCCGATTAAGCCATTTAGATTTGACAAGAGACTTTTGCAAATAAAAGAATTTAAACACTACGTAAGTCTAGGATGGAATTCAAAAAATCCGAATCAAACTTTCATCTTAGACCAGATCCGTGAATGCCGGCGTTCAATGACGCAATGTCGACGGCATTCAAGATTAAATTCTTCGAAACGTATTGAGGAACTACAATTTGAATTGGAACTAGCGATGTTATCATCTGGCACTCTTCGGGAATCAATCCCTCAAATCAGAAAGGAATTGGTACAAGTTTATAGAAATGAAGAAGTTTATTGGCAATTAAAGAGTCATAACTCATGGTTAACACTAGGAGATCGTAATACACGGTTCTATCAAGCCTGCACAAAAACACGATTTTCCAGAAACCGTATTTACACTATCACAGATTCTGCTAGAGTAGTTTATCAAGGGGATTTGGCTGTCGGTAAACATGCGGAAGAATACTTCCATACCTTATACAAAAGTGATAATAACAGGGTACTTCCTCAGATTTTCTCAGAATTCACCCCAACGGTAACTACTGAAATCAATTCGACCATCACAAGAAATTTTACTGATGAAGAAATTTATGACGCCGTTTGTCAAATTGGTTCTGATAAAGCACATGGACCTGATGGTTTAACAGCTCGTTTTTACCAAGAATGCTAGGATATAGTAGGGAAGGATGTCATTACTGAGGTTCGTCATTTTTTCAAGACATCAACGCTCAGACATGGTATAAATCATACTAATACTTGTATGATTCCGTAAATTAATAAACCGAAAACATTGTTAGACTACCGTCCAATATCTCTGTGCAATGTTTTATATAAAATAATCTCAAAGATGTTGGTTAATCTATTGAAATCGTCTTTGGACAAAATCGTATCTGAATCGCAAGCAGCTTTTATTCCGGGACGACTCATTTCTGATAATGTGATGAAAGCACATGAGCTCATGCACTCTCTAAAATCAAGAAAAAGAGTTTCACAAACATATATGGCAATTAATTTATGGATTGAATGGAGTTTTCTTGAAGAAACAATGCGTGCTTTCGGCTTCTCTAATTTATGGATTGGGTGGATTATGGCTATTGTTCGCAGCGTTAGTTATTCAGTGCTTATAAATGGGAGTCCACAAGGGTTGATTACTCCAGAAAGAGGATTAAGGCAGGGGGATCCGTTATCCCCGTACCTATTCATTCTATGTGCCGATGTGATGAGTCATCTACTAGAGGTTAATGTGCGAAAAAAGAAAATAAATGGGATTAAAATTGGAAATGGAGTCCCTTCTATTACGCATCTTCTGTTCGCAGATGACTCACTTTTCTTTTGTATTGCAAATCAAAAGAATTGTGCAGCTATCAAAGAGATGTTTCGTATTTATGAACAATGCTCGGGCCAACGCATAAATCATGATAAATCAATGATAACTTTTGGTTCTCGTATAATTGGAGACAAACAAGAGAGACTGAAACGAATTATTGGAATTCAACATCATGGTGGAGGTGGTAAATATCTTGGTCTACGAGAACAATTTGGCCGAAAGAAAACAGAAATGTTTAACAATATCATCACTAAAGTCAAAGAACGTACTTCCTCTTGGGGCTCAAGATTTCTATCCCCAGCTGGAAAGGAAGTGTTACTGAAATCAGTCGCTATTTCAATGCCGGTTTACTCCATGTCCTGTTTTAAGCTTCATAAACAAGTAATTTCTGATATTAAAAGTATTTTAATGAGATTCTAGTGGGAGAAAAGTTCGCAACAAAAAGGGATTCCGTGGATTGCTTGGAAGAGATTACATTACACTAAAAAGGAAGGTGGTTTAGGTTTTCGGGACATGGCCATGTTTAATGATGCTTTATTTGCAAAGCAAGCTTGGAGATTAGTAAACAATCCGACTTGCTTGTTCTCAAGACTGTACAAGGCAAGATATTTCAAAGATATACACCTTTTCGAAGCAAAAGCACGTCCATATCATTCCTACGGATGGTCTTCGTTACTTCACGGTATCGACCTTTTAAAAAAGGGTTCCCGTCACATCATTGGTGATGGTAGTAGCACAATAATCTTGCATGATAATTGGCTACCAACGCACCCTCCTAGGCCGGCATGGACTAATGATACCAATAATATACAATTGGTGTCCGATCTTATTAAAAAGGATGGGACCTTCAGGTCATTGGACATTGAAGCTATATCTTCTCATTTATCTCCGGAAGACGGTGAACTTGCTAAGTCTTTGTACCTAGCACAACAGCCAGGAGATGATAAATTATGATGGAATTATAATAGAACTGGAATTATAAGCTATATTTATTATAATGGAATTATATTCGGTTGCATCCGGGTATTGGTTCTTACGTCATAATAACGATTTTGAAGCGGTGGCACCACAAAAACCATATGGAGATTCTGAATTGAAAGCACGTGTGTGGAAATTAAATATCATGCCTAAAATAAAACATTATTTATGGCGAATATTAACAAAGTCCCTTGGCACGGCTACTAGATTAACAACGAGAGGTGTCCGTATGGATACTACATGTCAACGTTGCTGTGCAGAGCCGGAAACAATTAACCACATGCTCTTTTCCTGTCCTGTGTCAGTAACAACTTGGAGGCTTTCCAAATTGCATTTTCTGTTTCTATTTTCACCATCACAGGATGCTTAAATAAATATAAAAAACATTATTAATCTTCAAGGGGTACAAGGATTGTCTGATGATCGGAAACTCCTTCCTTTTTGGCTAATGTGGCGTATATGGAAAGCTCGAAATAATTTAATTTTCAATAAGAAAAAAGTAAATCCACAAAATGAGGTAGAATTGGCGATCGCGGATGTTAAAGAATGGATTTCAGCAACTACTAAAGATAGTGAAGGGACTTTAAAACAAGGTTCTACTTGCCGTGACCTTTCAGAATCAAGATGGATTCGGCCTAGTGTGGGAACACTTAAATGCAACTATGATGCAGCTTATGATCCGAATTCTAGAAGGGTGGTTGGAGGATGGATTGTGCGGGACCACATGGGTTTTCCACGGTGTTGGGGCGCTACGAATTTAGGTTTGGCAACCTCGAGTTTAGAAGCAGAAGGAAAAGCATTACTATCAGCAATGCAAAATGTTTGGTGCAGAGGTTATCATAACATTCAGTTCGAAGGAGATTGCCAGGTGCTTGTTAATATATTACAAGAAACGAAAGAGGATATATCAATGACAAATCTGATTGAAGATATTAAAATGTGGAAATACAAATTCTCTAAGATAATTTACAATCATGTAATGAGATCTTCAAATGAAGCGGCACATAAATTAGCGCGTATTGGCCCTTTTAATAATATTTTGTATTCATGATGTGTTTATCCCCCTTCATGGTTAACAAAAACTTTGTATACTGACTTTATTATGTCAAATTAATAAAGGAATGATTTTGTCGAAAAAAAAAAAATCAATGAGAGGCTAATGTCGCGTGGAAGAAGGAGAAGAAGAAAAGTTACCTGGGCCGGGTCGGATCTTACCAGGGTGGGTACCGAGAATTTTTTTTTTAAAAATGGTCGGTATTGACTGATTTAAAAAAATTCTTCGTTGAATACCGACGTCACTCCTCGGTATTGGTCCTTGGTATAGACATACCGAGGTCACTACTTGGTGCAACAAATCGGTGTTAAGGAGATTTTCTTTCTGTTTCCATAACGACGTGTTGTACCGATCTGTGACGTCGGTATTGGCCCCGCGTTTGGCATGTTCTACACCGAAGTTACTGATCGGTGTTAGGCATCGGTACTACCATACCGAGGTCACTTCTCGGTGCTGGTCATCGGTATGGACATACCGATGTCACTCCTCGGTACCACACGTCGGTGCTAAGGTATTTTCATCCTGTTTCCATACCGACGTGTTGTACCGATCTGTGACGTCGGTATTGATCCCTTGGCAAGTCCATACCGACGTCACTCGTCGGTATCTCTCCTCGGTATTCGCTTTTGACCTTGGAAACCCTATGCACACTTAACAAAAACATCAAAAAGATCTAGCAAAGATAGAAAAAGAGATAAACAAAAAGGAAGTATATACAATGATAAGCTTGGGGTGTCTCCCAAGAGCACTTTGTTTAACGTCACTAAGTTTGACGTTTATTACCGTTCTCAAGCTAGAGGGACATCATCGAGAGGGATCGAGCCTCCCTCTTCGACGATTTGATTTGCTCGGTAGAGTTTGAGCCTTTGGCAATTTGAAATGAAATATTGGCCCTCCTTGTTAACAAGTACCACGGCTCTGTATGCCCTTACTTCCTTAACCTCAAACTGACTAGACCACCTCGACTTGAGCTTCCCGGGAAAAAGCTTCAACCGGGAGTTGAACAATAGCACCAAGTCTCCAACTTTGAAGTCCTTACGCAAGATCTTCTTGTCATGGAAGGCTTTGGTCCGTTCCTTGTAGATCCTCGAGCTCTCATAGGCTTCAAGCCTAGTCTCCTCTAACTCTTGAAGTTGAATCAACCTCCTCTCTTGTGCGTTCTTGATGTCGAAATTAAGAAGCTTCACCGCCCACAAGGCCTTGTACTCCAACTCAACCGGTAGATGGCATGACTTCCCATAGAGCAAGTTGAATGGTGTAGTCCCTATAGGAGTCTTAAAAACGGTCTGGTATGCCCATAAAGCATCATCTAACTTGTTGGCCCAATCCTTTCTTGAACTCCCAACCGTCCTTTCTAGTATGGCTTTGATTTGCCGGTTGGAAACTTCTACTTGGCCACTCGTTTGAGGATGGTAGGGTGTTGCTACCTTATGCCTCACACCATGCTTCTTAAGTAGACTTTCAAACACCGTGTTGATGAAATGACTACCCCCTTCACTAATGACCACCCTTGGAACTTTAGAACCTTGGGAAGAAAATGGACTTGAACAATTTTAGAACGACCTTAGCATCGTTGGTCGGGCTTGCAATGGCTTTCACCCATTTAGAGACGTAATTAACCACCACCAATATGAATTGGTTACCATACGATGACAGGAAAGGTCCCATAAAATTGATGCCCCGTACGTCAAACATCTGCACCACAAGGATTGGGTTTTGGGGCATTTCATCTCTCCTCCCAATATTCCCTTTCCTTTGGCACGCATCACATGTGGAGACAAAGAGGTGCGCATCCTTGAATAATGAAGGGCACTAATAACCGGATTGCAAGACCTTTGTAGCGGTTTTGTAGGATACGTGATGCCCACCATAGCTTGACCCGTGACAATGGAGTAGGATCCCTTGGACTTCTTTTTCCACCAGGCATTTCCTATACAAACCATCCGAGCACAACTTGTATAAGTAAGGCTCGTCCCAATAGTATCTCGTCACGTCGTGGAAGAACTTCTTCTTCTTATACCCATCCAAAGGCGGTTCCTTCCCGCACACCAAGTAGTTCACTAGGTCCGCAAACCATGGTAGTTTCTCGTCTTGTAACCCAATAGCACTCTCTACTCCTCGCATGGCTTCAACCCCTTTCTTCAAGACACCAACAACCATGAGACTCTCCTCGGGGAGCTTATCATCAATTGGGACAAGGTCTTCAATCCTCATTCTAGACAAGCGATCCACGACTCCATTCTCTATCCCTTTTTTGTCAACTATCTCCAAGTCAAACTCTTGTAGAAGCAAGATCCAACGGAGTAGCCTTGGCGTTGTGTCTTTCTTTGCATGAATGTATCTTAGGGCCGCGTGATCGGTGTAGACAATCACCTTTGATCCCACAACATAAGACCTAAATTTCTCCATTTCAAAGACCACGGCTAGCAACTCCTTTTCCGTTGTGGCATACCGGGCTTGAGTGTCATCTAAGGTCCTACTTGCATAGTAGATGACATTGGTCTTCTTGTCCTTCCTTTGACCCAAGACCGCACCAACCGCGTAATCACTAGCATCATACATGATCTCGAAATGAAGATCCCAGTCCGGTGATTGAACAATGGGGGCACTAACCAATGTCTTCTTGATCTCTAGAAACACTACCATACACTCCTCATCAAACACGAACTCAACCTCCTTGCAAAGTAGCCTTGTGAGAGGCCTCGTGATTTTCGAGAAGTCTTTGATGAACCTTTGGTAGAACCCCGCATGACCCAAGAAAGATCGGATGTCCTTGACCGACTTAGGCGGCTCCAAGCTAACCATCACCTCAATCTTGGCTTTGTCCACCTATATGCCCTTCTCGGAGATTTTGTGTCATAACACGATGATATATCATGGTTTTTACCCTTTTTAAACCATGATATATGTCCTATTTATGGAGTCTTTCTAGTATTTTGGAGTCTTTTACAGGTTTTAGCACGTTTAGAGCTTAATTGGAGTTTTGGAGGATTTCAGAGCATTTTGGGAGGAAAGGAGCAGAGTCATGCAGAGACGTCAAAAGTTTGGCATCCGTTGAAGGCCTTCCCACCGATGGATTGAGATCAAATTTGGACACAAGAAAGCTTTCATTTGGAAGTGGTTTGAGGCCATTCCAACGGTGCGATCGAAAGGTATGCCAGTTTTCGTGAAGACAGTCCAGTCTGACAAGCACAGTGTACTGGTGTCGACAGACACCAGTCCAGTATCGACCGACACCAACTGCAGACGGGAAAAACATGATTTTACAAGTTTAAAGACTCTGCAACTTGGTCCATAAGACCTTAATAATTACCAAAAGCCCCAAAACGTGTTTTACCTTTATAATTAGGTTTTTCAGCCACTTTGGTGGCTACGCTTTCTTTACGATTTCATTACTCTGGATTCTACTTTGGTTTTTGGAGAGACAACTCTGAACTCCTGTTTTCTATTGTTTTCTTTGATGATCTATTCAATCATGTTGTTTTCATTCTACATGTTTGAGTAGATCCACTTTAGGTTCAGGGTTCTCATAAAGGTTTTCTCAGAATGCTAGATTGATTAGTTGATTAGGATTCACCATCTGAATTAGTTCTTCGCCTTAGGTTGTGTTCAAAGCTAATTCTAGGTTGACGAATCTGGAACTTAGATCTTAGGATAATTGATTTGGCACGAGAGTGCGATTAATTACCTGATAGAACTTAGGGTGAGCAAAATAACTATTCGCAAAGAGATTTGGTTTAATTGTTTTGTGAACAAATCAAACCTGATTTAAAAGCTGATTTAGACTTTAGGATTCGCAAAGAGATTTGGAATTCCTAAGATTTAGATTTAGATAGTTTTCGCAACGAGAGTTGGTTAATTATATCTTAGTGATTTGAGTTCAAGAACCGCGCTAAATCTGAATTCTGACTAGTTAGTTTATCTGCATTCATTGATTTCCTGAGAAATACCCTGAACCTATTTTTCTCCCAATCGAATTACAACTTGTTTAATTTACGTATTGCTTTCAATTACATCTTTTGGTTTAGCTTAATTCGAATCTATTTAATATATTGTGTGATCTCTGTGAGTCCTTGTGTTCGACCCCTACTTTACTGAAACTACTACTTAGTACTTTTAGGGTATTAATTTGAGCATATCACACGATCCCTTCACGTACCATGAAATGGCACTTCTCCCAATTGAGCACCAAGTTTGCTTCCTCGCATCGTTGCAAGACCCTACAAAGATTAGACAAGCAAACACCAAACGAAGAGCCATACACGTAGAAGTCATCAATAAAAACTTCTACAATGTCCTCAATAAGATCCGAGAAAATGGACATCATACAACGTTGGAATGTTGCTGGTGCATTACACAACCCGAACGGCATCCTTCGATATGCGAAGGTACCGTAAGGGCATGTGAAAGTTGTTTTCTCTTGATCAGTTTTATGCCAATCGATCAGCGATTCACCCTCCACCAATTCAGAGGAATGACTTTGAGCTGAAGCCTGCATACTACACTCTTGTGGGTCAACATATTTTTCATGGTCTTTCTCATGAACACCCTATGGATCACATTGAGAGGTTTGAGGGTTTGGTTACAAGCATCAAGTGCCATGGAGTATCCTATGATTACCTCTTCTGCAAGCTCTTCCCATACTCTCTGGGTGGAGATGCGACTTACTGGCTGAAGCAGTTACCTCCTGGTTCACTGACTTCTTGGGAAGAGACTAAGACTGCTTTCCTGAACAACTTCTATGATAATGCACGATCCGAGGATATGAGGAACAAGATCTCCCAGTTTTCTCAAGGACCTACTGAGGCGTTCAAGGCTGCTTGGGTGTGATTCAAATCTTATCAGAGGGATTGTCCACATCACGGATTCACTCAGGTTCGGTTGCTGGGAATCTTCTTCGGAGGGATCGATTGGAGGTATCAGATGGCTCTAGATGCTGCGAGCAATGGAAATTTCTACACAAGGTATGCATGCAAAGCTGGATTCGGTGCATAATTTGTTGATGGGCAAGCAGCAGAAGGCTGTTCGTCTTGCTGAAGAGGATGAAGTGGAATATGTTAACTACATTGGTGGAGTTGGACTTCAAGATCAAATGTATCAATGCCCACCCACACCACCCAGAACTTCTGAGAGCAAGGTTGAGTCTATGCTTGAACAGATTCTTCAGGGATAGCAGAAGATGACAGTGAACTTTAATCGAAGGTTGGATGCCTTGTACACTGATCTGAATGGCAAAATCGAGGCTCTCAGTATTCATCAAAAGATGCTGGAAACTAAAATAGCTCAGACTATAACAACTGTCAAGGGAGTGATGGTTCATTCACAGAACGAATACGTCACTGCTATCCCCTCGAGGAGTGGAAAAGAGGTACACCCAGGAGTGCAGAAGAGCTCAACTGCAGAGATTTTCGTCAATCTTGCTGCGGATGACGATGAGATTTCGAACACCACCCCTGTGTCGACCGATACTATCTTGTATCGATCGACACACGTCCAAAGTTCTGACAGGGATGATTCCAGAGTGAAAGCATCGATCGACACCACTTCTGTGTTGGTCGATACCAGTTCAGTTTCTGAAACGAAACCCGAGTTGAGTGCAGAAAGGGTTTACAAATCTAGGGCATCATACCCCATGCCACCCAGACACCTTAGAGACCCCATTTCTCCAAAGCAACTGCTTGGCTTTGAGAAGATGGTACGAAGGATTCCCCACACACTCGCTTTTGAAGACACTCTAGAGTACCGTCCTCTGCTGAGTCACTTCCGAGATTGTAGAGAAACTCTGGAAGAGATCGAAGTACTCTTTATCAAGGCAAGAAGCAAGTCACTACCGCTGAGGCAGTTGACTAAGAGGGAAGACCCATGAATATTCTCAGTTCCATGCTCTATCTCTGGGGTTGAATTAAAAGAGTCTCTCGTTGACTCGAGGGCTAGCGTCAATGTCATGTCAAGGGCAATTGCACATAGATTGGGAGCTGATATTCGATCTCCCAAGAAATCTATCACATTCGCGAACTGTTCCACCTCACTTCCATATGGTACAATCCATGATTTACTGGTTAACGTAGGAGATTGCCTGGTTCCTACTGATTTTCAAATCGTGTAGATGAGTGCAAAATCTAGTACGCAGTTGATTCTTGGAAGACCGTTCATGGCTACAGTTGGTGCCATTATCGATACACCAAGCAAGAGAATCTTGTTCTCGTACATTGAAAAGGAGGTGTACTACAAAGCCATTCCTACTAGAGGAACTCCCACACATATCTCTTGCATCACCATTGTTACAGGAGAGTGTTTGGTAGTTAATCTTTTGGAAGAGCCTCCCGACGAGCCAACTGTCATAGACCTTCTAGATAGTCCTTCTGTCATCACCAAGAAAGACGTCAAAACATCTAAGGCAAAGAAGAAGATGAAGAGCAAAGGAGTGAAGGGTGCTGCTTCTATGACTTTAATCCCTCAGAAGTGTGATGGGGATTCAATTGAGTACAAGGTGAAGTGCAAAGGAACGTCAAAACCATTATCTAAGGCTAGAGTCATTCTTACTTCGGAGCTAAAAGAGAAAGGAAAGGAGGTTGTGGAGAGCATGTTAAGCAGAACTCTGAAACTGGATGTGTCTAGTTGTAGAACTTGCCTGGGAGTAAGTTCTCAATCTTCTCCTGACTGATCACCTGAGGTACAGTCAAGATTATGACATAAAACAAGCACTTGGTGGGAGGTAACCCACTGGTGAGTCTGTATATACATCTTTTATTTTAGTATTTTTTGTTTTTGTGCCTTGTGTTTACGTGTAAATCAGATGAAAAAGGTCAGTGTCGACTGATACCATCACTGGTATCGATCGACACTAGAAGAAACAGACGTTGCATCGACCGATGGTCCTTGTATCGATCGACACCAGTAATGGTATCGGTCGATACCCAACGCGCATGTAACTTCTCTAATTTTTCACATCTCCACTTCGCCGTTTTGGTTTCTTTCACTGACTCTAGATTAGATAACACTGGGGACAGTGTTGTTCAAGTCTGGGGTAGTTGCTGACATTTTTTTTGTTTTTCTTAGAGTCAGTCGTTTTATTGAGTTAAAAATCATTTTTATTGAGTTAAAACTTGTTGGAGATGTTGATCTTGTGCTTGAGCCTATTGTTCTGATTTTGTTTTTGAGAAAACAATGTTACAGGATCAGTTCTAGATCGACTAATGAAAAATCCAAATACTGACCAGTTGACTAGAAAACATCCTTGTCTCCAGCAGAGTTCCTCTAAAGCTTGAGCCAAATTTTTGCACTTCATCAATGTGTTTAGTGTTCATAAAGCTTGATTCATCATTCATATCTGACAAAAGAACACATGTGTTTAAAGTAATGGTATCTCTCTTCCCTATTATAAGTTGATAAATAAGAGCATAAAAGATGAAATGACTTTCTTCTGAGTAGAGGGCTAGGAAAATTTCCAGCGATCCCATTACTCTACTTAAGAGGGAATGATCACACAAAGGTTGAAAGCGAGGTTAGGAAAATTTCCAGTGATACCACTATTCGCATAAGCCTTTGATACATAGAGAGGAAAGAGCCGGGGATTCGGTGGCAAACACCATCAATACTCGCGTTCAGACCTTAATGTGTATATGCAGATCCAAAAAGAAAGAAAGAACATGATGAGAAACAAGTCTGGGGGAGAGAAAACAATACCAAAAAGTGTGTGAATTGGGTAATTCTTTTGTCGTGTTATTGTATGGTATAGAATCTAGTAGGTTCTTGAACATTGGCTGCAACAATGAAACTGGCGATGAGGGCTTTATTTGAACAATGCTGCGAGATAATGTGTGGAGTCTGGAAAAGCTGCGAATGTCTACAGAGAAGTACATGGTGGTTAGATTGAAAGGTGGTTAGGTGACATTTGGGTGCTTGGGAAAAGGATCTTTGCGATGGTTCATGAACATGTGAGTCTCCGTGTTTTCAAACCACTTTCTCTGGTTTAGCTTTCTATTTGCTTGAGGGGAAGCAAATGCTAAGTCTGGAGGAGTTGATATATCATGGTTTTTACCCCTTTTAGGCCATGATATAAGACCGTTTTATAGAGTCTTTCTACTATTTCATAGTGTTTTAGAGCCTTTTACATGTTTTAGCACGTTTGGAGCATAATTGGAAATATTGGAGCTTTTTGGAGCATTTTGGAGCAAAGCAAAAGCTCGTGTAGCTGAGTACCCGATTTGAAGCTTCAGTATCGATCGATACTGATACGTGCTCAAGTGTTGAAGAAGCTGGACTAAGGTCTCTCTCTTCTGTCAACGGGATAAGATGGAGGTTGCTGGTGGGGCGATGAGAACCACAAGAGAGGCGACGGTCTCTTGATACTTCAAGGGGTTTCCCTAAGGATCGGACTCACTCACGATCTAAAGAGAGAAAACGTTTTTGTGAAGATCAAAAACTCGAAAATTAACCAAGAAATACTTATGTCTGCGTGACCAAGAAGAACAAGGCCTTAGGGTTTTTAAAGAGAGCTCAAACCCTCAAAGAAAAGGAAATAAACCGAAAAGGAAATAACAAGACGGGTCCTTAACAATTTAGGCCCGTTTACAAAATAATTAAAAGACTAAGAGAAAAAGAAGTGAGGGCTCGTGTAGCTGGTCTTCATGAGCTTACAGAGAGTCATTAATTGGGCCAATAATATTGCAAGTCGATTGGCCTCGGTAAAAACCCATCTTCGCAAAACCCATTGGGGTAAAAACGAAGGTTGGGAAAAGAGCACCAAACGACTTACAAACCCAAGTAATGACTTTCCTTGGGCCTAAGTCATCTCTGGTGAAGTGAAATCGACCATAGATAAGTGGGCAACGAGCCTGGGCTTGATGAGTGGCCACTTAGTGTTATCGGCCAGCAAAGGATCCAGCGAATATGCCTTCAGTGTTTGGACGTTCTGGTCCGAATGGTAAGGATTCTTGGGCTGATCTTTAGTGTTATGGAAACTAGACTCAAAGAGCTTCAAATCCATATGTGGATCGCCTTCTGGATCGTCCGGGATCATGAGTGGATCCTGCTTCAAAGTATCGGCCCAATAACTGCTCGCAAATGGGCTTAGCGGACTAGTGTCCGTTTTGAAGAAACCTTCTTGTCTGAGCTGGTCAATGAACATGTTGAACTTCTTTTCCATGTCCCTGCTCCTGGTTCTAGTCACTGGTCCACTTGGTACTAGTGGTGCTTGTATGACTTGGGTCGTTGACTCGATGTCCTCATCACTCCCTCCCTCTTCATGAGGTTTTGACCCCAAAACATCATCACCTGCATCAAAACGAGCTAAGTCAGAAACATTGAATGTAGCAGACACTTTAAGCTCACCTGGGAGCTCGAGCTTTTAGGAATTGTCATTGATTTTCTCCAAGATTTTGAATGGGCCATCTCCGCGAGGCGATAGCTTCGATTTGCGTTTGTCCGGGAATCGCTCCGGTCTCATGTGCAACCACACCCATTCTCCAACTTCAAAAGACACGTGCTTCCTGCCCTTGTTGGCATTCTTCACACGTAGGGCATTGGTCCTTTCGAGCTGATCTTTGACCGATTGGTGTAGCTTTTTCACGTCCGCGGCCTTCTTAGCTCCATCGAGGTTTAAGAACTCCGTTTGAGGTATAGGCTTAAGATCCAATGGTGTCTGTGGATTAAATCCATATGCAACCTGAAAAGGAGACAAATGAGTAGCACTATGGACAGCTCTATTATAAGCAAACTCGACAATAGGTAGAGCTTCAAGCCAAGTTTTGAGATTTCTCCCTATTGTTGCTCGAAGCAACGTTCCAAGTGTACGGTTAACGACTTCAGTTTGGCCATCGGTTTGTGGATGGCAGGTCGTGGAGAAGAGCAGCTTGGTTCCTAGCTTCTTCCAGAGGGTTCTCCAAAAGTGGCCAGGAACTTGGTGTCGCGATCTGAGACGATCGTCCTAGGTACTCCATGTAGGCGGACAATCTCTTTGAAAAAGAGGTCCGCGGTTTGTGTAGCATCGTTTGTCTTGGCACATGGGATGAAGTGGGCCATCTTTGAGAACCGATCCACCACGACAAAGATGGAGTCTTTGTGTCTGATCTTAGGCAAACCTAACACAAAGTCCATAGAAATATCAATCCATGGTAAAGTAGGAATCGGTAAAGGAAGATACAAACTGTGCGGGTGAACCCGAGACTTGGCTTTCTTGCAAGTGATACATCTTGCACAGAAAGTTTCGACCGACTTCTTAAGGTGTGGCCAAAAGAAGTGTTCCTTCAGCATGGCAAGAGTCTTCTCAACGCCAAAATGACCCATGAGGCCTCCTCCATGAGCTTCTCGGACTATAAGCTCTCTAACGAACATTGCGGGATGCATAGGCGTTTATCTTTAAAAAGATAACCATCATGGACATAGTAAGAAGCGTGGGCTCCCTTTCCATGGTTCTTGTATATCTCTGCAAAATCAACATCAGATTCATACAATGGAATAATCATTTCAAATCCAAGAACCTTGGCTTCCATGGTCGATATTAGCGCGTATCTCCGAGATAGGGCATCGGCCACCACATTATATTTTCCCTTCTTGTACTTGATCACATAGGGGAACGTCTCTATAAACTCTAGCCATTTAGCATGTCTTCTCTTGAGGTTAGTTTGACCCCTAAGATGCTTCAAAGTCTCATGGTCCGTGTGGATGACACACTCCTTCGATAGTAGGTAATGCTGCCACGTCTCCATTGCTCGGACTAAGGCGTAGAGCTCCTTATCATAAGTAGGATAGTTGAGAGTGGCTCCACTAAGTTTCTCACTGAAGTAAGCAACAGGTCTGCCTCCTTGAGTAAGCACAGCACCGATCCCTAAACCTGAGGCATCACACTCACTTTCAAACGTTTTAGAGAAATAGGGTAAAGTTAAAACGGGAGCATGAGTCAAACGATCCTTTAGGCCTTTGAAGGCCTCTTCCTGGGCGTCTCCCCACTTGAATGCCACGTCCTTCTTGATGATGGCAGTTAGAGGTGCAGCAAGGGTGCTGAAGTCCTTCACGAACCGTCGGTAAAAGCTAGCCAAGCCGTGAAAGCTTCGAACTTGGCTAACGGTTGTTGGTGTAGGCCATTCTTGGATGGCTTGGACCTTCTCCTGGTCCACTCTAAGTCCCTGTGAACTCACAACAAAGCCTAAAAACACAAGCTCATTAGCGCAAAATGTGCACTTCTTCAAGTTGGCGTAAAGACCATCTCGTTGAAGCGTCTTAAGAATTTGTTCTAAATGAGATAAATGTTCAGCTAGAGTTCGGCTATAAATGAGAATATCATCGAAGTATACCACTACAAACTTACTAATGTAGGGTCTAAGAACCTCATTCATGAGTCGCATGAAGGTACTTGGCGCGTTAGTTAGCCCAAAAGGCATAACTAGCCATTCGTAGAGGCCTTGCTTCGTCTTGAAGGCCGTCTTCCATTCGTCACCTTCTCGCATTCGTACTTGGTGGTATCCACTCCTGAGATCAATCTTGGAAAATAAATTAGAACCAGAAAGCTCATCAAGCATGTCATCTAACCTTGGTATCGGATGTCGGTATTTGATCGTTAGGTTGTTTATCGCGCGACAATCCACGCACATCCTCCACGTCCCATCCTTTTTTGGAACCAAAAGGACTGGCACGACACATGGACTAAGGCTCTCACGAACATAGCCCTTGTCCATAAGTTCTCTCACTTGCTTCTCTAGTTCCTTGGCTTCGTCCGGATTAACGCGATATGCGGCTCGATTGGGTAATGGGGCTCCGGGCACAAAATCGATCTGGTGCTCTATTCCTCTTATAGGAGGTAAGCCAGGAGGTATCTCATCAGGAAACACATCAGCAAATCGGTCCAAGAGTTGAGTAACGTCAGTAGGAAGCTGTTGCTCCAACGCCTTAGAACCTGCACTTAAAGTCTCCTTAAAGATCATTAGTAATACCGGTTCTTTGCAAGTGATTGCCTTAGAAATATAACTAGACTTGATAAAAAGATTGTTCCTGGTCAATGCATCTTTTTCTTTTAACATTTTAACTTGTAATTCGTGTACTTGAGTAGGTGTAAGAGGTGCTAAATTATACTTCTTTTTTATCATGCACAAACGAATACATGTTACTTCGGCCATGGTGAATGGCGTCCTTGTCAACCTGCCAAGGTCTACAAGGAAGAAGATGGCCAGCTTGCATAGGAACAACATCACACACAACTTCATCCGAGTACTTGCCCACATTGAATGGTACAAGCACTTGGTCCGTGACGCGTAATTCAGCCTTATCGTTCAACCATCTTAGCTTATATGGGTGCGGGTGTTTAGTACGTTCTAGATAAAGCTTAGTGACCATGTAGTCACTTGCTACATTGGTACACGACCCTCCATCAATTACCAACTTACATACCTTGCCTCGGATGGAACATCTTGTATGAAAGATGTTGTCTCTTTGGGCTGTCTCGTCGGGATGAACCGTGAGGTTCAAGGCTCGTCTTATGACCAGAGACTCACCATATTCAGCCTCACAATCTACTTCTTCAGTGGCTGCTTCGGTCATTTGCACATCGGCCTCATCTTGAGACTCGTACTCACCCGAATCCAACATGATCATAACTCGGGGATTTGGGCATTCTCTAGCCATGTGTCCTCTCCCCTTGCACTTAAAACATGTTATGTCACGAGTTCTAGAAGTACTTGGGTTAGAAAACATACCTTGATTAGGCTCAGAGGCCTTAGAAGTGAACCTAGGGTCGATTTCGACCGACTTGCCCTTCTCCGCGGCCTTAGATGGAAAGCTGGTTGGAGTTTGGGTCTTGGCTCGGTTCTGGTCCCATGTTTGGTTACTCCATGTCCGTCCAGTAGCATAGGACTTCTTCTTCAAGTGTTGCTCAGCTTGAATGGCATGGTGTAAGATGTCCTTCAAGTCGTGGTATGGAAGCTTCTCCACTTTGTGACTTAGTCGTTCATTGAGTCCGTCTAGGAACTGAGCCATGAGTGTCTCGGTGTCTTCGTCCAGCTCCAAACGATTTCTAAGATGTTCAAACTCTTCAAAGTATTCTTCCACGCTCCTGGTTCCTTGGGATAATTTTCGGAACCTCTTTTGAAGATCTCGATGATAATAGCTGGGAACATATCGCTTCTTCATGAGCTGTCTCATCTCTCGCCAAGTGCTGACCTGAGGTGATTGGCTCCTTCTTCTGTCAGCTACCTCACGATCCCACCATGAGAGAGCATGGTCAGTGAGTTGAGCAACGGCCAAAGCCAGCCTTCTTTGCTCGTTGTAGTCGTAGTACACGAAGATATGCTCCATGCGTTGCTCCCACTCCAAATAAGCCTCGGGATCGACTCTTCCAGCAAACGTAGGTGCCTTAAGCTTCATGTCCTGGAAGTGTTGGTGCCTTGGAAAGTCACCTTCGTCCTCCTCAAAGATGTCTTGTCTCGGTCCTCGTCTCCTTACTCGTGGCTGCTCCTCTATCGGAACATCGTCCGGATCTTCGCCTAGATTGTTGGCTCGTCGTTGTGCTCTTCGTAGAGGATTGTTGTTGGCTTGAGGCTGCTCCCTCTGGTCTAGCCTTTGGACTACGCTCTGGAGTTGTTGCTGCATAGCCATGATTGCTTGCATGAGAATGGCGTTAGGATCTTGCGGTACAGTATTGTTTTCCATTGTTTCTCCTTGCAAAAAATTCAACAAGGTGTATCAATGAAACCAAAAAAAAATCGACAATGACAAGTAAGGTAAGAAAAAAAATTCTGCAAATATATGTTCCAGTATATGGTTCCTTTCTATTTTTTTTTTGACTAAAATCCTAAAAGGAACAATTGAAAAAAATCAATTAACTAAGAATATGCTAAGTTTCCTTTTTTTTTTTTTGATCAAAATTGCTAAAGTACCAAAAACAATCGACACAAGGGATTAGGGTTCTTCTATTTTTCCTTTTTTTTTTTTTTAATCTAGCAACCTAACAAGAACAGAAAAAAAAAATACAGAAAATTAAAAGATGATAAGGGAACGTTTACACCTTAGATTCAGGAGCTTTTGAAGCTCTGATACCAAAATGATACGTGCTCAAGTGTTGAAGAAGCTGGACTAAGGTCACTCTCTTCTGTCAACGGGATAAGATGGAGGTTGCTGGTAGGGCGATGAGAACCACAAGAGAGGCGACGGTCTCTTGATACTTCAAGGGGTTTCCCTAAAGATCGGACTCACTCACGATCTAAAGAGAGAAAACGTTTTTGTGAAGAACAAAAACTCGAAAATTAACCAAGAAATACTTATGTCTGCGTGACCAAGAAGAACAAGGCCTTAGGGTTTTTAAAGAGAGCTCACGCCCCCAAAGAAAATGAAATAAACCGAAAAGGAAATAACAAGACGGGTCCTTAACAATTTAGGCCCGTTTACAAAATAATTAAAAGATTAAGAGAAAAAGAAGTGAGGGCTTGTGTAGCTGGTCTTCATGGGCTTACAGAGAGTCATTAATTGGGCCAATAATATTGCAAGTCGTTTGGCCTCGGTAAAAACCCATCTTCGCAAAACCCATTGGGATAAAAACGAAGGTTGGGAAAAGAGCACCAAACGACTTACAAACCCAAGTAATGACCTTCCTTGGGCCTAAGTCATCTCTGGTGAAGTGAAATTGACCATAGATAAGTGGGCCACGAGCCTGGGCTTGATGAGTGGCCACTTAGTGTTATCGGCCAGCAAAGGATCCAGCCGATATGTCTTCAGTGTTTGCACGTTCTGGTCCGAATGGTAAGGATTCTTGGGCTGATCTTTAGTGTTCTGGAAACTAGACTCAAAGAGCTTCAAATCCATATGTGGATTGCCTTCTGGATCGTCCGGGATCATGAGTGGATCCTGCTTCAAAGTATCGGCCCAATAACTGCTCGCAAATGGGCTTAGCGGACTAGTGTCCGTTTTGAAGAAACCGTCTTGTCTTAGCTGGTCTATGAACATGTTGAACTTCTTTTCCATGTCCCTGCTCCTGGTTCTAGTCACTGGTCCACTTGGTACTAGTGGTGCTTGTATGACTTGGGTCGTTGACTCGATGTCCTCATCAGATACTGACTAGTATCGGTCTATACTCACTGCAGCAAGACCCGAATGGCGACTTTTATGAAGAGTTGAGGAATTGCAAAGTTGCCCAGAAGACTTTATTATTTATAACTTAGCCCAAAACGTGTTTTAGCATTATAATTAGGTTTTTCAGCCACTTTTGGTGACTACGCTTTCATTACACTTGATTTTACTTTGGTTTTTGGAGAGACAACTCTGAACTCCTGTTTCTTATTGATTTCTTTGATGATCTATTCAATCATGTTGTTTTCATTCTCCATGTCTTAGTAGATCCACATTAGGTTCAGGGTTCTCCTAAGGGTTTTCTTTGAATGCTAGGTTGATTAGTTGATTAGGATTCACCATTTGAATTAGTTTTTCACCATAGGTTGTTCTCAAAGCTAATTCTAGGTTGACGAATCTGGAACTTAGATCTTTGGTTAATCGATTAGGCACGACAGTGCAATTGAGAAATCTGATAGAACATAGGGTGAGCAAATTAATTATTCGCAAAGAGATTTGGTTTAGTTGATTTGTGAACATATCAAGCTCGATATTAAGGCTGATTTATTCTTAGGAATTTGCAAAGAAATTTGGGATTCTAAAGTTTAGATTTAGATAATTCTCGCAACGACAGTTGGTTAATTATACTTTAGTGATTTGAGTTCAAGAACCGTGCGTAACCTGAACCCTGATTAGTTAGTTTATCTGCATTCATTGATTTCATGAGAAATACCCTGAACCTATCTTTCTCCCATCGATTTTACAATTCCTTTATTGTTTATTGTTTTTTGTTTCAACTGGATTGCTTAGCTTGATTCTCATATATATAATCTATTGTGTGTTTCCGTGAGAACTTGTGTTCGACCCCTACATATACTACAACAACTACTTTAGTACATTTAGGGTATTAATTTGAGCATATAAATGACGCCCCTTTCTCTCTCTGGCGATTCATTTGGCGATTTCGTAAACTGCTTCCTCTTTCCTTCGGGAAGTTACTGTCCGGCGGTTGTATTTAGCTTTTCCAAGGTCAAATCTGCCGGCTTTTGTCCGTCTGGAAGATTTCTTGGCGGTTTTAGGTATTCAACGGTTGAAAAGTTAATCGACAATCCTAAACCGCCTTGGCCCTCTTTCTCTATTAATCTCCCCTGTCGTCTGATTATCTTCGATCTTTTCTACAATCTTCCGATCAAAATGAGTGACAATATTCGACGTCAAATGCAAGACATCAATCTGGGGGTTAATGATGCCCCAATTGCTCTTCCCCATGGTGTGGTCGCTCATGCCACGCAGGCTAATCGTTTTGCGATTGTTGGAGTCTTGCTAAATCCTAAGAAGCAAAATATGCGTGCACTTATCAATCAAATGCCGCGACTTTGGGGTATAAATAATGAAGTCGTTGGGCGGATAATTGAACCGACAAAATTCCAATTCGTGTTCCAGAATGAAGAAGCTCTGAATCTGATGCTTCGTCGTGGTCCCTGGTCTTTTAGCGAATGGATGTTAGTGACACAACAGTGGTTTCCAAATATACCAGAAGAAGCAATGAAGACAATACCTTTCTGGGTGCAGATTCGTGGGATCCCATCCCAATTTTTGCACCGAGAGATGATTGATTTTATAGGGGATACTCTCGGACCGGTAGTTCAATCAGAGTTTGATGAAGCATCAAATTTGGTGGATTATGTTCGTGTGAAGATCAACCGGAACATCGATAATCCTTTGCGTTTCCAACGCAACTTCCAATTCATTCCAGATGAAAACGCGATTCTGAAGTTCAAATACAAAAGGCTTTCGAAGTTTCTGCATTAAGTGTGGCATGTTGACGCACGAAGCCAAAGATTTCCCTCTAAATGCTGATGAGGGGAATGACGGATTACAGGACGACAACGGTGGAAATGATAGTGGAGATATGGGTAATACAGATGCAACGACTGAGATGGTTACTGATAAAAGGGAATACGATGGTTGTTGGACCATCTGTTCAGGTAACGGATGTTGAAAGTACTTTTGTGGTGACTGATAGAGATCTGACCGCTGCGAAGTGGCGTTTTGTGCAATCACAATTGGTACAGGAAGAACCTGCTGGAATTGGGAAGAGAAAGCGGCATGAGATTGAAGAAATGCTGCAGGTTTATGAAAGTGATGCGTATTCAAATGTCAATACGAATGAGTTATACGCAGATCTTCCCTCAGTGGAAATCCATGAAGTTACCACTTCTAATGCTGTACCAAATGGTATTGAACTTACGGAGATGTCTGCAGGCTTAGAGGAATTCAGGGCTCAATGCGAGGAAAAAAATTATCAACGGCGTCGTCTGGAGAAAGGAAAATTCAAAGAAGATGAATTCCTTGATGTTTTCCAGGCATATGTAGAGCATGGGGCTGATGCTGGTTTCAACAAACGCAGGAAGAACGAGGTAGAAATTATGCTTCAGGATCCTGTAGTTAATTTCACAGATCGGTTGGACCTGTTTCCGATCAACAAGGAGGAGCGTGCGAGTCTACTGGTTCATGTACGGTTAATCATCAAATAGACGGAGGCGCATGGGGCCCGGTACCCCCACAGTCAGTATGAAGATCGTCTCTTGGAATTGTCAGGGGATTAAAGCGCCTCTGAGGAAAGAAAGGTTACAAGAAATTTGCCGTTCTGTTACATATTATTCCTGTGTGAAACTCTTAATAAGTGTGATGTAGTTAGAGATGTTTGTGTGTTTTTAGGATTTGATTTCGTTATCTCTGTTCCTCCGACAGGGAGAAGTGGAGGAATAGCTATTCTATGGAAAAAAGCAGTAACTATAACTAAGCTTTTTCAGTCTGAAAGATTGATAGATGTATTTGTGGAATTTAATGGTATGAATTTCTATTTGTCGTGTGTTTACGGTAATGCCGTGCAAACAAATAGACATGAATTATGGGAGAGAATCGAAAGAATTGGAACAACAAGGTGCGGTCCTTGGCTTCTTGTTGGTCACCTTAATGAGATTCTATCTAATGCTGAGAAAGATGGAGGTCCTCAACGTGATGAAATAACGTTCCAAGATTTCAAAAACATGTACGGTTCATGTGATCTATCAGATTTGCGTCACAAGGGTAATCGTTTTTCTTGTGTTGGGCAGCGTGGGAAATACACAGTCAAATGCTGTCTTGATCGAGTGGTTGTAAATTCTGAATGGTTAGCACAGTTTCCCGCCTCAGAAGCCGAATTTTTACATTTGTATTACTCAGATCATCGACCTATAGTCACTAAAATTGCTTTTATTGAAGATAATCCGATTAAGCCATTTAGATTTGACAAGAGACTTTTGCAAATAAAAGAATTTAAACACTACGTAAGTCTAGGATGGAATTCAAAAAATCCGAATCAAACTTTCATCTTAGACCGGATCCGTGAATGTCGGCGTTCAATGACGCAATGTCGACGCCATTCAAGATTAAATTCTTCGAAACGTATTGAGGAACTACAATTTGAATTGGAACTAGCGATGTTATCATCTGGCACTCTTCGGGAATCAATCCCTCAAATCAGAAAGAAATTGGTACAAGTTTATAGAAATGAAGAAGTTTATTGGCAATTAAAGAGTCGTAACTCATGGTTAACACTAGGAGATCATAATACACGGTTCTATCAAGCCTGCACAAAAACACGATTTTCCAAAAACCGTATTCACACTATCACAGATTCTGCTGGAGTAGTTTATCAAGGGGATTTGGCTGTCGGTAAACATGCGGAAGAATACTTTCATACCTTATACAAAAGTGATAATAACAGGGTACTTCCTCAGATTTTCTCAGAATTCACCCCAACGGTAACTACTGAAATTAATTCGACCATCACAAGAAATTTTACTGATGAAGAAATTTATGACGCCGTTTGTCAAATTGGTTCTGATAAAGCACCTGGACCTGATGGTTTAACAGCTCGTTTTTACCAAGAATGCTAGGATATAGTAGGGAAGGATGTCATTACTGAGGTTCGTCATTTTTTCAAGACATCAACGCTCAGACATGGTATAAATCATACTAATACTTGTATGATTCCGAAAATTAATAAACCGAAAACATTGTCAGACTACCGTCCAATATCTCTGTGCAATGTTTTATATAAAATAATCTCAAACATTGTCAGACTATTGAAATCGTCTTTGGACAAAATCGTATCTGAATCGCAAGCAGCTTTTATTCCGGGACGACTCATTTCTGATAATGTGATGAAAGCACGTGAGCTCATGGACTCTCTAAAATCAAGAAAAAGAGTTTCACAAACATATATGGCAATTAATTTATGGATTGAATGGAGTTTTCTTGAAGAAACAATGCGTGCTTTCGGCTTCTCTAATTTATGGATTGGGTGGATTATGGCTATTGTTCGCAGCGTTAGTTATTCAGTGCTTATAAATGGGAGTCCACAAGGGTTGATTACTCCAGAAAGTGGATTAAGGCAGGGGGATCCGTTATCCCCGTTCCTATTCATTCTATGTGCCGATGTGATGAGTCATCTACTAGAGGTTAATGTGCGAAAAAAGAAAATAAATGGGATTAAAATTGGAAATGGAGTCCCTTCTATTACGCATCTTCTGTTAGCAGATGACTCCCTTTTCTTTTTTATTGCAAATCAAAAGAATTGTGCAGCTATCAAAGAGTATTTCGTATTTATGAACAATTCTCGGGCCAACGCATAAATCATGATAAATCAATGATAACTTTTGGTTCTCGTATAATTGGAGACAAACAAGAGAGACTGAAACGAATTATTGGAATTCAACATCATGGTGGAGGTGGTAAATATCTTGGTCTACGAGAACAATTTGGCCGAAAGAAAACAGAAATGTTTAACAATATCATCACTAAAGTCAAAGAACATACTTCCTCTTGGGGCTCAAGATTTCTATCCCCAGCTGGAAAGGAAGTGTTACTGAAATCAGTCGCTATTTCAATGCCGGTTTACTCCATGTCATGTTTTAAGCTTCATAAACAAGTAATTTCTGATATTGAAAGTATTTTAATGAGATTCTAGTGGGAGAAAAGTTCGCAACAAAAAGGGATTCCGTGGATTGCTTGGAAGAGATTACATTACACTAAAAAGGAAGGTGGTTTAGGTTTCCGGGACATGGCCATGTTTAATGATGCTTTATTTGCAAAGCAAGCTTGGAGATTAGTAAACAATCCGACTTGCTTGTTCTCAAGACTGTACAAGGCAAGATATTTCAAAGATATACACCTTTTCGAAGCAAAAGCACGTCTATATCATTCCTACGGATGGTCTTCGTTACTTCACGGTATCGACCTCTTAAAAAAGGTTCCCGTCACATCATTGGTGATGGTAGTAGCACAATCATCTTTCATGATAATTGGCTACCAACGCACCCTCCTAGGCCGGCATGGACTAATGATACCAATAATATACAATTGGTGTCCGATCTTATTAAAAAGGATGGGACCTTCAGGTCATTGGACATTGAAGCTATATCTTCTCATTTATCTCCGGAAGACGGTGAACTTGCTAAGTCTTTGTACCTAGCACAACAGCCAGGAGATGATAAATTATGATGGAATTATAATAGAACTGGAATTATAAGCTATATTTATTATAATGGAATTATATTCGGTTGCATCCGGGTATTGGTACTTACGTCATAATAACGATTTTGAAGCGGTGGCACCACAAAAACCATATGGAGATTCTGAATTGAAAGCACGTGTGTGGAAATTAAATATCATGCCTAAAATAAAACATTATTTATGGTGAATATTAACAAAGTCCCTTGGCACGGCTACTAGATTAACAACGAGAGGTGTCCGTATGGATACTACCTGTCAACGTTGCTGTGCAGAGCCGGAAACAATTAACCACATGCTCTTTTCCTGTCCTGTGTCAGTAACAACTTGGAGGCTTTCCAAATTGCCTTTTCCGTTTCTATTTTCACCATCACAGGATGTTGAAATAAATATAAAAAAACATTATTAATCTTCAAGGGGTACAAGGATTGTCTGATGATCGGAAACTCCTTCCTTTTTGGCTAATGTGGCGTATATGGAAAGCTCGAAATAATTTAATTTTCAATAAGAAAAAAGTAAATCCACAAAATGAGGTAGAATTGGCGATCGCGGATGTTAAAGTATGGATTTCAGCAACTACTAAAGATAGTGAAGGGACTTTAAAACAAGGTTCTACTTGCCGTGACCTTTCGGAATCAAGATGGATTCGGCCTAGTGTGGGAACACTTAAATGCAACTATGATGCAGCTTATGATCCGAATTCTAGAAGGGTGGTTGGAGGATGGATTGTGCGGGACCACATGGGTTTTCCACGGTGTTGGGGCGCTACGAATTTAGGTTTGGCAACCTCGAGTTTAGAAGCAGAAGGAAAAGCATTACTATCAGCAATGCAAAATGTTTGGTGCAGAGGTTATCATAACATTCAGTACGAAGGAGATTGCCAGGTGCTTGTTAATATATTACAAGAAACGAAAGAGGATATCTCAATGACAAATCTGATTGAAGATATTAAAATGTGGAAATACAAATTCTCTAAGATAATTTACAATCATGTAATGAGATCTTCAAATGAAGCGGCACATAAATTAGCGCGTATTGGCCCTTTTAATAATATTTTCTATTCATGATGTGTTTATCCCCCTTCATGGTTAACAAAAACTTTGTATACCGACTTTATTATGTCAAATTAATAAAGGAATGATTTTGTCGAAAAAAAAAAATCAATGAGAGGCTAATGTCGCGTGGAAGAAGGAGAAGAAGAAGAGTTACCTGGGCCGGGTCGGATCTTACCTGGGTGGGTACTGAGAATTTTTTTTAAAAAAATGGTCGGTATTGACTGATTTAAAAAAATTCTTCTTTAAATACCGACGTCACTCCTCGGTATTGGTCCTTGGTATAGACATACCGAGGTCACTCCTTGGTACAACAAATCGGTGTTAAGGAGATTTTCTTTCTGTTTCCATAACGACGTGTTGTACCGATCTGTGACGTCGGTATTGGCCCCGCGTTTGGCACGTTCTACACCGAAGTTACTGATCGGTGTTAGGCATCGGTACTACCATACCGAGGTCACTTCTCGGTGCTGGTCATCGGTATGGACATACCGATGTCACTCCTCGGTACCACACGTCGGTGCTAAGGTATTTTCATCCTGTTTCCATACCGACGTGTTGTACCGATCTGTGACGTCGGTATTGATCCCTCGGCAAGTCCATACCGACGTCACTCGTCGGTATCTCTTCTCGGTATTCGCTTTTGACCTTGGAAACCCTATGCACACTTAACAAAAACATCAAAAAGATCTAGCAAAGATAGAAAAAGAGATAAACAAAAAGGAAGTATATACAATGATAAGCTTGGGGTGTCTCCCAAGAGCACTTTTTTTAACGTCACTAAGTTTGACGTTTATTACCGTTCTCAAGCTAGAGGAACATCATCGAGAGGGATCGAGCCTCCCTCTTCGACGATTTGATTTGCTCGGTAGAGTTTGAGCCTTTGGCAATTTGAAATGAAATATTGGCCCTCCTTGTTAACAAGTACCACGGCTCTGTATGCCTTTACTTCCTTAACCTCAAACGGACCCGACCACCTCGACTTGAGCTTCCCGGGAAAAAGCTTCAACCGGGAGTTGAACAATAGCACCAAGTCTCCAACTTTGAAGTCCTTACGCAAGATCTTCTTGTCATGGAAGGCTTTGGTCCGTTCCTTGTAGATCCTCGAGCTCTCATCATAGGCTTCAAGCCTAGTCTCCTCTAACTCTTGAAGTTGAATCAACCTCCTCTCTTGTGCGGTCTTGATGTCAAAATTAAGAAGCTTCACCGCCCACAAGGCCTTGTACTCCAACTCAACCGGTAGATGGCATGACTTCCCATAGAGCAAGTTGAATGGTGTAGTCCCTATAGGAGTCTTAAAAGCGGTCTGGTATGCCCATAAAGCATCATCTAACTTGTTGGCCCAATCCTTTCTTGAACTCCCCACCGTCCTTTCTAGTATGGCTTTGATTTGCCGGTTGGATACTTCTACTTGGCCACTCGTTTGAGGATGGTAGGGTGTTGCTACCTTATGCCTCACACCATGCTTCTTAAGTAGACTTTCAAACACCGTGTTGATGAAATGACTACCCCCTTCACTAATGACCACCCTTGGAACTTTAGAACCTTGGGAAGAAAACGGACTTGAACAATTTTAGAACGACCTTAGCATCGTTGGTCGGGCTTGCAATGGCTTTCACCCATTTAGAGACGTAATCAACCGCCACCAATATGAATTGGTTACCATACGATGACAGGAAAGGTCCCATAAAATTGATGCCCATACGTCAAACATCTGCCCCATAAGGATTGGGTTTTGGGGCATTTCATCTCTCCTCCCAATATTCCCTTTCCTTTGGCACGCATCACATGTGGAGACAAAGAGGTGCGCATCCTTGAATAATGAAGGCCACTAATAACCGGATTGCAAGACCTTTGTAGCGGTTTTGTAGGATACGTGATGCCCACCATAGCTTGACCCGTGACAATGGAGTAGGATCCCTTGGACTTTTTTTTCCACCAGGCATTTCCTATACAAACCATCCGAGCACAACTTGTATAAGTAGGGCTCGTCCCAATAGTATCTCGTCACGTCGTGGAAGAACTTCTTCTTCTTATACCCATCCAAAGGCGGTTCCTTCCCGCACACCAAGTAGTTCACTAGGTCTGCAAACCATGGTAGTTTCTCGTCTTGTAACCCATTAGCACTCTCTAGTCCTCGCATGGCTTCAACCCCTTTCTTCAAGACACCAACAACCATGAGACTCTCCTCGGGGAGCTTATCATCAATTGGGACAAGGTCTTCAATCCTCATTATAGACAAGCGATCCACGACTCCATTCTCTATCCCTTTCTTGTCAACTATCTCCAAGTCAAACTCTTGTAGAAGCAAGATCCAACGGAGTAGCCTTGGCTTTGTGTCTTTCTTTGCATGAATGTATCTTACGGCCGCGTGATCTGTGTAGACAATCACCTTTGATCCCACAACATAAGACCTAAATTTCTCCATTGCAAAGACCACGGCTAGCAACTCCTTTTCCGTTGTGGCATACCGGGCTTGAGTGTCATCTAAGGTCCTACTTGCATAGTAGATGACATTGGTCTTCTTGTCCTTCCTTTGACCCAAGACCGCACCAACCGCGTAATCACTAGCATCACACATGATCTCGAAATGAAGATCCCAGTCCGGTTCTTGAACAATGGGGGCACTAACCAATGCCTTCTTGATCTCTAGAAACACTACCATACACTCCTCATCAAACACGAACTCAACCTCCTTGCAAAGTAGCCTTGTGAGAGGCCTCGTTATTTTCGAGAAGTCTTTGATTAACCTTTGGTAGAACCCCGCATGACCGAAGAAAGATCGGATGTCCTTGACCGACTTAGGCGGCTCCAAGCTAATCATCACCTCAATCTTGGCTTTGTCCACCTATATGCCCTTCTCGGAGATTTTGTGTCCTAACACGATGATATATCATGGTTTTTACCCTTTTTAAACCATGATATATGTCCTATTTATGGAGTCTTTCTAGTATTTTGGAGTCTTTTACAGGTTTTAGGACGTTTAGAGCTTAATTGGAGTTTTTGGAGGATTTCGGAGCATTTTGGGAGGAAAGGAGCAGAGTCATGCAGAGACGTCAAAAGTTTGGTATCCGTTGAAGGCCTTCCCACCGCTGGATTGAGCTCAAATTTGGACACAAGAAAGCTTTCATTTGGAAGTGGTTTGAGGCCATTCCAACGGTGCGATCGAAAGTTATGCCAGTTTTCGTGAAGACAGTCCAGTCTGACGAGCACAGTGTACTGGTGTCGATAGACACCAGTCCAGTATCGACCGACACCAACTGCAGACGGGAAAAAATGTGATTTTACAAGTTTAAAAACTCTGCAACTTGGTCCATAAGACCTTAATAATTACCAGAAGCCCCAAAACGTGTTTTACCTTTATAATTAGGTTTTTCAGCCACTTTGGTGGCTACGCTTTCTTTACGCTTTCATTACTCTGGATTCTACTTTGGTTTTTGGAGAGACAACTCTGAACTCCTGTTTTCTATTGTTTTCTTTGATGATCTATTCAATCATGTTGTTTTCATTCTACATGTTTGAGTAGATCCACTTTAGGTTCAGGGTTCTCATAAAGGTTTTCTCAGAATGCTAGATTGATTAGTTGATTAGGATTCACCATCTGAATTAGTTCTTCGCCTTAGGTTGTGTTCAAAGCTAATTCTAGGTTGATGAATCTGGAACTTAGATCTTAGGATAATTGATTAGGCATGAGAGTGCGATTAATTACCTGATAGAACTTAGGGTGAGCAAAATAACTATTCGCAAAGATATTTTGGTTTAATTGTTTTGTGAACAAATCAAACCTGATTTAAAAGCTGATTTAGACTTTAGGATTCGCAAAGAGATTTGGAATTCCTAGGATTTAGATTTAGATAGTTTTCGCAACGAGAGTTGGTTAATTATATCTTAGTGATTTGAGTTCAAGAACCGCGCTAAATCTGAATTCTGACTAGTTAGTTTATATGCATTCATTGATTTCCTGAGAAATACCCTGAACCTATTTTTCTCCCAATCGAATTACAACTTGTTTAATTTACGTATTGCTTTCAATTACATCTTTTGGTTTAGCTTAATTCGAATCTATTTAATGTATTGTGTGATCTCTGTGAGTCCTTGTGTTCGACCCCTACTTTACTGAAACTACTACTTAGTACTTTTAGGGTATTAATTTGAGCATATCACACGATCCCTTCACGTAACATGAAATTGCACTTCTCCCAATTGAGCACCAAGTTTGCTTCCTCGCATCGTTGCAAGACCCTACAAAGATTAGACAAGCAAACACCAAACGAAGAGCCATACACGTAGAAGTCATCCATAAAAACTTCTACAATGTCCTCAATAAGATCCGAGAAAATGGACATCATACAACGTTGGAATGTTGCTGGTGCATTACACAACCCGAACGGCATCCTTCGATATGCGAAGGTACCGTAAGGGCATGTGAAAGTTGTTTTCTCTTGATCAGTTTTATGCCAATCGATCAGCGATTCACCCTCCACCAATTCAGAGGAATGACTTTGAGCTGAAGCCTGCATACTACACTCTTGTGGGTCAACATATTTTTCATGGTCTTTCTCATGAACACCCTATGGGTCACATTGAGAGACTTGAGGGTTTGGTTACAAGCATCAAGTGCCATGGAGTATCCTATGATTACCTCTTCTGCAAGCTCTTCCCATACTCTCTTGGTGGAGATGCGACTTACTGGCTGAAGCAGTTACCTCCTGGTTCACTGACTTCTTGGGAAGAGACTAAGGCTGCTTTCCTGAACAACTTCTATGATAATGCACGATCCGAGGATATGAGGAACAAGATCTCCCAGTTTTCTCAAGGACCTACTGAGGCGTTCAAGGCTGCTTGGGTGTGATTCAAATCTTATCAGAGGGATTGTCCACATCACGGATTCACTCAGGTTCGGTTGCTGGGAATCTTCTTCGGAGGGATCGATTGGAGGTATCAGATGGCTCTAGATGCTGCGAGCAATGGAAATTTCTACACAAGGTATGCATGCGAAGCTGGATTCGGTTCATAATTTGTTGATGGGCAAGCAGCAGAAGGCTGTTCGTCTTGCTGAAGAGGATGAAGTGGAATATGTTAACTACATTGGTGGAGTTGGACTTCAAGATCAAAGGTATCAATGCCCACCCACACCACCCAGAACTTCTGAGGGCAAGGTTGAGTCTATGCTTGAACAGATTCTTCAGGGATAGCAGAAGATGACAGTGAACTTTAATCGAAGGTTGGATGCCTTGTACACTGATCTGAATGGCAAAATCGAGGCTCTCAGTATTCATCAAAAGATGCTGGAAACTAAAATAGCTCAGACTACAGCAACTGTCAAGGGAGTGATGGTTCATTCACAGAACGAATACGTCACTGCTATCCCCTCGAGGAGTGGAAAAGAGGTACACCCAGGAGTGCAGAAGAGCTCAACTGCAGAGATTTTCGTCAATCTTGCTGCGGATGACGATTAGATTTCGAACACCACCCCTGTGTCGACCGATACTCTCTTGTATCGATCGACACACGTCCAAAGTTCTGACAGGGATGATTCCAGAGTGAAAGCATCGATCGACACCACTTCTGTGTTGGTCGATACCAGTTCAGTTTCTGCAACGAAACCCGAGTTGAGTGCAGAAAGGGTTTACAAACCTAGGGCATCATACCCCATGCCACCCAGACACCTTAGATACCCCATTTCTCCAAAGCAACTGCTTGGCTTTGAGAAGATGGTACGAAGGATTCCCCACACACTGGCTTTTGAAGACACTCTAGAGTACCGTCCTCTGCTGAGTCACTTCCGAGATTGTAGAGAAACTCTGGAAGAGATCGAAGTACTCTTTATCAAGGCAAGAAGCAAGTCACTACCGCTGAGGCAGTTGACTAAGAGGGAAGACCCATGAATATTCTCAGTTCCATGCTTTATCTCTAGGGTTGAATTAAAAGAGTCTCTCGTTGACTCGGGGGCTAGCGTCAATGTCATGTCAAGGGCAATTGCACATAGATTGGGAGCTGATATTCGATCTCCCAAGACATCTATCACATTCGCGAACTGTTCCACCTCACTTCCATATGGTACAATCCATGATTTACTGGTTAACGTAGGAGATTGCATGGTTCCTACTGATTTTCAAATCGTGTAGATGAGTGCAAAATCTAGTACGCAGTTGATTCTTGGAAGACCGTTCATGGCTACAGTTGGTGCCATTATCGATACACCAAGCAAGAGAATCTTGTTCTCGTACATTGAAAAGGAGGTGTACTACAAAGCCATTCCTACTAGAGGAACTCCCACACATATCTCTTGCATCACCATTGTTACAGGAGAGGGTTTGGTAGTTAATCTTTTGGAAGAGCCTCCCGACGAGCCAACTGTCATAGACCTTCTAGATAGTCCTTCTGTCATCACCAAGAAAGACGTCAAAACATCTAAGGCAAAGAAGAAGATGAAGAGCAAAGGAGTGAAGGGTGATGGGGATTCAATTGAGTACAAGGTGAAGTGCAAAGGAACGTCAAAACCATTATCTAAGGCTAGAGTCATTCTTAATTCGGAGCTGAAAGAGAAAGGAAAGGAGGTTGTGGAGAGCATGTTAAGCAGAACTCTGAAACTGGAAGTGTCTAGTTGTAGAACTTGCCTGGGAGTAAGTTCTCAATCTTCTCCTGACTGATCACCTGAGGTACAGTCAAGATTATGACATAAAACAAGCACTTGGTGGGAGGTAACCCACTGGTGAGTCTGTATATACATCTTTTATTTTAGTATTTTTTGTTTTTGTGCCTTGTGTTTACGTGTAAATCAGATGAAAAAGGTCAGTGTCGACTGATACCATCACTGGTATCGATCGACACTAGAAGAAACAGACGTTGCATCGACCGATGGTCCTTGTATCGATCGACACCAGTAATGGTATCGGTCGATACCCAACGCGCATGTAACTTCTCTAATTTTTCACATCTCCACTTCGCCGTTTTGGTTTCTTTCACTGACTCTAGACTAGGTAACACTGGGGACAGTGTTGTTCAAGTCTGGGGTAGGTAGTTGCTGACATTGTTTTTGTTTTTCTTAGAGTCAGTCGTTTTATTGAGTTAAAAATCATTTTTATTGAGTTAAAACTTGTTGGAGATGTTGATCTTGTGCTTGAGCCTATTGTTCTGATTTTGTTTTTGAGAAAACAATGTTACAGGATCAGTTCTAGATCGACTAATGAAAAATCCAAATACTGACCAGTTTACTAGAAAACATCCATGTCTCCAGCAGAGTTCCTCTAAAGATTGAGCCAAATTTTTGCACTTCATCAATGTGTTTAGTGTTCATAAAGCTTGATTCATCATTAATATCTGACAAAAGAACACATGTGTTTAAAGTAATGGTATCTCTCTTCCCTATTATAAGTTGATAAATAAGAACATAAAAGATGAAATGACTTTCCTCTGAGTAGAGGGCTAGGAAAATTTCCAGCGATCCCATTACTCTACTTAAGAGGGAATGATCACACAAAGGTTGAAAGCGAGGTTAGGAAAATTTCCAGTGATACCACTATTCGCATAAGCCTTTGATACATAGAGAGGAAAGAGCCGGGGATTCGGTGGCAAACACCATCAATACTCGCGTTCAGACCTTAATGTGTATATGCAGATCCAAAAAGAAAGAAAGAACATGATGAGAAACAAGTCTGGGGGAGAGAAAACAATACCAAAAAGTGTGTGAATTGGGTAATTCTTTTGTCGTGTTATTGTATGGTATAGAATCTAGTAGGTTCTTGAACATTGGCTGCAACAATGAAACTGGCGATGAGGGCTTTATTTGAACAATGCTGCGAGATAATGTGTGGAGTCTGGAAAAGCTGCGAATGTCTACAGAGAAGTACATGGTGGTTAGATTGAAAGCTGGTTAGGTGACATTTGGGTGCTTGGGAAAAGGATCTTTGCGATGGTTCATGAACATGTGAGTATCCGTGTTTTCAAACCACTTTCTCTGGTTTAGCTTTCTATTTGCTTGAGGGGAAGCAAAGGCTAAGTCTGGAGGAGTTGATATATCATGGTTTTTACCCCTTTTAGGCCATGATATAAGTCCGTTTGATAGAGTCTTTCTACTATTTCATAGTGTTTTAGAGTCTTTTACATGTTTTAGCACGTTTGGAGCATAATTGGAAATATTGGAGCTTTTTGGAGCATTTTGGAGCAAAGCAAAAGCTCGTGTAGCTGAGTACCCGATTTGAAGTTTCAGTATCGATCGATAGTGATACGTGCTCAAGTGTTGAAGAAGCTGGACTAAGGTCTCTCTCTTCTGTCAACGGGATAAGATGGAGGTTGCTGGTGGGGCGATGAGAACCACAAGAGAGGCGACGGTCTCTTGATACTTCAAGGGGTTTCCCTAAGGATCGGACTCACTCACGATCTAAAGAGAGAAAACGTTTTTGTGAAGATCAAAAACTCGAAAATTAACCAAGAAATACTTATGTCTGCGTGACCAAGAAGAACAAGGCCTTAGGGTTTTTAAAGAGAGCTCAAACCCTCAAAGAAAAGGAAATAAACCGAAAAGGAAATAACAAGACGGGTCCTTAACAATTTAGGCCCGTTTACAAAATAATTAAAAGACTAAGAGAAAAAGAAGTGAGGGCTCGTGTAGCTGGTCTTCATGAGCTTACAGAGAGTCATTAATTGGGCCAATAATATTGCAAGTCGATTGGCCTCGGTAAAAACCCATCTTCGCAAAACCCATTGGGGTAAAAACGAAGGTTGGGAAAAGAGCACCAAACGACTTACAAACCCAAGTAATGACTTTCCTTGGGCCTAAGTCATCTCTGGTGAAGTGAAATCGACCATAGATAAGTGGGCAACGAGCCTGGGCTTGATGAGTGGCCACTTAGTGTTATCGGCCAGCAAAGGATCCAGCGAATATGCCTTCAGTGTTTGGACGTTCTGGTCCGAATGGTAAGGATTCTTGGGCTGATCTTTAGTGTTATGGAAACTAGACTCAAAGAGCTTCAAATCCATATGTGGATCGCCTTCTGGATCGTCCGGGATCATGAGTGGATCCTGCTTCAAAGTATCGGCCCAATAACTGCTCGCAAATGGGCTTAGCGGACTAGTGTCCGTTTTGAAGAAACCTTCTTGTCTGAGCTGGTCAATGAACATGTTGAACTTCTTTTCCATGTCCCTGCTCCTGGTTCTAGTCACTGGTCCACTTGGTACTAGTAGTGCTTGTATGACTTGGGTCGTTGACTCGATGTACTCATCACTCCCTCCCTCTTCATGAGGTTTTGACCCCAAAACATCATCACCTGCATCAAAACGAGCTAAGTCAGAAACATTGAATGTAGCAGACATTTTAAGCTCACCTGGGAGCTCGAGCTTTTAGGCATTGTCATTGATTTTCTCCAAGATTTTGAATGGGCCATCTCTGCGAGGCGATAGCTTCGATTTGCGTTTGTCTGGGAATCGCTCCGGTCTCATGTGCAACCACACCCATTCTCCAACTTCAAAAGACACGTGCTTCCTGCCCTTGTTGGCATTCTTCACACGTAGGGCATTGGTCCTTTCGAGCTGATCTTTGACCGATTGGTGTAGCTTTTTCACGTCTGCGGCCTTCTTAGCTCCATCGAGGTTTAAGAACTCCGTTTGAGGTAGAGGCTTAAGATCCAATGGTGTCTGTGGATTAAATCCATATGCAACCTGAAAAAGAGACAAATGAGTAGCACTATGGACAGCTCTATTATAAGCAAACTCGACAATAGGTAGAGCTTCAAGCCAAGTTTTGAGATTTCTCCCTATTGTTGCACGAAGCAACGTTCCAAGTGTACGGTTAACGACTTCAGTTTGGCCATCGGTTTGTGGATGGCAGGTCGTGGAGAAGAGCAGCTTGGTTCCTAGCTTCTTCCATAGGGTTCTCCAAAAGTGGCTCAGGAACTTGGTGTCGCGATCTGAGACGATCGTCCTAGGTACTCCATGTAGGCGGACAATCTCTTTGAAAAAGAGGTCCGCGGTTTGTGTAGCATCGTTTGTCTTGGCACATGGGATGAAGTGGGCCATCTTTGAGAACCGATCCACCACGACAAAGATGGAGTCTTTGTGTCTGATCTTAGGCAAACCTAACACAAAGTCCATAGAAATATCAATCCATGGTAAAGTAGGAATCGGTAAAGGAAGATACAAACCGTGCGGGTGAACCCGAGACTTGGCTTTCTTGCAAGTGATACATCTTGCACAGAAAGTTTCGACCGACTTCTTAAGGTGTGGCCAAAAGAAGTGTTCCTTCAGCATGGCAAGAGTCTTCTAAACGCCAAAATGACCCATGAGGCCTCCTCCATGAGCTTCTCGGACTATAAGCTCTCGTAACGAACATTGCGGGATGCATAGGCGTTTATCTTTAAAAAGATAACCGTCATCGACATAGTAAGAAGCGTGGGCTCCCTTTCCATGGTTCTTGTATATCTCTGCAAAATCAACATCAGATTCATACAATGGAATAATCATTTCAAATCCAAGAACCTTGGCTTCCATGGTCGATATTAGCGCGTATCTCCGAGATAGGGCATCGGCCACCATATTATCTTTTCCCTTCTTGTACTTGATCACATAGGGGAACGTCTCTATAAACTCCAGCCATTTTGCATGTCTTCTCTTGAGGTTAGTTTGACCCCTAAGATGCTTCAAAGTCTCATGGTCCGTGTGGATGACACACTCCTTCGATAGTAGGTAATGCTGCCACGTCTCCATTGCTCGGACTAAGGCGTAGAGCTCCTTATCATAAGTAGGATAGTTGAGAGTGGCTCCACTAAGTTTCTCACTGAAGTAAGCAACAGGTCTGCCTCCTAGAGTAAGCACAGCACCGATCCCTAAACCTGAGGCATCACACTCAATTTCAAACGTTTTAGAGAAATCGGGTAAAGTTAAAACGGGAGCATGAGTCAAACGATCCTTTAGGCCTTTGAAGACCTCTTCCTGGGCGTCTCCCCACTTGAATGCCACGTCCTTCTTCATGATGGCAGTTAGAGGTGCAGCAAGGGTGCTGAAGTCCTTCACGAACCGTCGGTAAAAGCTAGCCAAGCCGTGAAAGCTTCGAACTTGGCTAACGGTTGTTGGCGTAGGCCATTCTTGGATGGCTTGGACCTTCTCCTGGTCCACTCTAAGTCCCTGTGAACTCACAACAACGCCTAAAAACACAAGCTCATTAGCGCAAAATGTGCACTTCTTCAAGTTGGCGTAAAGACCATCTCGTTGAAGCGTCTTAAGAATTTGTTCTAAATGAGATAAATGTTCAGCTAGAGTTCGGCTATAAATGAGAATATCATCGAAGTATACCACTACAAACTTACTAATGTAGGGTCTAAGAACCTCATTCATGAGTCGCATGAAGGTACTCGGCGCGTTAGTTAGCCCAAAAGGCATAACTAGCCATTCGTATAGGCCTTGCTTCGTCTTGAAGGCCGTCTTCCATTCGTCACCTTCTCGCATTCGTACTTGGTGGTATCCACTCCTGAGATCAATCTTGGAAAATAAATTAGAACCAGAAAGCTCATCAAACATGTCATCTAACCTTGGTATCGGATGTCGGTATTTGATCGTTATGTTGTTTATCACGCGACAATCCACGCACATCCTCCACGTCCCATCCTTTTTTGGAACCAAAAGGACTGGCACGACACATGGACTAAGGCTCTCACGAACATAGCCCTTGTCCATAAGTTCTCTCACTTGCTTCTCTAGTTCCTTGGCTTCGTCCGGATTAACGCGATATGCGGCTCGATTGGGTAATGGGGCTCCGGGCACAAAATCGATCTGGTGCTCTATTCCTCTTATAGGAGGTAAGCCAGGAGGTATCTCATCAGGAAACACATCAGCAAATCGGTCCAAGAGTTGAGTAACATCAGTAGGAAGCTGTTGCTCCAACGCCTTAGAACCTGCACTTAAAGTCTCCTTAAAGATCATTAGTAATACCGGTTCTTTGCAAGTGATTGCCTTAGAAATATAACTAGACTTGATAAAAAGATTGTTCCTGGTCAATGCATCTTTTTCTTTTAACATTTTAACTTGTAATTTGTGTACTTGAGTAGGTGTAAGAGGTGCTAAATTATACTTCTTTTTATCATGCACAAACGAATACATGTTACTTCGGCCATGGTGAATGACGTCCTTGTCAAACTGCCAAGGTCTACCAAGAAGAAGATGGCCAGCTTGCATAGGAACAACATCACACACAACTTCATCCGAGTACTTGCCCACATTGAATGGTACAAGCACTTGGTCCGTGACGCGTAATTCAGCCTTATCGTTCAACCATCTTAGCTTATATGGGTGAGGGTGTTTAGCACGTTCTAGACAGAGCTTAGTGACCATGTAGTCACTTGCTACATTGGTACACGACCCTCCATCAATTACCAAGTTACATACCTTGCCTCGGATGGAACATCTTGTATGAAAGATGTTGTCTCTTTGGGCTGTATCGTCGGGATGAACCGTGAGGTTCAAGGCTCGTCTTATGACCAGAGACTCACCATATTCAGCCTCACAATCTTCTTCTTCAGTGGCTGCTTCGGTCATTTGCACATCGGCCTCATCTTGAGACTCGTACTCACCCGAATCCAACATGATCATAACTCGGGGATTTGGGCATTCTCTAGCCATGTGTCCTCTGCACTTGCACTTAAAACATGTTATGTCACGAGTTCTAGAAGTACTTGGGTTAGAAAACATACCTTGATTAGGCTCAGAGGCCTTAGAAGTGAACCTAGGGTCGATTTCGACCGACTTGCCCTTCTCTGCGGCCTTAGATGGAAAGCTGGTTGGAGTTTGGGTCTTGGCTCGGTTCTGGTCCCATGTTTGGTTACTCCATGTCCGTCCAGTAGCATAGGACTTCTTCTTCAAGTGTTGCTCAGCTTGAATGGCATGGTGTAAGATGTCCTTCAAGTCGTGGTATGGAAGCTTCTCCACTTTGTGACTTAGTCGTTCATTGAGTCCGTCTAGGAACTGAGCCATGAGTGTCTCGGTGTCTTCGTCCAGCTCCAAACGATTTCTAAGATGTTCAAACTCTTCAAAGTATTCTTCCACGCTCCTGGTTCCTTGGGATAATTTTCGGAACCTCTTTTGAAGATCTCGATGATAATAGCTCGGAACATATCGCTTCTTCATGAGCTGTCTCATCTCTCGCCAAGTGCTGACCTGAGGTGATTGGCTCCTTCTTCTGTCAGCTACCTCACGATCCCACCATGAGAGAGCATGGTCAGTGAGTTGAGCAACGGCCAAAGCCAGCCTTCTTTGCTCGTTGTAGTCGTAGTACACGAAGATATGCTCCATGCGTTGCTCCCACTCCAAATAAGCCTCGGGATCGACTCTTCCAGCAAACGTAGGTGCCTTAAGCTTCATGTCCTGGAAGTGTTGCTGCCTTGGAAAGTCACCTTCGTCCTCCTCAAAGATGTCTTGTCTCGGTCCTCGTCTCCTTACTCGTGGCTGCTCCTCTATCGGAACATCGTCCGGATCTTCGCCTAGATTGTTGGCTCGTCGTTGTGCTCTTCGTAGAGGATTGTTGTTGGCTTGAGACTGCTCCCTCTGGTCTAGCCTTTGGACTACGCTCTGGAGTTTTTGCTGCATAGCCATGATTGCTTGCATGAGAATGGCGTTAGGATCTTGCGGTACAGCATTGTTTTCCATTGTTTCTCCTTGCAAAAAATTCAACAAGGTGTATCAATGAAACCAAAAAAAAATCGACAATGACAAGTAAGGTAAGAAAAAAAATTCTGCAAATATATGTTCCAGTATATGGTTCCTTTCTATTTTTTTTTGACTAAAATCCTAAAAGGAACAATTGAAAAAATTCAATTAACTAAGAATATGCTAAGTTTCCTTTTCTTTTTTTTTTTTGATCAAAATTGCTAAAGTACCAAAAACAATCGACACAAGGGATTAGGGTTCTTCTATTTTTCCTTTTTTTTTTTTATGAATCTAGCAACCTAACAAGAACAGAAAAAAAAAATACAGAAAATTAAAAATGATAAGGGAACGTTTACACCTTAGATTCAAGAGCTTTTGAAGCTTTGATACCAAAATGATACGTGCTCAAGTGTTGAAGAAGCTGGACTAAGGTCTCTCTCTTCTGTCAACGGGATAAGATGGAGGTTGCTGGTGGGGCGATGAGAACCACAAGAGAGGCGACGGTCTCTTGATACTTCAAGGGGTTTCCCTAAGGATCAGACTCACTCACGATCTAAAGAGAGAAAACGTTTTTGTGAAGAACAAAAACTCGAAAATTAACCAAGAAATACTTATGTCTGCGTGACCAAGAAGAACAAGGCCTTAGGGTTTTTAAAGAGAGCTCACGCCCCCAAAGAAAAGGAAATAAACCGAAAAGGAAATAACAAGACGGGTCCTTAACAATTTAGGCCCGTTTACAAAATAATTAAAAGACTAAGAGAAAAAGAAGTGAGGGCTCGTGTAGCTGGTCTTCATGGGCTTACAGAGAGTCATTAATTGGGCCAATAATATTGCAAGTCGTTTGGCCTCGGTAAAAACCCATCTTCGCAAAACCCATTGGGATAAAAACGAAGGTTGGGAAAAGAGCACCAAACGACTTACAAACCCAAGTAATGACCTTCCTTGGGCCTAAGTCATCTCTGGTGAAGTGAAATCGACCATAGATAAGTGGGCCACGAGCCTGGGCTTGATGAGTGGCCACTTAGTGTTATCGGCCAGCAAATGATCCAGCCGATATGTCTTCAGTGTTTGGACGTTCTGGTCCGAATGGTAAGGATTCTTGGGCTGATCTTTAGTGTTCTGGAAACTAGACTCAGAGAGCTTCAAATCCATATGTGGATCGCCTTCTGGATCGTCCGGGATCATGAGTGGATCCTGCTTCAAAGTATCGGCCCAATAACTGCTCGCAAATGGGCTTAGCGGACTAGTGTCCGTTTTGAAGAAACCGTCTTGTCTGAGCTGGTCCATGAACATGTTGAACTTGAACTTCTTTTCCATGTCCCTGCTCCTGGTTCTAGTCACTGGTCCACTTGGTACTAGTGGTGCTTGTATGACTTGGGTCGTTGACTCGATGTCCTCATCAGATACTGACTAGTATCGGTCTATACTCACTGCAGCAAGACACGAGTGGCGACTTTTATGAAGATTTGAGGAATTGCAAAATTGCCCAGAAGACTTTATTATTTATAACTTAGCCCAAAACGTGTTTTAGCATTATAATTAGGTTTTTCAGCCACTTTTGGTGACTACGCTTTCATTACACTTGATTTTACTTTGGTTTTTGGAGAGACAACTCTGAACTCCTGTTTCTTATTGATTTCTTTGATGATCTATTCAATCATGTTGTTTTCATTCTCCATGTCTGAGTAGATCCACATTAGGTTCAGGGTTCTCATAAGGGTTTTCTTTTAATGCTAGGTTGATTAGTTGATTAGGATTCACCATTTGAATTAGTTTTTCACCATAGGTTGTTCTCAAAGCTAATTCTAGGTTGACGAATCTGGAACTTAGATCTTTGGTTAATCGATTAGGCACGATAGTGCAATTGAGAAATCTGATAGAACATAGGGTGAGCAAATTAATTATTCGCAAAGAGATTTGGTTTAGTTGATTTGTGAACATATCAAGCTCGATATTAAGGTTGATTTTTTCTTAGGAATTTGCAAAGAAATTTGGGATTCTAAAGTTTAGATTTAGATAATTCTCGCAACGACAGTTGGTTAATTATACTTTAGTGATTTGAGTTCAAGAACCGTGCGTAACCTGAACCCTGATTAGTTAGTTTATCTGCATTCATTGATTTCATGAGAAATACCCTGAACCTATCTTTCTCCCATCGATTTTACAACTCCTTTATTGTTTATTGTTTTTTTGTTTCAACTGGATTGCTTAGCTTGATTCTCATATATATAATCTATTGTGTGTTTCCGTGAGTCCTTGTGTTCGACCCCTACATATACTACAACAACTACTTTAGTACTTTTAGGGTATTAATTTGAGCATATCAATGACGCCCCTTTCTCTCTCTGGCGATTCATTTGGCGATTTCGTAAACTGCTTCCTCTTTCCTTTGGGAAGTTACTGTCCGGCGGTTGTATTTAGCTTTTCCAAGGTCAAATCTGCCGGCTTTTGTCCGTCTGGAACTTTTCTTGGCGGTTTTAGGTATTCAACGGTTGAAAAGTTAATCGACAATCCTAAACCGCCTTGGCCCTCTTTCTCTATAAATCTCCCCTGTCGTCTGATTATCTTCGATCTTTTCTACAATCTTCCGATCAAAATGAGTGACAATATTCGACGTCAAATGCAAGACATCAATCTGGGGGTTAATGATGCCCCAATTGCTCTTCCCCATGGTGTGGTCGCTCATGCCACGCAGGCTAATCGTTTTGCGATTGTTGGAGTCTTGCTAAATCCTAAGAAGCAAAATATGCGTGCACTTATCAATCAAATGCCGCGACTTTGGGGTATAAATAATGAAGTCGTTGGGCGGATAATTGAACCAACAAAATTCCAATTCGTGTTCCAGAATGAAGAAGCTCTGAATCTGGTGCTTCGTCGTGGTCCCTGGTCTTTTAGCGAATGGATGTTAGTGACACAACAATGGTTTCCAAATATACCAGAAGAAGCAATGAAGACAATACCTTTCTGGGTGCAGATTCGTGGGATCCCATCCCAATTTTTGCACCGAGAGATGATTGATTTTATAGAGGATACTCTCGGACCGGTAGTTCAATCAGAGTTTGATGAAGCATCAAATTTGGTGGATTATGTTCGTGTGAAGATCAACCGGAACATCGATAATCCTTTGCGTTTCCAACGCAACTTCCAATTCATTCCAGATGAAAACGCGATTCTGAAGTTCAAATACAAAAGGCTTCGAAGTTTCTGCATTAAGTGTGGCATGTTGACGCACGAAGCCAAAGATTTCCCTCTAAATGCTGATGAGGGGAATGACGGATTACAGGACGACAACAGTGGAAATGATAGTGGAGATATGGGTAATACAGATGCAACGACTGAGATGGTTAATGATAAAGGGAATACGATGGTTGTTGGACCATCTGTTCAGGTAACGGATGTTGAAAGTACTTCTATGGTGACCGATAGAGATCTGACCGCTGCGAAGTGGCGTTTTGTGCAATCACAATTGGTACAGGAAGAACCTGCTGGAATTGGGAAGAGAAAGCGGCATGAGATTGAAGAAATGCTGCAGGTTTATGAAAGTGATGCGTATTCAAATGTCAATACGAATGAGTTATACGCAGATCTTCCCTCAGTTGAAATCCATGAAGTTACCACATCTAATGCTGTACCAAATGGTATTGAACTTACGGAGATGTCTGCAGGCTTAGAGGAATTCAGGGCTCAATGCGAGGAAAAAAATTATCAACGGCGTCGTCTGGAGAAAGGAAAATTCAAAGAAGATGAATTCCTTGATGTTTTCCAGGCATATGTAGAGCATGGGGCTGATGCTGGTTTCAACAAACGCAGGAAGAACGAGGTAGAAATTATGCTTCAGGATCCTGTAGTTAATTTCACAGATCGGTTGGACCTGTTTCCGATCAACAAGGAGGAGCGTGCGAGTCTACTGGTTCATGTACGGTTAATCATCAAATAGACGGAGGCGCATGGGGCCCGGTACCCCCACAGTCAGTATGAAGATCGTCTCTTGGAATTGTCAGGGGATTAAAGCGCCTCTGAGGAAAGAAAGGTTACAAGAAATTTGATGTTCTGTTACATATTATTCCTGTGTGAAACTCTTAATAAGTGTGATGTAGTTAGAGATGTTTGTGTGTTTTTAGGATTTGATTTCGTTATCTCTGTTCCTCCGATAGGGAGAAGTGGAGGAATAGCTATTCTATGGAAAAAGCAGTAACTATAACTAAGCTTTTTCAGTCTGAAAGATTGATAGATGTATTTGTGGAATTTAATGGTATGAATTTCTATTTGTCGTGTGTTTACGGTAATGTCGTGCAAACAAATAGACATGAATTATGGGAGAGAATGGAAAGAATTGGAACAACAAGGTGCGGTCTTTGGCTTCTTGTTGGTGACCTTAATGAGATTCTATCTAATGCTGAGAAAGATGGAGGTCCTCAACGTGATGAAAGAACGTTCCAAGATTTCAAAAACATGTACGGTTCATGTGATCCATCAGATTTGCGTCACAAGGGTAATCGTTTTTCTTGTGTTGGGCAGCGTGGGAAATACACGGTCAAATGCTGTCTTGATCGAGTGGTTGTAAATTCTGAATGGTTAGCACAGTTTCCCGCCTCAGAAGCCGAATTTTTACATTTGTATTACTCAGATCATCGACCTGTAGTCACTAAAATTGCTTTTATTGAAGATAATCCGATTAAGCCATTTAGATTTGACAAGAGACTTTTGCAAATAAAAGAATTTAAACACTACGTAAGTCTAGGATGGAATTCAAAAAATGCGAATTAAACTTTCATCTTAGACCGGATCCGTGAATGTCGGCGTTCAATGACGCAATGTCGACGGCATTCAAGATTAAATTCTTCGAAACGTATTGAGGAACTACAATTTGAATTGGAACTAGCGATGTTATCATCTGGCACTCTTCGGGAATCAATCCCTCAAATCAGAAAGGAATTGGTACAAGTTTATAGAAATGAAGAAGTTTATTGGCAATTAAAGAGTCGTAACTCATGGTTAACACTAGGAGATCGTAATACACGGTTCTATCAAGCCTGCACAAAAACATGATTTTCCAGAAACCGTATTCACACTATCACAGATTCTGCTGGAGTAGTTTATCAAGGGGATTTGGCTGTCGGTAAACATGCGGAAGAATACTTTCATACCTTATACAAAAGTGATAATAACAGGGTACTTCCTCAGATTTTCTCAGAATTCACCCCAACGGTAACTACTGAAATCAATTCGACCATCACAAGAAATTTTACTGATGAAGAAATTTATGACGCCGTTTGTAAAATTGGTTCTGATAAAGCACATGGACCTGATGGTTTAACAGCTCGTTTTTACCAAGAATGCTAGGATATAGTAGGGAAGGATGTCATTACTGAGGTTCGTCATTTTTTCAAGACATCAACGCTCAGACATGGTATAAATCATACTAATACTTGTATGATTCCGAAAATTAATAAACCGAAAACATTGTCAGACTACCGTCCAATATCTCTGTGCAATGTTTTATATAAAATAATCTCAAAGATGTTGGTTAATCTATTGAAATCGTCTTTGGACAAAATCGTATCTGAATCGCAAGCAGCTTTTATTCCGGGACGACTCATTTCTGATAATGTGATGAAAGCACATGAGCTCATGCACTCTCTAAAATCAAGAAAAAGAGTTTCACAAACATATATGGCAATTAATTTATGGATTGAATGGAGTTTTCTTGAAGAAACAATGCGTGCTTTCGGCTTCTCTAATTTATGGATTGGGTGGATTATGGCTATTGTTCGCAGCGTTAGTTATTCAGTGCTTATAAATGGGAGTCCACAAGGGTTGATTACTCCAGAAAGAGGATTAAGGCAGGGGGATCCGTTATCCCCGTATCTATTCATTCTATGTGCCGATGTGATGAGTCATCTACTAGAGGTTAATGTGCGAAAAAAGAAAATAAATGGGATTAAAATTGGAAATGGAGTCCCTTCTATTACGCATCTTCTGTTCGCAGATGACTCACTTTTCTTTTGTATTGCAAATCAAAAGAATTGTGCAGCTATCAAAGAGATATTTCGTATTTATGAACAATTCTCGGGCCAACGCATAAATCATGATAAATCAATGATAACTTTTGGTTCTCGTATAATTGGAGACAAACAAGAGAGACTGAAACGAATTATTGGAATTCAACATCATGGTGGAGGTGGTAAATATCTTGGTCTACGAGAACAATTTGGCCGAAAGAAAACAGAAATGTTTAACAATATCATCACTAAAGTCAAAGAACGTACTTCCTCTTGGGGCTCAAGATTTCTATCCCCAGCTGGAAAGGAAGTGTTACTGAAATCAGTCGCTATTTCAATGCCGGTTTACTCCATGTCATGTTTTAAGCTTCATAAACAAGTAATTTCTGATATTGAAAGTATTTTAATGAGATTCTAGTGGGAGAAAAGTTCGCAACAAAAAGGGATTCCGTGGATTGCTTGGAAGAGATTACATTACACTAAAAAGGAAGGTGGTTTAGGTTTCTGGGACATGGCCATGTTTAATGATGCTTTACTTGCAAAGCAAGCTTGGAGATTAGTAAACAATCCGACTTGCTTGTTCTCAAGAATGTACAAGGCAAGATATTTCAAAGATATACACCTTTTCGAAGCAAAAGCACGTCCATATCATTCCTACGGATGGTCTTCGTTACTTCACGGTATCGACCTCTTAAAAAAGGGTTCCCGTCACATCCTTGGTGATGGTAGTAGCACAATAATCTTTCATGATAATTGGCTACCAACGCACCCTCCTAGGCCGGCATGGACTAATGATACCAATAATATACAATTGGTGTCCGATCTTATTAAAAAGGATGGGACCTTAAGGTCATTGGACATTGAAGCTATATCTTCTCATTTATCTCCGGAAGACGGTGAACTTGCTAAGTCTTTGTACCTAGCACAACAGCCAGGAGATGATAAATTATGATGGAATTATAATAGAACTGGAATTATAAGCTATATTTATTATAATGGAATTATATTCGGTTGCATCCGGGTATTGGTTCTTACGTCATAATAACGATTTTGAAGCGGTGGCACCACAAAAACCATATGGAGATTCTGAATTGAAAGCACGTGTGTGGAAATTAAATATCATGCCTAAAATAAAACATTATTTATGGCGAATATTAACAAAGTCCCTTGGCACGGCTACTAGATTAACAACGAGAGGTGTCCGTATGGATACTACATGTCAACGTTGCTGTGCAGAGCCGGAAACAATTAACCACATGCTCTTTTCCTGTCCTGTGTCAGTAACAACTTGGAGGCTTTCCAAATTGCCTTTTCCGTTTCTATTTTCACCATCACAGGATGTTGAAATAAATATAAAAAAACATTATTAATCTTCAAGGGGTACAAGGATTGTCTGATGATCGGAAACTCCTTCCTTTTTGGCTAATGTGGCGTATATGGAAAGCTCGAAATAATTTAATTTTCAATAAGAAAAAAGTAAATCCACAAAATGAGGTAGAATTGGCGATCGCGGATGTTAAAGAATGGATTTCAGCAACTACTAAAGATAGTGAAGGGACTTTAAAACAAGGTTCTACTTGCCGTGACCTTTCGGAATCAAGATGGATTCGGCCTAGTGTGGGAACACTTAAATGCAACTATGATGCAGCTTATGATCCGAATTCTAGAAGGGTGGTTGGAGGATGGATTGTGCGGGACCACATGGGTTTTCCACGGTGTTGGGGCGCTACGAATTTAGGTTTGGCAACCTCGAGTTTAGAAGCAGAAGGAAAAGCATTACTATCAGCAATGCAAAATGTTTGGTGCAGAGGTTATCATAACATTCAGTTCGAAGGAGATTGCCAGGTGCTTGTTAATATATTACAAGAAACGAAAGAGGATATCTCAATGACAAATCTGATTGAAGATATTAAAATGTGGAAATACAAATTCTCTAAGATAATTTACAATCATGTAATGAGATCTTCAAATGAAGCGGCACATAAATTAGCGCGTATTGGCCCTTTTAATAATATTTTCTATTCATGATGTGTTTATCCCCCTTCATGGTTAACAAAAACTTTGTATACCGACTTTATTATGTCAAATTAATAAAGGAATGATTTTGTCGAAAAAAAAAAATCAATGAGAGGCTAATGTCGCGTGGAAGAAGGAGAAGAAGAAGAGTTACCTGGGCCGGGTCGGATCTTACCTGGGTGGGTACTGAGAATTTTTTTTAAAAAAATGGTCGGTATTGACTGATTTAAAAAAATTCTTCTTTAAATACCGACGTCACTCCTCGGTATTGGTCCTTGGTATAGACATACCGAGGTCACTCCTTGGTACAACAAATCGGTGTTAAGGAGATTTTCTTTCTGTTTCCATAACGACGTGTTGTACCGATCTGTGACGTCGGTATTGGCCCCGCGTTTGGCACGTTCTACACCGAAGTTACTGATCGGTGTTAGGCATCGGTACTACCATACCGAGGTCACTTCTCGGTGCTGGTCATCGGTATGGACATACCGATGTCACTCCTCGGTACCACACGTCGGTGCTAAGGTATTTTCATCCTGTTTCCATACCGACGTGTTGTACCGATCTGTGACGTCGGTATTGATCCCTCGGCAAGTCCATACCGACGTCACTCGTCGGTATCTCTCCTCGGTATTCGCTTTTGACCTTGGAAACCCTATGCACACTTAACAAAAACATCAAAAAGATCTAGCAAAGATAGAAAAAGAGATAAACAAAAAGGAAGTATATACAATGATAAGCTTGGGGTGTCTCCCAAGAGCACTTTGTTTAACGTCACTAAGTTTGACGTTTATTACCGTTCTCAAGCTAGAGGAACATCATCGAGAGGGATCGAGCCTCCCTCTTCGACGATTTGATTTGCTCGGTAGAGTTTGAGCCTTTGGCAATTTGAAATGAAATATTGGCCCTCCTTGTTAACTAGTATCACGGCTCTGTATGCCCTTACTTCCTTAACCTCAAACGGACCCGACCACCTCGACTTGAGCTTCCCGGGAAAAAGCTTCAACCGGGAGTTGAACAATAGCACCAAGTCTCCAACTTTGAAGTCCTTACGCAAGATCTTCTTGTCATGGAAGGCTTTGGTCCGTTCCTTGTAGATCCTCGAGCTCTCATAGGCTTCAAGCCTAGTCTCCTCTAACTCTTGAAGTTGAATCAACCTCCTCTCTTGTGCGGTCTTGATGTCAAAATTAAGAAGCTTCACCGCCCACAAGGCCTTGTACTCCAACTCAACCGGTAGATGGCATGACTTCCCATAGAGCAAGTGGAATGGTGTAGTCCCTATAGGAGTCTTAAAAGCGGTCTGGTATGCCCATAAAGCATCATCTAACTTGTTGGCCCAATCCTTTCTTGAACTCCCCACCGTCCTTTCTAGTATGGCTTTGATTTGCCGGTTGGATACTTCTACTTGGCCACTCGTTTGAGGATGGTAGGGTGTTGCTACCTTATGCCTCACACCATGCTTCTTAAGTAGACTTTCAAACACCGTGTTGATGAAATGACTACCCCCTTCACTAATGACCACCCTTGGAACTTTAGAACCTTGGGAAGAAAACGGACTTGAACAATTTTAGAACGACCTTAGCATCGTTGGTCGGGCTTGCAATGGCTTTCACCCATTTAGAGACGTAATCAACCGCCACCAATATGAATTGGTTACCATACGATGACAGGAAAGGTCCCATAAAATTGATGCCCATACGTCAAACATCTGCACCACAAGGATTGGGTTTTGGGGCATTTCATCTCTCCTCCCAATATTCCCTTTCCTTTGGCACGCATCACATGTGGAGACAAAGAGGTGCGCATCCTTGAATAATGAAGGCCACTAATAACCGGATTGCAAGACCTTTGTAGCGGTTTTGTAGGATACGTGATGCCCACCATAGCTTGACCCGTGACAATGGAGTAGGATCCCTTGGACGTTTTTTTCCACCAGGCATTTCCTATACAAACCATCCGAGCACAACTTGTATAAGTAGGGCTCGTCCCAATAGTATCTCGTCACGTCGTGGAAGAACTTCTTCTTCTTATACCCATCCAAAGGCGGTTCCTTCCCGCACACCAAGTAGTTCACTAGGTCTGCAAACCATGGTAGTTTCTCGTCTTGTAACCCATTAGCACTCTCTAGTCCTCGCATGGCTTCAACCCCTTTCTTCAAGACACCAACAACCATGAGACTCTCCTCGGGGAGCTTATCATCAATTGGGACAAGGTCTTCAATCCTCATTATAGACAAGCGATCCACGACTCCATTCTCTATCCCTTTCTTGTCAACTATCTCCAAGTCAAACTCTTGTAGAAGCAAGATCCAACGGAGTAGCCTTGGCTTTGTGTCTTTCTTTGCATGATTGTATCTTAGGGCCGCGTGATCTGTGTAGACAATCACCTTTGATCCCACAACATAAGACCTAAATTTCTCCATTGCAAAGACCACGGCTAGCAACTCCTTTTCCGTTGTGGCATACCGGGCTTGAGTGTCATCTAAGGTCCTACTTGCATAGTAGATGACATTGGTCTTCTTGTCCTTCCTTTGACCCAAGACCGCACCAACCGCGTAATCACTAGCATCACACATGATCTCGAAATGAAGATCCCAGTCCGGTGCTTGAACAATGGGGGCACTAACCAATGCCTTCTTGATCTCTAGAAACACTACCATACACTCCTCATCAAACACGAACTCAACCTCCTTGCAAAGTAGCCTTGTGAGAGGCCTCGTGATTTTCGAGAAGTCTTTGATGAACCTTTGGTAGAACCCCGCATGACCCAAGAAAGATCGGATGTCCTTGACCGACTTAGGCGGCTCCAAGCTAATCATCAACTCAATCTTGGATTTGTCCACCTATATGCCCTTCTCGGAGATTTTGTGTCCTAACACGATGATATATCATGGTTTTTACCCTTTTTAAACCATGATATATGTCCTATTTATGGAGTCTTTCTAGTATTTTGGAGTCTTTTACAGGTTTTAGCACGTTTAGAGCTTAATTGGAGTTTTTGGAGGATTTCGGAGCATTTTGGGAGGAAAGGAGCAGAGTCATGCAGAGACGTCAAAAGTTTGGCATCCGTTTTCCATCTTAGGATAATTGATTAGGCACGAGAGTGCGATTAATTACCTGATAGAACTTAGGGTGAGCAAAATAACTATTCGCAAAGAGATTTGGTTTAATTGTTTTGTGAACAAATCAAACCTGATTTAAAAGCTGATTTAGACTTTAGGATTCGCAAAGAGATTTGGAATTCCTAGGATTTAGATTTAGATAGTTTTCGCAACGAGAGTTGGTTAATTATATCTTAGTGATTTGAGTTCAAGAACCGCGCTAAATCTGAATTCTGACTAGTTAGTTTATCTGCATTCATTGATTTCCTGAGAAATACCCTGAACCTATTTTTCTCCCAATCGAATTACAACTTGTTTAATTTACGTATTGCTTTCAATTACATCTTTTTGTTTAGCTTAATTCGAATCTATTTAATATATTGTGTGATCTCTATGAGTCCTTGTGTTCGACCCCTACTTTACTGAAACTACTACTTAGTACTTTTAGGGTATTAATTTGAGCATATCACACGATCCCTTCACGTACCATGAAATGGCACTTCTCCCAATTGAGCACCAAGTTTGCTTCCTCGCATCGTTGCAAGACCCTACAAAGATTAGACAAGCAAACACCAAACGAAAAGCCATACACGTAGAAGTCATCCATAAAAACTTCTACAATGTCCTCAATAAGATCCGAGAAAATGGACATCATACAACGTTGGAATGTTGCGGGTGCATTACACAACCCGAACGGCATCCTTCGATATGCGAAGGTACCGTAAGGGCATGTGAAAGTTGTTTTCTCTTGGTCATTCGGGTGTATGTGTATTTGAATGAAATCTGAATAACCGTCTAGGAAAAAATAAAATGGATGATTAGCTTGACGTTCAAGCATTTGATCTATGAAAGGTAACGGGAAGTGATCCTTACGAGTAGATGAATTTAACTTCCTATAGTCAATGCACATTCTATGCCCGATTATTGTCCTGGTAGGTATCATTTTATCCTTTTCATTTTTAACAACAGTTATCCCCCCTTTCTTAGACACACAATGAACCTGTGAGACCCAAGTACTATCCGATATTGGGTAGATAATACCGGCATCCAAAAGCTTAAGAATCTCTCTCTTTACAACATCCTTCAAATTAGGATTCAACCTTCTTAGATGTTCAATAGAGGTCCTTGATTCATCCTCTAGATGGATTCTATGTGTGCACAAAGTAGAGGAAATACCCTTGATTTCATCAAAGGAATAACCAATGGCTTTCCTATACTTCCTAAGTTCACCTAAAAGGGAGGATAGTTTGTTCTCATCTAGACTTTCATTTACAATAACCGGGTATGACTCGTTTGGACCTAGGAAAGTGTACCTTAGTCACGTGGGAAGTTGCTTTATGTCCACCTCTGGGGCTTTGAGTTCGCTCCAATCGTCTTTCTCAAGACTAGACTTACCCTTGCTAGTCTCTTCAACGGCTAGAACAAACTCATCTTGAACCGTATCAACTCTGGACCCATCTCGAACCTCGGTACCACGAACACACAACTCAACAAATGGTGTATCCTTTTCAACCGGATTGTGCAAGTCCATGAGTAGCTCATACCTGATATGCTCAAATTAATACCCTAACAGTACTAAAGCAGTAGTTTTAATATAGTTAGGGGTCGAACCACAAAGACTCACAGAGATGCACAATATATTGTATAGTATCGAATTAAGCTAAGCCAAACAGATGTAATTGAAAGCAGTGCAGAAATTAAAATGGTTGTAATTCAATTGGGAAAATATAGACTCATGGTATTTCTCAGGAAATCAATGAATGCAGATAAACTAACTAACAGTATTCAGATTTAGCGCAGTTCTTGAGCTCAAATCACTAAGGTATAATTAACCAACTGTCGTTGCGAGAATTATCTAAATCTAAATCCTAGGAATTCCAAATCTCTTTGCGAAATCCTAAAGTCTAAATCAGCTTTAATATCAGGTTTGATATGTTCAGAAATCAATTAAACCAAATCTCTTTGCGAATAATCAATTTGTTCACCTAAGGTTCTATCAGGTAATTAATCGTACTGTCGTTCCTAATCAATTATCCTAAGATCTAAGTTCCAGATTCGTCAACCTAGAATTAGCTTTGAACACAGCCTAAGCGAAGAACTAATTCAGATGGTGAATCCTATAAATTAATCAACCTAGCATTCAAAGAAATCCTTATGAGAACGCTGAACCTAAAGTGGATCTACTCAGACATGGAGAATGAAACAATCAACATAACTGAATAAATCATCAATAAATCAGAAAGAATAACAAGATGGTTTTGAGATCTGATCTCGGACGAAGGGAGATTCAGACTTGTCTCTCTAAAACCAAAGTAAAATAAAAGTATAAAAATAAATCTTAGCCTACAAAGTGGCTATAAAATCCCTATAAATAACCTAAAACATGTTATGGGCCATCTTGTAATTATCAAAGTCTTCTGGGCACTTTTGCAATTCTTCAAGTCTTGGAAAACTCGCGGGTCGTGTCTTTCTCGATGAGTATCGATCGATACAGGGGGTATCGATCGATGCTCGTCGTGAAATCAGGTACTCAGCAACACGACTTCAACATTTTCTCCAGACTGTTCCAGAAAGCTCCAATAATTCCAATAATGCTCCAAACGTACTATAACCTGTAAAAGACTCTATAAAAAAGACTTATATCATGGCCTAAATAGGGTAAAAACCCTGATATATCAACTCTCCCAGACTTAGCCTTTGCTTTCCCTCAAGCAAATAGAAGACTAAACCAGAGAAAGAGGTTTGAAAACGCGGAAACTCACCTGTTCACGAACCATCGCAGAGATCCTCTTGCCAAGTACCCAAATGTCACCTAATCAGCTTTTGATCTAACCACCATGTACTTCTCCGTAGACATTCGCAGCTTTCCCAGACTCCATACATTATCTCACAATATTGTTCAAATAAAGCCATCCTCGCCAGTTTCATCGCTGCAGCCAATGTTCAAGAACCTTCTAGACTATTTACCATACAATATCATGACAAGGAACCACCTTTTTCACACTTTTTGGTTTTATTTCTCTCCCCAGACTTATTTCTTATTATGTTCATTGCATTTACAAATTAAGGTTCGAGACGCGAGTATTGATGGTGTTAGCCACCGAATCCCCGGTTCTTCCCTCTCAATGTATCAAAGGATGTAGGCGAATAATGGCATCATAGGAAAATCCTAACCTCGCTTCCAATCCTTTGTGTGATCATTCCCTCTTAAGTAGAATAATGGAATCTGATGAGGACATCGAGTCAACGACCCAAGTCATACAAGCACCACTAGTACCAAGTGGACCAGTGACTAGAACCAGGAGCAGGGACATTGAAAAGAAGATCAACATGTTCATGGACCAGCTCAGACAAGAAGGTTTCTTCAATACGGACACTAGTCCGCTAAGCTCATTTGCGAGCAGTTATTGGGCCGATACTTCGAAGCAGGATCCACTTATGATCCCGGATGATTCAGAAGGCGATCCAAATATGGATTTGAAGCTCTTTGAGTCTAGTTTCCAGAACACTAAAGATCAGCCCAAGAATCCTTACCATTCGGACCAGAACGTCCAAACACTGAAGACATATCGGCTGGATCCTTTGCTGGCCGATAACACTAAGTGGCCACTCATCAAGCCCAGGCTCGTGGCCCACTTATCTATGGTCGACTTCACTTCAGCAGAGATGACTTAGGCCCAAGGAAGGTCATTAGTTGGGTTTGTAAGTCGTTTGGCGCTCTTTTCCCAACCTTCGTTTTTATCCCACTGGGTTTTGCGAAGATGGGTTTTTACCGAGGCCTAACGACTTGCAAATATTATTGGCCCAATTAATGACTCTCTGTAAGCCCATGAAGACCAGACACACGAGCCTCAGTTCTATTTGTCTTAAGTCTTTTAATTATTTTGTAAACGGGCCTAAATTGTTAAGGACCCGTCTTGTTATTTCCTTTTCGGTTTATTTCTTTTTCTTTGGGGCGTGAGCTTGCTTTAAAAACCCTAGGGCTTTGTCTTTCTCATTCACGCAGACAATAAGAATTTTCCTTGGTTATTTTCGAGTTTTTGTTTGGAACAAAAACGTTTTCTCTCTTTAGATCGTGAGTGAGTCCGATCCTTAGGGAAACCCCTTGAAGTATCAAGAGACCGTCGCCTCTCTTGTGGTTCTCATCGCCCCACCAGCAACCTCCATCTTATCCCGTTGATAGAAGAGAGAGACCTTAGTCCAGCTTCTACAACACTTGAGCACGTATCATTTTGGTATCAGAGCTTCAAAAGCTCCTGAATCTAAGGTGTAAACGTTCCCTTATCATCTTTTAATTTTCTGTATTTTTTTTTCTTGTTCTTGTTAGGTTGCTAGATTCAAAAAAAAAAAAAAAAAATAGAAGAACCCTATTGCTTGTGTCGATTTTTTTTTTAGATTAATCAAAAAAAGGAAACTTAGCTTATTCTTAGTTATTCGATTTTGCAATTTTTCCTTTTAGGATTTTAGTCAAAAAAAAAATTATAGAAGAACCCTAATTCTTTTGTGTCGATTTCTTTGTGTACCTTAGCAAAATTAATCAAAAAAAAAAAAAAAGGAAACTTAGCATATTCTTAGTTAGTCAAAAAAAAAAAAAATAGAAAAGAACCATATATTAGCATCTTCGATTTTTGTTAATTCCTTTTTTTTAAGTTGTTCAAAAAAAAAAAAAAAATAGGAGAGTGTTTTAGTTTAGAATTTTTCCTTTTAGATTTAAGAAATTTTTTTTCTTACCTTACTACTTGTCTTTGTCGATTTTCTTGAAACTCCATTGATACACTTTGTTAAAAAAAAATTTTTGTGCAAGGAGAAACAATGGAAAACAATGTTGCACCGCAAGACCCTAATGCCATTCTCATGCAAGCAATCACGGCTATGCAACAACAGCTCCAGAGCGTAGTCCAAAGGCTAGACCAGAGGGAACAGCATTAAGCCAACAACAATCATCCACCAAGAGCACAGCGACGAGCCTACAACTTAGACGAAGATCCGGACGATGTTCCGATAGAGGAACAGCCGCGAGTAAGGAGACGAGGACCGAGACAAGACATTTTTGAGGAGGCCGAAGGTGACTTCCCAAGGCACCAATATTCCCAGGACATGAAGCTTAAGGCACCTACATTTGCTGGAAGAGTCGATCCCGAGGCTTATTTGGAGTGGGAGCAACGAATGGAGCATATCTTCGTGTACTACGACTACAACGAGCAAAGAAGGCTGGCTTTGGCCGTTGCTCAACTCACTGACCATGCTCTCATGGTGGGATCGTGAGGTAGCTGACAGAAGAAGGAGCCAATCACCTCAGGTCAGCACTTGGCGAGAGATGAGACAGCTCATGAAGAAGCGATATGTTCCGAGCTATTATCATCGAGATCTTCAAAAGAGGTTCCGAAAATTATCCCAAGGAACCAGGAGCGTAGAAGAATACTTTGAAGAGTTTGAACATCTTAGAAATCGTTTGGAGCTGGATGAAGACACCGAGACACTCATGGCTCAGTTCCTAGACGGACTCAACGAACGACTAAGTCACAAAGTGGAGAAGCTTCCATACCACGACTTGAAGGACATCTTACACCATGCAATTCAAGCTGAGCAACACTTGAAGAAGAAGTCCTATGCTACTGGACGGACATGGATTAACCAAACATTGGACCAGAACCGAGCCAAGACCCAAACTCCAACCAGCTTCCCATCTAAGGCTGCGGAGAAGGGCAAGTCGGTCGAAATCGACCCTAGGTTCACTTCTAAGGCCTCTGAGCCTAATCAAGGTAAGTTTTCTAACCCAAGTACTTCTAGAACTCGTGACATAACATGTTTTAAGTGCAAGGGCAGAGGACACATGGCTAGAGAATGCCCAAATCCCCGAGTTATGATCATGTTGGATTCGGGTGAGTACGAGTCTCAAGATGAGGCTGATGTGCAAATGACCGAGTCAGCCACTGAAGAAGTAGATTGTGAGGCTGAATATGGTGAGTCTCTGGTCATAAGACGAGCCTTGAACCTCACGGTTCATCCCGACGAGACAGCCCAAAGAGACAACATCTTTCATACAAGATGTTCCATCCGAGGCAAGGTATGTAATTTGGTAATTGATGGAGGGTCGTGTACCAATGTAGCAAGTGACTACATGGTCACTAAGCTCTGTCTAGAACGTGCTAAACACCCTCACCCATATAAGCTAAGATGGTTAAACGATAAGGCTGAATTACGCGTCACGGACCAAGTGCTTGTACCATTCAATGTGGGCAAGTACTCGGATGAAGTTGTGTGTGATGTTGTTCCTATGCAAGCTGGCCATCTTCTTCTTGGTAGGCCTTGGCAGTTTGATAAGGACGCCATTCACCATGGCCGAAGTAACATGTATTCGTTTGTGCATGATAAAAAGAAGTATAATTTAGCACCTCTTACACCTACTCAAGTACACGAATTACAAGTTAAAATGTTAAAAGAAAAAGATGCATCGACCAGGAACAATTTGTTTATCAAGTCAAGTTATATTTCTAGGGCAATCACTTGCAAAGAACCGGTATTACTAATGATCTTTAAGGAGACTTTAAGTGCATGTTCTAGGGCGTTGGAGCAACAGCTTCCTACTGAGGTTACTCAACTCTTGGACCGATTTGCTGATGTGTTTCCTGATGAGATACCTCCTGGCTTACCTCCTATAAGAGGAATAGAGCACCAGATCGATTTTGTGCCCGGAGCCCCATTACCCAATCGAGCCGCATATCGCGTTAATCCGGACGAAGCCAAGGAACTAGAGAAGCAAGTGAGAGAACTTATGGACAAGGGCTATGTTCGTGAGAGCCTTAGTCCATGTGCCGTACCAGTCCTTTTGGTGCCAAAAAAAGATGGGACGTGGAGGATGTGCGTGGATTGTCGCGCGATAAACAACATAACGATCAAATACCGACATCCGATACCAAGGTTAGATGACATGCTTGATGAGCTTTCTGGTTCTAATTTATTTTCCAAGATTGATCTCAGGAGTGGATACCATCAAGTACGAATGAGAGAAGGTGACGAATGGAAGACGGCCTTCAAGACGAAGCAAGGCCTCTACGAATGGCTAGTTATGCCTTTCGGGCTAACTAACGCGCCAAGTACCTTCATGCGACTCATGAATGAGGTTCTTAGACCCTACATTAGTAAGTTTGTAGTGGTATACTTCGATGATATTCTCATTTATAGTCGAACTCTAGCTGAACATTTATCTCATTTAGAACAAATTCTTAAGACGCTTCAACGAGATGGTCTTTACGCCAACTTGAAGAAGTGCACATTTTGCGCTAATGAGCTTGTGTTTTTAGGCTTTGTTGTGAGTTTGCAGGGACTTAGAGTGGACCAGGAGAAGGTCCAAGCCATCCAAGAATGGCCTACGCCAACAACCGTTAGCCAAGTTCGAAGCTTTCACGGCTTGGCTAGCTTTTACCGACGGTTCGTGAAGGACTTCAGCACCCTTGCTGCACCTCTAACTGCCATCATCAAGAAGGACGTGGCATTCAAGTGGGGAGACGCCCAGGAAGAGGCCTTCAAAGGCCTAAAGGATCGTTTGACTCATGCTCCCGTTTTAACTTTACCCGATTTCTCTAAAACGTTTGAAATTGAGTGTGATGCCTCAGGTTTAGGGATCGGTGTTGTGCTTACTCAAGGAGGCAACCCTGTTGCTTACTTCAGTGAGAAACTTAGTGGAGCCACTCTCAACTATCCTACTTATGATAAGGAGCTCTACGCCTTAGTCCGAGCAATGGAGACGTGGCAGCATGACCTACTATCGAAGGAGTGTGTCATCCACACGGACCATGAGACTTTGAAGCATCTTAGGGGTCAGACTAACCTCAAGAGAAGACATGCTAAATGGCTGGAGTTTATAGAGACGTTCCCCTATGTGATCAAGTACAAGAAGGGAAAAGATAATGTGGTGGCCGATGCCCTATCTCGGAGATACGCGCTAATATCGACCATGGAAGCAAAGGTTCTTGGATTTGAAATGATTATTCCATTGTATGAATCTGATGTTGATTTTGCAGAGATATACAAGAACCATGGAAAGGGAGCCCACGCTTCTTACTATGTCCATGACGGTTATCTTTTTAAAGATAAACGCCTATGCATCCCGCAATGTTCGTTACGAGAGCTTATAGTCCGAGAAGCTCATGGAGGAGGCCTCATGGGTCATTTTGGCGTTGAGAAGACTCTTGCCATGCTGAAGGAACACTTCTTTTGGCCACACCTTAAGAAGTCGGTCGAAACTTTCTGTGCAAGATGTATCACTTGCAAGAAAGCCAAGTCTCGGGTTAACCCACACGGTTTGTATCTTCCTTTACCGATTCCTACTTTACCATGGATTGATATTTCTATGGACTTTGTGTTAGGTTTGCCTAAGATCAGACACAAAGACTCCATCTTTGTCGTGGTGGATCGGTTCTCAAAGATGGCACACTTCATCCCATGTGCCAAGACAAACGATGCTACACAAACCGCGGACCTCTTTTTCAAAGAGATTATCCGCCTACATGGAGTACCTAGGACGATCGTCTCAGATCGCGACACCAAGTTCCTGAGCCACTTTTGGAGAACCCTCTGGAAGAAGCTAGGCACCAAGCTGCTCTTCTCCACGACCTGCCATCCACAAACCGATGGCCAAACTGAAGTTGTTAACCGTACACTTGGGACGTTGCTTCGAGCAACAATAGGGAGAAATCTTAAAACTTGGCTTGAAGCTCTACCTTTTGTCGAGTTTGCTTATAATAGAGCTGTCCATAGTGCTACTCATTTGTCTCCTTTTCAGGTTGCATATGGATTTAATCCACAGACGCCATTGGATCTTAAGCCTCTACCTCAAACGGAGTTCTTAAACCTCGATGGAGCCAAAAAGGCCGCGGACGTGAAAAAGCTACACCAATCGGTCAAAGATCAGCTCGAAAGAACCAATGCCCTACGTGTGAAGAATGCCAACAAGGGCAGGAATCACGTGTCTTTTGAAGTTGGAGAATGGGTGTGGTTGCACATGAGACCGGAGCGTTTCCCGGACAAACGCAAATCGAAGCTATCGCCTCGCGGAGACGGCCCATTAAAAATCTTGGAGAAAATCAATGACAATGCCTACAAGCTCGAGCTCCCAGGTGAACTTAAGGTGTCTGCTACATTCAATGTTTCTGACTTAGCTCGTTTTGATGCAGGTGATGATGTTTTGGGGTCAAAACCTCATGAAGAGGGAGGGAGTGATGAGGACATCGAGTCAACGACCCAAGTCATACAAGCACCACTAGTACCAAGTGGACCAGTGACTAGAACCAGGAGCAGGGACATGGAAAAGAAGTTCAACATGTTCATGGACCAGCTCAGACAAGAAGGTTTCTTCAATACGGACACTAGTCCGCTAAGCTCATTTGCGAGCAGTTATTGGGCCGATACTTCGAAGCAGGATCCACTTATGATCCCGGATGATTCAGAAGGCGACCACATATGGATTTGAAGCTCTTTGAGTCTAGTTTCCAGAACACTAAAGATCAGCCCAAGAATCCTTACCATTCGGACCAGAACGTCCAAACACTGAAGACATATCGGCTGGATCCTTTGCTGGCCGATAACACTAAGTGGCCACTCATCAAGCCCAGGCTCGTGGCCCACTTATCTATGGTCGACTTCACTTCAGCAGAGATGACTTAGGCCCAAGGAAGGTCATTAGTTGGGTTTGTAAGTCGTTTGGCGCTCTTTTCCCAACCTTCGTTTTTATCCCACTGGGTTTTGCGCAGATGGGTTTTTACCGAGGCCTAACGACTTGCAAATATTATTGGCCCAATTAATGACTCTCTGTAAGCCCATGAAGACCAGATACACGAGCCTCACTTCTTTTTGTCTTAAGTCTTTTAATTATTTTGTAAACGGGCCTAAATTGTTAAGGACCCGTCTTGTTATTTCCTTTTCGGTTTATTTCTTTTTCTTTGGGGCGTGAGCTTGCTTTAAAAACCCTAGGGCTTTGTCTTTCTCATTCACGCAGACAATAAGAATTTTCCTTGGTTATTTTCGAGTTTTTGTTTGGAACAAAAACGTTTTCTCTCTTTAGATCGTGAGTGAGTCCGATCCTTAGGGAAACCCCTTGAAGTATCAAGAGACTGTCGCCTCTCTTGTGGTTCTCATCGCCCCACCAGCAACCTCCATCTTATCCCGTTGATAGAAGAGAGAGACCTTAGTCCAGCTTCTACAACACTTGAGCACGTATCAGAATCGCTGGAAATTTCCCTAGCCCTCTACTCAGAAGAAAATCATTTCAATCTTTTATGCTCTTATTTATCAACTTATAACATGGGAGAGAGATACCATAACTCTAAACACATGGGTTCCTTTATCAGATATGAATGATGAATCAAGCTCTATGAACACTAACAATATCGATGAAGTGCAAAAGTTGGCTCAGGTTTCATAAGAACTCTGCTAGAAACATGGATGTTTTCTAGTCAACTGGTCAGTCTTTGGATTTTTCATTAGTCGCTCTAGAACTGATCCTGTAACACTGTGCACTCAAAAACAAAATCAAAACAACAATTCAAGCACAGGATCATTATCTCCAACAAGTTTTGACTCAATAAAACGACAATTTTATTTTATTTTATGACTCTAAGAAAAACAAACACAATGTCAGCAGACACTAAGAAAAACAAACACAATGTCAGCAGACACCTCCCCCAGACTTGAACAACACTATCCCCAGTGTTATATAGCCTAAAGTTAGTGAAAGAAAACAAAATAAAAGGATAAAATTGGGAAAAACAAGAAGTTACCTTGCTGGAACATAGAGTATCGACTGACACACAGCCTGGTATCGATCGATACCAGGCTTAAATCGACATGAACCTGTCTCAATCGCGTAGGGTATCGATCGATATTGAAGGGTATCGATCGACACTGAGGCGATTTCGAGTTTGCTCCTTGTTTATCCTGACACAAACACAAAACGAACGAAAATAAAAAGAAAAACGACTCAAAAACAGACTCACCAGTGGGTTGCCTCCCACCAAGCGCTCGTTTAACGTCAATAGCTTGACTATAACGCCCTTCAGGCTGGATAAGAGTGAGAGCTTACACCAAAACAGGCTCCACAACTTGACATTGCTAGCTTCAGAGTTTTGCTCAACATGCGTTCCACGAACTCTTTTCCCTTCTCTTTCAGCTCCGAAGTAAGAAGAATTCTAGCCTTAGAGAATGGCTTCGAATCTCCTTTGCACTTCACCTTGTACTTAATCGAATTCCCATCACTCTTCTGAGGGATTAAAGTGACATGGGGATTCTCGACGTTTTTGCTCTTGGCCTTCTTCTTCTTTGTTGCCTTAGCCTTCTTGACAACTTCTTTGGGTATGCTGGGCGGTTCAGCTGAAATGTCTGCGACAGTAGGCTCATCAGGAGGCTATTCCAAAAGATCAATTGCTAGCGACTCTCCTGTGACAACCTTGATGCTAGAGACATGTGTGGGAACACTCCTAGGGGGAATGACATCATAATAGACCCCTCCGTCAATGTAAGAGAAAGAGATTCTCTTATTAGGTGTGTCTATGATTGCGCCAGCAGTAGCCATAAATGGTCGTCCCAGGAGTATAGGCATACTAGATATCGCACTCATCTCCACAACCTAAAAATCAGTCGGTACCAGAAAATCTCCTACTTTGACCAGCAAAGCAGAGATTGTACCGTATGGAAGTGAGGTGGAGTCGTTCGCGAATGTGATAGATACCTTTGAAGATCGAATATCGGCGACCAACCGTTCTGCAATTTCCCTTGAGATGACATTAACAATAGCCCCTGAGTCAACGAGAGACTCTTTAAACTCGACTCCAGAGATAGAGCATGGTACCGCGAATTTCCCTGGGTCTTCCCTCTGTGTCAATTGCCGCAGCGGAGGTATACCTCTGGCCTTAATGAAGATTGCGTTGATCTCTTCCTCAGTTTCTCTGCAATCTTTGAAGTGACTTAGCAGAGAACGGCACTCTAGAGCTTCTTCAAAGGTTAAATCAGGGGAAATCCTTCTTACCATCTTCTCAAAGCCACGCAGCTGCTTTGGAGAGATGGTATCTCTGAGGTGTTTAGGTACAGGATTCAGCTTCTTGGGCTTGCGAACTCTTTCGTTGATCACCTCAGGTGTTTTCAAAATTTCTGGCTCGTTCTGCGAGGGGTATCGATCGACACCAGGTAGGGTATCGATCGATACTCTTGCTGTTGAATCGTCCCTGACAGATACATCATCATCACAAAGAAGCTCCACATTCTGCTTATTCAACAAATACTTGCATCTAGCGTCCTCCCATTCCTTCCTTGTCAGATTAGGAAGTATATGATAAGGCATCTTGGGTATATAGACTCGTTCTGCTATTACTCGAGGCGCCACAGTCGAAATCTCATGTGTCTCCTCAGAAATCGCCTCAGTATCGACCGATACCAATGGGGTATCGATCGATACATGGGTTTTGGAAGTATCCCGTTTTAGATTTGTAACCGGCATCGATCGATACTTGGGGGTATCGATCGATGCACTGGCGATTTCAGGATCCTCATCGAAATTTTCTGCACTTGAGGATATGGCATTGACGTGTGCTCTTGGATTTTCAGTTCTCCCTGGAAGAAAACCTTCATGCCTCTGCACAGCTGATGCGGTCTGAGCAACCTGAGTTTCTAGCTTCCTTTGGGAGAGACTGATGGCTTCGATTTTCCCATTCAGATCCATGTACATCGATTCAAACTTCCCATTGAAATCCACTTGCAACTTCTGCTGTCCCTGAAGAACCTGTTCAAGCATGGATTCCATCTTATTATCCGTAGACTTTGGAGGGATGGGCTGGTACGAAGAATTTCCGTAATTGCGAGTGTTTTTGTTGAAGTTTCAATTGTTGTTGTACCCAAATTGATGACCCTGAAATCCATAACCCCCAACATAGTTAACATCCTCCACTTCATCCTCAGCAGCAAAGTGGACCGCTTTCAGATTCTTCCCGATCAGGAAATCCAGCTTGGCTTGAACTTCAGCAATCTGCGATGCATCAATTCCTCCAGCCTGCTTCTTCCTCTCGAAATCAGAATTCTTGGTGCTATTACTAGATGCCAAGTTCTCAATTAGCACAATCGCATCATCTGGATATCTGGTGTTGAAATTTCCATTACTCGCAGTATCCAGAGCCATCTGGTACCTCCAATCGATCCCTCTATAGAAAGTACCCAGCAGCTGAACCTGATTGAACCCATGGTGCGGACAATCCCTCTGATATGACTTGAAACGAATCAAAGAAGCACTGAGTCCCTCTGTTGGACCTTGAGAAAACTGGGAAATTTTGTTCCTGAGCTCTTCGGATCTCGCGTCATCATAGAAATTGCACAGGAATACATTCTTCGTCTCTTCCCATGTAGTTAGTGAACCAGGAGTCAACTGCTTCAGCCAATAAGCAGCATCCCCACCAAGAGAGTATGGGAAAAGTTTGCAAAAAAGATACTCATTTGGCACTCCATTGTATTTCATACCAGTGACCAAGTCCTCGAACCTTTCGATATGATCCATGGGATGCTCCTGAGGTAGGCCATGGAAAGGACTCTGACTCAAGAGAGCATAGTATGCAGGCTTCAGCTCGAAGTTGTTCCTCTGAAAAGTTGGGATGCGAATCGCAGATCGATTGGCATAGAACTGATCAGGTCTGTTGTGCTCGCCAAGTGTCCTAACTCGATCACCTGCAGCATTCCCAACGTTGGCGCGCCCAGCTGGCGCGACAATCTCAATAACAGCAACAGGGACAACGACGTTTCCAGCTTCATCAAGTCGCTGCCCTCTCTCATTGCACACTTGACCCTCTTGGTCTCTCAGAACTCCAGCTTCATCAGCTCTAAAAACCACTGGGTTGTTCATCCCTGATGTTTTCTTGGTCTTTCTGTTTGTGCGTTCAACAAGCGCTAGCTATTCCAGTGACAGTTCAACTAGCTGAGTGCTCTTGTTGCTTCTGGTTTCACGAACAGACATACACCTGAAAACAAAACACTAGACAAGGCACGTTAGTAACCAAAATAAAAAAAAATACGTTGAGTATCGATCGATACCAAGTGGTGTCGATCGATATCAACAAAAGAAGACGACGAGTATCGACCGATACTACAGAGTATCGATCTATACCGACGAACTTAGTCGAAATTCTCAACTAAGATCTAATGCCGAATTGAGTCCCCAGCAACGGCGCCAAATTTGATATGCTCAAATTAATACCCTAACAGTACTAAAGCAGTAGTTTTAATATAGTTAGGGGTCGAACCACAAAGACTCACAGAGATGCACAATAGATTGTATAGTATCGAATTAAGCTAAGCCAGACATATGTAATTGAAAGCAGTGCAGAAATTGAAAGGGTTGTAATTCAATTGGGAAAATATAGGCGCAGGGTATATCTCAGGAAATCAATGAATGCAGATAAACTAACTAACATGATTCAGATTTAGCGCAGTTCTTGAACTCAAACCACTAAGGTATAATTAACCAACTGTCGTTGCGAGAATTATCTAAATCTAAATCGTAGGAATTCCAAATCTCTTTGCGAAATCCTAAAGTCTAAATCAGCTTTCATATCAGGTTTGATATGTTCACAAATCAATTAAACCAAATCTCTTTGCGAATAATCAATTTGCTCACCTAAGGTTCTATTAGGTAATTAATAGCACTGTCGTGCCTAATCAATTATCCTAAGATCTAAGTTCCAGATTCGTCAACCTAGAATTAGCTTTGAACACAACCTAAGTGAAGAACTAATTCAGATGGTGAATCCTATAAATGAATCAACCTAGCATTCAAAGAAATCCTTATGAGAACCCTTAACCTAATGTGGATATACTCAGACATGGAGAATGAAACAATCAACATAACTGAATAAATCATCAATAAATCAGAAAGAATAACAAGATGGTTTTGAGATCTGATATGGGATGAAGGGAGATTCAGACTTGTAAACCAAAGTAAAATCAAAGTATAAAAAATAAAGCTTAGCCTACAAAGTGGCTGTAAAATCCCTATAAATAACCTAAAACACGTTCTGGGCCATCTTGTAATTATCAAAGTCTTCTGGGCACTTTTTCAATTCTTCAAGTCTTGGAAAACTCGTGGGTCGTGTCTTGCTCGATGAGAATCGATCGATACCAGGGGGTATCGATCGATGCTCGTCGTGAAATCAGGTACTCAGCAACACGACTTCAGCCTTTGCTCCAGACTGTTCCAGAAAGCTCCAATAATTCCAATAATGCTCCAAACGTGTTATAACCTGTAAAAGAATCTAAAATACTACGAAATAGCAGAAAGACTCTATAAAAAGGACTTATATCATGGCCTAAATAGGGTAAAAACCATGATATATCAATACCCTTAAATTTCTTTTCTCAAGAACCCATGATCGCTACGCTCCTTGGTCAAGACCGCTTCCAAACCGTCTTCTACTCTCATTTCCTCAAGCAATTCGTCGGCTAGTTCATACATGGTCTCTATGTAGAAACATTGGCCATCGATGGTAGGTTTATTCATCACCTTGTTGTTATCAAACTCAAGGACTTCTCCTTTACCCAAGTGAAGGTCTATCTTGCATTTCCTCACATCGATTATCGCCCCCGCGGTTGCTAGGAATGGTCTACCAAAGATAAGAGTGTCTTTCGGTTCATCATCCATTTCAAGTACCACAAAATCCGTGGGGACAATGAAATCCTTCACCACGATAGGAAGATTCTTAAGCAAACCAATAGGAACCCTCACGCTCCTATCCGCCAATATTAGGGAGATGCTGCATGCCTTGTAGCGTGTGAATCCTAGTCTATTGGCTACCGAAAACGGCATGAGGCTTACACTCGCTCCAAGATCACACAAACAATTGTTGAAAGCTAGAGGATCAAGTGCACAAGGTAAAGTGAATGATCCCGGATCTCCTAGCTTCTTGGGCACCATCTTCTTTTATATGATGGTGCTACACTCGTGAGTTAGAATGACCATAGACTCCATTTCCTTAGCTCTCTCATTCACGGCATCTTTCAAAAATTTGGCATATTGAGGGACAAGGAGAAAGGCATCTACTAGAGGCATTGTGAGTTCTACCTTCTCCATTTTCCTATCAAAGATGGCTTTGTACTTGTCCATAAGTTGTTTCTTGAACCGAACGGGAAAAGGTAGCTTAGGAACGTATGGATTAGGGACGAACACATTCTTCCAATTGACTTCTCTTGAGCAACAACAACCCTAGGCTTGACCTTCTGAACTTCTTCAACCTTGTATTGCTCTCTCACTACCCCATCTTCAACGTTTTCATCATCTTCGTGAAGTTCCACCCCCCCCCCCCCACTTTGTTTCTCAATGTCCGCATTGAGAGTGGAAGGAGCTTCTCTTGGAGGTAAAACCGTGCCACTCCGTAAGGTGATGGCGTTTACATACTCCTTAGGATTAGCTTCGGTTTACCCGGGAGTTGACCTTGTGGTCGTGAAGAAGAAGCAACACCTTTGTTCTCCATTTGTTTTACCTTGGAGTTCAAAGCCTCAATCTTTGTGTTGAGGTCGTTGTAAGAGCAATCCACCCGCGTATTGATCTCCGCTTCTCCCTTGAGTAATTGTTGGAACATGGAACTCCAATCAAGCTCTTGCGGTTTAGACGTAGTTTCTTGACCTTGAGGCACAAACCCTTGTTGTTGGCCTTGAAAACCGGGTGGAGCTTTGGGTTGGAATCCACTTTGGTTCCCTTGGAATTGGTTCCTTGGGACAAAACCTTGTTGGTTGGTATTAGAAGCTTGGCCTTGAGGTAGGAATTGCTTTTGTGGGGCTCCTTGAGCTTGATTAGGTTGCGGAGGGTAGACTTGGTGTTGTGGGTTCTCCACATTTGTGTTCCGGTAAGAGAAGTTGGGGTGGTTCCTATAGTTTTGGTTAAACCCTTGTCTTTGGTAGTTCCCTTGGTTACCCACTTAGTTCACCTCCTCTTGAGTGTTAATGTCTACGTTCTCCTCTTGATAACAACCTTGGTTCTCATCATAAGCATCCACAAAGTTGACCGTCTTTTGAGAATACACTAGGATTTTATCAATCAAATTGGCTTGCTTGTCCAATTTTTCATTAAGCGCTTTCATGTCCTTGGCCCGCTTGTTCTCATCAAAGTCGCTTGTCATCCTTGTGGCGCGGTCATAATCGTCGCCATAGGTCCCGTCACTTTGGACCAAGTTCTCCACTAGTTCCATGGCTTCGTCTACATCTTTGGCTAAGAAGTTCCCATTAGAAGTCGTGTCTAATAGCATCCTTATCTTGGGTAGAGCACCGCGATAGAGAGTACTAAAAAGATAGGCATTGGAGAAGCCATGATGCGGGCATTGAGAGGTGTAGCTTCTAAACCGTTCCCAAGCTTCATTGAAGGATTCATTTCCGCGTTGTGTGAACCCCGAGATCTCGTTCCTTAACTTGGCGGTCCTTGAAGGAGAAAAGAACTTTGCAAGGAAAGCTCGCTTGCAATCGTCCCAAGACGTGATTGAACCTTGAGGAAGACTCTTTTCCCATTGATGAGTTTTTTCTCCAAGAGAGAATGGGAAAAGTCTTAGCTTGAAACCGTCTTCCGAAACACCGTTCATCTTGGTTAACCCACATATCCTATCAAATTGATCAATATGATCCAATGGATCCTCCATAGATAAGCCGTGGAATTTGTTGCTTTGAACCATGTTGATCAATCCCGGCTTCGCCTCAAAGTTGTTGTTCTCAACCGGTGGAGCTTGGATCCCTTGACGGTTTTGATGGGCATTGGCGGCATCACCCGCTCCTACCACGTTTTGAGCCATTGGGGGATGATTAGGGGCTCTCATTGGTCGGCCGGGTGGATGTGGGGCGTTTTGAGCTTTTCCACCTTGAGCGTGGTGGTTTCCATTACCACCTTGTTGAGGATGTGGAAGGTTGTCCACATTGTCATGAATGTCCCCAAGTGGAACATTTTCATAGTGATCCATGTCGTTCTCAACTTCTTGTTGTCTCACACGTGCTTCCCTTGTTCTAAACCCTCGGTATGAGCGATGTCTGTCGTCCCTTGGTCCAACTAGATTGCCGTTGCCTCGAGATCGCGTATGCATGCACCTATAGGTTTAGAGATAGCAATGGAAAGTGAAAGACATTAGTAACTTTGGTAGAAAATAAAACTTAAGCTCACTAAGAACTTGAATCCCAATGTTAAAACAAAATCCCAATATGGCAACGGCGCCAAATTGATACAAAACTTTTTAGTCTCTAGGAGGTATCAATAACTCTAATACGTGTAGTATGAAGGTTATCAATCCATAAAGGGACTTATCCTAATCACTAAGAATGCAAGGCACTTAAAGTAAGTTAAGCTAAACAAGTGTGGTTTGTTGTTAAGAATCAAATTCGAATTAAGCAAAGAAAAAGCACTAAATAAGATGTAAGGTGATCCAAGTCCAATTAGTGGTGTTCATTCACTCAAAGAAGCTAATTCCTAGGCATAGGATCCTTAATCTTGACTAATTCTCTTTCAAGCAACTAATCACTATGCTAATCATCTAATTCATTAACAAACTTTCATTTGTGAATCATTGATTAGCAAGCATTAAGAATACAAACAAGATCAACCAAAAATACACCATAGACAACTATTCTCATAGACTAGGAGCATAGATTTATTGTCTAGTTTATCAAGGCATTTTATCAAACACTTGGTGTTCATGAAATGCTTTATGATCTAGATCCACTCTTTCAAGCTAGACCTAGGATAAGGGACACTAGACAAGAAGGAAAATAAGATTATCTAACCCTAAACACCACTAATCAAACATTGAATCACCTTAATATACCCTATCTCAAGATCCTAAAAGACTACTCACTAATCATCATGGGTTCAACAAATCTAATAAAAGAAGAGTTAAAACTCATGATCAAGATGATTGGATGATTAGAAAGTAGAAGATAGATGGATTCAATCAAGAAAACTAATACCAAATTGCATAAATCAAAAAGATCAATCTCTTACAAATCACTCTTAGAGAGGGTTTTTGCCTAAGAAACGACTTAGCCCATCAAAATTAGGGTTTTGGGCACACTACGTGAAAACAACCGATTTGCGATGGAAAAATCCATAGCAAATCCGTGGCAAATCACGTTTTGCAACGGAATTGCGACGACACATACTCCGTCGCAAATCAAGCGTCGCAAAACAATTTCCCTCGCAAATTGCCGTTGCAAATTTGCGAGGGACTATTTTTCGTCGCAAATTTGCGACGGATTTGCCAGTGCACGCATCGTCGCACATTTGCGAGGGCTTTATACCAACGCGAAAGTCGCAAATATTTGCGATAGTTCTGTTTCCGGGTATCACAAATCCATCGCAAATTTGCGATGGAATTGCGATGGATCTGCGATGGCACATTGTTTCTGGTAATCGCAAATCCATCGCAAATTTGGGATGGATTTGCGATACCAGGAAACATAACTATCGCAAATCCATCGCAAATTTGCGATGGATTTGCGAGGAAAATCCAAAATTTTAATTAAAAAATATTAAATTTTTAATTTAAAAATTCAAAATTAAATAATAATTAAAATAATTAACATTTAAAATTATAAAACATAATTATTTAATTTATTTATTTTTTTAAAAAGTGCATAGTTGTTTTACAAAAAAACAAAAAAACAAAAAAAACAATTAAAATATTTACAAAGGACCGGTTCCGGAAATGGTTTCGGTTCCGGTTTCGGTTCCGGTTCCGGTTACGGTTCCGGTTCCGGATCCCGATCCTAAATGGTTACGTCCTGCGCGAAGCCTCGCAAAAGCCGGATCCTTCTCAGATGGACGTGAAGTATCTTCTACGTCGGAAATAAGGAATTAATCTTCTCGGCCTGATTCGTTAGCATCTCGGCCTGACTCGTTATGATTCGGTGTAGATCATCCTGGGATGGATGTGAAGCCGATGTAGAAGAAGCTTCAATTTGCGATTGAAGCGAACCGACTCTGTGAATTCTTCCTTTTTTGCGGGGAGCAACCTATGAAAGCCAAAAAACAAACATTATAAATATTTCTAAAAATATTTAAATACAATACAACAATTTAATTTTTAAATACGTACCTCGGTAAAAATTTGGTTCTTCACGAAAGGAGTAAGTCCGCCAGATGTTGTGCTCTCGGGATCATCACTATCGACTATCTGAGATAAAAGTTCGAGCCGTGAAGTAACATCGTTGTAGATCTTCTCCTAGCGTGCATCGATAAAAGAGCCATCCGGTTTCCGTTTTGTCTCCTCGAGAACCGCTAACAAATCCGGAACTGATGATCCGGTCTTTGCGGCCTAAAATTTTTTCATAAATTCATAAGATTAAATTAAATTACGAATGTAAGATTAAAAAAAAAAACTTACTATGTTTCGGCTCCATGCTTTAAACGAGGTTTGTCCAGAACGATGCTTAGAAGGCACGTAACCATCAGGATCAGAGTATCGGGCCTTGCGACTATCGGCACTCTTCTTCTCCCTCTTCGGATCCATCTAATATCGAACAAGACCGTTCCACACAAGCGGATCCATCCACTTAGGCTTCGACTCATTGCCTTTAATCTTCCACTTTTCTTTCCAACGTCCAACCTGACCTCACATGCGAGCCTTCAACTTCTTTTCAAATTTTTTGCGGTCCTCGCCGTTAATTGCAAAATTCCAATGAAACGATTGCTATAACAAAAAAAATAAGAAGTTAAATGCATAAAAAATATTATTAAATAATAATAAAAATAAATTTAATAAAATTGAGAAAACTTACAGCAAACGTTTTATACCAACGTTCAATGATATATTCCGGTGTTTGCGAGTAATTGGCATGCGGTTCTTTGAAATCTGTTTCAAAGATCGAACGGACCTGAGCAGCTACAGCTCCGTCATCATCAAACCTGAAATTAGAAAATATAGTAAATTAAAAATGAAATTATTATAATTGTAAACAAAAACATAAATAACTTAGAAAATTTAAATTATACCATAACGTTCCTGGAGGACTGCTTGGATCGAGTCGTGGTAGATTGTCATGACCGGGACTCTCGAGAATCTGATGTATCGCAATATCAATGGGGACGGAGTAAGTCGCGGGGTTCGCCGGTGCGGGGGCAAGCTCGACGGTCTCAGGAACAGCAGAAGTCGCAAAATCCATATGAGTAACAGGAGGAGTACTTGTGGAACCCATCGAAAGAAATCGAGTGTAGTCGTTACTTCGAAATCCCGACATCTAAATTTTTTTTTTTTAATAATTAATTCATATAATTATATTATAATTTACAAAATACAAAAAAATTACAATCAAACTAATCATTTTATATAATGTATTATAAAATCATACTAATTATAAAATTATCTAATCTAAATTCATCCTAATTGAAATACAAATCTAACAACCTAATAAATAACAAATCTAAATCTAGCAATCTAAATTCATCCTAATTTAAATACAAATCTAACAAATATAATTTTTTAACAAATCTAAAAACTAAATAATCTAACAAATTCTAAAAAATCTAAAATTCTAATTTAAATACAAATCCAAATCTAACAAATCTAAATTTTTTTTCACAAATCTAACAATCAAAATTGTTTTCACAAATCTAACAAATATAATTTTTTTCACAAATCTAACAACACCCTATTTTAGAAAGAAAAAAATAAAATTTTTTAAAAAAACCAACCTTCACCGAGGAGAGGAAGAGGGTCACCGGAGGGAGAGGGGAGAGGAGGGGGCTCGCCGGAGGGAGAGGAGTTCGCCGGAGGGAGAGGAGGTCGCCGGAGGGAGAGGAGGGTTCGCTGGCGGAGGAGGAGAAGGAAGGAGGCCGCAAGGTGAAGGGAGGAGGTCGCGGAGGAGAGGAGAGAGGAAGGGAAGAGGGAGTGGTCGCCGGAGGAGGAGGAACCGATCGCCGGAGATGCACAGTGCGCCGGAGAAGAAGATCGAGAGGAGGACGAGATTGAGAAGGGAGAAAGGGAGAATAAGAGCAATAGTCGGTTTATAAACTAATAACCAGTGGATTTGCAACGGTTTATAAACTATTAGATTTAAGCTCGATGATGAAATCAGCAAGTACATGTGGTTTGGAGCTAGTCCGAGGTCGATATTCGATATCGTACTCGCTCAGCTTGATGGCCCATTTGGCTAGCCTGCCAGACTGGCTAGGGCTGTGCAATACTGTGCGTAATGGCTGTGTCGTCATTACTATGATATGATGTGACTGAAAATACGGCATGAGCTTCCGAGCTGAGATTACTAGCGCCAAAGCCAGCTTTTTCATTTGTGGATACCTGGTTTCAGCGTCCACTAGGGATTTGCACAACTCGTTTCTGCTCAACTCGTTCCTCACCATCGCAAAATGTGGGGTCCACTACCATACAAATATTTTCCGAAAATATAATGATTTTGATGGTACGAGCAATGTTAAACTTCTATACTGATTCATAAACAACATATACGGATATATGACGTTTTATCATACGGAGATATTTCCAAATATTCGCGGTTTATGAATGCATATCATTAAATAACTTTAGAAATCTAATTTTTTGAGATTCAATTTTAAAACAGTTAGACACGAGTCACGATTTTTTCCTCGCTGGAAATAAGCAATGAATCCATAGCAATTCTATTGCAAATTTGCAATGGATTTGTGATGGATCCTTGATTTGCAACGGATTTGCGACGGATCCATCGCAAATCCATCGCAAATTTGCAACGGATTTGCGACGGATCCTCCGTTGCAAATTCATGAGTTTTAGTTTTTGAGGTTTAGGGTATACGTTTTATTATCATAATAAAGTTTACGGTTTATAATCTCATAAGAGTCATGATCATAAGAATATTTTCCGAAAATATAATGATTTTGATGTTACGAGCAATGTTAAACTTTTATATTGATTCATAAACAACATATACAGATATATGACGTTTTATCATACGGAGATATTTCCAAATATTCGCGGTTTATGAATGCACATAACTAAATAACTTTAGAAATCTAATTTTTTGAGATTCACTTTTAAAACCGTTAGACACGAGTCACGATTTTTTCCTCGCCGGAAATAAGGAAAGAATCCCTAGCAATTCCATTGCAAATTTGCAAGGGATGTGCGATGGATCCTTGATTTGCAACGGATTTGCGACGGATCCATCGTAAATCCATCGCAAATTTGCAACGGATTTGCGATGGATTGGCGACAGATCCTCCGTTGCAAATTCATGAGTTTTAGGTTTTGAGGTTTAGGATTTAGGGTATACGTTTTATTATCATAATAAAGTTTATGGTTTATAATCTCATAAGAGTCATGATCATAAGAATATTTTCCGAAAATATAATGATTTTGATGGTACGAGTAATGTTAAACTTCTATATTGATTCATAAACAACATCTACGGATATATGACGTTTTATCATACGAAGATATTTCCAAATATTCGCGGTTTATGAATGCACATAATTAAATAACTTTAGAAATCTAATTTTTTGAGATTCACTTTTAAAACCGTTAGACAAGAGTCACGATTTTTTCCTCACCGGAAATAAGGAAAGAATCCCTAGCAATTCCATTGCAAATTTGCAAGGGATATGCGATGGATCCTTGATTTGCAACGGATTTTCGACGGATCCATCGCAAATCCATCGCAAATTTGCAACGGATTTGCGATGGATTTGCGACAGATCCTCCATTGCAAATTCATGAGTTTTAGGTTTTGAGGTTTAGGGTTTAGGGTATACGTTTTATTATTATAATTAAGTTTATGGTTTATAATGTCATAAGAGTCATGATCATAAGAATATTTTCCGAAAATATAATGATTTTGATGGTACGAGTAATGTTAAACTTCTATATTGATTCATAAACAACATATACGGATATATGACGTTTTATCATACAGATATATTTCCAAATATTCGTGGTTTATGAATGCACATCATTAAATAACTTTAGAAATCTAATTTTTTGAGATTCACTTTTAAAACCGTTAGACACGAGTCACGATTTTTTCCTCGCCGGAAATAAGGATTGAATCCCTAGAAATTCCATTGCAAATTTGCAAGGGATTTGCGATGGATCCTTGATTTGCAACGGATTTGCAACAGATCCATCACTAATTTGGAACGGATTTGCGATGGATCCTTAATTTGCGATGGGTTTGCGACGGATCCTCCGTTGCAAATTCATGAGTTTTAGGTTTTAATGTTTAGGGTTGAGGGTATACGATTTATTATCATAATAAAGTTTACGGTATATAATCTCATAAGAGTCATGATCATAAGAATATTTTTCGAAATTATAATGATTTTCATGGTATGAGCAATGTTAAAATTCTATATTGATTCATAAACAACATATACGGATATATGACGTTTTATCATACAGAGATATTTCCAAATATTTGCGGTTTATGAATGCACATCATTAAATAACTTTAGAAATCTAATTTTTTGAGATTCACTTTTAAAACCGTTAGACACGACTCATCGTTTTTTCCTCGCCGGAAATAAGGAATGAATCCCTAGCAATTCCATTGCAAATTTGCAATGAATTTGCGATGGATCCTTGATTTTCAACGGATTTGCGACGTATCCATCGCTAATCCATCGCAAATTTGCCAGGGATTTTCGATGGATCCTTAATTTGCGATGGATTTGCGACGGATCTTCCGTTGCAAATTCATGAGTTTTAGTTTTTGAGGTTTAAGGTTTAGGGTTTACGTTTTATTATCATAATAAAGTTTACGGTTTATAATCTCATACCAGTCATGATCATAAGAATATTTTCCGAAAATATAATGATTTTGATGTTACGAGCAATGTTAAACTTCGATATTGATTCATAAACAACATATACGGATATATGACGTTTTATCATACGGAGATATTTCCAAATATTCGCGGTTTATGAATGCACATCATTAAATAACTTTAGAAATCTAATTTTTGGAGATTCACTTTTAAAACCGTTAGACACGAGTCACGGTTTTTTCCTCGCCGGAAATAAGGAATGAATCCCTAGCAATTCCATTGCAAATTTGCAAGGGATTTGCGATGGATCCTTGATTTTCAACGGATTTGTGACTGATCCATCGCAAATCCATCGCAAATTTGCAAGGGATTTGCGATGGATCCTTAATTTCGAAGGATTTACGACGGATCCTCCGTTGCACATTCATGAGTTTTAGTTTTTGAGGTTTAGGGTTTAGGGTATACGTTTTATTATCATAATAAAGTTTACGGTTTATAATCTCATACGAGTCATGATCATAAGAATATTTTGCGAAAATATAATGATTTTGATGGTACGAGCAATTTTGAACTTCTATATTGATTCATAAACAACATATAAGTATATATGACGTTTTATCATACGGAGATATTTCCAAATATTCGCGGTTTATGAATGCACATCATTAAATAACTTTAGAAATCTAATTTGTTGAGATTCACTTTTAAAACCGTTAGACACGAGTCAAGATTTTTTCCTCGCCGGAAATAAGGAATGAATCCCTAGCAATTCCATTGCAAATTTGCAAGGGATTTGCGATGGATCCTTGATTTGCAACGGATCTGCGACGGATCCATCGCAAATCCATCGCTAATTTGCAACGGATTTGCGATGGATCCTTAATTTGCGATGGATTTGCGACGGATCCTCCATTGCAAATTCATGAGTTTTAGTTTTTAAGGTTTAGGGTTTAGGGTATACGTTTTATTATCATAATAAAGTTTACGGTTTTTAATCTCATAAGAGTCATGATCATTAGAATATTTTCTGAAAATATAATGATTTTGATGGTACTAGCAATGTTAAACTTCTATATTGATTCATAAACAACATATACGGATATATGACGTTTTATCATACGGAGATATTTCCAAATATTCGAGGTTTATGAATGCACATCATTCAATAACTTTAGAAATCTAATTTTTTTAGATTCACTTTTAAAACCGTTAGACACGAGTCAAGGTTTTTTCCTCGGCGGAAATAAGGAATGAATCCCTAGCAATTCCATTGCAAATTTTCAAGGGATTTGCGATGGATCCTTGATTTGCAACGGATTTGCAATGGATCCATCGCAAATCCATCGCAAATTTGAAAGGGATTTGCGATGGATCCTTAATTTGCGATGGATTTGCGATGGATCCTCCATTGCAAATTCATGAGTTTTAGTTTTTAATGTTTATGGTTTAGGGTATACATTTTATTATCATAATAAAGTTTACGGTTTTTTATCTCATAAGAGTCATGATCATAAGAATATTTCCGAAATTATAATTATTTTCGTGGTATGAGCAATGTTAAAATTCTATATTGATTCATAAACAACATATACGGATATATGATGTTTTATCATACAGAGATATTTCCAAATTCTTCGCGGTTTATGAATGCACATCATTAAATAATTTTAGAATTCTAATTTGTTGAGTTTCACTTTTAAAACCGTTAGACACGAGTCACGATTTTTTCTTCGTAGAAAATAAGGAATGAATCCCTAGCAATTCCAATGCAAATTTGCAAGGGATTTGCGATGGATCCTTGATTTGCAACGGATTTCGATGGATCCTTAATTTGCGATGGATTTGCGACGGATCCTCCATTGCAAATTCATGAGTTTTTGGTTTTGAATTTTAGGGTTTAGGGTATACGTTTTATTATCATAATAAAGTTTACGGTTTATAATCTTATAAGAGTCATAATCATAAGAATATTTTCCGAAAATATAATTATTTTGATGTTACGAGCAATGTTAAACTTCGATATTGATTCATAAACAACATATACGGATATATGACGTTTTATCATACGGATATATTTCCAAATATTCGCGGTTTATGAATGCACATCATTAAATAACTTTAGAAATATAATTTGTTGAGATTCTCTTTTAAAACCGTTAGACACGAGTCACGATTTTTTCCTCGCCGGAAATAAGGAATGAATCCCTAGCAATTCCATTGCAAATTTGCAAGGGATTTGCGATGGATCCTTGATTTGCAACGGATTTGTGACGGATCCATCGCAAATCCATCGCTAATTTGCAACGGATTTGCGATGGATCCTTAATTTGCGATGGATTTGCGACGGATCCTCCATTGCAAATTCATGAGTTTTAGTTTTTAAGGTTTAGGGTTTAGGGTATACGTTTTATTATCATAATAAAGTTTACGGTTTTTAATCTCATAAGAGTCATGATCATTAGAATATTTTCTGAAAATATAATGATTTTGATGGTACTAGCAATGTTAAACTTCTATATTGATTCATAAACAACATATACGGATATATGACGTTTTATCATACGGAGATATTTCCAAATATTCGAGGTTTATGAATGCACATCATTAAATAACTTTAGAAATCTAATTTGTTGAGATTCACTTTTAAAACCTTTAGACGCGAGTCACGATTTTTTCTTCGTCGAAAATAAGGAATGAATCCCTAGCAATTCCAATGCATATTTGCAAGGGATTTGCGATGGATCCTTGATTTGCAACGGATTTGCGATGGATCCTTAATTTGCGATGGATTTGCGACGGATCCTCCATTGCATATTCATGAGATTTTTGGTTTTGAAGTTTAGGGTATAAGTTTTATTATCATAATAAAGTTTACGATTTATAATCTTATAAGGGTCATGATCATAAGAATATTTTCCGAAAATATAATGATTTTGATGTTACGAGCAATGTTAAACTTCGATATTGATTCATAAACAACATATACGGATATATGACGTTTTATCATACGGAGATATTTCCAAATATTCGCGGTTTATGAATGCACATCATTAAATAACTTTAGAAATCTAATTTTTGGAGATTCACTTTTAAAACCGTTAGACACGAGTCACGGTTTTTTCCTCGCCGGAAATAAGGAATGAATCCCTAGCAATTCCATTGCAAATTTGCAAGGGATTTGCGATGGATCCTTGATTTTCAACGGATTTGTGACTGATCCATCGCAAATCCATCGCAAATTTGAAAGGGATTTGCGATGGATCCTTAATTTGCGATGGATTTGCGATGGATCCTCCATTGCAAATTCATGAGTTTTAGTTTTTAATGTTTATGGTTTAGGGTATACATTTTATTATCATAATAAAGTTTACGGTTTTTTATCTCATAAGAGTCATGATCATAAGAATATTTCCGAAATTATAATGATTTTCGTGGTATGAGCAATGTTAAAATTCTATATTGATTCATAAACAACATATACGGATATATGATGTTTTATCATACAGAGATATTTCCAAATTCTTCGCGGTTTATGAATGCACATCATTAAATAATTTTAGAATTCTAATTTGTTGAGTTTCACTTTTAAAACCGTTAGACACGAGTCACGATTTTTTCTTCGTAGAAAATAAGGAATGAATCCCTAGCAATTCCAATGCAAATTTGCAAGGGATTTGCGATGGATCCTTGATTTGCAACGGATTTCGATGGATCCTTAATTTGCGATGGATTTGCGACGGATCCTCCATTGCAAATTCATGAGTTTTTGGTTTTGAATTTTAGGGTTTAGGGTATACGTTTTATTATCATAATAAAGTTTACGGTTTATAATCTTATAAGAGTCATAATCATAAGAATATTTTCCGAAAATATAATTATTTTGATGTTACGAGCAATGTTAAACTTCGATATTGATTCATAAACAACATATACGGATATATGACGTTTTATCATACGGATATATTTCCAAATATTCGCGGTTTATGAATGCACATCATTAAATAACTTTAGAAATATAATTTGTTGAGATTCTCTTTTAAAACCGTTAGACACGAGTCACGATTTTTTCCTCGCCGGAAATAAGGAATGAATCCCTAGCAATTCCATTGCAAATTTGCAAGGGATTTGCGATGGATCCTTGATTTGCAACGGATTTGTGACGGATCCATCGCAAATCCATCGCTAATTTGCAACGGATTTGCGATGGATCCTTAATTTGCGATGGATTTGCGACGGATCCTCCATTGCAAATTCATGAGTTTTAGTTTTTAAGGTTTAGGGTTTAGGGTATACGTTTTATTATCATAATAAAGTTTACGGTTTTTAATCTCATAAGAGTCATGATCATTAGAATATTTTCTGAAAATATAATGATTTTGATGGTACTAGCAATGTTAAACTTCTATATTGATTCATAAACAACATATACGGATATATGACGTTTTATCATACGGAGATATTTCCAAATATTCGAGGTTTATGAATGCACATCATTAAATAACTTTAGAAATCTAATTTGTTGAGATTCACTTTTAAAACCTTTAGACGCGAGTCACGATTTTTTCTTCGTCGAAAATAAGGAATGAATCCCTAGCAATTCCAATGCAAATTTGCAAGGGATTTGCGATGGATCCTTGATTTGCAACGGATTTGCGATGGATCCTTAATTTGCGATGGATTTGCGACGGATCCTCCATTGCATATTCATGAGATTTTTGGTTTTGAAGTTTAGGGTATAAGTTTTATTATCATAATAAAGTTTACGATTTATAATCTTATAAGGGTCATGATCATAAGAATATTTTCCGAAAATATAATGATTTTGATGTTACGAGCAATGTTAAACTTCGATATTGATTCATAAACAACATATACGGATATATGACGTTTTATCATACGGAGATATTTCCAAATATTCGCGGTTTATGAATGCACATCATTAAATAACTTTAGAAATCTAATTTTTGGAGATTCACTTTTAAAACCGTTAGACACGAGTCACGGTTTTTTCCTCGCCGGAAATAAGGAATGAATCCCTAGCAATTCCATTGCAAATTTGCAAGGGATTTGCGATGGATCCTTGATTTTCAACGGATTTGTGACTGATCCATCGCAAATCCATCGCAAATTTGAAAGGGATTTGCGATGGATCCTTAATTTGCGATGGATTTGCGATGGATCCTCCATTGCAAATTCATGAGTTTTAGTTTTTAATGTTTATGGTTTAGGGTATACATTTTATTATCATAATAAAGTTTACGGTTTTTTATCTCATAAGAGTCATGATCATAAGAATATTTCCGAAATTATAATGATTTTCGTGGTATGAGCAATGTTAAAATTCTATATTGATTCATAAACAACATATACGGATATATGATGTTTTATCATACAGAGATATTTCCAAATTCTTCGCGGTTTATGAATGCACATCATTAAATAATTTTAGAATTCTAATTTGTTGAGTTTCACTTTTAAAACCGTTAGACACGAGTCACGATTTTTTCTTCGTAGAAAATAAGGAATGAATCCCTAGCAATTCCAATGCAAATTTGCAAGGGATTTGCGATGGATCCTTGATTTGCAACGGATTTCGATGGATCCTTAATTTGCGATGGATTTGCGACGGATCCTCCATTGCAAATTCATGAGTTTTTGGTTTTGAATTTTAGGGTTTAGGGTATACGTTTTATTATCATAATAAAGTTTACGGTTTATAATCTTATAAGAGTCATAATCATAAGAATATTTTCCGAAAATATAATTATTTTGATGTTACGAGCAATGTTAAACTTCGATATTGATTCATAAACAACATATACGGATATATGACGTTTTATCATACGGATATATTTCCAAATATTCGCGGTTTATGAATACACATCATTAAATAACTTTAGAAATATAATTTGTTGAGATTCTCTTTTAAAACCGTTAGACACGAGTCACGATTTTTTCCTCGCCGGAAATAAGGAATGAATCCCTAGCAATTCCATTGCAAATTTGCAAGGGATTTGCGATGGATCCTTGATTTGCAACGGATTTGTGACGGATCCATCGCAAATCCATCGCTAATTTGCAACGGATTTGCGATGGATCCTTAATTTGCGATGGATTTGCGACGGATCCTCCATTGCAAATTCATGAGTTTTAGTTTTTAAGGTTTAGGGTTTAGGGTATACGTTTTATTATCATAATAAAGTTTACGGTTTTTAATCTCATAAGAGTCATGATCATTAGAATATTTTCTGAAAATATAATGATTTTGATGGTACTAGCAATGTTAAACTTCTATATTGATTCATAAACAACATATACGGATATATGACGTTTTATCATACGGAGATATTTCCAAATATTCGAGGTTTATGAATGCACATCATTAAATAACTTTAGAAATCTAATTTGTTGAGATTCACTTTTAAAACCTTTAGACGCGAGTCACGATTTTTTCTTCGTCGAAAATAAGGAATGAATCCCTAGCAATTCCAATGCAAATTTGCAAGGGATTTGCGATGGATCCTTGATTTGCAACGGATTTGCGATGGATCCTTAATTTGCGATGGATTTGCGACGGATCCTCCATTGCATATTCATGAGATTTTTGGTTTTGAAGTTTAGGGTATAAGTTTTATTATCATAATAAAGTTTACGATTTATAATCTTATAAGGGTCATGATCAAAAGAATATTTTCCGAAAATATAATGATTTTGATGTTACGAGCAATGTTAAACTTCGATATTGATTCATAAACAACATATACGGATATATGACGTTTTATCATACGGAGATATTTCCAAATATTCGCGGTTTATGAATGCACATCATTAAATAACTTTAGAAATCTAATTTTTGGAGATTCACTTTTAAAACCGTTAGACACGAGTCACGGTTTTTTCCTCGCCGGAAATAAGGAATGAATCCCTAGCAATTCCATTGCAAATTTGCAAGGGATTTGCGATGGATCCTTGATTTGCAACGGATTTGTGACGGATCCATCGCAAATCCATCGCTAATTTGCAACGGATTTGCGATGGATCCTTAATTTGCGATGGATTTGCGACGGATCCTCCATTGCAAATTCATGAGTTTTAGTTTTTAAGGTTTAGGGTTTAGGGTATACGTTTTATTATCATAATAAAGTTTACGGTTTATAATCTCATACGAGTCATGATCATAAGAATATTTTGCGAAAATATAATGATTTTGATGGTACGAGCAATTTTGAACTTCTATATTGATTCATAAACAACATATAAGTATATATGACGTTTTATCATACGGAGATATTTCCAAATATTCGCGGTTTATGAATGCACATCATTAAATAACTTTAGAAATCTAATTTGTTGAGATTCACTTTTAAAACCGTTAGACACGAGTCACGATTTTTTCCTCGCCGGAAATAAAGAATGAATCCCTAGCAATTCCATTGCAAATTTGCAAGGGATTTGCGATGGATCCTTGATTTGCAACGGATCTGCGACGGATCCATCGCAAATCCATCGCTAATTTGCAACGGATTTGCGATGGATCCTTAATTTGCGATGGATTTGCGACGGATCCTCCATTGCAAATTCATGAGTTTTAGTTTTTAAGGTTTAGGGTTTAGGGTATACGTTTTATTATCATAATAAAGTTTACGGTTTTTAATCTCATAAGAGTCATGATCATTAGAATATTTTCTGAAAATATAATGATTTTGATGGTACTAGCAATGTTAAACTTCTATATTGATTCATAAACAACATATACGGATATATGACGTTTTATCATACGGAGATATTTCCAAATATTCGAGGTTTATGAATGCACATCATTCAATAACTTTAGAAATCTAATTTTTTTAGATTCACTTTTAAAACCGTTAGACACGAGTCAAGGTTTTTTCCTCGGTGGAAATAAGGAATGAATCCCTAGCAATTCCATTGCAAATTTTCAAGGGATTTGCGATGGATCCTTGATTTGCAACGGATTTGCAATGGATCCATCGCAAATCCATCGCAAATTTGAAAGGGATTTGCGATGGATCCTTAATTTGCGATGGATTTGCGATGGATCCTCCATTGCAAATTCATGAGTTTTAGTTTTTAATGTTTATGGTTTAGGGTATACATTTTATTATCATAATAAAGTTTACGGTTTTTTATCTCATAAGAGTCATGATCATAAGAATATTTCCGAAATTATAATGATTTTCGTGGTATGAGCAATGTTAAAATTCTATATTGATTCATAAACAACATATACGGATATATGATGTTTTATCATACAGAGATATTTCCAAATTCTTTGCGGTTTATGAATGCACATCATTAAATAATTTTAGAATTCTAATTTGTTGAGTTTCACTTTTAAAACCGTTAGACACGAGTCACGATTTTTTCTTCGTAGAAAATAAGGAATGAATCCCTAGCAATTCCAATGCAAATTTGCAAGGGATTTGCGATGGATCCTTGATTTGCAACGGATTTCAATGGATCCTTAATTTGCGATGGATTTGCGACGGATCCTCCATTGCAAATTCATGAGTTTTTGGTTTTGAATTTTAGGGTTTAGGGTATACGTTTTATTATCATAATAAAGTTTACGGTTTATAATCTTATAAGAGTCATAATCATAAGAATATTTTCCGAAAATATAATTATTTTGATGTTACGAGCAATGTTAAACTTCGATATTGATTCATAAACAACATATACGGATATATGACGTTTTATCATACGGATATATTTCCAAATATTTGCGGTTTATGAATGCACATCATTAAATAACTTTAGAAATATAATTTGTTGAGATTCTCTTTTAAAACCGTTAGACACGAGTCACGATTTTTTCCTCGCCGGAAATAAGGAATGAATCCCTAGCAATTCCATTGCAAATTTGCAAGGGATTTGCGATGGATCCTTGATTTGCAACGGATTTGTGACGGATCCATCGCAAATCCATCGCTAATTTGCAACGGATTTGCGATGGATCCTTAATTTGCGATGGATTTGCGACGGATCCTCCATTGCAAATTCATGAGTTTTAGTTTTTAAGGTTTAGGGTTTAGGGTATACGTTTTATTATCATAATAAAGTTTACGGTTTTTAATCTCATAAGAGTCATGATCATTAGAATATTTTCTGAAAATATAATGATTTTGATGGTACTAGCAATGTTAAACTTCTATATTGATTCATAAACAACATATACGGATATATGACGTTTTATCATACGGAGGTATTTCCAAATATTCGAGGTTTATGAATGCACATCATTAAATAACTTTAGAAATCTAATTTGTTGAGATTCACTTTTAAAACCTTTAGACGCGAGTCACGATTTTTTCTTCGTCGAAAATAAGGAATGAATCCCTAGCAATTCCAATGCATATTTGCAAGGGATTTGCGATGGATCCTTGATTTGCAACGGATTTGCGATGGATCCTTAATTTGCGATGGATTTTCGACAGATCCTCCATTGCATATTCATGAGATTTTTGGTTTTGAAGTTTAGGGTATAAGTTTTATTATCATAATAAAGTTTACGATTTATAATCTTATAAGGGTCATGATCATAAGAATATTTTCCGAAAATATAATGATTTTGATGTTACGAGCAATTATAAACTTCGATATTGATTCATAAACAACATATACGGATATATGACGTTTTATCATACGGAGATATTTCCAAATATTCGCGGTTTATGAATGCACATCATTAAATAACTTTAGAAATCTAATTTTTGGAGATTCACTTTTAAAACCGTTAGACACGAGTCACGGTTTTTTCCTCGCCGGAAATAAGGAATGAATCCCTAGCAATTCCATTGCAAATTTGCAAGGGATTTGCGATGGATCCTTGATTTTCAACGGATTTGTGACTGATCCATCGCAAATCCATCGCAAATTTGCAAGGGATTTGCGATGGATCCTTAATTTCGAAGGATTTACGACGGATCCTCCGTTGCACATTCATGAGTTTTAGTTTTTGAGGTTTAGGGTTTAGGGTATACGTTTTATTATCATAATAAAGTTTACGGTTTATAATCTCATACGAGTCATGATCTTAAGAATATTTTGCGAAAATATAATGATTTTGATGGTACGAGCAATTTTGAACTTCTATATTGATTCATAGACAACATATAAGTATATATGACGTTTTATCATACGGAGATATTTCCAAATATTCGCGGTTTATGAATGCACATCATTAAATAACTTTAGAAATCTAATTTGTTGAGATTCACTTTTAAAACCGTTAGACACGAGTGACGATTTTTTCCTCGCCGGAAATAAGGAATGAATCCCTAGCAATTCCATTGCAAATTTGCAAGGGATTTGCGATGGATCCTTGATTTGCAACGGATCTGCGACGGATCCATCGCAAATCCATCGCTAATTTGCAACGGATTTGCGATGGATCCTTAATTTGCGATGGATTTGCGACGGATCCTCCGTTGCAAATTCATGAGTTTTAGTTTTTAAGGTTTAGGTTTTAGGGTATACGTTTTATTATCATAATAAAGTTTACGTATTTTAATCTCATAAGAGTCATGATCATAAAAATATTTTCTGAAAATATAATGATTTTGATGGTACTAGCAATGTTAAACTTCTATATTGACTCATAAACAACATATACGGATATATGACGTTTTATCATACGGAGATATTTCCAAATATTCGCGGTTTATGAATGCACATCATTAAATAACTTTAGAAATCTAATTTTTTGAGATTCATTTTTAAAACCGTTAGACACGAGTCACGGTTTTTTCATCGCCGGAAATAAGGAATGAATCCCTAGCAATTCCATTGCAAATTTGCAATGGATTTGCGATGGATCCTTGATTTGCAACGGATTTGCGACGGATCCATCGCTAATCCATCGCAAATTTGCAAGGGATTTGCGATGGATCCTTAATTTGCGATGGATTTGCGACGGATCCTCCGTTGCAAATTCATGATTTTAGTTTTTGAGGTTTAGGGTTTAGGGTATACGTTTTATTATCATAATAAAGTTTACGGTTTATAATCTCATACGAGTCATGATCATAAGAATATTTTTCGAAAATATAATGATTTTGATGGTACGAGCAATGTTGAACTTCTATATTGATTCATAAACAACATATACGTATATATGACGTTTTATCATACGGAGATATTTCCAAATATTTGCGGTTTATGAATGCACATCATTAAATAACTTTAGAAATCTAATTTGTTGAGATTCACTTTTAAAACCGTTAGACACGAGTCACGATGTTTTCCTCGCCGGAAATAAGGAATGAATCCCTAGCAATTCCATTGCAAATTTGCAATGGATTTGCGATGGATCCTTGATTTGCAACGGATTTGCGACGTATCCATCGCAAATCCATCGCAAATTTGCAACGGATTTGCGATGGATCCTTAATTTGCGATGGAATTGCGACGGATCATCCGTTGCAAATTCATGAGTTTTAGTTTTTAAGGTTTAGGGTTTAGGGTATACGTTTTATTATCATAATAAAGTTTACGGATTTTAATCTCATAAGAGTCATGATCATAAGAATATTTTTCGAAAATATAATGATTTTGATGGTACGAGCAATGTTGAACTTCTATATTGATTCATAAACAACATATACGTATATATGACGTTTTATCATACGGAGATATTTCCAAATATTTGCGGTTTATGAATGCACATCATTAAATAACTTTAGAAATCTAATTTGTTGAGATTCACTTTTAAAACCGTTAGACACGAGTCACGATGTTTTCCTCGCCGGAAATAAGGAATGAATCCCTAGCAATTCCATTGCAAATTTGCAATGGATTTGCGATGGATCCTTGATTTGCAACGGATTTGCGACGGATCCATCGCTAATCCATCGCAAATTTGCAAGGGATTTGCGATGGATCCTTAATTTGCGATGGATTTGCGACGGATCCTCCGTTGCAAATTCATGATTTTAGTTTTTGAGGTTTAGGGTTTAGGGTATACGTTTTATTATCATAATAAAGTTTACGGTTTATAATCTCATACGAGTCATGATCATAAGAATATTTTTCGAAAATATAATGATTTTGATGGTACGAGCAATGTTGAACTTCTATATTGATTCATAAACAACATATACGTATATATGACGTTTTATCATACGGAGATATTTCCAAATATTTGCGGTTTATGAATGCACATCATTAAATAACTTTAGAAATCTAATTTGTTGAGATTCACTTTTAAAACCGTTAGACACGAGTCACGATGTTTTCCTCGCCGGAAATAAGGAATGAATCCCTAGCAATTCCATTGCAAATTTGCAATGGATTTGCGATGGATCCTTGATTTGCAACGGATTTGCGACGTATCCATCGCAAATCCATCGCAAATTTGCAACGGATTTGCGATGGATCCTTAATTTGCGATGGAATTGCGACGGATCATCCGTTGCAAATTCATGAGTTTTAGTTTTTAAGGTTTAGGGTTTAGGGTATACGTTTTATTATCATAATAAAGTTTACGGATTTTAATCTCATAAGAGTCATGATCATAAGAATATTTTTTGAAAAGATAATGATTTTGATGGTACGAGCAATGTTAAACTTCTATATTGATTCATAAATAACATATACGGATATATGACGTCTTATCATACGGAGATATTTCCAAATATTCGCGGTTTATGAATGCACTTCATTAAATAACTTTAGAAATCTAATTTGTTGAGATTCACTTTTAAAACCGTTAGACACGAGTCACAGTTTTTACCTCGCCGGAAATAAGGAATGAATCCCTAGCAATTCCATTACAAATTTGCAATGGATTTGCGATGGATCCTTGATTTGCAAAGGATTTGCGATGGATCCATCGCAAATCCATCACAAATTTGCAAGGGATTTGCGATGGATCCTTAATTTGCGATGGATTTGCGACGGATCCTCCGTTGCAAATTCATGAGTTTTAGTTTTTGAGGTTTAGGGTTTAGGGTATACGTTTTATTATCATAATAAAGTTTACGGTTTATAATCTCATACGACTCATGATCATAAGAATATTTTCCGAAAATATAATGATTTTGATGGTACGAGCAATGTTAAACTTCTATATTGATTCATAAACAACGTATACGGATATATGACGTTTTATCATACAGATATATTTCCAAATTCTTCGCGGTTTATGAATGCACATCATTAAATAACTTTAGAAATCTAATTTGTTGAGATTCACTTTTAAAACAGCTAGACAAGAGTCACGATTTTTTCCTCGTCGGAAATAAGGAATGAATCCCTAGCAATTCCAATGCAAATTTGCAAGGAATTGCGATGGATCCTTGATTTGCAACCAATTTGCGATGGATCCTTAATTTGCGATGGATTTGCGACGGATCCTCCGTTGTAAATTCATGAGTTTTGGGTTTTGATGTTTAGGGTTTAGGGTATACGTTTTATTATCATAATAAAGTTTACGGTTTATAATCTCATAAGAGTCATGATCATAAGAATTTTTTCAGAAAATATAATGATTTTGATGTTACGAGCAATGTTAAACTTCGATATTGATTCATAAACAACATATACGGATATATGACGTTTTATCATACCGAGATATTTCCAAATATTCGCGGTTTATGAATGCACATCATTAAATAATTTAGAAATATAATTTTTTGAGATTCACTTTTAAAAATCGTTAGACACGAGTCACGGTTTTTTCCTCGCCGGAAATAAGGAATGAATCCCTAGCAATTCCATTGCAAATTTGCAATGGATTTGCGATGGATCCTTGATTTGCAACGGATTTGCGACAGATCAATCGCAAATCCATCACAAGTTTGCAAGGGATTTGCGATGGATCCTTAATTTGCGATGGATTTGCGACGGATCCTCCATTGCAAATTCATGAGTTTTAGTTTTTGAGGTTTAGGGTTTAGGGTATACGTTTTATTATCGTAATAAAGTTAACGGTTTATAATCTCATACGAGTCATGATCATAAGAATATTTTCCGAAAATATAATGATTTTGATGGTACGAGCAATTTTAAACTTCTATATTGATTCATAAACAACATATACGTATATATGACGTTTTATCATACGGAGATATTTCCAAATATTCGCGGTTTATGAATGCACATCATTAAATAACTTTAGAAATCTAATTTGTTGAGATTCACTTTTAAAACGTTAGACACGAGTCACGATTTTTTCCTCGCCGGAAATAAGGAATGAATCCCTAGCAATTCCATTGCAAATTTGCAAGGGGTTTGCGATGGATCCTTGATTTGTAACGGATTTGCGATGTATCCTTAATTTGCAATGGATTTGCGACGGATCCTCCGTTGCAAATACATGAGTTTTAGGTTTTGAGGTTTAGGGTTTAGGGTATATGTTTTATTATCATAATAAAGTTTACGTTTTAAAATCTCATAAAAGTCATGATCATAAGAATATTTTCCAAAAATATAAAGATTTTGATGTCAGCAATGTTAAACTTCTATATTGATTCATAAACAACATATACGGATATATGAAGTTTTATCATACGGAGATATTTCCAAAAATTCGCGGTTTATGAATGCACATCATTAAATAACTTTAGAAATCTAATTTGTTGAGATTCACTTTTAAAACCGTTAGACACGAGTCATAGTTTTTACCTCGCCGGAAATAAGGAATGAATCCCTAGCAATTCCATTACAAATTTGCAATGGATTTGCGATGGATCCTTGATTTGCAAAGGATTTGCGATGGATCCATCGCAAATCCATCACAAATATGCAAGGGATTTGCGATGGATCCTTAATTTGCGATGGATTTGCGACGGATCCTCCGTTGCAAATTCATGAATTTTAGTTTTTGAGGTTTAGGGTTTAGGGTATACGTTTTATTATCATAATATAGTTTACGGTTTATAATCTCATACGACTCATGATCATAAGAATATTTTCCGAAAATATAATGATTTTGATGGTACGAGCAATGTTAAACTTCTATATTGATTCATAAACAACGTATACGGATATATGACGTTTTATCATACAGAGATATTTCCAAATTCTTCGCGGGTTATGAATGCACATCATTAAATAACTTTAGAAATCTAATTTGTTGAGATTCACTTTTAAAACAGCTAGACAAGAGTCACGATTTTTTCCTCGTCGGAAATAAGGAATGAATCCCTAGCAATTCCAATGCAAATTTGCAAGGAATTGCGATGGATCCTTGATTTGCAACCAATTTGCGATGGATCCTTAATTTGCGATGGATTTGCGACGGATCATCCGTTGTAAATTCATGAGTTTTGGGTTTTGATGTTTAGGGTTTAGGGTATACGTTTTATTATCATAATAAAGTTTACGGTTTATAATCTCATAAGAGTCATGATCATAAGAATTTTTTCAGAAAATATAATGATTTTGATGTTACGAGCAATGTTAAACTTCGATATTGATTCATAAACAACATATACGGATATATGACGTTTTATCATACCGAGATATTTCCAAATATTCGCGGTTTATGAATGCACATCATTAAATAATTTAGAAATATAATTTTTTGAGATTCACTTTTAAAAATCGTTAGACACGAGTCACGGTTTTTTCCTCGCCGGAAATAAGGAATGAATCCCTAGCAATTCCATTGCAAATTTGCAAGGGATTTGCGATGGATCCTTGATTTTCAACGGATTTGTGACGGATCCAGCGCAAATCCATCTTTAATTTGCAAGGGATTTGCGATCGATCCTTAATTTGCGATGGATTTGCGACGGATCCTCCTTTGCAAATTCATGAGTTTTAGTTTTTGAGGTTTAGGGTTTAGGGTATACGTTTTATTATCGTAATAAAGTTAACGGTTCATAATCTCATACGAGTCATGATCATAAGAATATTTTCCGAAAATATAATGATTTTGATGGTACGAGCAATTTTAAACTTCTATATTGATTCATAAACAACATATACGGATATATGACGTCTTATCATACGGAGATATTTCCAAATATTCGCGGTTTATGAATGCACTTCATTAAATAACTTTAGAAATCTAATTTGTTGAGATTCACTTTTAAAACCGTTAGACACGAGTCATAGTTTTTACCTCGCCGGAAATAAGGAATGAATCCCTAGCAATTCCATTACAAATTTGCAATGGATTTGCGATGGATCCTTGATTTGCAAAGGATTTGCGATGGATCCTTAATTTGCAATGGATTTGCGACGGATCCTCCGTTGCAAATACATGAGTTTTAGGTTTTGAGGTTTAGGGTTTAGGGTATATGTTTTATTATCATAATAAAGTTTACGTTTTATAATCTCATAAAAGTCATGATCATAAGAATATTTTCCAAAAATATAAAGATTTTGATGTCAGCAATGTTAAACTTCTATATTGATTCATAAACAACATATACGGATATATGAAGTTTTATCATACGGAGATATTTCCAAAAATTCGCGGTTTATGAATGCACATCATTAAATAACTTTAGAAATCTAATTTTTTGAGATTCACTTTTAAAACCGTTAGACATGAGTCACGGTTTTTTCATCGCCGGAAATAAGGAATGAATCCCTAGCAATTCCATTGCAAATTTGCAAGGGATTTGCGATGGATCCTTGATTTTCAACGGATTTGTGACTGATCCATCGCAAATCCATCGCAAATTTGCAAGGGATTTGCGATGGATCCTTAATTTTGATGGATATGCGACGGATCCTCCGTTGCAAATTCATGAGTTTTAGTTTTTGAGGTTTAGGGTTTAGGTTATACGTTTTATTATCATAATAAAGTTTATGGTTTATAATCTCATACGACTCATGATCATAAGAATATTTTCTGAAAATATAATGATTTTGATGGTACGAGCAATGTTAAACTTCTATATTGATTCATAAACAACATATACGGATATATGACGTTTTATCATACAGAGATATTTCCAAATATTCGCGGTTTATGAATGCACATCATTAAATAACTTTAGAAATCTAATTTTTTGAGATTCACTTTAAAAACCGTTTGACACGAGTCACGGTTTTTTCCTCGCCGGAAATAAGGAATGAATCCCTAGCAATTCCATTGCAAATTTGCAATGGATTTGCGATGGATCCTTGATTTGCAACGGATTTGCGACGGATCCATCGCTAATCCATCGCAAATTTGCAAGGGATTTGCGATGGATCCTTAATTTGCGATGGATTTGCGACGGATCCTCCGATGCAAATTCATGAGTTTTATTTTTTGAGGTTTAGGGTTTAGGGTATACGTTTTATTATCATAATAAAGTTTACGGTTTATAATCTCATACGACTCATGATCATAAGAATATTTTCCGAAAATATAATGATTTTGATGGTACGAGCAATGTTAAACTTCTATATTGATTCATAACAACGTATACGGATATATGACGTTTTATCATAGAGAGATATTTCCAAATATTCGCGGTTTATGAATGCACATCATTAAATAACTTTAGAAATCTAATTTGTTGAGATTAACTTTTAAAACCATTAGACACGAGTCACGATTTTTTCCTCGCCAGAAATAAGGAAAGAATCCCTAGAAATTCCATTCCAAATTTGCAAGGGATTTGCGATGGATCCTTGATTTGCAACGGATTTGCGATGAATTTACGACGGATCCTCCGTTGCAAATTCATGAGTTTTAGGTTTTGAGGTTTAGGGTTTAGGGTATACGTTTTATTATCATAATAAAGTTTACGGTTTATAATTTTATAAGAGTCATGATCATAAGAATATTTTCCGAAAATATAATGATTTTGATGTTACGAGCAATGTTAAACTTCGATATTGATTCATAAACAACATATACGGATATATGACGTTTTATCATACGGAGATATTTCCAAATATTCGCGGTTTATGAATGCACATCATTAAATAACTTTAGAAATCTAATTTTTTGAGATTCACTTTTAAAACCGTTAGACACGAGTCACTGTTTTTTCCTCGCCGGAAATAAGGAATGAATCCCTAGCAATTCCATTGCAAATTTGCAAGGGATTTGCGATGGATCCTTGATTTTCAACGTATTTGTGACTGATCCATCGCAAATCCATCGGAAATTTGCAAGGGATTTGCGATGGATCCTTAATTCGATGGATTTGCGACGGATCCTCCGTTGCAAATTCATGAGTTTTAGTTTTTGAGGTTTAGGGTTTAGGGTATAGGTTTTATTATCATAATAAAGTTTAGGGTTTATAATCTCATACGACTCATTATCATAAGAATATTTTCCGAAAATATAATGATTTTGATGGTACGAGCAATGTTAAACTTCTATATTGATTAATAAACAACGTATACGGATATATGACATTTTATCATACAGAGATATTTCCAAATTCTTTGCGGTTTATGAATGCACATCATTAAATAACTTTAGAAATCTAATTTGTTGAGATTCACTTTTAAAACCGTTAAACACGAGTCATGATTTTTTCTTCGTCGAAAATAAGGAATGAATCCCTAGCAATTCCAATGCAAATTTGCAAGGGATTTGCGATGGATCCTTTATTTGCAACGGATTTGTGATGGATCCAGCGCAAATCCATCGTAAATTTGCAAGGGATTTGCGATGGATCCTTAATTTGCGATGGATTTGCGACGGATCCTCCGTTGCAAATTCATGAATTTTAGTTTTTGAGGTTTAGGGTTTAGGGTTTAGGGTATACGTTTTATTATCGTAATAAAGTTTACGGTTTATAATCTCATACTAGTCATGATCATAAGAATATTTTCTGAAAATATAATGATTTTGATGGTACGAGCAATGTTAAACTTCTATATTGATTCATAAACAACATATGCGGATATATGACGTCTTATCATACATAGATATTTCCAAAAATTCGCGGTTTATGAATGCACATCATTAAATAACTTTAGAAATCTAATTTTTTGAGATTCACTTTTAAACCCGTTAGACACGAGTCACGGTTTTTTCCTCGCCGGAAATAAGGAATGAATCCCTAGCAATTCCATTGCAAATTTGCAAGGGATTTGCGATGGATCCTTGATTTTCAACGGATTTGTGACGGATCCAGCGCAAATCCATCTTTAATTTGCAAGGGATTTGCGATCGATGCTTAATTTGCGATGGATTTGCGACGGATCCTCCTTTGCAAATTCATGAGTTTTAGTTTTTGAGGTTTAGGGTTTAGGGTATACGTTTTATTATCGTAATAAAGTTAACGGTTCATAATCTCATACGAGTCATGATCATAAGAATATTTTCCGAAAATATAATGATTTTGATGGTACGAGCAATTTTAAACTTCTATATTGATTCATAAACAACATATACGGATATATGACGTCTTATCATACGGAGATATTTCCAAATATTCGCGGTTTATGAATGCACTTCATTAAATAACTTTAGAAATCTAATTTGTTGAGATTCACTTTTAAAACCGTTAGACACGAGTCATAGTTTTTACCTCGCCGGAAATAAGGAATGAATCCCTAGCAATTCCATTACAAATTTGCAATGGATTTGCGATGGATCCTTGATTTGCAAAGGATTTGCGATGGATCCATCGCAAATCCATCACAAATATGCAAGGGATTTGCGATGGATCCTTAATTTGCGATGGATTTGCGACGGATCCTCCGTTGCAAATTCATGAGTTTTAGTTTTTGAGGTGTAGGGTTTAGGGTATACGTTTTATTATCATAATATAGTTTACGGTTTATAATCTCATACGACTCATGATCATAAGAATATTTTCCGAAAATATAATGATTTTGATGGTACGAGCAATGTTAAACTTCTATATTGATTCATAAACAACGTATACGGATATATGACGTTTTATCATACAGAGATATTTCCAAATTCTTCGCGGGTTATGAATGCACATCATTAAATAACTTTAGAAATCTAATTTGTTGAGATTCACTTTTAAAACAGCTAGACAAGAGTCACGATTTTTTCCTCGTCGGAAATAAGGAATGAATCCCTAGCAATTCCAATGCAAATTTGCAAGGAATTGCGATGGATCCTTGATTTGCAACCAATTTGCGATGGATCCTTAATTTGCGATGGATTTGCGACGGATCATCCGTTGTAAATTCATGAGTTTTGGGTTTTGATGTTTAGGGTTTAGGGTATACGTTTTATTATCATAATAAAGTTTACGGTTTATAATCTCATAAGAGTCATGATCATAAGAATTTTTTCAGAAAATATAATGATTTTGATGTTACGAGCAATGTTAAACTTCGATATTGATTCATAAACAACATATACGGATATATGACGTTTTATCATACCGAGATATTTCCAAATATTCGCGGTTTATGAATGCACATCATTAAATAATTTAGAAATATAATTTTTTGAGATTCACTTTTAAAAATCGTTAGACACGAGTCACGGTTTTTTCCTCGCCGGAAATAAGGAATGAATCCCTAGCAATTCCATTGCAAATTTGCAAGGGATTTGCGATGGATCCTTGATTTTCAACGGATTTGTGACGGATCCAGCGCAAATCCATCTTTAATTTGCAAGGGATTTGCGATCGATCCTTAATTTGCGATGGATTTGCGACGGATCCTCCTTTGCAAATTCATGAGTTTTAGTTTTTGAGGTTTAGGGTTTAGGGTATACGTTTTATTATCGTAATAAAGTTAACGGTTCATAATCTCATACGAGTCATGATCATAAGAATATTTTCCGAAAATATAATGATTTTGATGGTACGAGCAATTTTAAACTTCTATATTGATTCATAAACAACATATACGGATATATGACGTCTTATCATACGGAGATATTTCCAAATATTCGCGGTTTATGAATGCACTTCATTAAATAACTTTAGAAATCTAATTTGTTGAGATTCACTTTTAAAACCGTTAGACACGAGTCATAGTTTTTACCTCGCCGGAAATAAGGAATGAATCCCTAGCAATTCCATTACAAATTTGCAATGGATTTGCGATGGATCCTTGATTTGCAAAGGATTTGCGATGGATCCTTAATTTGCAATGGATTTGCGACTGATCCTCCGTTGCAAATACATGAGTTTTAGGTTTTGAGGTTTAGGGTTTAGGGTATATGTTTTATTATCATAATAAAGTTTACGTTTTATAATCTCATAAAAGTCATGATCATAAGAATATTTTCCAAAAATATAAAGATTTTGATGTCAGCAATGTTAAACTTCTATATTGATTCATAAACAACATATACGGATATATGAAGTTTTATCATACGGAGATATTTCCAAAAATTCGCGGTTTATGAATGCACATCATTAAATAACTTTAGAAATCTAATTTTTTGAGATTCACTTTTAAAACCGTTAGACATGAGTCACGGTTTTTTCATCGCCGGAAATAAGGAATGAATCCCTAGCAATTCCATTGCAAATTTGCAAGGGATTTGCGATGGATCCTTGATTTTCAACGGATTTGTGACTGATCCATCGCAAATCCATCGCAAATTTGCAAGGGATTTGCGATGGATCCTTAATTTTGATGGATATGCGACGGATCCTCCGTTGCAAATTCATGAGTTTTAGTTTTTGAGGTTTAGGGTTTAGGTTATACGTTTTATTATCATAATAAAGTTTATGGTTTATAATCTCATACGACTCATGATCATAAGAATATTTTCTGAAAATATAATGATTTTGATGGTACGAGCAATGTTAAACTTCTATATTGATTCATAAACAACATATACGGATATATGACGTTTTATCATACAGAGATATTTCCAAATATTCGCGGTTTATGAATGCACATCATTAAATAACTTTAGAAATCTAATTTTTTGAGATTCACTTTAAAAACCGTTAGACACGAGTCACGGTTTTTTCCTCGCCGGAAATAAGGAATGAATCCCTAGCAATTCCATTGCAAATTTGCAATGGATTTGCGATGGATCCTTGATTTGCAACGGATTTGCGACGGATCCATCGCTAATCCATCGCAAATTTGCAAGGGATTTGCGATGGATCCTTAATTTGCGATGAATTTGCGACGGATCCTCCGATGCAAATTCATGAGTTTTATTTTTTGAGGTTTAGGGTTTAGGGTATACGTTTTATTATCATAATAAAGTTTACGGTTTATAATCTCATACGACTCATGATCATAAGAATATTTTCCGAAAATATAATGATTTTGATGGTACGAGCAATGTTAAACTTCTATATTGATTCATAACAACGTATACGGATATATGACGTTTTATCATAGAGAGATATTTCCAAATATTCGCGGTTTATGAATGCACATCATTAAATAACTTTAGAAATCTAATTTGTTGAGATTAACTTTTGAAACCATTAGACACGAGTCACGATTTTTTCCTCGCCAGAAATAAGGAATGAATCCCTAGCAATTCCATTCCAAATTTGCAAGGGATTTGCGATGGATCCTTGATTTGCAACGGATTTGCGATGGATCCTTAATTTGCGATGAATTTACGACGGATCCTCCGTTGCAAATTCATGAGTTTTAGGTTTTGAGGTTTAGGGTTTAGGGTATACGTTTTATTATCATAATAACGTTTACGGTTTATAATCTTATAAGAGTCATGATCATAAGAATATTTTCCGAAAATATAATGATTTTGATGTTACGAGCAATGTTAAACTTCGATATTGATTCATAAACAACATATACGGATATATGACGTTTTATCATACGGAGATATTTCCAAATATTCGCGGTTTATGAATGCACATCATTAAATAACTTTAGAAATCTAATTTTTTGAGATTCACTTTTAAAACCGTTAGACACGAGTCACGGTTTTTTCCTCGCCGGAAATAAGGAATGAATCCCTAGCAATTCCATTGCAAATTTGCAAGGGATTTGCGATGGATCCTTGATTTTCAACGTATATGTGACTGATCCATCGCAAATCCATCGCAAATTTGCAAGGGATTTGCGATGGATCCTTAATTCGATGGATTTGCGACGGATCCTCCGTTGCAAATTCATGAGTTTTAGTTTTTGAGGTTTAGGGTTTAGGGTATAGGTTTTATTATCATAATAAAGTTTACGGTTTATAATCTCATACGACTCATTATCATAAGAATATTTTCCGAAAATATAATGATTTTGATGGTACGAGCAATGTTAAACTTCTATATTGATTAATAAACAACGTATACGGATATATGACATTTTATCATACAGAGATATTTCCAAATTCTTTGCGGTTTATGAATGCACATCATTAAATAACTTTAGAAATCTAATTTGTTGAGATTCACTTTTAAAACCGTTAAACACGAGTCACGATTTTTTCTTCGTCGAAAATAAGGAATGAATCCCTAGCAATTCCCATGCAAATTTGCAAGGGATTTGCGATGGATCCTTTATTTGCAACGGATTTGTGACGGATCCAGCGCAAATCCATCGTAAATTTGCAAGGGATTTGCGATGGATCCTTAATTTGCGATGGATTTGCGACGGATCCTCCGTTGCAAATTCATGAATTTTAGTTTTTGAGGTTTAGGGTTTTGGGTTTAGGGTATACGTTTTATTATCGTAATAAAGTTTACGGTTTATAATCTCATACTAGTCATGATCATAAGAATATTTTCTGAAAATATAATGATTTTGATGGTACGAGCAATGTTAAACTTCTATATTGATTCATAAACAACATATGCGGATATATGACGTCTTATCATACATAGATATTTCCAAATATTCGCGGTTTATGAATGCACATCATTAAATAACTTTAGAAATCTAATTTTTTGAGATTCACTTTTAAACCCGTTAGACACGAGTCACGGTTTTTTCCTCGCCGGAAATAAGGAATGAATCCCTAGCAATTCCATTGCAAATTTGCAAGGGATTTGCGATGGATCCTTGATTTTCAAAGGATTTGTGACGGATCCAGCGCAAATCCATCTTTAATTTGCAAGGGATTTGCGATCGATCCTTAATTTGCGATGGATTTGCGACGGATCCTCCTTTGCAAATTCATGAGTTTTAGTTTTTGAGGTTTAGGGTTTAGGGTATACGTTTTATTATCGTAATAAAGTTAACGGTTCATAATCTCATACGAGTCATGATCATAAGAATATTTTCCGAAAATATAATGATTTTGATGGTACGAGCAATTTTAAACTTCTATATTGATTCATAAACAACATATACGGATATATGACGTCTTATCATACGGAGATATTTCCAAATATTCGTGGTTTATGAATGCACATCATTAAATAACTTTAGAAATCTAATTTGTTGAGATTCACTTTTAACACGTTAGACACGAGTCACGATTTTTTCCTCGCCGGAAATAAGGAATGAATCCCTAGCAATTCCATTGCAAATTTGCAAGGGGTTTACGATGGATCCTTGATTTGCAACGGATTTGCGACTGATCCATCTCAAATCCATCGCAAATTTGCAAGGGATTTGCGATGGATCCTTAATTTTGATGGATATGCGACCGATCCTCCATTGCAAATTCATGAGTTTTAGTTTTTGATGTTTAGGGTTTAGGGTATACGTTTTATAATCATAATAAAGTTTACGGTTTATAATCTCATACGAGTAATGATCATAAGAATATTTTCCGAAAATATAATGATTTTGATGGTACGAGCAATGTTGAACTTCTATATTGATTCATAAACAACATATACGGATATATGACGTTTTATCATACGGAGATATTTCCAAATATTCGCGGTTTATGAATGCACATCATTAAATAACTTTAGAAATCTAATTTGTTGAGATTCACTTTTAAAACCGTTAGACACGAGTCACGATTTTTTCCTCGCCGGAAATAAGGAATGAATCCCTAGCAATTCCATTCCAAATTTGCAAGGGATTTGCGATGGATCCTTGATTTGCAACGGATTAGCGACGGATCCATCGCAAATCCATCGCAGATTTGCAACGGATTTGCGATGGATCATTAATTTGCGATGGATTTGCGACGGATCCTCCGTTGCAAATTTATGAGTTTTAGTTTTTAAGGTTTAGGGTTTAGAGTATACATTTTATTATCATAATAAAGTTTACGGTTTATAATCTCATAAGAGTCATGATCATAAGAATATTTTCTGAAAATATAATTATTTTGATGGTACGAGCAATGTTAAACTTCTATATAGATTCATAAACAACATATACAGATATATGACGTTTTATCATACGGAGATATTTCAAAATATTTGCGGTTTATGAATGCACATCATTAAATAACTTTAGAAATCTATTTTTTGAGATTCATTTCTAAAACCGTTAGACACTAGTCAAGGTTATTTCCTCGCCGGAAATAAGGAATGAATCCCTAGCAATTCCATTGCAAATTTTCAATGGATTTGCGATAGATTCTTGATTTGCAACGGATTTGCGACGGACCCATCGCTAATCCATCGCAAATTTGCAAGGGATTTGCGATGGATTTGCGACGGATCCTCCGTTGTAAATTCATGAGTTTTAGTTTTTGAGGTTTAGGGTTGAGGGTATACGTTTTATTATCATAATAAAGTTTACGGTTTATAATGTCATACGAGTCATGATCATAAGAATATTTTCCGAAAATATAATTATTTTGATGGTACGAGCAATGTTAAACTTCTATATTGATTCATAAACAACGTATACGGATATATGACGTTTTATCATACATAGATATTTCCAAATATTCGTGGTTTATGAATGCACATCATTAAATAACTTTAGAAATCTAATTTGTTGAGATTCAGTTTTAAAACCGTTAGACACGAGTCACGATTTTTTCCTCGCCGGAAATAAGGAATGAATCCCTAGCAATTCCATTGCAAATTTGCAAGGGATTTGCGATGGATCCTTGATTTGCAACGGATTTGCGATGGATCCTTAATTTGCGATGGATTTACGACGGATCCTCCGTTGCAAATTCATGTTTTTTTAGGTTTTGAGGTTTAAGGTTTAGGGTGTACGTTTTATTATCATAATAAAGTTTGCGGTTTATAATCTCATAAGAGTCATGATCATAAGAATATTTTCCGAAAATATAATGATTTTGATGTTACGAGCAATGTTAAACTTCTATATTGATTCATAAACAACATATACAGATATATGACGTTTTATCGTAGGGAGATATTTCCAAATATTCGTGGTTTATAAATGCACATAATTAAATAACTTTCGAAATCTAATTTTTTGAGATTCACTTTTAAAACCGTTAGACACGAGTCACGGTTTTTTCCTCGCCGGAAATAAGGAATGAATCCCTAGCAATTCCATTGCAAATTTGCAAGGGATTTGCGATGGATCCTTGATTTTCAACGGATTTGTGACGGATCCAGCGCAAATCCATCGTTAATTTGCAAGGGATTTGCGATCGATCCTTAATTTGCGATGGATATGCGACGGATCCTCCATTGCAAATTCATGAGTTTTAGTTTTTGAGGTTTAGGGTTTAGGGTATACGTTTTATTATCGTAATAAAGTTAACGGTTTATAATCTCATACGAGTCATGATCATAAGAATATTTTCCGAATATATAATGATTTTGATGGTACGAGCAATTTTAAACTTCTATATTGATTCATAAACAACATATACGTATAAATGACGTTTTATCATACGGAGCTATTTCCAAATATTCGTGGTTTATGAATGCACATCATTAAATAACTTTAGAAATCTAATTTTTTGAGATTCACTTTTAAAACCGTTAGACACGAGTCACGATTTTTTCCTCGCCGGAAATAAGGAATGAATCCCTAGCAATTCCATTGCAAATTTGCAAGGGATTTGCGATGTATCCTTGATTTGCAACGGATTTGCGATGGATCCTTAATTTGCGATGGATTTGCGACGGATCCTCCGTTGCAAATTTATGAGTTTTAGTTTTTAAGGTTTAGGGTTTAGAGTATACGTTTTATTATCATAATAAATTTTACGGTTTATAATCTCATAAGAGTCATGATCATAAGAATATTTTCTGAAAATATAATGATTTTGATGGTACGAGCAATGTTAAACTTCTATATAGATTCATAAACAACATATACAGATATATGACGTTTTATCATACGGAGATATTTCAAACTATTTGCGGTTTATGAATGCACATCATTAAATAACTTTAGAAATCTATTTTTTTTTAGATTCATTTTTAAAACCGTTAGACACTAGTCACGGGTTTTTCCTCGCCGGAAATAAGGAATGAATCCCTAGCAATTCCATTGCAAATTTTCATTGGATTTGCGATGGATTCTTGATTTGCAACGGATTTGCGACGGATCCATCGTTAATCCATCGCAAATTTGCAAGGGATTTGCGATGGATTTGCGACGGATCCTCCGTTGCAAATTCATGATTTTTAGTTTTTGATGTTTAGGGTTTAGAGTATACGTTTTATTATCATAATAAAGTTTACGGTTTATAATCTCATACGAGTCATGATCATAAGAATATTTTCCGAAAATATAATTATTTTGATGGTATGAGCAATGTTAAACTTCTATATTGATTCATAAACAACGTATACGGATATATGACGTTTTATCATACATAGATATTTCCAAATATTTGCGGTTTATGAATGCACATCATTAAATAACTTTAGAAATCTAATTTGTTGAGATTCACTTTTAAAACCGTTAGACACGAGTCACGATTTTTTCCTCGCCGGAAATAAGGAATGAATCCCTAGCAATTCCATTGCAAATTTGCAAGGGATTTGCGATGGATCCTTGATTTGCAACGGATTTGCGATGGATCCTTAATTTGCGATGGATTTACGACGGATCCTCTGTTGCAAATTCATGTTTTTTAGGTTTTGAGGTTTAGGGTTTAGGGTATACGTTTTATTATCATAATAAAGTTTACGGTTTATAATCTCATAAGATTCATGATCATAAGAATATTTTCCGAAAATATAATGATTTTGATGTTACGAGCAATGTTAAACTTCTATATTGATTCATAAACAACATATACAGATATATGACGTTTTATCATACGGAGATATTTCTAAATATTCGCGGTTTATAAATGCACATAATTAAATAACTTTCGAAATCTAATTTTTTGAGATTCACTTTTAAAACCGTTAGACACGAGTCAAAAAATTTTCTTCACCGGAAATAAGGAATGAATCCCTAGAAATTCCATTGCAAATTTGCAAGGGATTTGCGATGGATCCTTGATTTTCAACGGATTTGCGACGGATCCATCGCAAATCCATCGCAAATTTGCGACGGATCCATCTCAAATCCATCGCAAATTTGCAACGGATTTGCGATGGATCCTTAATTTGCGATGGATTTGCGACGGATCCTCTGTTGCAAATTCATGAGTTTTAGGTTTTCAGGTTTAGGGTTTAGGGTATATGTTTTATTATCATAATAAAGTTTACGATTTATAATCTCATAAGAGTCATGATCATAAAATATTTTCCGAAAATATAATGATTTTGATGGTACGATCAATGTTAAAGTTCTATATTGATTCATAAACAACATATACGGATATATGACGTTTTATCATACATATATATTTCCAAATATTCACGGTTTATGAATGCATATCATTAAATAACTTTAGAAATCTAATTTTTTGAGATTCAGTTTTAAAACCGTTAGACACGAGTCACGGATTTTTCCTCGCCGGAAATAAGGAATGAATCCCTAGCAATTCCATTGCAAATTTGCAAGGGATTTGCGATGGATCCTTGATTTGCAACAGATTTGCGATGGATCCTTAATTTGCGATGGATTTGCGACAGATCCTCTGTTGCAAATTCATGAACTTTAGGTTTTGAGGTTTAGGGTTTAGGGTATACGTTTTATTATCATAATAAAGTTTACGGTTTATAATCTCATAAGAGTCATGATCCTAAGAATATTTTCCGAAAATATAAGGATTTTGATATTACGAGCAATGTTAAACTTCAATATTGATTCATAAACAACATATACGGATATTTGACGTTTTATCATACGGAGATATTTCCAAATATTCGCGGTTTATGAATGCACATAATTAAATAACTTTAGAAATCCAATTTTTTTAGATTCACTTTTAAAACCGTTAGACACGAGTCACAATTTTTTCCTCGCCGGAAATAAGGAATGAATCCCTAGCAATTCCATTGCAAATTTGCAAGGGATTTGCGATGGATCCTTAATTTGCAATGGATTTGCGACGGATACTCCGTTGCAAATTCATGAGTTTTAGTTTTTAAGATCCCGGAAAAACGCTCCGATGCCTGCAAAGACAAAATTATATACATTGTAACATATATATATATATATAATTAATCTCAATAATTTTATATGTGATGAAGTATCTTACCTCCAATTGCTTCATGAACATTTTCTGGAAGGAGTTCGGCTAATGCGAAAGGAAGTAAACGTTGCATAAACACGTGGCAGCCATGACTCTTCATTCCTGAAAACTTTTCTCCTTTCTCAACAGATTTAGCAAGATTGGATACATACCCATCAGGAAACTTCACGTCAGATGAAACCCAATTGAACAACGATGCCTTTTGTTCTGCACCCAACCGAAATATAAGAATTGGTGATTTTCCATTGCTCATTATATTCAACTCATTTCTGTTGCAAATATCTGGCAAGTCCAACCTTGACTTTCCGTTGTCTTTGGTTCTTCCTTTCACGTTTAACACTGTATGCATGATGTTATCAAAAAAGTTTTTCTCAATGTGCATGAAATCAAGATTGTGTCTCAGTAGATGATTTTTCCAGTACGGAAGATCCCAAAAAATGCTTTTCTTGTGCCAATTGTGATTTACCCCGTATCCATCAGGCATATTAGCTGGAGTGTGCCAATTTCCCCCACGATTCACAGTTTCTAGTCCCCCAAAATGATCTATTTGCGCTTCAAGATCTTCCCCAGATAGATACACTGGTGGGGGGACACGCACGATTTTGTTCTTCCTAAACAACCGCCTGTTTCTCCTATATGGATGATTGATTGGTAAAAACCGGCGGTGACAATCAAACCAGCATGTTTTTCGACCATGTTTTAGTTGAAACGCATCTGTCCGATCGAGGCAATAAGGACAAGATAACCTCCCATGCATCGTCCAACCTGATAGCATTCCGTATGCAGGGAAGTCGCTTATTGTCCACATAAGCACCGCACGCATCGTAAAAATTTTTTTCCTCGAACAATCATATGTCCGCACTCCTGTATACCACAACTGTTTCAACTCATGAATGAGAGGCTGCAAAAACACATCAAGGGACCGCTTCGGATGATTGGGACCAGGGACTAAAATATTCAGGAAAAGAAATTCCCTTTGCATGCACATATCTGGGGGAAGGTTATAAGGAGTTACGATAACTGGCCACAAAGAATATTGCCTACCAGACATACCGAATGGAATAAATCCATCAGTGCAAAGACCAAGATACACATTTTGCTTAGAGTTATCAAAATCAGGGTGTACCGTGTTAAAGTGTTTCCAAGCTATTGCATCTGACAGGTGAGTCACTTCTCCTTCTCTGTGTGAATGTTCTGCATGCCACCTCATCGATGCAGCTGTCCTTTCAGATTGATACAATCGTTTCAACCTATCAGTTATAGAAAGATACCACATCCGTTGGTATGGTATCTTAGTACGCCCAGTTGTTTGGGGCCTAAATCTCGGTTTTTGGCAAAATCGACATTCCTGCAACTTATCATCATCTTTCCAAAAAAGCATACAATTGTCAACACATACATCTATCATCTCAGAAGGCAACCCAAGACTAAACACCAACTTCTGTATCTCATAGTATGTTTCGGCAGTCAAATTATCCTCTGGCAAATACTCTTTAATAAGATCAGCCCAATAATCCATGCAAACCTCAGCTAAGTTATGATCAGTTTTAATTGTCATCATCCTAGCAGCTAACGACAATTTAGACTGACCTTCTCTACATCCATCGTAGAGTGGCTGGTTAGCAGCGTCTAGCATATCATAAACTCGCTTCGCATCTACGTCCGGTTCCTCAACAGTACTATTATCAGCATTTGTTTCATGAAATGCATCATTAATCATTGCATGCATCCTATCATGATCTGCACCCTGATCAAATTGATGTTGACCATGATCATAACTACCTTCATAATTTGATTCTACTTGACCTTGATAATTACTACTACTATCCGTTGCTTGAGTTCTTTCAAAACCCTCTCCATGTTGATACCAAACATAATATTGCGGCATAAACCCTCTATTTAGTAAATGCTTCCACACCGCCTCAATAAACATATATCCCGTATTCTTGCATTTACGACAAGGACATAACATCTTACCACTTTCCAGGGTTGTTTGCATATGTCCGGCCTGATACATGAATATTTCAAGCCCTTCTTTGAATTCTTCCGTCAAATCTCCCTCTGAATCCTTTTGCGTATACATCCATTTTCGTAGTTCGTATATAGACATTTATATATATATATATTTTTTTTATTCTGTTTGTTTTTATTATTATTCTTTCGTTTGAAGTTAGGCTGTATTTATAAAAAAAATTCAGATTTACCAACGATTTTCCAACGGATTTACAACTAATTTTACGTTGTAAATTCGATGTAAATTTAGTAGGTGGACCTATTAAAAAACGTGGTCTACCTAACTGGGAACATGTGACGTCAAATCGTCGTAATATCAACGTAATATACAGAAAACAAATTCGTCGTAATATCGATGTAAATTTACGACGAGATTACGACGATTTAAGTTGTCGTCGTAATGTCGTCGTAAAATAGTCGTAAATTTACATCGATATTACGACTACACATATTTACAACGATTTTACATCGAACACATATTTCGTCGTAAAGTCGTCGTAATGTCGATGTAAAGTTACATCGATTTAAAACTGTCGTAAATTTTCGTTGGAAATAGACAGTTTTCTTGTAGTGAGCAAATCAGAAGCAAAACAGTAGCAAAAAGGAGTTGTAAATCACGTGGAATTCATTTGGCGGTTGGTGTACCTAATTTGATTTGCAGTCGGTAATCAGTAGGGAATCAGTCGGGAAATATTCTATATATTTGCCAAACTCGAATGTTCTTGTCACAATTGTAGAAATACAAAGCAAAGAAAGAGTTTATAAACACAAATCAAAGAGATCGGTTTCTCAACTTAGAATGTCGGGAAATTACAATTATGGTAATTTCCGGGAGTGGATGTATAATAGGTTCGATGAAGCGACGGGAAATATCTCGGCAGAGTTCACAGCGGGGGTGATCAATTTGTGGCATTTGCAAATAGCCAACCTTTATCGCAGAGAAATCGTGGTATGTTTCACTGCCCTTGTCTTGTTTGCGAGAATGAGAAATTTATCCCGGGTACAAGAGTTTTGAGACATTTGTATAGTAGAGGATTTATGCCAGATTATTATATTTGGTATAAGCATGGTGAAGAACTGTATATGGATTTAGGAACGAGTTATGTTGATAGGACAAATGTAAGTGGGAGTGAAGATGTGGGTAATGTAGTAGATGATAGATATGTGGATATGGTGAATGATGTGTTTCGTGATAACGTGAGTTTTGATAACTACTATCATCAGGATGTTAGTTATCAGAATGTAGAAGAACCGGTACATAATCATTCAAAAAAATTCTACGACTTGTTAGATGGAGCGAATACTCCATTATACGATGGTTGTCGTGAATATCAGTCGCAGTTATCCTTAGCTGCTCGAATCATGCAAAATAAGGAAAATCATAATATGAGTGAAAAGGTAGTGGATTCGGTATGCGGAATCTTGACAGATTATTTACCAGAAGGAAACCAGGCACCCGGTTCACATTACGAGACAGACAAACTGATGCGCAATTTGGGGCTCCCATGTCATGCAATTGATGTTTGCATTAAAAATTGTATGATCTTCTGGAAAGATGATGATCGGTTAGATGAGTGTCGCTTTTGTAATTCAAAAAGATGGATGCCGAACGAGCAAAACCGTAGGACCAATATACCATATAGTCGTATGTGGTATATGCCTATTGCTGACAGATTAAAGAGAATGTATCAGAGCGAGAAAACAGCAGCGACAATGAGATGGCATGCCGAGCACGAAGCAAATGAGGAAGAAATGTGTCATCCGTCTGATGGGGCAGAGTGGAAATATTTTCAAGATCAACATCCCCAGTTTGCCGAAGAACCCCGAAACGTTTATCTTGGATTATGTACAGATGGGTTCAATCCATTTGCCATGTCAAAAAATCATTCATTGTGGCCCGTGATCTTGACTCCGTATAATTTACCCCCTGGTATGTGCATGAATACAGAGTACTTGTTTCTAACAATTATGAATTCTAGGCCAAATCATCCTCGAGGTAGTCTCGATATCTTCCTCCGACCTCTCATTGATGAGTTAAAAGAACTATGATCTACTGGAATCGATGCATACGATGTCTCGTTGAATCAAAATTTTAAACTAAGAGAAGTGTTGTTGTGGACGATAAGCGACTTTCCGGCGTATGGCATGTTATCAGGATGGACCACCCATGGCAAATTGTCTTGTCCAATTTGCATGGAAGATACACAGTCTTTTTATCTTAAGCATGGAAGAAAGACGTGTTGGTTCGATTGTCACCGAAGATTTCTTCCTCATGATCATCCTGTAAGGAAGAATACAAAAGACTTTTTGAAGAAGAGAAACGCTAAGAAAGACTATCCACCAGAGTCTTTGACCAATGAGCAAGTTTATTTATACCGGTTGAAACGTGTAAAGCCACGGAAAACAGAGGATGTTGGTGGCAACGGTCACGATAAGAAGAAACCTGGATTTGGGAAAGAGCATAACTGGCACAAAGAAAGCATATTCTGGGAATTGCCGTACTGTAGGGAGCTCACTATTCGACATAATCTCGATCTGATACATATAGAGAATAATTTTGTTGACAACATCATGAATACTCTTATGCGTGTGAATGGTAAATCGAAAGACACCATCCCGTCAAGATTGGATATAGAAGAATTATGTTCTCGACCACACTTACATATTGATGATGAGGGTAGAGCCCCTTTTCTTGAATACTCATTGACAGACGAAGCCAGAAGAAGCTTATTGGAATGTGTGAAAAATTCGGTAAAATTTCCAGATGGTTATGCTTCAGACTTAGCTAGTTGTGCTGATATGGTGAATGAAAAGTTTTATGGGATGAAGAGTCATGACTGCCATGTTTTTATGGAGCGGTTACTTCCATTTATCTTTGCAGAACTACTAGACCAGAACGTCCACACTCCGTTATCAGGTACTAATTACATAGAAATTGAGGAAAATAAATCACCTAAATATGATTATGGTAATTTATATTAACCATTTGCTGTTTCAATTTGTATCGTAGGGGTTGGAGCATTTTTCCGTGATTTATGTTCGAGAACTTTGCAGAAAAGTCACGTCCAAATTCTTAAACAAAACATAGTTTTAATCATATGCAATTTGGAAAAGATCTTTCCACCATCCTTTTTCGACGTGATGGAGCACCTACCTATACATCTCCCCTACGAAGCTGAATTAGGAGGCCCCGTGCAATACAGGTGGATGTACCCTTTTGAAAGGTTTTTCATAAAGTTGAAAGGGAAAGAAAAGAACCAAAGATATGCAGCAGGATCGATTGTTCAATCATATCTAAGGGAGGAGGTATCTTATTTCACAGAGCACTATTTTCCCTCGAGTATACAAACGAAATAAAGGTAAAGGCTATAACTATTCGCATGTTCACTAATCCATTTGGTATACACCTCGTAGCTTTTATAAAATGATTTTCACTACTTTGGTCAGGTCAAGGCGCTTTGCTGAAGGTGAAGTCCCCGAATATCATTTCGATGGAGCCCCTGCTATATTTACTCACGTAGGTCGGCCAAGTGGCGAAATGGAGGAAATCTGGCTTCCAGATAAAGACTACCGATGCGCACATGCATATGTTGTGCGAAATTGTGGTTATTTCGAGCCACTTGAGAGGTATAAGTTGGAATGGTTTTAACTTAAAATGTTTTGTAGTCCATACTCGATTTCTCATATATTTTTATGGTGTTACATAGTTTCTTCGACGATTATATTAGTACACAATATTTGGACCTCTCTGAGAAAGAAATCATGGCGAGAAGAGCTGAAGAATTTCCGTCATGGATCAAAGAATATGTTAGTCTATAAATGTTTGATATTTAATTTCACTATTGGTACTTTAATATATTTTATATTGACTTTTTATATGCATGTTACTTACTGGAAGGCCACAACTCCTTTTCCAACGTGGGTGCACGACATAATTCATGGACCCCTGAAAAGGGCCAAAACTTGGCCCATCTACTATACAAGAGGATATTTGTTTCATACCTAGAATCACAGCGCGAGAAGAAATACATGTAACTATGGGGTATGTGTTACTGGAGAGAATTACATCAATGCAGCTAAAAGATGATTTCCACGGTATCTTAACTGATATCATAGAACTCGAGTATGAGGGGTGGTTAATTTGATAATCATACTTTTTAAGTGTATGTGGTATGACC